>CM053789.1:219725997-220945997 GCA_028749045.1 Cupressus sempervirens | reverse complement strand
CAAATTTCATAATACAAAATTCATTATAATAATTTATTTTTTATGAGTTCTTTATTTAAATCCATTAGTGTGCATCGCAAAGAAAGGTACCACATGATATAATATTTTACCTTCCATTTTAAATTTTTTGACATGACTACTTGAATGATAATTAGAACTTATCCAAACACACTTAAAGGAAAAAGGCATTAAATTAGAAAAGATTGAAAATAGGATGATGAAAAAATTTGTTCTCAAGTTCCTTATATCTACAAACATTTAACTTCCTACAAATCACCAAGAAAAGAGAGCTAGAATATGTAAATGAACTCATATACTTTATCATTACTAGTGACTACCAATAAGCCATGCGACTAATGGGGGGCTTTACAAAGAGAAATCAACTAGATGACTAAATATGTGCATAAATAATTTGTGTTCCCCTAGTCTAACTACAACTATCAACTACTCTACCTAACAATAACTATTATGTGTGAAAATTATAATTGAGAACTTGACACAATGTGTCTTTTATTCATATATGCTTAAGTAAAAGTTTTCTTGTTAATAAATATATTTTGGTCCTTAATTAATGTAAGTACTATTATTGTATTTATATGTCATATCTCAATTTAGACAATGTGCCTTATCTTAATCTTGTAAATATGTCTATGTTTTTCTATCCATGACTATGATTATGTAAATTATATTTGTATATATGAGAAATAATGATGATGTTAGTTGATAAATTTATACATATATGTAAAACTTTTTAATTAATTTGATTCAATCCTTACCATAAAATTATAGTTCATAATTAGGAGTCAATTTAATGCTAGAAAGGGAGTTTATCATTAATATGCAATTCATCACCCCTTTATTTTATTTCTTGATCCCTATCCCCTTCATAATTCTTTACCTACTTCAATATCATTTCTTAATCATATTAGGGTAAGGTAGAATAAACATTTGATTAAATTTGTCTCTCTATTTACAATAGTTTTTATTCCTAATTAGATTGGTAATTAAGTATAAGAGTAATTATTTCTTCATGTTCTATTATACAATTTTTTGAAATTTGTAGATGCATAGATTTTCATATTGCTTAGGATTATCGAGGCTATCAAATACATGATCACAAACATCATTTTTGCTAGATCTAGTAAGTGGTGGTCTAAACTTAGGTTCAAACACCTAAGAAAAATAAAACCCCACTTATGTATGAGGTTTGAATTATTTATATGATATAATTTTCATGTAGATGCTTCCCCAATATCATGTCATGTTCATTAGATAACATACCCTTTGAGAAAATAAAAATTATAATCTAATCTTCCTTTAAAAAAAAATCATAATTAAGAATCTTAGACACATGACTATTATGTTGGCATTTGTTGTAGGTGATATGTATATACTGGAAATAAGTTTATGTTCAATCTCTAGATCAGCTATATCAATGAATTTGAGAGTTTAAAATGCAAAATTGTCCAATGTCTAAACAATTGGTGAAGGACCAATATTCTTGCTCAATAAGTTGAATCAAACTAAGAAGATAAATTTAAGATATGTGATTATGGATATATTTTTTATTGAAGCATATCTAAGTGTATCTACAACTACATATGTCAATTAAAACATATACAAGAGTTATTGAATATTTAAGTGATGCTTCTAGGAAGAACATGAGACATGATGAACATATTGATTTGATCAATTATTTGGTTAGTCATAAGGATGAAATTCTTTTAAATTTCATTTTATATTCTTAGGGTTGACATTAGAGATTTAAAAATCAGTTTTTGGTGTGGTTAGTGGAAATATCTGGGTTATAATATGACCCATTTTTTTTTTCGGGGGGTGCGGGGGGGCGGGAATGTGTTACCAAACCTTATGGAGGAATTAAAAATTACTCATAAAATAAATTTTTTGCATATGATATGAAGGTTTGATTGTGAAGTTTTTTTGTTTGATGTAGATATTGATTTGTGATCAGTGTTCAAGTGGGTTTGTCAAACATGAAGTGACATATTTAGGTCATTCTCATCTTTGATCTATCTCAAGGAAATCCCTAAAAGTTTTTTAGGTTGAATCCTCTAGAAAGCTCATTATTAACATGGTGATTAGGATTTCTAATAGGATTTAAAATTAAATCCTTTAACCAAGTAGCTTTTTGAAGGAGTTTGAAATCCCTTAACAAGGTGTTATTAACAAAACTTTTCTTCTAGCTATTAACTAGGCTAATGATACTCTTAGTTGGGTATGCCTTAACAAGGACTTGTAATTGCTCCTAATAGGGAAGGTTTTATTAGTAAACTAGTGGAACTTTGTGGGCATCATTACCACACATAGTTTTCACCTTAACCAAGGTTTCTACGAGAAAAATCTTGTGTTAAGTTTTCTATCTATGTGAATTCTTTATATTATTAGTTTTTATGTATTATTTTCATTTACATGTTATTTATTGTTAAAGTTATAAAATAAGAATTTTAGATTTTTGGTTGCACTTGTTCATCCCCCCCACCCCTAATGCCTTTGAGACCTAAGAATTGGTATCAGGGCCAAGTGCTCTTGAAGAATGCTAATAGCTTGGGTGAGATCCCTAAGAAAGGCATGGAGAATTACAAGTACAAAAGACAAGTTTTAGAAGAAGAAAAAAAGTAATTAACAAAATAAAATATTAACTAAAGACACTATTTCTAAGAGGAAAGAACTTTGTTGGAAGATGAATGAAATCCAAGATTACATTGAACAATTATCATAACATACATCTAAACAATCTAAGGAATCCATTGAATATTTAATAAAGAAAAATGAAATCAAGGATATATATGGAGAATCAAGAAAATGAGGATATTGCAAGAGATGAAAGAAATAAAAGATGCAAATGATGTAAGAAAAAATGTAGAAGAAGCCAAGAAAGTTGGTAAGGATTACCTAAAGGTAAAGGGGATTTTTTTTTAAGGATTGAACAAGAAAATGACATAATATATGAAAGGCTTCATAATAAAAGTCAAGGAGACTAATAGATAATAAGATAAAATGAAAAAATAAGGGAAGGGAATGCAAATTTGAAGAATAAATTCAAATTTGAAAAGGAAGAAAAATGAGAAACTAAATAAATATTATGAAGGTTCTAGAAGAGTGATGAGTAGTTAAAAATTCAAAGGAAAAGTAAGAAGACCACAAGACTTCGATATACTGGTCAAATTACTTTTGAAGCTAGAAATTCATCTTAACCATAAAAACCCTATAAAGACTAAAAGTTGAATCCAAGAAAATATAGTTAGAAATCATGTAAACATGTCTATTTTAATTATCGTCATACAACTTATTTTTATAGAAGTCAACCAATGAATAGGCACCATACTTTTGATGGATATTTATATAACTATTACAAATATGATTATGCTAAAAGTGAGTGTAGATCTAGGCCTAGCGGTAGATCCAATAATACTAGCTTTGATGGATATTATTATGCATTGATGCAAGAGCATCCAGTGGTGTAAGGGCAATCCTGTATCACCCAAAAATATGCTTAGTGTTAGTTTTTGTATGATGTGTTTCCATTTCTAGAAACCTATTTGGGTCAAATAGAGATTCCAACTCCCATAGTTCCACTATTGATTTTTTGGGTTAGAGTTTTTGAGCACCTTGGGATACATGCCAATGTAAAAAATAGGTTATTTTGTAATTGAGCCATAATTATGATGAGTTAGAGGGTGTAAGTTGGAGGAATGATTATGATTGTAATATAAGGCACTCCAAAAAAAAGAATCATGTTGAAAGGCTTTACGATTTGAAAGTTATTACAATTTTAAGTTGCCTGGAGACCCCCTAAGAAAACCTCAAAGTCAAATTTTAGGCACAAAATGGCCTTGTACAGGCCCAAAAAATGGATGACAAATGAAGCTAGTCCATAGGGCTATAGAAAACTTGGACAGGTTTCTAGAAATATAAATGATTCGTCAATCAGAGTTTCAAATCAAAAGTTATGCCTCCCAGAAGTTGGACTACCATTTCTGGATTCTTCTAATTTTACACCAACTTTTGATGAGTTTTCTAGAACCTTCTGTTTTGGTGGTGGATCCCAAATGAAATATTCTAAAATTTATTCCTAATCCTAAACCTAGTTTAGGTTACTTAAGGAAATTTATGGCATTGTAAATGCAATTTTTGGTGGAGTTTGGGAGAAGGTACTAGAGGAGGGTTTTTCTCTAGAATCGGACAACATAGTAAGCCCCTAGGGCATGTTATTGGGTTTTTTTCCATTGTACTAAACTTAATAGCATATAACTTGTGATAATAATATTCCCCTTTTCCTGTTGTGTTCATTTTGGTCTTGGATTGTGCCCTCAACAAGTGGTATTAGAGTAGGTTTTCCTGAGTGTGTAGATAGAGTGCCAACTATGAGGTAGTTTGCACTAGGACTATGTGGTTATAGGATTTGATATCATGATAAGATGCCTCCATGAAGAGAGTATGGTTGAAGGACCAAAGTTGTCCCTCCTAATTTTTGAGCCCTTTAGAGACAAGTTTAAACATTGCAAGAGGAGATCCATGGAGGGATGAATATTGCCATAGGCGACGAAAGTGAGGAGGAAAATGAAGAAGAAGGAAATATTGGCCAAGAAAGGGAAGGAGATAGATAATTCTTAAACTAGGTGGAGGAGACTCTTTTTAGGGCCATTGTCAAGCTTGGAAAAAAAACTAAAATTGATGTTAGCATGTTTTCAGGAAATCTAAACCCAGATGAGTTGATCGACTAGATCAATGAGCTAGAGGAATATTTTGAGTATGGGGATATTAGGGACCTTTATAGGGTTAAGTTTGTAAAGGCTAAAATGAAAGACCATGCCAAAATTTTGTGGAAAGAGATTCAGTTGGAAAGAAATAGAAGAGGAAAGGATAAAATTGCAAGATGGGATCACATGGTGGACAAACTAAAGAAGCAATTCATTCCTCTTGATTATGAGCTTGATTTGTTCAAGAAGATGCAAGGGTTAAAGAAAGTAGGAAAATCTATCCAAGAATACATAGAGGAATTTTACCAAGTCCTTATTAGGGTGGCACATGCAAGAGAAAATAAGAAGGTTTCTCATTACCCTAATGGGCTAAGACCTAGCATTTAGGAGGAGTTAAGTTTGGTTAGAATGACTAGAATTGAAGAGGCATACTAGTTTTCCTTGCAAGTTGAGGAGAAGCTAAACAAAAGTTTGATGGAAGAAAAAGAGGGTGTAGTCAAGGAGGAAGGGGTAGTGGCAGGTCATTTGGAGGCCAAAATAACAACCAAAAGAAAAATGAAGATGTGGGTACTAGCCAAAACTAGAGGAACGAGGGTTTCAGCCACTCCCATGATCAAAACTTTGGAGATTAGAGAGGAAGAATTAGAGGATGTGGAAAAGGTTTAGGAAGAGGAGGCTTCCATGTTACCTATATTCATTGTAATGAAGAAGGTCATTGTGCATAGGAATGCCAACAATGCCAAGGAAGTACAGATAGGAGAGTTGATGGTCAAGCAAGTGTTTCTCATGTGGATGATGATGCATAGTCATCACATTTAGAGGATGCTAAAAGAGGAGAGGTTCTAGTTAATGAAAGGGTCTTACTAAGTAGTGAGACTAAACCTAGACAAAGGAGGAGTTTATTTCATACTAGGTGCAAGTGTGAGGGTGAATGTTGTGATGTGATTGTTGATGGTGGAAGCATTGAAAACTTGGTGTCAGAGGAGATGGTCTCAAAGCTAAAGTGCAAGAGGGAGAAACACCCCCAACCCAATAAGGTTGATTGGTTACAAGATGATCATAAGTTCCTAGTTAGTAAGAAATGTTTGGTAAAGTTCAAGATATGGAGTTACCATGACGAGGCTCTCTATGACATCATCCCAATGGATGTCTACCATTTATTGTTGGGAAGGTCATGGAAGTTTGATAGACATTATAAACATGATGGTCATGCAAATACATACTCTATGACAAAGGATGCAGGTTGCCAAAAATTGAAGCCCTTGATAAAGGAGGGTGAAAAAGGTATGTAGTAGTGCTAGGGTATGTCTTGTTGATGGAAGAAAATTTCTAGATGACATGAAGCATCAAAATATGTGTTATGCTTTAATTCCTAGAAAGGATAAGCAAGGTAGTAGTGAAGTTCCACTTGAATTTCAAGTCTATTAAGTGAGTATGGAGATGTCATCTATGATAATGTGCTAGAAAGGTCACTGCTAATAAGACAAAATAGTCATCAAATAGATTTAGTCCCTGGAGCTAGTTTGCCTAACAAGGATGCTCATAGGAATTTTAGGAGTTATTGAGGAAAAGTTTAATTCGAAAGAGCTTGAGTCCATGTGCAATACCTATAGTGCTGGCACCAAAGAAGGACGGAGAATGGAGAATGTTTACAAACTCTCATGCTATAAATAAAATAACCATCAAGTACTAATTTCCTTTTCCAAGGATGGATGATCCTATGGACTACTTGAGTGGGGCTTAGTACTTCACAAAGATAGATCTCAAGAGTGACTATCACTAGATATGGATACAAGAGGGAGATGAGTGGAAGATTGCACTCAAGACCAAGGAAGGTGTATATGAGTGGTTAGTCTACCTTTTGGACTGACCAATGCACCAAGCACCTTCATGCAGCTTATGAATGAGGTATTAAAGAAATTTTTAGGAAAATTTATTATTGTCTATCTGGATGATATTTTGATTTGTAGTAAGTCTTTGGATGAACATTTATTTATACATTTGTAGTGTCCTTGAAAGTTTGAGGGAAGAGAAATTGTTGATTGATTTGAAGAAGTGTAGCTCTATCAAAAGGGAGTTAGTTTATTTGGGGTTTTTTGTATCAGCCGAGGGTCTCAAAATAGACCTAGAGAAGGTGAAGGTCATCTTGGAATGGCCTACCCCAAGGTCTACCATTGAGGTGAGGTCATTCCATGGCCTGACTAGTTTTTATAGGAAATTCATTAGGAATTTTAGTAGTATATGTGTACCCCTAACTGAAACAATAAGGGGGGATAGAAAAGAGTTCAAGTGGACTACAGGAACTACAAGAAGTTTTGAATTACTAAAGAAGAAGGTGATAGAGAAACCTGTATTGGCACTTCTTGATTTCAACAAAGTGTTCCAAGTGGATTGTGATACTAGTGGCAATACTATTGGGGTTATGTTGAGCCAAGTAGGTAAGTCTATTACCCTTCAACAAATGGAGGCATTATTTGTAGCCAAAAGAATTTGCTTTGTATATTGATCACTAGGCATTGTAGTACCTAAATGGCCAAGGTAAATTGAATCAGAGACAACTGAAATGGGTAGAGTTCATGTAAAGCTATAGATTTGTATTGAAATACAGAAGCAGAAGGTTTAATAGGGTTGCAGATGCATTCAATAGGAGATAATTGTTGCTAACAGTAATGCAAGTTGAAGTGGTTGGGTTTGATGAACTAAAGAATTTGTATCCTAAAGACCTTGACTTTGTAGAAGCTTGGAAGGCTTGTAAAGAACCTATCTAGATAGGACCAGGTGACTAGATTACATGATTTAGGATGGTATGTTGTTGAAGGGAAGTCAATTGTGTATTCCAAGGAGTTCCCTGAGGGAGAACTTGATCAAGGAGAATCATAGTGGAGGGATGGCAAGACACTTTCGTCGAGATAAGACCATTTCCATTATTAGAGAACATTAGTTTTTTGCCTGAATTGTCACAGGATGTGAAGAAGTTTGTACAGAGTTGTCAAGCATGTCAAACAACCAAAGGATTTAGTCAAAATACTACACTCTATCAACCATTGTTTGTTCCATCGAAGCCTTGGGAGGACATAAGTATCAATTTTCTTCCTAGATTGCCAAAGACACAAAGGGGTAATGACTCAATATTTATGGTGGTTGATAGGTTGTACAAGATGGCACACTTCATTCCATGCCACAAGACTCATGATGTAGTGCATATTGCATTTTTTTTTTTTTAGAGAGGTGGTGAGGCTACATGGTTTGCCAAAAAGTATTATTTCTAACAAAGATACTAATTTTTTTGGGTATTTATGGGGGACTTTGTGGAAGAAGTTGAAGATAGAATTGAAGTCTAGTTCTGCACATCATTCATAGATTGATGGACAAACATAAGTAGTAAATAGAAGTCTGGGAAATTTTCTAAGGTGTTTAGTAGGAGATAAGCCCAAGGGATGTGATTTGATTCTACCACAAGTAGGATTTTCTTACAATAATTATATGAATAGGAGTATAGGTAGATCACCATTCCAAATTGTGTATGGGACTAGTCCAAGGACTACACTAGAGCTAAGGAAGATGGAGCAAGGGGAGAGGACAAGTGTCGAGGTAGAAGACTTTTCTAAACATGTCAAGAACCTACATGAGGAGGTACATGCACATATTAACAAGATGAACCTATAGTATAAGGCTAGAGAAGATCAAACTTGAGGAGACATAAGGAGTTCCAAGTTGGGGATTTGGTTATGGTACACTTGAGGAAGGAATAATTTCCAATGAGTACTTACAACAAGTTGAAGATGAAGAAATTTGGCCCCTATAAAATTTTGAAGAAACATGACTCAAGAAATTCATATGAGGTGGAGTTGCTAGATGGGATTCACATTTATCCTATTTTCAATATTGCAGACTTAACAAAATATCATGATGATGGTGTAGATGAGGAGTTGATGCTGGAGCCATGTCCAATTCCTACTTCTAAAAAGGAAGAGATTGAAGAAATTATGGATAGTCATGTGGGTCATAGTACCAGAAATAGGTAGTATAAAGAATACCTAGTAAAGTGGAAAGGATGACTAGTAGAAGATTCAACTTGGATATCTATAGTGGAGGTTTCCCATTTGGGTTTTCCTCTACCAACTATAAAGTGACAAGGTCACTTTTTAATCTACCCTAGGTGTCTAATGCAAGAGCATCTAGTGGTGTAAGGGCAATCCTATATCACCCAAAAATATGCCTAATATTAGTTTCTATTTAATATGTTTTCATTTTTGGATACCCATTTGAATCAAATAGAGATTCCAACTCTCATAGTTCCATTATTGGTTTTCTAGGTTAGAGTTTTTGAGCACCTTGGGATATGAGCCAATATAAAAAAAATAGGTTATTTTGTAATTGAGCCATAATTATGATGAGTTAAAGGGTCAAGTTGGAGGAATGATTATACTTGTAATTTAAGCCACTCTAGAAAAAGAATTAGGTCAAAAGTGTATATGTGAAATGCGAGCCTCGGATCCTCACACACACTTCAACATAGTCTTTACCTGAGAGATCATCATGGAATGAACATTGAATTGTTCATTTGAATAATCTAATTAGTGCAACTTTCTTCCTTCTAATTAGAAGGATTTTGCCTTGGCTCTTAGATCGAGAAGCGGGAAACTAGAACTTTTAGTACAGAGGATTTATGTAGTTGTATGATAGTGCAATTAATCTAAATGAGAATGAAATTTATTCTAATAATAGATAAAATCAAATTAAGCTATATGAGTGCATTTTGATCTATATGATATTAATGTTAAGCCAAGAAAGCTATGAAAAATATTAAGCAAGTGAGTAAGTATTTCGACAGTAATTTGATGCAATTCAATTCAAACCCAATAATGAGGAATTAGAAGCCTCTTAAATAGAATTCCCAAAATCAATCAATGGTTGAGATTAACTCAAATGAATGGTTAGTATAAAAGCTGAGATTCAGTCAAGATGGAAGATTCCTAGTGTAGGTGAGATTAACTAACTCAGATCCTAAGTATAATGAAGAGTTAACTGAAATTCACTTGAGTGTGAGAATATGTTGATTAAGTCAATTCCAATTTGAGAGATAGATCACTGAGAATTCCCATTCTTGAACTGAAGATAAGATTTGGAAGATTATTTAATTTAATAAAATAAGATATGACCTCATAAATGCATATTTCTAATTAATTGAGTAATTAAACCCAATAATTAAAATAAAGATATCATCTTATTAAATTAAATATGTTTAATTCCCTTGCACATTAGCTTTAAGAGATAATTTAATTTCACTAAAGTATGAACACTTTAAATTAAATTAAATCTAATCAATAGGTTTAATGCAACTAATTCGAGTTGATACTTAGGAATTAAATAGAGAATGTGATTAATGTAGATTAGGGTTTTCTACATCTAACAATTAGGTCAAGTAGTGATAATCATAATAAGAATTGCCTAGTAAAATAGGACTTAGGGTTGATCAAAATAGACCAAAATTGGTTTACATGACAATTTGCTAATTTTAGGGTATACATTTGCCCCTCTATGAAAGAATGTGTTAGCAACATGTTCAATTCAAAGAAATTAGAAGTATGATGTGAAGATCAAGAAGTGAGATTGGTTCCAAAATTGATGATACAGAGACCAATTGATAAGCTTTTAAAGGTCATCTCTAGAATGGAGCTTAACCTTAGGGAATTTGGATAGAACACCAAGATACAAAGATTGATAGGTTTTAAAGATTATCTCCAGAATGAAGCTTAACCTTAAGGGATCCAAATAGAACACCTATATACCTAGATCAACAAGATTTTTAAAGATTATCTAGAATGGAGCTTAACCTTAAGGGATCCATATAAAACACCTAGATACCTAGATCGATAAGATTTTAAAGATTATCTCCAGAATGGAGCTTAACCTTAAGGGATCCAGATAGAATACCTAGATACCTAGATCAATAAGCTTTTAAAGATTATATCCAAAATAGGGCTTAACCTTAAGGGATCCAAATAGAACACCTAGATACCTAGATCGATAAGTTTTTAAAGATTATCTCTAGAATGGAGCTTAACCTTAAGGGATTTAGATAGAACACCTAGATACCTATCCATAAAACATAACAAGATCCTATCATGAGTCATAGGATCATCCCTAGAATGAAGCTTAACCCTTAAGAGTTAGGGTTTAGACTATCCCTATACCTATCCATTGGACTCTAATAAGGACTGCTATAAGATGTGATTAGTTGATCAAAAGATTACATAGATGACATAGATTACAGATAGAAAGGGGACAAGATGCCTTGAGTAATGAGATGCCTTGAGTGATGAAGACATAAGATTCAGATTGACTTGAAATTTAGATTCAATGATGTAATCATCTTGCCCCTTCGGGAGTGAAATCGAAAGATGACACACCAAAAATATGATCTAGAACAATATATTAACAAAAATTGAAGGAATTAGAGATACAAAAGAATTTAGAAGAGATTAGAATGATCAAAAGAAATTTTGAAGTCAATTTGATGTGATTTTGAGGTCCAAAAAACCAAGTTTGACCAAAATTTTACCAAAGTTGACTTGAGTTGAGTTTTCCCAAAATTTTGGAAAATTTGAAGAAACTATGAGTTGAAAAGATTCCAAGATTCACAAAGTATCAAAAAAATTAGACTACACAAGCGTTCGATCATGTTGGTCCCAATATTTTAAAATGTGTTTTTGAGCTGCTTAAGTGTGTTAGATTTTGAATTTGATCCTGAAAATGAATTCAGAGCGGTCAAATTAGCTAGGGGTAATTTTCACACCAATCGAAGAACATTGAAAAATTAGGTCAAAATCTATATAAGGGTCCACAAGGTCATTTTCAAATCATTTTCACTTTTGTCTTTTGTGGAGAACAAAGCTTTGAGGCAAAAATGGTGGTCCCCTTGTCTACACATTAATTTGAGAACTCTCGAAGACACAGTCGACCGACAAACTATGGGCATCTGGTGATTAGTCGATAACCTTTCTTTGCATTAAGTTTTTCATGTATTTTGAGGTTATTTTAGCATGTTTTAGGGCTTTTGAATAGTTATCTTGTTGGTTCTTGTGTGAGGATGTCTCTCCTCACAAAAAGCCAATCAAAGTTCACGCAAATAAGCACTTGTTCGGTACTTCATCACGTGGCTTTGTGGATTTTCTCATGTGGTGGATATCCATTTGTTGTGCAAAAAACCCTAAGTTTGGCTCATTTTTTTCTTAGTAGTTAATCGACTCTCATGCAAAAATGTGAAATCTAGCGTGAGAATTTGCATGCTGATGTGAAAATATGTTGTTAAGTGCAAGTTTTAGAAATTGAAATTTGATTTTTTCATTGTAATTTGGTGCTTATTTTTATCATATTCATTTGTTGAGCAGAGATTGATCATTTTCATGTTGCATTTGTGTGTCTGCGGGTTACTTTTGAGGATGTTGGATTTCAATCCCATTACCTACTATATAGAGCTTTGTTGTGGAGACTTGATGATGTAGATATGGCTGACATAGATAGATTGGGTTTAGTATATCTTTGCCAGATTCCACCAGTATTGGTGAATCACAACCTACTGACTGCACTGATGGAGCATTTCCATTTGGAGACAAACACCTTCCATTTTCCCTAGGGGGAGATGATGATCATGCTGAAGGACATCTACCAAATACTAAGGATCCCATTCCATGGGCCAAGAGTGGTATATGACATAGTGCCATGGACATTAATAGAGGCACTAAGAGCCATTGTTGAGGAGGAGTTGATCATGGGTTGAACCATCACTTGAGATGAGCCTGTGTATATCTACGGGCACACACATAGATTGGTAATAGTTTTGGGGATATTTATTAGTTTTTTCTTAATGCTTGATAGGGGCTAGCACAGAATAGAGTGTGAATGGTGCAAGATGTTACAGATGATGTTGGAGACCCTAGAGAGATATGGGTGGGGATAGTACATGCTTGCACACATGTATTACAAGATGCACAAGATAGTATATCACGAGTGAAAGAGCATGGCTATTGAGGTTTATGTTCTCTAGATCTGGGCATGGGAGCACCTACCAGTCATGAGGCCCATTTTTTTGTATGAGCAACATCCTATGGAGCTATACATTTTTTGATATAGAGGCCAGATTACCTACATAGCTCTAGGGAAGACTAAGCAATGGAGGATTGTGTTGATGACCTAGTGTCTATAGTATGGTAGCCCTAGCGAGAGATAGATGATTGGGATGATGCACCCTAGGAGCTAGGGCACATGTTCATGTCATGACCACTGATAGGTCAGTCCATGTAGATAGTGGAGAGATTCCCACTGACTCACATTTGGTGACAGTATGGGAACCACATGATATATTGCAAGAGTATTGCTCCTATGCAAAGCTAGCTAGAGATATGGACCAAGGGTTGTCCTTGAGATTGGATCCTGGAAAGATGATAGATGTGCACAACTTGGTTGTGTCATAGTGGGACTACCTACTAGTGATAGTAGACAGAGGGATGACTCCCACGTATGAAGCCTATTTTGTGAGTCATCCCTTTCCACAATTTATAGATCCAGTGGGGATGGCCGCACCTAGACAACTAGTGTAGGCACCCTAGGCACCACTAGAGTAGCCACAATAGTTGAGACATAGGACATGCCAGGTGTAAATCTTGGCTAGAGAAATGGGATTGGACCCAGATGCTAGTGGGAGCAAGATAGGTTAGAGGCAACAAAGACCTCATATAGAGGAGTAGTGACTAGCTGATTAGGGAGATGGGGAGATGTAGGACTAGCCTATTGTGGGAGCCCAGGGTGGAGACCTCTTGACACAAACATAGGAGGCTCTAAGGAGGGCTAGAGAGAGGATACAAGTCACACATCAATAGCTAGGAGAGCTATAGATCTAGGTAGATGTTAGAGACTCTTGAATCATAGATTAGGAGTGTGAGATCCATGGCTTATGGGAGTAGGTAGAGTGAGATACACAGAGATCTAAGCAGTAGTAGGATGAGATTCAACTATAGTTAGCTAGGGTAGCATACTATTTTGCATCTTATTCAGTGGTTTTACTAGATGAGGCTGAGTAGGTGCCTTGATTTTCATGATATGCCAAAGAGTTGAGAGGTGAACGACCTATAATGAGACTTGATATGCCTCCTCCTCCTCCTCCTCCACCACTAGTAGGAGGTGAGTGGGAAGGAGAGAGTTAGATACATTTTTGCCCCAATTTGATTTGGCTCTATAGCCCTTGGCATGCCAACACCATTTTGCACCATTTTTTATTGACAACACTCAGGCAGTGTCCATTGTTGCATCGATGTGCACTTTTTGATATATATATATATATAGACACACACACACACACACACACACACACACACATATGAGATTTTGAGTTGAGTACCATTTGCATGTATCATCTTTCTCTCTATTTATAGTTTATTGTACATGAGATATTTAATGCTTTGATTATGAATGCAAATTTGATTTTGATGTATGAATGTAGTGAATCATGATATGGATTATGAAATCATGTATGAAATGAAAAATATGAATGGACTAACATCTCATGTGGTATTCTATTGTTGTCTATAGTGACAGATATCTCATGAAGATTGATAGGATGAACCAAAGGACCGAATGCTTGTGCAATCATGGAGAAACATTGATACTTTGAAGATGCCACCAATCCCTCATCACAAAGAATGTAAGTGAACTAATCATTGAACCATGTACTTATGTAATGCAAACTGATACTAGATGCAGTCTTAGGCTAGATGCAACCCTAGGTCTGGTTAACAATGACAATTATCATCACTGAGCATATAGTGAAACTCTAGATGTCATACAATCCCCATTAACATTGCAATCATAGGAATATGAATAGGAAATCTATTCTAATTTTGTTGAGATTAAATGTAAGCATTCAAGGCATAAGAAGCTAGAATGACTAGAACATTTGTCCCCTTTGTTGTGGCAAGTGAACATAAGCATCAAAGCATAAATGATACGATGACTAGAATGTTTCTTGCATGCAAACACACAAGACACATGAGAGATCCTTCTTATGCTAAGTAATTAGTAAGTATTCTATCCCAAATGACCCTTATGCTCATATCTTGAGATAGAAGTGTGTTATGTATACTCATAGTGACCCATACATTCACTTAGTAGGATGAGAATTAGTCTTTATTGTAGCATAAAGAGTTCACTCCAACAAGCAAGGAGAAGAACCAACCTCACTAACTTATTCATATAAAAGGAGTTGAAGTACACATGGACATCTAATACAAGATGGAGGATCTTATAGTGAACACTCCTTTTATGTGGATGTTTTAGATCATTGGAACTAAACCATAAATAGAAAGCAAATAAAAGATCATGCCCCTAGTCCTTGCTTCTCTAGTCAAAAGAGACATCATTGAGTTTCTTGAAGAGACATGATAAACTGAAAGAAAAAAAGGAAAATAAAAACTTAGCATATCCCAAGCAAATTTATCACTTTAAGTTCATTTTCTATGTTCTAGGATTGATGTCAAGTGTCAGTGTCTAGAACATAGATGAAAGAAATCTCTTTAGTAGGGTGACAACAATAGATAGACATAGTTAGAACAACTAGTAATTGAAGTCAAAGAGGAATCTTTAGTAAGAAGAACCTTAGTAGGAAATTGAGTGATAGTAGATAGATGTAGCGAGGACAAACTAGTGACTAATGTGAGAGAAATTTCATGGGAAGAATATCGATAATGACACTAGTGATAGTAGGTAGATGCAGTTAGAACAATTGGTGATTGTCATGAGAGATTTTCCATGAGAAGAATCTCAAAAAATGACACTAGTGATAGTAGGAAAATGTAGTGAGGACAAATTGGTGACTGTTACAAGATATTATCCATGAGTGGAATCTCAAAAAATGACACTAGCAACAATAGGAAGATGCAATGAGGACAAACTAGTGACTATCGCGATAGATATCTTCCATGAGAGAAATCTCAAAAGTGACACTAAGGATAGTAGGTAGATGCAATTAGAACAACTAGTGACTGTCATGAGAGATTGTCCATGAGAGGAACCTCAAAGAATGACATTAGTGATAGTAGGTAGACACAGTTAAAACAACTAGTGACTATCATGCGAGAGACTCCTATGATACTATAGGGTGTTGCCCCGAAGCTATGAAAAGATTCAATCCATGGATACATGAGCAAAAGAAACAAAGTAAAGCAGGAAAACTACTACACATGAGCCAAAAGATGCATTGAAAGATATAGCATTTGAAACAAGAGGTGCCTATTTACCAGGTTTTCACCTTCTTGGCAAAGATTCTTTCTTTTTTTGCTACCATGATGCTTATTTGCCAGTTTTCATCAATGACACTTTTTTCTTTTTCAATTTATTTTTTGTATTTTGCTATTTTTTTTCTTCTATATTTTTGAATATTTTTGGTATTACCAAGGCACCTATTGCTAGGTTTTCACCAAGGTAATGATTTCTTTTCAAGACTTTTTGCAATTATTTTAATTTTTTTAGGACATTTAGACATATACAAAGAGTTTTGGAAACCAAATCAGCTATAGAACCACTTCAGATTGAGAGTGTTGATAGGCTTCTTGAGCACCTCTCTCTCAAATGTAGAAAGTTGGTAGGAACCAGATACAAACATTGTAGTAATTATGTAGGGACCAAGCTAGTTGGGTTCAAATTTCCCTTTTTGTACTTGTTGTTATTGATTCTTAGAGTTTTCTCTCAGAACAAGATCACCCAACTAGAAGTCACATGGTTTGACTTTGTTATTATAATTTCTAGATGTATGCTATTGATAAGCTTGAAGATGATCACACACCACTTGCCAATGTCCATCTAATAATATTAGCTCTTGAAGCTGAGATATTATGTAGTCATCATTAGTAATGAGCTCCTTCATGGAGATTCTCAAAGTAGGGATCTTAGCCTCAATTAGAAGTAAAACATCCAATCCATAGACCAAAGCAAAGGGTGTTGTACCTATTGGAGTTTTGATACTTGTTCTATATGCCCATAAAGTTGGATTAATCTAAAGGTGTTAGCCCCTTCTAGATTTGCTAACTGTTTGATGCAAGATCTAAAGAATCACGTTGTTGGATGCCTCTTCTTGACCATTGCCTTGGGGGTAATAGATAGAAGACCAATGTTGCAAAATTTTGAACTTTTGCATAACTCCTTAAGATCTTTGTTTTTAAACTATCATGCATTATTAATAATAATGGAGGAAGGTACACCATACCTGCATATGATATAATTCATGATGAATAGAGATACATTTTTACCATTTTCTATAGAGAGAGGGACTACCTCCACCCATTTAGTGAAGTAGTCTGTAGTTGTAATAATTAACTTATGTCCATTTGAAGAAGATGGGTGAATCTGACCCACAAGATCAAAGGCTCATTGTTGGAATGGCCACAGTGTGATAGATGGAATTAGCTCCCTAGCTAGAGCATGAATCAGATTCTCATGGAGATAGCATTGTTTATAGGAATTGGCATATTTGATTGCCTCTTGCTCCATATTCAGCCAATAGTAACCACCTCTAATAAGTTTACGAGCTAGTGTCAAGCCATTTGAGTGAGATCTGTAAATGCCCTCCTAGATATTAATTAAAGAACATTTGGATTCATCAGGTTCTAGATACCTAATGAATGTTTTGTCAAGACCTCTCCTAAACAAGTTATCATCAATAATGACATACCATGAAGCATAATGAATACAGTGACACTTTTCACTCTAGGTTATATTGTCAGGAATGGTTTGGTCACACAGATAGGATTATATGTGGTGGTAGTGGGATGAATCATGTCCTACAATAGAATAGATCATCCAAGATTCAAGGGTATCATAGGAAGGGTAGAGCAACATTTCTACCAAGAACTCATGTTGGAGATCATTCTTTGGAATCTATAACAAGGAAGCAAGAGTACCCATGGCATCAATTGCTTTGTTTTTTTCTTGAGGAACCTATTGAAAAATGATATGAGCAAAGTATTTCTTCATATCATCCACCATGCATTTATAAGGGATCAATTTCTCATCTTTCATCTAATATACATCATTGACCTCATTGATTATGAGTTGTGAATCACCAAAGATGTGTTGGATACATTTGTCTAATTGTGTGTTGTCTTTGATGTTACACAAATGTCATATCAATTGTCAAAAAGTGTCTACCAAGCTCACTTGGGCATCAAAGGAATTCTAGCAGGAAACAATGTCAACCAAGTTCTCATGGTTAACAAAAGAAAGTTGGACAGAATCAGTGTTCACCAAGTTCACTTAGTTGCCAAAGGATTTTTGCAAGTTTGTAGTGTTAACCAAGCTTATGTTGGTTAACACAGGAAATCGTCATAGAACCAATGTTTGCCGAGCAAGGTCAGCCAATGAAGGATTTTGTTGTATTGACATAAGAAGCCTAACTATTTCAAGTATTGTTTCTAGCCGACTATGGTGATGATTTTTGGTTATTATATTTTGTAATTGGGCTGACTTGACAATTTGGATGATATAAATGAAAGGTCAAGTTCAGATTTTTTGTGTGTGTGTGTGCAAATGAGTTGATTGAATTAAGAAGGAAAGAGTTTGAGCGAACCTAAAGGATAAAGCAAGTATCCTTGTGGAGCAAAAAAGTATTATTCAATCAAGAAGGATCAAGTATGAAGTAGAATAGAGATTTGTAATCAACAATTTAGTTGCATCACAATCAGGTCATTTCAGTATTACTTTCTTACATCATAATAGTGATCCAAAATCTCTTAACAGAGTTGGTTTAAGAGCTAGTTGTAAATCCTTGAACAAGGCGACTATTCCATTGAATTGTTTTAAGACCTCTTGCAAGGCCACTCCTTATAGGGTGATTAAATCCTCTAACAAGGTCATACCTAATAGTATGTTTTGTAACCTTTAACCAGGTTGGCTCCTAACAGGGCTCACTTCAGAAAGGTGAAATCAGTAACTAGTTACATTGGTAGTTTTTTCCATATTGGGTTTCCACATTAAATCCTAGTGTCTCATGTGTTCATGTTATTTCTCTTATGTTTGCAAATTAATCACCATTAATATTTTAAGATTTTTAAGATTAGTTAAAAGTAAATCACACTCTGCACTTACCAAGTTATAGCATCTTTATGTGTTTACCAAATAATAATAGAAATCAGTTTTATTTGACATCTAAGGGATTTGGGATTTATTTTAGTGGTAACTAATTCACCTCCCCTCTTAGTTACTCCTATATTTCCAACAATTGGTATTACAAATTTTGGTGCTTGCAAGAAAGGTTTCAAGAACCTAATCTAAAGATCAGGATGTCTTACAAGAGAGAGATTCCAAAGCTTAACAAAGACAAATTTTCATCATGGTAGGGACTCATAAGAATTCATCTCACTTCCATTAGTGATTTAGGCTTGAAATATCTTGATGAAGAATACACAACTCCCACTGGTACATTATCTGTTGGAGATATTGTTGAGAAAAAGAACCATAACACCATGATTATTGATATTGCATCTACTCTTAGCTATGATTAATTTGATGATATCAAGGACTACAAAATTGCATTTGGTATGTGGAACAAGCTAAAGGATATCTATGGTGGTGATGACAATGTGAGGAGAGCCAAACCAGAAAGCCTTCAAGGACAGTTTAATCAAATGAGAATGAGAGAAGATAAAAAATTTTCCAAGTATGTGGAAAGAATCAAAGCCAGTGTCAGTGCAATCAGAGCTTCTGGAGGAGAAATAAAGGATAAAACTATTGTAAGTAAAGTTCTCAGAACATTACTTCCTACCTATGCTATTAGAGTATCTTCTATTCAAGAAAGGAGATGTGAGACAAATCATAAGATAACTTTGAATATCTTAGTAGGAAGGTTGACAACTTTTGAGCTAGACAACTATGAAAATTATATTCCAACTTTCAGCAATATTGAATATTCATTTGAGGCCAAACTTTCACTTAAGGAGAAAGGAAAGAAAATAAAGGACATTCAATTAGAAAGTGAAGAAGAATTAGAGGAAAGTTCTGATAGTGATCTTGAAGTCGTTGAAGCTTTACTGGCAAGGAAATATTCTAAAGGTAGAGGAAAATACAAAGATAAAGTTCCACTAATCAATTTTTCATGTGAAGAAATTGGTCATATTACTGCCAGGTGCCCAAACAAAGAAAGCAAGGATGAGAAGAAAAGTCACAAGTGCAATGGCAAGAAGGATTTCAAAAATATCAAATCATTCAAGAAAAAAGGTAAGAAGACTTGTTTTATGGCTAAAGATTTTGATAATAGTGAAGATGAAATAGTATACATTACTGCGAAAGATGAATCTGATGAAGAAGAAGATAAGATGGAACTTATGTCTCACATCAGTAAGAATGACACATGGATCATAGACAGTGGATGTTCACATCATATGAATGGAGACAAAAATAAGTTTGAACACTTTGAATACTATGATGGTGGTAGTGTAAGGTTTGGAAACAATGAACCTTGTTGCATAAAAGGGAAATGTTGAATCTCATTAACCAAAGAACTTGTATATGACAATGCCTATTCGGTTGAAGGACTAAAACATAATCTATTGAGTAGGGCATAGCTAATCAACATTGGATTCAAGGTGGAATTCATGCATGGCAAGGTAAGACTACTGGATGATAAAGGTAATCTGCTTGAATCAGGCACCCAAATAAGAGGTAACCTATTTTATCTTGATCTTAGTAATTGTTCATGTTTTATTGCTCAAATCGAAGAAAGTTGGTTATGGCATAGAAGATTATGTCATGTAAACTATGATAATATGGTCAAGATAAGAAAATTCAGAAAAGTGAGATGTATTCCTAGTTTGAAGAAACCAAATGTTGTTTTATGCAAGAATTGTTAGATTGGAAAAATGGGAAAGACTAATTTTAAAAGAAAAAACTATCAGTCTAAAGATTTCTTGGAAATTGTGCATACTAACCTATGTGGACCCATTGGAATAGAAAGCTATAGTGGAGAAAAATTCTTTATTCTTTTTGTTGATGACTATTCAAGAATGATGATTGTTATGTATCTTAGAGAGAAGTCAAAAGTATTTGAGAAATTCAAATGGTATCTAGCAAGAATAGAAAAGGAAATAGGGAAAAGATTGAAATGCTTAAGATTAGACAGAGGTGGTGAATTCATCTCCAATAAATTTAATAACTTTTGAATTGAAAGAGGAATCAAAAGATAGGTATCAACCCCTAGTACTCCTTAGCAAAATAGAATAGCTAAAAAAAGAAACAAATCTATCATGGACTATGCAAGGACTCTAATGAATGAAAATAATGTTGCTATAAAATACTAGAAGGAAGCTATTAGCACTATAGTTCATACTTTGAACTGAGTACAGTTGAGAAAGGACTCTTACAAAACTCCCTATGAATTATGGTATGTCTATAAATCCAATGTAAGTTACCTAAAAGTATTTGGAAGTATATGTTATATCTTGAAAGAATCTAAAAAATGCAAGTTTGATGTAAAAGGTGATGAAGGTATATTTTTAGGATATTTTTAGGATATCCTCACTTACTGAGTTGCAAGAAGTTCAAACTGAGTCACAAGGACCCAAGTCACATTCTAAAGTTATCGAGCCAATGCCTACTAAGTTTGAGCAACCAAAGCCAAAAGTTGAAATTAAAAATGAAGGTAGTGGAATTCATTCAAAAAAGCAAAGAACTTGTATTGGCCAAGTATGTTAGAAGGCATCATGCACTTGATCAAATTATTGGAGATGAATCAGAAGGTACTATAACAAGAAGTAAAGGTACATATTTTCTTCTTGATTTTGAACCTAGAAGTGTTAAAGATGCATTGAAAAATGAAAATTGGATTGAGGCTATGACTGAAGAAATAGAACAAATAGAGAAGAACAAAACTTGGACCCTCGTTCCTAGGCTTAAAGATAAAAATGTGATTGGAACAAAATGGGTATTCACAAATAAGCTAAATAAAGATGGACAAGTATCAAGAAAAAAAGCAAGATTGGTGTGTAAAGGATATTCTCAAGAAGAAGGAATTGATTATGGTGAGACTTTTTCTCTTGTTGCAAGATTAGAAGGTGCTAGGACTCTACTTGTGTATGCTACTCACAAAGGATTCAAAGTATATCAGATGGATGTTAAATCTACATTTCTCAATGGTATTCTTGATGAAGAAGTCTACATTGAACAACCAAAAGGTTTTGTTGATCTAGACAAAAGGCACATGCTCTAAAAATTACACAATGCATTGTATGGTCTGAAATAAGCTCCTAGAGCATGGTATGAAAGGTTACACAACTACCTTATATAGATTAGTTTTCAAAGAACTAATGATAACAGTAGTTTGTACATCAAACAAGGACCAAATAACAAGATTGTATTGACAAAGATATTTGTGGATGACACTCTATTTATAGGGAATGATGATCTATGCAAGAAATTTTTAGAACAAATGAACAAAGAGTTTGAAATGTCCATGTTTGGTGAGATAAAATTCTTTGTTGGATTATAGATACAAAAAAGCAAGAATGGTATCTACATTACTCAATCTAAGTATATCAAAGAGATACTCAATAAATTTGGAATGGAAGATTCTAAACTAGTTGGAACCCCCATGTGTACTGGACTAAAGCTTACCAAATATGATGATTCAAAAGAGGTAGATCAAACCTTATATAGATCAATGATTGGAAAATTATAGTATGTAGTTCATGCAAGGCCTGATATTGCTTTAGTAGTTGGGATAGTGGCAAGATTCTCAGCTAAACCCAAAGAAAATCATATGATGGCAACCAAAAGAATTTTGAGATATCTAAAAGGTACTAAAGACTATGGTTTATGGTACAAATTTGGAGGAAACTTAGACCTAAAGGTATTCACTAATGCTAATTGGGCAAGAAATCTGGATGATATAAAAAGTACAAGTGGTGGAGCATTCTTTCTTGGTAAAATATTGGTATCTTGGATAAACAAAAAGAAAAATTGCACATCCCAATCTACAACAAAAGAAAAATATGTTTCAACAGCGGTGAATTTTTCTAATAATGTTTGGTTTAAATAGTTGTTCGAAGGCATGAAGGTTAAGATCAAAGAACTAGTTGTCATGTATTGTGATAATAACAACATAATTAACATATCAAAGAATCCAGTGATGCATTCCAAAACTAAGCACATTGCCATAAAATATCATTTTATCAGAGAATTGGTGCAGGATAAAGAAATTAGATTGGAATATGTTCACACAAAAGAATAGATTACAAACATATTCAGCAAGCCATTACCTAAGGATGCATTCCTATATCTAAGAGGTAAGTTAGGGGTCATTCCCCTATTTTAAGCTCACTAAATAAAGTTTTAGTGATGCATCAATAGGAACCAAGTTGAAGATCAATTAGTTGATGTAGCATAGTCAAAGGGAATATTACATATGAATCAGTACTCAAGGTACATTGATACTAATTTGGTATGTGTTGTTCTTGGCATGTGTTGTTAAAGAGGGAGAAGATTGTTGTCATATCTTTTTGAAATTTGTTTACATCTTTCTGATGGAGAAGTATACTATCATAGAATTTATTTTAATTCCTTCATAGAGGGAGATTACTGCATGAAAGAAGAAGTTTTTTGTAAAAAAAATCTAAGAGGGAGAAACTTTCTATCAGAGGAAGTCTTGTTCTCAAATTTCATTATGCTATGACATGTTGTGTTTCCATCAATGCCAAATAGGGAGATTATTGGATACAATTTTCTAATTGTGTGTTGTCTTTGATGTTACACAAATGTCATATTAGTTGTCAAATAGTGTCCACTAAGCTCACTCAGGTGTCAAAGGAATTTTGGTAGGAAACAGTGTTAACCGAGTACTCATGGTTAGCGAAGGAAAGTTGGACAGAGTTAGTGTTCACCAAGTTCACTTGGTTGGAAAAGAATTTTTGCAATTTTATAGTGTTAACCAAGCTTCTATTGGTTAACATAGGAAATCATCTCAGAACTATAATTTACGAAGCAGGGTCGGCCAATGAAGGATTTTGTTGTATTGGCATAAGAAGCCTAATTATTTCAAGTACTATTTCTAGCTAATTGTGGTAATGATTATTGGTTATTGTAATTTGTAATTAGGCTGACTTGAAAATCTACATGATATAAATGAAAGGTCAAGTTAATATTTTTAGTGTGTATGTGTAAATGAGTTGATTGAATTAAGAAGGAAAGAGTTTGAGTGAACCTGAAGGATAAAGCAGGTATCCTTGTGGAGAAGAAAAGTATTATTCAATCAAGAAGGATCAAGTATGAAGTAGAATAGATATTTTTAATCAGTAATTCAATTGTATCACAATCAAGTTATTTCATTGTTACTCTCTTACCATTGTAGCAGTGATCCAAAATCTCTTAATAGAGTTGGTTTAATAGCCAGTTGTAAATCCTCTAACAAGGTGATAGTTCCATTGAATTATTTTAAGACCTCTTGCAAGGCCACTCCTTACAGGGTGATTAAATTCTATAACAAGGTCACACCTAATAGTGTGTTTTGTAACCTTTAACTAGGTTGGCTCTTAACAGGGCTCACTTCAGAAAAGTGAAATTAGTAACTAGTTACATCGATGGTTTTTCCCATATTAGGTTCCATGTTAAATCCTAGTTTCTCATGTGTTCATGTTATTTCTCTTATGTTTGTAAATTAATCACTATTAATATTTTAAGATTTTTAAGATTAGTTGAAATTAAATCACACTCTACATTTACCAAGTTACAACATCTTTGTGTGTTTATCGAATAATAGCAGCAATCATTTTTATTTGACATATATGGGATTTGGAATTTATTTTAGTGGTAATTGATTCACACCCCCTCTCAATTACTCCTATATTTCCAACAAGATGTTCAATAGATCTACTCTCCATTAAACTATAATTTTCATGCTAGTAATCAGAGATTCATATTTTGCAATATGTTTTGTACAATGAAATAGAATCTTGTATGCCTTAGGCAATGAATACCTCTATGGTTTTATGAATGGTAGCCCAACACTGGATTCTTTTTGTGTGAAGGAACTATCAAAGAACATCACCCAAGTTTGATGTGTGAGTGTCAAAATTGATTTATCAGGAAGTCAATGTTTAGTGGAAGAAGACTCTACATGGGCACCTCTGGTAACTGATCAGCAATTGCTTGTCCTTTGATAGCCTTCCATTTAACATATTGAATATCAAACTTTCTTAGTATCATGACCCACTTAGCCAACCTTCCTATTAGAGCTATCTTGTTAATTAAGTACTTTAGTGGGTCAATTTTAGCAACCAGTTGTGTAGTATAGGCAAGCATGTAGTGTCTCAAATTTTGAGAAGCAAAGATGGCTGCTAAGCAAGCCTTCTTGATGATATTGTAATTATTTTCATAGGATATCAGCATGTGACTCAGATAGTAAATGGCTCTTTCCTTGTTATCAATGTCCTCTGGAGCTAGCAAGATACCTAGAGATGTTTTTGTTGCTGAAATGTACAAAATAAAAGGCTTCCCATGAATAGGAGGCATCAAGATTTGTGGATTAGCAAGATATTGCTTTATTTTTTATAGACTCTAATCGTAATCTTGGATCTAGTTATATTTCACACCTTTATGTAGTCTTGGTAAAAAGTTGTGACCTATCTACTAGTTATGAGATGAATGTGGAAATGAATTGGAGTCTTTCTTGTAAGCCCCTCATCTGATTGATATTACAAGGTGGTGGCATGTCCATGATTGCTTAAACTTTCTCTAGATCAACCTCATTTCCTTTTGTAGACATAATGTAGCCAAGTAATTTCCCAAATGTTACACCAAATACACATTTCTTGGGATTAAGTCTCAAACTAAATTTCTCCATTCAATCTAGGATAGGTCCCAAATCTTGAAGGTAAGCATGGCATTTTACACTCTTAACTAGAGTATCATCGACATAGTCTTCCATTTTTTTATGCATCATGTCACAAAAAATTATAGTGACTACCCTCTAATATGTAGCACCAGCATTTTTCAAACCAAATAGCATTACATTCCAACAAAAATTTCCCCATGCACCAATGAAAGCAGTATTTTCCTACTCTTTTTGTGCAATTTTGATTTAATTATAACTAGAAAAACCATCCATAAGTAAGTACATCTCATATCCTACCATCATGTCCACTATCATATCAATATTAGGGAGTGGAAAATCATCCTTCAGATATGCTAAGTTTAGATCTCAAAAATTTGTATAGACTCTAATAGATTTTTTGTAGTTGGACACTAGAACAATGTTTGAAATCCATTCAGTGTAATCAATAGTGCTGATGAAACTAGCCTTTAGAATTTTTTCCAATTTAGCTTTGATAAGAAATGCAACATGAGGATGCATTTTCTTAAGTTTTTGTTTGATTGGTTTAACTCCTAGTGTGATATACAAGTGATGCATAATGAGATCACATGTTTGATTATGTTCATGCAAACTTTGTCTTTTTCTCTTGGAATAAAGCAATGAATTCCTCTTTTTCTTTTGGAGATAGCAACTGTGCATGATGTATCATGTGAGGGTTTTCCTCTATTCCCAAGTTGATCAGCTATGTTGGATCTATCAACACTAATGATCTTTCCTAAAAATGAATAGGAAGCACATCAAATATCTCATCTGCAAGTGCCTTAGAGAGGTTTTCACCCTTGGATACATCTTTTATTTTTACTTTTTTTAGGTTCCAACACTGCCACAATGTGGTTTTCACCATTGGACCTTTTACTTCTTTTCTTTTTGATTATATGAATGAGATAGTTGATGTTAGCTTTAGTCATGTTAACACTTTGTTCACTGGTAGAAGACTTTACGAGTTTGACAGTGTTTAAGTAGCAACCAAGAGCATAGTCATTCTAGAATGTGAGGACTTCACTAGATGCATTGGAATTCTAGCCTATGAGCTTGGGATAGGTAAGTGAAAGAGATGCGGTGGGTTCGATTGCATTTATGGTATAATCATTAAATGCTTGGATGAGCAATTCAAGAGCTAGAGTAGCTTCATCTACAAGTGTGTTTGAATGCCTTTGAACACTAACATCATTAATTAAAGACTCGAGAACACTAGTTGGATAGGACTCATATAACCTAACTCTAGACGACTCACCTACTTCAAAGAGTTTTTCATAAGCATGAACTTGATCTATGTCTTTTTCTATAATTGCTTCTAAGAGAGTCAAATTCATACTCTCAAGAATCTATATTGCATGGAGACAGATTGTAGAATTCCCCAATAGTGATAGGAAAAAATTCTCCTTCATCATCTAGATTTTTACAAAGGTATTCAATGTGTAAAGCATGACTAGACTCTCCTTATTCTTGTTGGGTATGATGCACGAACCAGTAGTATCCTTAGAAGAATCATTATGACCATCCATGGTGCTAACACATGGTACAAAGTTGTCTAGTTCTAGAAAGAATTTAGCCAAATTTTCAAAAATTGGATAAGAATAAGGATCCTCATCATCAGCATTGTCTTCATGGTCCTTAGACTCAACTTGTGACTCATATTCAGATGAACTCTCAAGTTTTGGTATGAATTTGTTATTCCCTAGATGGAAGGGAATCTTCTTGAAGCTTAGACCAGATGTGTCTCAATTCCTTCTAGCTATCACTTTGATAGGATCAATTGGACCATTTTTGTGCATCCAATAGGACCATTTCTCTTGTAGCCAAAGCATTTCATGATTCTAAGACTAGGACCATACTTATTAGGAGTAATTTCATGAAACTGTTTGGTGAGATCAACTACAATTTCCTCTTTGTAGATCCATGCAAAAATAGCTCTACTTTTAGATTCCTCCTTAAGAAGTGCAGTAGCTTTGACAAAAGTACCATTGTACTTAGTTTGAGGTGTCAACAGAAATGGTGTCTTTGCTTCAGATGGTCTCCCATAATGACTTGGAGACTTAGGAAGAGATGTCAAAGATAGAACTAGTTCTATGTGATATTCACCCATTCTAGTTTCCTTTAGCATGAGGGACTATTCAATTTGCTTCAGCTTGTTATCATGATGGTTTGTAGATTCCTTATTAACAAGTACAAAGTTTTCAAAAAAAATTAGCATGTTATAGGTATATCTAGTACTTATAGGTATGGTGACTTTAGAGCCATGAAATGGGAATTTTATGCATTGATGGTAAGTAGAAGGTATAGCTCACATCTCATGTATCCATGGTCTTCCTAGAAAAATATTTTAAGCCAAGCGAATGTTGAGGACCTAAAAAGTGGCATCCCTTTCTACAAGACCAACCTAGAGTGGCAACACCACAAGACCTAAAGATTTCTATTCAACTTCATCATATGCTTTGATAGTTATCTTACAACTGGGATCAATGGACTCTTTAGAATAGTCCAATTGTCTAAGCAGAGTAGCAGAGACAATTTTTAAACCAGCTCCATTATTGATGAGCACACAATGGACATGTTTCTAGTGTATCATGAGCTTAATGTGTAGAGGTTGATTATGCGAATGACTCAGTGAATTATTGTCCTCCTTAGAGAAGGGCATATAGTAAGGTGAGGTCAGATGATCTACCATAGAACTGAACCTCTCAAGATCAAGATCTTAAGGTATGTTTGCCTTAGTGAGTGCTTTATCATTAATCTACCTATGAGTAGGTGAGATTTTGAGAAGCTCAAAGATTATGATTTGAGCATTAGTTCACTATAACTAATCGAGGATATTGTAGATAGTAGCTATAGAAATTGTTGCAAGTTTTGTTCCTTTGCTAGAAGCACCAACAAGAGGTTTGTCTTTATGTTATTCAAGATCAGGAGTAGAAGGCACAAGTCCTTTGAGTACCAACTTGGTATGAGAATGTGTAACAACATTGGCACAAAATTGTGATGGTTCATTGTTAGATGTATTGGAAGAAGAGCCCCTTAAGACAAGTGATGTCTTAGGTTTAATTTTGTCTTGTTTTCCCTTGATGGTGATGACACCACAGTACTCAGCATCCATGGGTTCAACCATGTGTACTATCTCATCATCATCATTAGAGTACATATAGTTGATCTTGTTATGAGATTTCTATTTTGAGTTTTCTCCTTTTTCGTAAGATGGAAATAGCTCCCTGAAAGCCTTGTGATCTATGTTCTTGTTATGTCCATCTATAACAATGTCACCATCATCAATTAGGTCTTGGAACTTGTGATGGAAGTTGATGCAATTGGTGGATTTGTGACCCTTTTTTTGGTGATATTTTCAAAATGTGGTTTCATTCCACCATGGTGGTCATGGTTGCAGATTGTAAGGATGAGAGTTCTCCAATGGATAAATGAGCTTTTTTTGTATCAAGGTCTTATAGACCACATTCAAAGGTTCACTAAGAAGGTGTGTATTCCCATTTTGGATGTGAGACCAAAGAGGTGTTCTTTGGTTTATTTCCAGATGTCTTATTGTCAAAAGGAGTTTTCTCAACATTCTTGGATGCTTTGAGATTGACTGTAAGATTGAAGGTTGCCTTAGTAGGTTT
Organism: Cupressus sempervirens; assembly: GCA_028749045.1. Lineage (NCBI taxonomy): Eukaryota > Viridiplantae > Streptophyta > Pinopsida > Cupressales > Cupressaceae > Cupressus > Cupressus sempervirens. Next base: position 220,916,763 of record CM053789.1, on the reverse strand, counting down.
AGGAGTAATGTTGTGAAAAAATCCATCATGCACAACCTCTTGGTTTTTGTTCACATAATTGGGTTTGTCATTGTTAGAGATGGATCCTTGTTTAGTTTCCTTTTATATGGTAGTTTACCCTTTTTGACAATGAATTCCTCTATACAGATAGCTTGTGTGACCATGTCTTGGAAGGTGCGTAGACCTTGAAGTTGAAATCTATACCCAAAATCAAGTAGGAGGTTATCAGTGAAGATCAAGATTTTCCATTTTAGGAATCTTTCATGAATATTTGGTGTAAAGTTGTCTCCATCTCTGAAGGAATATGAGGAAAGGTTCCCCAACTTTCTATTTGAGGTTATACAAGTCTCAAATGTTAACTAAATGTTGGATGTTGTGAGAGTACTATTAGACATATAGGTTAGCAATTCAATCAAACATTTTGATACTAGTAGGCAAGTGTGAAAACCACTCCATAGCCTAACCACCTAGACTCCTTGGGAATAGATGCATGAGATATGTCTATTTATGCATAAATTCCATAGACAAGGCCTCAAATTCCCAGAAATGATCTTGGGAATTGGTAGTTCTAAAGTATTTATCATACTTAGGTAATTAAACTCCTCTTGGAAAAGGAGGCATGTCTATACTCTTTTCAAATTGGAATGGACAAAGAGCATCTAAGGTGTATGTTTTTGCAAGTTTTTCTTTATCATGCATCATTTGGGCTAGTTGGTCTTGCATGATCTTCAACTATTTTTGCAATTTTTGACATTTTAGTTTCCTCTTTAGGTGTAATGATAGTTTCAATGTTAAAGTGATGAGGTAGCTCAACTCCCTCTTGGACAAGTTTGAGAAAGTATTTCTCTTTTGCTTCATTAACTAGGATTTCCATGACTTTTTAGAAGTTCTTATGACACTTTTCAATGTGTTCAGGGATTATTTCTACCTCTTCCTCATTCTCATTAGTAAGAAAGGTTCCTTATGTTTTTTATTTTATTTTGATCTTGGTATCTACTATGTTCTCCATGTTCAGGTCCTTGATCATCCATTTTAGGAATGTGAATGGTTTCAGTATGTTTTGGTTGGAAAAGTCCTCTGAATATGAATTTTTTTGTGTTGTATGTAGATGTATGACCTTTGCTAGTTTTAGGATCGTCTTGATACAAGGGGTTCCTAGTTTGTTGTAAGTTCATAGAGAACGTTCTTTGAACATGAGGTGATCTGATAGGTAAAAGAGATTCTGAAGACTCCTCACTAGATGAAGTAGACATAGATTGTGTATGAACTAGAAAGTGAACTCTACCATGATTACATCCCCTAGCTCTACCTCATCTAAGTCTAAGGGGATAAAACATGTTTCTACTTCTTGTTGCCATAGTCATAGACAAGGACAAAAAAAAAACCTAGACAAGGACCACACTAGAATGTAGACTCAAAAACGAAAGATAAAAGTGTTGTATACTAAGATACGAGTAGTTTGAGTAATCACTAGAATAGCCAAAGATTATGACTATCATGACATAGTATATGACAAGAACTAAAGGACAAGAACAAGATAACTAAAAAAAGACTAGGTTGAGTGTAGTTCACAAGTTGTTAGCTATGCAAGATGTTGCTATTTGAAACTATTTGCAGACAACAAAGAGGTAAACTATTGCAGGTAACAGACTAGACTTAGAGCACAAAAAGCTCTACCACAATAGTTTGATAGTTTCAAGGCAAGATCCCATGCAAATATTCTTAGGGAACCACATGAGGAAGTACAAAGAACTAGGTGAAGACTTAGAACAACAATTTTTGGATATTTTTCTCTCATGAGAACTTGATCAAAGCCACATGAGGATGTGCTAGTTTGATAAAAGGATAAATAATTTGACATAAAAGGAAAAACTTGCAAGATTTTGCAAAAATATTTGCATAGGAGCACATGAGGACTTGGATAGGGCCATGTGAAGAAGTGTGGACTAAAAGGTTCTCACACAAAATTTTACAAAAACAGGGACCAGATTGACAACTGAGACAAAATTTTCAAGAGATTTACAAGGTTTAGATAGTTTTGTATAGATTGTTGGTTGTTTTGACAGATATCAAGATAGTTTTCAAGTTGTTGAACAACATTTTGGTTTTGAACAAAACAATTTGTTTTCAAAAAGACACAAGAAGCAAGTAGTAGTTACAAACAATCCAACCAAGGACAAAGAAACTTGGAGGGATGGGGGAGTCTTGGCTTTTAGTTTATTTTGATAGGTTTGGACAAGTTTAAGAATCAATAACAAACATACTTTATCCCTATAAAAAAAAATGGTAGAGGAAGAAAAACCTTTGTCCTACAACTTATGTGCATACATTCACATCACACAACCATGTGACCCCACTAGAATGCACCCATGTTTTTGGTGTATTCCAAGGGCTCAATAAAATATATGCTAAATGAACACCCTTTTGGTAGGGTTCAAGCATGTATACCACCTTCCAATGCCTAGGTACATACTTATGGTGAGTTCTATAGGAGAGATTCTTCCCCCTCCTTGCACAAATATTATGCCCCCTTTCAGAGGTGAACTAGGTAGCAACTAACTAAGAAGATTTTACTTGGCTACCATTCATATTAATCCCCAATTCCTTTTCAAGGAAATTTAAAACCATCAGCCCACGCTAGCATCTGAAAGTGTACACACTTGACTAATAAGACTAGGGCTAGTGCCAGCCAGTACAATAGATAAAGCCTCCTCTCGATATGCGATATCAAGAATCAAGAGGAAGAAATTAACATGTATTTTGAGGTTTTTTCTCTACAAATCTTCTTTATTATAATGAGTTGGAAACTCTAGTGAAAGGAGTGTGCTCACTTGGATCATTCCCAGAGGTTGGATTGCTCTAAAAGGCCCTCTAAGGGTTGACTTAGACTAGTGGTTTGGATCTAAGGGTCTAAGTTTCTATTTTCCCTTAAGGGGAAAGAGCATACTCCTCTACCTTGTCACCTTGCCCAAACATGCAAGACATGTTAATCACCAAGTTACCTTAATTGATCCGAACTTATCCTTTCTCAAGATTTTGATTCCCTAAAAGGAAATCATCATCCCTTCATAGAAGAGGACTTATACTAGAGAACCACTAACTTGCTTGCCTCCCTTAGATGTCATCTTTCAAAGGCTTCTCGGTTTCTAATTTACCCTTGTGCATGACTTCCAAGTTGTAAAGAGCATACTCCCTTATTCCCCTATCTTGCACCCTATGAAGTTCACAAGCCCTAATTATACTATGTGTGAAAAGAAAAAAGAAGATATGATGTTTAAAGTGGGTTTGAAATTGATCTTTGACATGTATTTCTTTGGAAAGTGTCCTACAATCACATAGTTAGTATATGTTTGAAGTGTTTAGATAAAGGTGTCTTTGTTAAAACATCTTGCAAACCATTGTTATGCTACAAAAAACCAAAAATTTGAAAGAAAATGCTTCAGAGAAAACTCGTTAGTCAAATGTAATGATAAAAGAGTAAATTTTGGAAAACTGTATTTTGCATGTGCTATTGCAAAATTTTATGTGAAATCCTACACAAGCCTATGTGAGAAAATGTTGTGCAACACATGAGAAACCACACATTTATGCACTTTTTTATGTAGGGAAGTGTAATGAAAGGGACAAAATCTTTAGTTCTTTGCACAAAAATGAGATTTCTCACACAAAAATTTGGAAATCTGTACAGATGAATGTGACAATCATTAAAAAAATAAAAAACTAAGCAGATGAGGCTAGAAAAATTGATTTCTCATCCCCACAGTGGGTGCCAGAAATGTATATGTGAAATGTAGGCCTCAGATCCTCACACACACTTCAACATAGACTTTACCTAAGAGATCATCCTAGAATGAACATTGAATTTTTCATCCAAATAATCTAATCAATGTGACTGAGAAGTGAGCAACCAGACCTTTTAATATGAGATTTATGTAGTTGTATGATAGTGCAATTATTCTAAATGAGAATGCAATTTAATCTAATAATAGATAAAAGAAAATTAGGCTATATGAGTGCATTTTAATCTATATGATATTAATGCTAAGCAAAGAAAGCTATGAAAATATTAAGCAACTATTTTGATAGTAATTTGATGCAATTCAATTCCAACCCAATAATGAGGAATTACAAGCCTCTTAAATATAATTCTCAAAATTAATCAATGGTTGAGATCAACTCAAATGAATGGTTAGGATTGAAGTTGAGATTCAATCAAGAAGGAAGATTCCTAGTGTAGGTGAGGTTAACTAACTCATATCCTGAGTATAATGAAGAGTTAACTGAAATTCACTTGAGTGTGAGAATAAGTTGATTAAGTCAACTCCAAGTCAAGAGATAGATCACTTAGAATTCCCATTCCTAAACTGAAGATAAGATTTGGAAGATTATTTAATTTAATAAAATGAGTTATGACCTCATAAATGTATATTTCTAATTAATTGAGTAATTAAACCCAATAATTGAAATAAAGATATTATCTTATTAAATTAAATATGTTTAATTCCATTGAACATTAGCTTTAAGAGATAATTTAATTTAACCAATGTATGAACACTTTAAATTAAAGTAAATCTAATCAATTGGTTTAATGCATCTAATTCAAGTCAATACTTAGGAACTAAATAGAGAATGTGATTAATGCAGATTAGGGTTATCTACACCTAACAATTAGGTCAAGCAGTGGTAATCAGAATAAGAAATGCCTAGTAAAATAGGACTTAGGGTTGATCAAAATAGACCAAAATTGGTTTACATGGCAATGTGCCAATTTTGGGGTATTAAAAAAAGGATTTACAGTTTGAAAGTTATTGTAGTTTTAAGTTGCCTAGAGACCCCCTAAGAGCGCTTCAAAGTCAAATTTGAGGCACTAAATGGCCTCGTACATGCCAAAAAAATGGGGATAAGAAAAGCTAGTACATAGGTCTATAGAGTGCTTGGAGAGCTTTCTAGAAATGTAAATAGTTTGACAATTAAAGTCTCAAATCAAAAGTTATGCCTCCCAGAAGTTGGACTACCATTTCTAGATTCTTCTAATTTTACACTAACTTTTGATGAGTTTTCTAAAGCCTTCTATTTTGGTAGTGGATGCCAACTGGCATATTCTAGGGTTACTTAAGGACATTTTTGGAATTGTAAATGCAATTTTTGGTGGATTTTGGAAGAAGGCACTAGAGGAGGGTTTTTCTCTAAAATCAAACAACACAATAAGCCCTAGGGCATGTTATTGGGTCTATTTTTATTGTACTAAATGCAATAGCATATAACTTCTAATAATAATATCCCCTTTTCTTATTGTGTTCATTTTGGTCTTGGATTGTGCCCTCATCATGCATACACAAAATATGGCCACAACAATACTAAGAACATGTCAAAAGTTAATTTCCCAAGGCCACAAATGAACTAGTAGAAGCCAAATATTACTAGAAGAACTATATAATAAGATAGATGCAAAGTGGAAATGGGCTCTAACTACTAAAATATAGATGACAGAGGCTACATTAGCCTAAGTTATCCCTAATTTAGGAAAACATCATATGTCAATAGCCATGAAGGATTATGGTAAGAATTTTGTGCCAAAGAGAAGGGCATATAGAATTTTGAAAAATAAAATAGAAGTTGTAGATGAGATTAAGTCTGTATGTAAGAAAGTTTTTGGTCTTATGCCTACAGATGAGGAGAAAGAAGATAATGAAGAGAATCATGTAGGAGAAATGGAGTTAGATAATAAGGAAGACATCTATAATGGTGTCAAGGAATTAGTAGAGACAATTCATAAGATGGCTAAGGAGAGTGAGAATTAGACTAAGTAGTCACAATTGAAGATAACACTACAGAGAATACATTATTGGATGAGACTAGTACTGAGAAAGACTCAGTAAGGACTATGTCTATTAAGCAAGAAAAGAAGGAGCAAGCTTTTAAATCAATCAAAGATGCAATGATGGAAACCAATCCAATGATTGTATAGATCAATGAATATCCAAAAATCAATGAGAAACAACAATCTCAACAAGTAATAGTTAGTATAAAAGATACATCCATAGTTACTATTGGTACTAATGTACAAATGACAAGAGAGACAAAAGGTGATGTTGTTGTTTTCGAGAAGCAGACTGGGTCAAAAAATGAAGGAATAGATTAGATACATGTTGCTATCAAGGTAAATCAAGAGAAGACTAAGGAGATACAAAGTCAAAATACACAAGTAGAGTAATCTACAACTAGCAATGAAAGGCCAAATGTCTCAGGACCTCTTAATGAGGGAGAAAAGGAGATAACATAGCCGAGTTCAATTGTTGAAATTACATCAAGTGAGGAAAAAAGATAAGTTGATGAGCCAAAAGGTGTTGAGGGCATACAAGCAATTATTTAGAGACTGAGTCTGGAGATCCAAACATAAATCCTACAAGTATCCATGTTAAGCTCTAGCACCTCAAGTAAAAGGTCTTAGAGGAAGAACATCCACTCCCATATATTATTCCAAGCTAAGCCTATTATGCTTGAGGATGACATAGTTATACTAGATTGGGACAAGTCAACTTTGACTAAAGAGAAAATGAAAATTTTGAGTGAATTATTTGCCAAAAAAAAAACAAGCTGAGCTAAGAAGAGAGCACTAATAGAGACAAGCACAAAAATGAGTGTTATATGATATAAAAGATATATTTATTAATTCATTTCTTATTGATAATTTGGATGAGAATGCTCCCATTGTTGAGCAGCTGATTAAAATTGTAGAGAAAATAAATGACCTTGATGTTTATGCAAATGAAAAATTGATGCAATGGTTAGAAAATAAGTTTGAAAAGAAAGGGATGGAAAAGGTAGCAACAGAAATTATTATAAGATAGGTTGAGTTGTTTAAACTTGTGACCAATTTGGAACAAGTTTCAAATAATGTAAATATAACACTTAGAAATTGGTGTGATAGCTCAAGTTACGCAAAAGATATTAGAAATAGGATGGATCTATTGGAAGCTACCTTGTACTATAGTGCAAATGCACTAACCTTATATGCTAGTTCTATGTTGCACACTTATCTAAGGTAAATTTTCAACAAGAAAGGCTTAAAGAATTGACTGTTGAGTTTAGAAGGATTTGAGAAAATTTGATCTCTATACAAGCCATGATGACACCTCACCTTGAGGTTGTGTAGTTACATTTAAAGAATACAAAGGAGTTAGTCCATGTTGATCCAAATTTGTCATTTTTTGATAGTCTAGTGGATCTTACAATAAAATTGGAGGTAAAGTCTTAGGCTATTGAATCTGTAAGGGCTAATTGGGATAATACTTTGAGTAGAATTTTTCAAATTCACAAACCATTTTTGAAGTAGTTTGACATCCAAACCCCAAGAGACACAAGTGAAAAAAACAAGGGGAAAATAAGAAGAAAACAAGGTATATGAAGGTAATAAAGGAGGATAGATTGGGAGTTTGTAAGTTTCAAAATTTTGAGGTTTTGAAGATGTATATACCAAGTGTAGAGTTTAAACATGTATAGCGTATACCGAGTCAAGGTATGGATTATATTTTAAGGGGGAGATTTTTAGTCCCTATGTCATGTTGTTTATTAGTGTCAAAGACTTAGTTACTCACAAGGCATGATTATTCAGTTATCATTGCAATTGAGTCATCCTATATAGGTTGAGCTAAGGAGTGAAGACTTATAAATATTCTAAGTCATGGATTGAGCAATAGTTATTGTTGAGTGAGCTAATGGTCATTGAGTACTCTAGTGAATGTCAAGTTTGTAAAAAATAGTAGTTAACATTGAGTGATGCATATGTTTAGATATTCAGTTCATACCAAGCATTGTTAAGGCCAAGGGACAACATAAAGAAACAACTTATGCCAAGTATAAGTGTGTTGTAAGTGTTGAGTAAGACAATTTAACATATTTATTTGTAATAGCACAAAATCTTATGTTAACTATTTTTATTGAGATGAAAGTGTATTTTGAAGATCAAGGAGGTAATCAAGGAGGTGATTATGTGTTCAAGGAAAGATCACTAATCCCTAGGTAAGGAAATTCACCAATTAGAAAAATGCAAGGACTAAGTGGAAAAATGATTGATTCTAGATCATGATTTGGATCTAGAAGGTTCACCCAAACATCTATTTAAGGAGGGTCTATGACCTAGTTTGATGTATGAGTATGTATGGGTGTGTGTGTCTATGTGATTATTCTAATTGCATGTAAATTTTTAGATATGAATTAGAGAGTTAAGATCAAGCAAAGCAATGAAGTGTTTTTAGTAGAGACATATTAGATCTATTACAACAAGGTGATATTATATTGCATAGAGGGGATCTGTTATCAAGAATTGAAGTTCTACCCAAAGGATTGTGTACTAAACATTCAAATAGGTGTTTCAGGGTTTAAATCTCTTAACATAGTAGCTTTAACAAGCTTAAATATAAATCTCCTAATCAAGAACTCATTGAATTGTGATATAAAATCCTTTAACCAAGGTGGACCCTAGTAGTTCTTTTAGCCTTTAATAGGAAAGACCCCTCATATAGTAGATCATAATAAGTGATCAAATTAGTGTAGCCTTAACAGGCACAACTTTATTTTTGCAATAGTGAATATTTTGTGGGTGTCATCCCCACCACAATTTTATCTTCACCTTGGAGGGTTTATGTGTTACCAAATATGTTTGTTGATGTATTATGAGTTTATGAGTTTACATTTATGAAGTTAGAAGATAGATCTAATGTTAATGTGAATGGTTACATTGATGTGAGATATATGTTTAATTTCGTGTTTATGTGGTGAGATCAAATAGGTTTCATGTTTGAAGTAAGAGAAGTTTTATAGGTCCCCCCCCCCCCCATCCCCCTCTTAGTATCACACTTTCCCAATTAGGTTTCCAACAATTTCATCTACTCTCAATGATGTTCAATTTTTTGATATCAAGAATTGTACCAATGCTAAGCAAATGTTGGCTAAACTAAAGCTTATATATGGAGATGACAATGTAAGAGAGCCAAAGCTGAAAGCTAGAGAGCTAAGTATGATGACATGAAATGAAAGAAGGTGAAAATTTTGCATAATATGTAAATCAAATCAAAGATGTAAGTGAAATCAGAGCTGTTAGAGGAGCTATTATTGATTCTAAAATTGTAAGTAAAGTTTTAAGAACTCTTATGCATGTTTATTCTATTAAAGTTTCTACTATTCAAGAAGTAAGAGTCGTGCCTATAAAGGATCTGACACTTGATTGTCTAGTTGGTCAGTTGACTACATTTGAGTTGAGAAATTATGATAATAGTCTAACTGTCAGCAATTCAAAGAAAGGGAAGAAAACTAAAGAATAAAGTGATTCTAAAAGTAAAGATGATCTAGATGAGACTGAAACATTGCTTGCAAGAAGGTTATCAAGAGGTAAAGGTAAATACTAAGGTAAACTTCCCTTGATCTATTTCAAATGTAATGAGGTTGGTCACTTTGTTGCTAAATGTCCTAACAAAAGAAAGTCTCGTAGAAATGATAAAAATGACAACAAATATTTCAAATATAGGAAGAATAGAGATTACAAAGACAAAGGAAAGAAGTTGTGCTACATTACAAAAGAAGAGTACACTTAGTCTAGTAGTAATGATGACAAGGAAGTAGTTGAAATAGTCTATGTTGCAATTAAGGAATAGTGAAATGGTCAAATATTTTGAGAATGAAACTACCCTTATTTCACATGTTACAAAGAATTACTCATGGATTATTGATAGAGATTTTCCACATCACAAAATTGGTGATCTAAGTGAGTTTGATAAATTTGAAGAAATTAATGATGGTAGAACTGTTAAGTTTGGTAGTGATGTTCCATATCAGTGAAAGGTAAAGGATCACTAATATTGACTAATAAGATCAGATGTGATGATGTATATAAGGTTTAAGGACTTAAACATAATTTTTGAGTGTAACTCGGTTAAATAATTCAACACAAGCTAGAATTTAAGAAAAGGAAGATCAAAATATTTGATGATGAAGGTAATATAATTGGAACCAAAATGCAAACAAAAGGTAACTTACTTTACCTTGATCCTACAATTGAGAAATGTTTATTTGTTAGAGTCAAGAATGTGTGGTGATGGCATAAAATTTTGCATCATGTAAACTTTGAAAATATGGTGAAAATCAGTAGAAATAAAAATGTAAGAGACTTACCAAATCTATAAAAACCTAAAAATGTTGTTTGTAAAGAATGTCACCTTGGTAATATAACAAAGTCTAGTTTTTCTAGAAAGGCACACACTTCAAATGATTTCAAAATTAGTGCATAGTGATTTATGTGGTCCAATTGGAGTTTATAGTTACTATGGTGATAGATATTTCATATTGTTTGTGGATGATTATGCACACTACAACATTTGGGGTCAAATTGCAATGAAAATTTGTGGTGATGTTGTAATTTGTGGTCATTTTCATGGTTTTTTTTACATTTGTCCCCAACATCATCATAATACTAACGTTGGAGTCATAATTGTGATGCCCTTGCAAGCATAAAATAAAAATAAAAACATGACAATCATTTTCCATTTGTTTTGATTTTGGAGAGGTGTGCACGAAAGAGGTGAAGAGCTTTGAATGAGGGTGGAGAGTTGCGAACATTTTTGTGGTTCTTGTGATTGATGCATTTGGTTTTTGTACCCTTGTGATCTCTGCATTTCATTTTCGTGCCCTTGCTCTCTGATTTCATTGTTGTGTTGTACCCTTTTCTCTATGATTTTATTGTTGTTTCATGCCCTTGCTTTGTGATTTTATTTTCATGACATACTCTTGTGATCTAAGTGTCCTAGCTCTGCAATTTTCTTCAAGGGAAAGAAGAGGTAGGTATGTAAATGTTTTTTCTTTTCCTTGTAAACATGTATGTTTTTTATATTTCCTTCTAAACATGTATCTCTTTATATATTCATAGAGATATTTTTCAAGGTGCTTATTGCATATGTGATCTAGCTACATACATTTTCCAATATCCAAATAAAAAAACAATAAAACTCACTCAACTCATGATAAGTGACTTACCTCAAGATCTTGTGACCACAAAAAATGGGCTGAGTTCACAAGAAATTTTACAAAAACATATCATAGCATATATTTTGAGAAAGAAACAAACCATAACAAGATAAATGGATCTAGTTTCTGATTAGCTAGGTTGATATATATGTATATTTAACTAGGTTATGGCTTCTAAGGGGGAATGAGCCTCATGATTATGCATATGTTCTTACTACATTTTGTTCCTGTGATATATCTCTATATTTTGTAGTTGCTCCCTTGCTTTGTGATTTGGTTGTCATGCCCTTGTGATCTCTATGCTTCATTTTCATGTCCTTACTCTATAATTTTGGTGTCATGCCCTTGCTCTATGAATTTTTTGCCATGTTGTGCCCTTGCTCTATGATTTCATTGTTGTGTTGTTCCCTTGCTCTATAATTTTGGTCCCATGTCCTAGCTTTGTGATTCTCTTCAAGGGTATGTAAATGTTGGTTTCTTTTCCTTCTAAATAGGTATCTCTTTATATCTCCTTTTGAACATGTATATTTTGAGATTTTTTAAGGTTTTTATTAGATCTCAGCTACACAATAGAAAATTGATCAATTTGCATACATATTCTATGTTGATATATGATTGAAAAGATCATTGATTGTTGAAGAATATTGTGTGTTTCAATCATTATTTTGTTACTAATGTCAAACCTACCATTTTTTGGTAAGAGAATTTCATATATGTTTCAAGTACTATCACTTAGTTGATTGATGAGGAGGATTTGATCAACAAGATGTAACAAAAGTACCTAGAGGAAAGGTTGAGTTATGATTATGTAATGAAGTACAAGAATCAGTTAAGACAGTGATAACATAATGTATTGATGATCTACTTGAGGTTACAAAATGGCCAGCTACACTTAGAAAGTTCTGAAGAATAAAGTTAAACAAAGTTCATTTGCCAAGCTTGACCAAGTGAATAGTAGGTGTCAAGCAAAGTTAGTTCAAGCTAAGAAAAAAGTCAGTAGAAGCCAAGTGAAAGAAAATTCTAGTGGATGTTGAGCAAGCTAGTAGATGCCAAGTAACTTTTGAATTGATGTCAAGCACAATAAAATCTAGTTGATGTCGAGTGATTTCACAGTTGTCGAGTGACACAGTATGTGTCAAGCATCATAAGATTGATAATGTCGAGCTGCTACATTATGAAAAAGATCAACGATTTGCCAAATAAAGTCAAAAAGTTTGTTTTCTTGGAACTTTTGAATTAGCAAGAAGATAAAATTGCTGAAATGGTGGCACAAAATCTTATGTGAACCATTTTGGGGGCAAATTCAAATGGATTCTACGAGAAGTTTCTAGAGAAGATAGGATATGGGTAGATACATTGTATCCTACCTAATCCATCGAAAATGATAATTTTGATGATGGATAATGAGCAGGAAAATGTTCTAATTTCCTATATATAGGAATTTCTAGTCATGAACCAAAAGAGTTAGGGAGTTTGATGTGAAAATCTAATAAGAAGAAGGAAAAAAGGTTTTGTTTCATCAAGTGACCCAAGTAAAGAAGTCTACAATGGCATACTAAGAAAGAAGGCTTAAGAGGATGAATTCTTGAAAGGTGAACAAGTTGTCAGAGCTACAAAGAATGAAATCCAAGCAGAGTTGAGGACTGAATAGAGATTTGTAATCTACAAGTAAGGTTGTAAGTTGTATCAGATCAAAGCTCTATTGTTACTTTCTAACAATTGTATCAATGTAGGGTAAATCCTTTGGAGTAAGGTTGACTTAATATTCATTGGAAAATCCTTTAATAGTCTAGCATTCCAAGTGAATGGCCTAAAGTCATCTAACAAGGCTCACTTTTAGTAGGGTGAATGAAATCCCTTAACTGGGTCACATTTAACAGTGTGTATTGTAACATTTAACAAGGCATCACTTCAGAAGAGTGTAAAAGGAGTAGCATGTTAATGGTGGTTTTTCCCAAATTGGGTTTCCATGTTAAATCATTATGTCAAATGTACTAATGGATGTGTTGTGTTTCATACTTTACATTTTTGCAAGTTGATTTGACAATAACATATAAGTTTTAGTTGATACACAATGAATGCATGCATGGATAAGAATGTTTTATGGTTCACTGAATTGTGAAAAGTTTTTATTTGTACATCTGAACCTTGAATAACTAATTCACCCCCCCCCCCCCCCCCAGCTTCTTAGTTTTTCTAAAATAATTCCAACAATTGGTATCAGAACCATCTGCTTAAGAGGATTATTTTTAAGGTACTAGAAGCAAATAGATCAAGATGTCAAAAAGAGAAGTACCCAAGGTCAACAGAGATAACTTTCCTGCATGGAAAATTTTGATGAAGCTATACCTTGGAGGACTTGGAGATCCTATACAATCTTGCATTTCAATGGAGCATGTTGATCCAGTAGGAGCCCTAACTGCTGAAGATATGAAGAAAAAGAAAGAACACAATCAGGCAATGTTAGAGATTGCCTCTACCCTAAGCTATACCAAATTTGATGATATCAAAGGTCTTGATAGTGCAAAAAAGATGTAGGATGCCCTAGCCACCATCTATGAAGGAGACAAAAATGTTCAAAGAACCAAGTTAGAGAGTCTTAGAGATAAGTTTGATGACATGAGAATGGAAGAAGGTGAGAATATTGCCCAATATGTTATTAGGATAAAAGAAGTTGTTAGTACAATAAAAGGTGGTACTAGTAAAATAGATGATGATACTGTGCTAAGTAAAGTCTTGATGATATTATTGCCTATTTATGCCATTAGAGTTTCTACAATCCAAGAGTTAAGATGTATACTACGAAATGTTTTGACCCTTGAAGGTTTGGTAGGTAGACTCACTACTTTTGAGCTATCTAATTTTGACAACTACAAACTAGAGAGTATTGAATCAACTTTCAAAGAAAAATTGTTACTGAAGGACTCTAAGGAGGTAAAGTAGAAGAAGAAGAAGAAGAGGAAGAAGAAAAGATAGATAAAATATGCATCTAGTGATAGTAATACAGATGAGAAGATATTGAACAATTGAAAGCATTAATGGCAAGAAGATTTCACAGAGGAAAAGGCAATTTCAAAGGTAAGTTACTCATTATTTGTTTCAATTGCAATGAAGTTGGTCATATTATTGCAAGATGTACATAGAAGAACTATAGAGAAGGGAAAAAGTACAAAAATAGAAGAGAAGATGATGGAAGAGACTATTGAGACAAAGGCAAGAAGTCACACTACATTGCTGATGAACATGATGATGAAGTGGTATATGTTGCAATGAAGGACAAATCTGATGAGGATGAGGCAACTACACTTATGACTTGTGTGAACAAGAATGGCAAATGGATCATTGATAGTAGATGCTCACATAACATGACTAGAGAAGAGAGTAATTTTGTTACCTTAACTTGTTATGATGGAAATAGTGTAAGGTTTGGTAATGATGCACCATGTTTGATAAAAAGAAAAGGGTCTTTAAAACTCACAGACAAGATTTCATGTAACAATGCTTATTATGTTAAAGGATTGAATTATAACTTGTTAAGTGTGTCACAATTGAATAATTTGGGATGTAAGGTTGAGTTTGAAAATAGAACTACCAAGATATATGATAGAACTGGAAACTTGATTGGAAAAGGTGATCAAACTAGAAGTAATCTATTCTATCTAGATATAGAAGATGCTACCTATCTTACTGCAAAATTTGATGATGTATGGCTTTAGCACAAGAGATTATGTCATGTTAATTTTGGAGAAACCAAATAATATAATATGCAAACAATGTTAGCTAGGAAAGATGAAAAAGTCAAGCTATAAAAGTAAAGTTTATACCTCTAAAGAAATACTAGGTTAATTGTTCATACTGACTTGTGTGGACCTATTGAAGTGCAAAGCTACAAAGGAGATAAGTACATAATGCTATTTGTTGATGATTACTCTAGGATGATGACAATCATGTTTATAAAACAAAAAATTGATGCTTTTCAAATGTTTAAGTGGTGCTTGGCAAGAGTTGAAAAGAAATAGGTAAAAGTCTAAAATGCTTGAGATTAGATAGAGGATGAGAATGGAGAATTCTCTCCAAATGAGTTTGAGATGTTCTATAATGACAGAGGAATCAAAAGATAGACATCTACACCTAGGACCCCTCCACAAAATGGAATTGTTGAAAGAAGAAACAGATCTATAATACATTGTGCTAGAACACTCATGATGAAGAAGAGTGTTTCTTTGAAGTACTAGAGAGAATCTATAAGTACTATTGTATATACCTTGAACCATGTGCAAGTCAAGAAAGGTATTCATTCAACACCTTTTGAACTATGGTATGGATATTTACCTAATGTGAAATACTTTAAGGTATTTGGAAGTAAATCCTATATTCTTAAAGATGTTAGGAGTGGAAAGTTTGATGTAAAAAGTGAAGAAGGTATATTCCTTGGTTACTTCATAAGAAGTAAATCTTACAAATGTTTAATTACTAACAATAACAAAATTGTAGAAAGTACAAATGTGAATTTTGATGAGTTTATAGAAGTACATGAGGCTGAACTTACAAAGAAACTAGAAGAATACAAATCATTTATTTATTTCTATAAAGGAATGCTTGTTGACGAAGATGTTACAAATCAAGTTGTAAACCAACAGCAAGTCTCAATAACTGTCGAGTCACAATCTATGAATGTTGAGTTGCAAAATGAGGAAAATGCACATTCTAAGATTACCACACATGAAAGAGATGGTGAAACACTTGATAGAGATGTACACAGTGACATTGAAATTGAGAGACAAAATGTAGTTACAAGAACTGAGCCTAGACTATCCAAATATGTCAAAAGACATCATCCTATAGATCAAATCATTGGAGACAAAGATGCAAGGCCAATGACAAGAAATAGATTGAGAAGTGAATCATGTTTTTTAAGCATGAAGGAACCTAAGATAGTGAAAGATGCTTTGGAATATGATGACTGGTACAAGGCTATGGAAGAAGAAATTCAGCAGATAGAGGAGAACAAGACATGGAGTCTAGTTCCAAGACTAGAAGGCAAGAATGTGATTGACACCAAATGGTTATTCAAAAACAAGCTAGATGAGAATGGTGAAGTGACAAGGAACAAAGTAAGACTAGTTTGCAAAGAGTATGCACAAGAAGAAGGAATTTACTATGGTGAGACATTTGCCCAGTTGTAGGAATAGAAGGAGTAAGAATTTTTCTGTCTTATGTTGCATACAAAGGTTTCAAAGTTTATCAGATGGATGTCCAGTCTGCATTTCTAAATGGCATATTAGAAGAAGAAATCTACATAGAACAACCAAAAAGTTTTGTTGATAAAGATAATAGTAACATGGTATGTAGACTGCACAAATCCCTATATGGATTAAAACAAGCACAAAAAGCATGGTATGAGAGACATCATACTTATCTTGTGAAGATTGGATTTGAAAGGATAGATGATAATAGAAATTTATACATAAAGATAGATAAGGACAAAGGTATACTATTATCTAAAATATTTGTTGATGATATCATATTTGGAAGACAAGATGCTTTGTGTAAGGATTTTGTAAATCAGATGAAGCAAGAATTTGAAATATCAATGTTTGGTGAGATAAAATTCTTCATGGGACTACAAGTATATTAGATGAAATATGGTGTGTATATCACTCAATCAAAATATGTCAAAGAGATATTGAAGACATTTGAACTAGAGGATTCCAAACTAGTAAGTACACCTATGGTGACAACACTCAAGCTATCAAAGAATGATTATTCAAATGAGGTAAATCAAACATTATACAGATCCATGATTGGTAAATTGCAATATGTAGTACACATCAAACCTAATATTTCATTAGTTGTAGGAATAGTTGCAAGATTCTCTATTAATCCCAAAGAGAATCATTTGATGGTTGTGAAAAGGATAATGAGATACTTGAAAGGAACAGAAGAGTTTGGTTTATGCTATAAGAAGAATGAAAAGTTTGAACTAAGGGCCTACACTGATGTTGATTGGGTTGGAAACATTGATGATAGAAAAAGCACCAGTGGAGGAGCATTCTTCTGAGGCAAAAGACTTATTACATGGACTGGCCAGAAGTAGAGTTGTACTTCCCAATCTACTACTAAAGTAGAGTATGTTGTCGCTATTATTAACTACACAAAAATTGAATGGATCAAATAGCTACTTAAGGGAATGAAGGAAGAGATCACAGAACTAGTGACACTTTATTGTGACAATACAAGTTTTATTAATATATCAAAGAATCCTCTGATGCATACAAAGACAAAGCACATTGCAATCAAGTATCATTATGTAAGGGAATTGGTTCAAGATAAAGAGGTGAAGATGGAATATATTAACACAAAGGATAAAACTATTAATATCTTCACAAAAACATTACCTAAGGATGCTTGTGAGTATCTAAGAGGTAAACTAGGGGTGATACCCCTATCAAGGGCTATGTAAAAGATAAAGGGAGTTCCCTGCATCAAACAAGCTAACATTCATTCAATACAAATTGATGTAGTGGATCTTACTTTAAGAATTTGCTAATGTAATAACAGACTTGGAACTACAAAGTAGTCACAAGCAAGGTGACAGAGGGAGAAATTGAAGAACCTACAAAAGCCTATATTTGCATATATTAAAGATGTCAAGTGTTGAATATATGTCTTTTGCATTATTGTCAAAGAGGAAGAAGGTACACTAAAGTGATCAAGTGCAAGAGGAACAATGGATAAAGTACATCATTAGAAGATCGAAAGACCAAAAGAAAGAAAGAGGGACAAAGCAAAAAGCAACTAGAGGAAAGATTAGAACAAAGAGGGAGATATTATGTTGATCAATTCAGTATGAGAGAGAGAGAGGATATAGAAGAAACTTAGAGGGAGTTATATTGTTGTAACCTAATCTAAAGATGGAAGTTTTTGATAGAGAGAGAAATTTCAAATTACAAGTTTTCCTTTTGGCATTGTCTTACTATTTTAACCTAGTTAGTTTGATGGAACAAGATGTTCATCATTTGTTTGACTTGGTTGATCACTTTGGTTTTCCATCAATGCTAAAGCGAGATATTTTTGATATCTGATTGAAAAAATCATTCATTGTTGAAGAAGATTTTTTGTTTCAATCATTGTTTTGTCATTGATGTCAAACTTTCCATTTGTTAGTAAGACAATTGCTTATATGTTTCAAGTACTATCACTTAGCTGATTGATGAGGAGGATTTGAACAACAAGATGTAACAAAAGTACCTAGAGGAAAGGTTGAGTTATGATTATATAATGAAGTACAAGAATCAATTAAGATAGTGATAACATTATATATTGATGATCTACTTGAGGTTACAAAATGGCTAGCTACGCTTAGAAAGTTTAGAAGAATAAAGTTAAACAAAGTTCATTTTTCAAGCTTGACCAAGTGGATAGTAGGTGCCGAGAAAAGTTAGTTCAAGCCAAGAAAAAAGTTAGTTGAAGCCAAGTGAAATAAAATTCTAGTTGATGTGGAGCAAGTTAGTAGATGTTGAGTAACTTTTCAGTTGATACCAAGCACTAGTAAAATCTAGTTGATGCCGAGTGATTTTATAGTTGATGTCAAGTGATGCAGTATGTGTTGAGCATTAGAAGATTGATAATGCCAAGCTGTCGCATTATGACAAAGATTGAAGATTTTCCAAATAAAGCCGACAAGTTTGTTTTCTTAGAACTTGTGAATCAGGAGGAAGATAAGATTGATGAGTTAGTGGCATAGAATCTTATGTAAACCATTTTAGAGGCAAATTGAAATGGATTCTAAGAGAAGTTTCTAAAGAAGACAACATATGAGGTATATACATTGTATCCTACCTAATCCATCAAAAACCCTAATTTTGATGATGGATAATGAGTGGGAAAATATTCTAATTTCTTATATATAGGAATATCTAACCATGAAGAAAAAGAGTTAGAGAGTTTGATGTGAAAATATGATAAGGAGAAGGAAAAATGGTTTTGCTTCATCAAATGACCCAAGTGAAGAAGTTTGCAATTGCGTACTGAGCAAGAAGGCTTAAGAGGATGAATGCTTGAATGGTGAACAAGTTGTTAGAGTTGCAAAGAATAAAAGGAAAAAAGAGTTGAGGATTGAACAGAGATCTATAATCTACAAGTATGGTTTTAAGTTGAATCAAATCAAAGCTCTATTTTTACTTTCCAAAAATTGTATCAGTGTAGGGTAAATCCTTTGGAGTAAGGTTGACTTAACAGTCATTGGAAAATCCTTTAACAGGGTGGCATTCCAAGTGAATGGCCTAAAGTCCTCCAACAAAGCTCACTTTTAATAGGGTGAATGAAATCCCTTAATCAGGTCACATTTAATAGTGTGTATTGTAACTTTTAATATGGTTGGCCTTTAATAGGGCATCACTTTAGAAGAGTAAAAAGGAGTAGCAAGTTTTTGGTGGTTTTTCTCAAATTGGGTTTCCATGTTAAATCATTGTGTCAAATGTGTCGATGGATGTGTTTTGTTTCATGCTTTACATTTCTACAAGTTGATTTGATAGTAACATACAAGTTTTAGTTGATACACAATGAATGCATGCATGGATAAGAATTTTTTATGGGTTCACTAAATTGTGAAAAGTTTTTATTTGTACATCTGGATCTTGAATAAATAATTCACACCCACCCACCCACCCCCCCCCCCCCCCCCCCAATTATTCTAAAAGAATTCCAACAATTTTAGAATCAAAATAATAATAAAATAAAACTCACTCAACTCATGCTAAGTGACTTACCTCAAGATCCTCCACAAAAATAATGCAGACCAAGAAAAATGGGTAGAGTTCATAAGAAATTTTAAAAATATATATTATAACAGATAATTTTAGAAAGAAACTAGCCATTACCAGTTAAATAGATCTAGTTTTTGATTAGTTAGGCTGATTATAAATTCCTTCAGAATTGTCATCAGATTAGGTACAATAAAATGAAAATTAGTTGTTCCCAACAAGCATGAGAAAATATAGTTTTCCAAGGTGATAAAATTGCATATGCAAAGAATTGAAGAATAACTTCAGTGAAGAGTTGAGTGTAAGGAGTTGAAGAAGCAATTTTTTCTTTTGTGTTAATTCCATAATCATGAGGCTCATTCTCTTGCAAAAGCCTCTACCACAATGACATTACCTCTAAACTATGAAAAGGATGTTGAAGTGGTTCCCAACCTTGAAACACTCTTATAAGCATTTGATACTTGGGATCATCGCAAGGAGACTGTGCCAACACTTGAAACACTCTTAAAAGCATTTGATATTTGGACTATAAATTCCCAAAGACACTTGCAATTGATTCCAATGTCA
Organism: Cupressus sempervirens; assembly: GCA_028749045.1. Lineage (NCBI taxonomy): Eukaryota > Viridiplantae > Streptophyta > Pinopsida > Cupressales > Cupressaceae > Cupressus > Cupressus sempervirens. The sequence goes on along the minus strand of CM053789.1, from coordinate 220,896,412 downwards.
TAGTACTTACTACAACACTTTCCTAGATTCTATCTAGTGGCTCTTATAATATCCTCTATGTTGTCTAGCTATTGTTTATGCCATGCAATCTCTTTCTAAAGTCACTCCTTCGGATTCTCTTTCTTTACTCTTATGCCTTAAATTTTGATTATCAAACTTATGAATATTTGCTTCTACCTTATCTAAAATCAACTTCATAGTGTGTTGTAACTCTAGCATAGGTGTTTGATCATCAATAGCTTTTAGTTCAAAATTCAAGTTTTCAAGATTGGTCAACACCCTCACTTGTAGATCTCTAATGTCAAGCACTTTTTGTATTGTTTCAACATCATATTCTTAATTTTGAGCTAATAGTTCTTTAGATTTATTTTCTTGTAAAATATTAATTTTGTTGAACAATTGCAAACTTTTAGAAAGTGCAATTTTGTATGTATATATATATGTATGTATGTATGTATATATGTATGTTTGTATGTATATGTATGTATATATATATGTATGTGTATGTATGTATGTATGTATGTAGAGAGATCTTATGAATTGTAGATTTTGAATTATAAACAAAAAGGAAAAGAAAATATGACATTAATTATTCCCCATTTGTTTTGATTGATTATGGAGAGCTACATGGGAATGAGAGTGGAAAGCTCTAGGATAAATGGAGATCTAGGATTTTTTGTCATTCCCTTGTGATCTTTTTTCCCTTGTGATCTTTGTTCCCTTACTCTTTGATTGATTATGGAGAGCTACATGGGAATGAGGGTGGAAAGCTCTAGGATAAATCGATATCTAAGATTTTTTTCAAGGGGAGAAGAAGTACCTATGTAAATGTTCTTTTCTTTTATTTCTAAACATGTATCTCTTGTTCATATATAATAGCTTTGGTCAGATAAATAATTATGATGATTCTATGCATATGTGCATGTATGTATGTAAATTAGTTCACTATGTGAACTAATTTACATGCATACAAACACACATGCATAGTACTTGTGCTAAATTAAATTAATCATTTATGTCTTGAATTCACACAAGCAATTATCCTTGTAATTATCGATTATATTATCTCTTGGTGATTTAGTAAAGATCTTGTGCATAATTTCATCTAGGTAATGATCAGATGAATTCACATTAAGTCATAATAGGATCAAGTAGATGATCCATTTATGTTACTTCATACTTGTTTTATTGAACATTTTGTTTAACATAATCAGTAATACTAGAATTATACAACTACAACTAGTACTCTTGTTTATTTTATTTAATCATATATATTTAAGACTATTATTTTTCTTAAAATTAGACTATATGTTTGTTATACACAAATATAGATCTTTGATAGTTATATTTTTTAATTTCAAGATCTTCATATTTAACATGAAGAGTTTCCACTACTAGATAGTGGAATAGCCACAATGTGGAGCCACATAGCTCATGGTTTTTTCCACCAAATTATATTTTTATTATATTTTTGTCCTTCAAAAATATTATAGGTGGATGTTCTTTAGATTTTCCATATATTTAATAATCTTTCACTTGTTGTTTGAGGTAATTTTCTATTATGAGATAGAGACATCTATCATAAGGATGGACGTGCCAATTTTGATCATCTCACTTTCAAAGTTGATTTCCTTATCTAATTAATGAAACTACTTGTAACTGACAACTTGATTTTTTGCAACTTTCCTAATCAGCCATTTACACAAACAAATCATCCCATATCCATAAACAAAATCTAATCTTCTATAAGTCCCTCTCCTCTAAAGACCCAATACATAGAACCATTATCATCATGATTAGATTCACTCTCCTCAGACAAATTCAATCAAACCTATTCATACCAAACTAAGTATGCATAAATTTGTACTTACAAATTATATTATCTCTTGGTGATTGAGTAAAGATCAAATGCAATTTTCCAAGGTGATAGAATTACATATGTAGATGTATGTATGTATGTATGTATGTATGTATGTATCTCTACATCTCATTGGCATTCCCTTGTGATCTTTGTATATGTATGTTTGTATGTATTTATATACATATATACATATGTATATATATGTTTATATATACATACATACACACATATGTGTGTGTGTGTATGTATATATACACATACATATACATAAAGAGAAGCTTCTCTAATCACCTGTTGGGGGAATATAAAGAGATACATGTTTAGAAGGAAAAGAAAATTATATTTACATAGGTATCTCTTCTCCCCTTGAAGAAAATTATAGAGCAAGCACTGCTACATTTGGACCCTAACACCACAAATTACACCACCATCACAAATTTGTCATCGCAATTTGACCCCAAATGTTGTAGTGTTACAAAGGACATAGAGATCACAAGGGCATGACATGGAAACAAAATTTTAGAGCAAGCATATGGAGATCACAAGGGCAAGATAGAGAAATGTAGAGATCACAAGGGCATGGCAATGAAATCCTAGATCTCCACTGATCTCCACCAAGGGCACAACAATGAAATGTAGAGATCATAAGGACATGACAACAAAATGCAATGATCGCAAGGGTACAACAGTGAAATTTCCACCAATATTCAAAGCTCTTGTAGTATCTCTCATATTTTTAGTCTGTACCTTGGTTATTTTGATTTGAGAGATACTTGATACTCTTATTATATGTACTTTGAGATGACCTGAGGATTGGATGTTATACTTTGATTTCGATACCATAGATGCTATGCTACTATGTTGTTCAGTTTATCATATTTGCATGTTGATGTCATTTTGAGATGATAGTAGGTCTATGATTCTATTATGTGATGGATTTTATGCTATGGTAATTTACTTCATTCTTGTTTCATTATGGTATGTATGAACTCAATGGTTAAATTACGTATTTAATGCTTTTATTACTTCTATTATGATATTATATGTAATTGCACTTGATCATGTGTTTTAGGGTGAAGGAATTATATTCTTGGTAGTGGCACATGGAGTTAGTGATTCATCTATTCATATTTAACCGATGTCATCCCTATATGGTCAACATATCCTTATTTAATTGTTTATATTAACCATTTTGGTGATTATTAAATCCAAAATTGCTTGCATTATGTGACTAGACTAGTGAGCATGTCTATGCATTTAGAGTTTCGCATTGTCACAAAAGTTGTTAAGGAAATTTTTGTGACTTTGGGTTTTCAAGCTTTAAATTTTATTGAATTTAACTTCTGGTCACTTTGCCATAGATAAATTTCTATTTTTAGGAATAGCCTATTTTCATTTGGGTCAATTCAGAGTTTAGCTAGTCTAACTGGCTATTTACCCTAATCAATTACTCACTCAAAAAGTGAATAAGTATGGAAAGAAGAATTTAATTCCTCACTTCTCACTTTTGCAAAACACAAATTTGAGAGATTTTTTGAGTATCCTCTTCTAGAGGATCACATTTCTATTTGTTGTGAGAGTTTTTAGTGTGGGATCTTTGCAAGGTTAGTCTCATTGGATCTGGCTCAAGTAGACTTTGCTTTGTTGTGACTTATGGTAGTTTTAGAGGATGATTTATTTTATTATGTTGTTTTTTATTTTAGCTCCTTTTGTTGTCAAGAAGGGCTCTCATATTTTCTTGTTTCAGCTCATTTTTGTATCTATTTCTAGTAGTTGTTGGTTTGGAGGTTGAGAACTAGTGTTGCCTCTATTTCTATTTGTTGGTTCTACTCAATTGGTGAAGTATGAACATTTTCCCTATTTTTGGGATGAGGGTTTGGAGTTTCACACTGTTATGCTACTCATTTTGCATATGGTGTTTGAACCCAAATTTTATTAGATTTTTGAGGCTTTTGTGCCCAAAGACCAAAAAGGTTTTAATTTCAAAGTTTTCTAGTTTTTGGGGATTTACTTCATTTTGTGTGCCACCCTATTTTCTCAAGTTTTCTTGGCATGATGTTGGTCTTGGACCTAGATCATCTATTTGGATGTCAGTTAGACCATTGCTATGCTTTTATGTTGCATTGGGATGTGAGTCACATCTTTCCTCCTGAATCAATTTTTGATTGAGTGTATTTTTGCATTGTGTTCTCATCTAGTCCTTGTTCTATGATCTTTGTGATGGCAGTGCATCACACACAAGCATGTGCACATACATTTTTCAGGTGACTTGCAAGGCCCAATCTTCCATGGTACTTCTAGAAGTTATGATCATTGGGATTGGGTTGGGAATATGCATGCCTACAGGTACTCATCATTGGATAAGCATGGGTAAGGTAGTATAGGGTAGCATATGGAGGGGGCTTCTATCTTGTAGCCTAGCGATCATGATGCCACAGGTTGGTAGAAGGAGCTTTAATCGAGTGATAACTAAATAAAATATTAGGTGGTCATAGAACTTAAGATAATGAAAAAAGTTATGTGCTAGAGCCTTCCATCGAGGATTTAAATGTACACAATCCAAAATTGGGCTTTTGGATGCCAAGTGACTCTCCATGATGTCAACCCTACTTATTATCCCATTGAGTGTTTGATCAGGACCTATAGTTTATGCATTAACTCTATTCTTGGTTTCAAACATCATACTATCTAGTGTGAGTATTAGCCATGGATGTTTGATTTATGTTTGTTTGTGATTGGATCATTATCTCCATTAGCATAGTGGGAGTGGACTCATGAGCTCCACATGGTTGGGAGGTGTATCTACCTTCACCACTACTAGGGACTGATGTATAGAGATAGTCTATTGTCCTAGCTAGGCTGTTGTTGGATGTTTTCACTTGGTACTTTAGATTTTGGAGTATGCTTCTTGTGATCTATGCTTTCATTGGAATGTTTGTATATCATGTTTAGATGATGTTAGTATTGATCCATTTCCTTATTATGATGTCTAGCATATGATTTTATGATGTTATCTTCTTTGTTGGAGTATCTAATGCTTATGGTTGAGTATGTTAGATTACTTGTTCTTATGATGTTATTACGTTTTAGTAGTGACATCCTTATAAGATAGCTTCAGCTATCTAGTTGGTAGTTTGGGATGTTATATGTGGAGGATGGCTAGGACCTATGAGGTCTCATGATTTTATTACAATTGGTTAGAACCCTACACTTAGTTTGTTTCTTCTATACACTACAATGTTACTTTCAATTATTTCCCTTCACTGCTTTGTTGGATGTTTAGATTCAATATTCATCTTTCTATCTTTTAGTTATTTGATCAAGTGTCTTTCCTTGATATGTGTATTTAGTACTCCCTAGTGTGGAGGAATTTTAATTCTTAGATTTTTCTCTTTTTGGTTTCTAGTGTGTTTTTTTGAATTCTCACACAAAATTGTACATTCTCACATGAGAATGCAAGATCTCGCGTGGTGTGTTGGGTTTTCTCACGTGGCCTTTGGCACTTTCTCATGCAAAATCCCACACTGGTTTTTAGGTACTTTGGTTTCTGGGCCAAGTACTTCATTACATTGTTTGGTACACTTCCTCACATGCAAGACAATTTCTCACATGGCGTGTTGTACTTCCTCATGCAAGATTTATATCTATTATTTGTCCTTGCACAAAAAATAGGGGGTATCTCCTCTTGTTTTTGGGGATCAAATTTTGGTGTTTCTAGTACCCTTTAGATTTTCTAATATTTCCTTGCTTTTGTAGTTTGAAGATTTTAGGTTCTACTATTGTTATGGTTTTTCGTTCTTCTATTGGTCATGCCAGTTTGGGTAGTAGCATTTGGAGATTCATTGGTTGTTGAGATGGTCATTAAATCTTTTGTTGTTGTATATGATGTTGTCATGTGCACTCATACTTGTAAAAAAATTATCTTGGCTTGTATTTCATCCTTGTTCCAAGGATCTCTGGGCAGGGCACTATAGCTCTCCACCCTCTTTCACATGCAGCTCTTCACAATCAAAAAAATGGGCAATGATTTATGTCATGTTTTCTTCTTTTTTTGTTTATATCTAAAATCAACTTCACATTGTGTTATAATATTGGGACTCTTCCCTCCATTTACTTAGGCCTTCCTTTGGGTACCAAACTGCCTAACTAGTTTTGGGACAATCACATTGACAAGTTTAATAGAAAACTAGCAATTTGGAAAGGTGTTACTCTTAGCCAAGCTAGTAAAGTATTATTGATCAAGTATGCCCTCCAAAACCTTCCAACTTATGCTCTCAGTCTCTTTACTATCCCTCCTAAGGTTGTTGAGCATTTGGAGGTCATTCAAAGGCATTTCATGTGATTTGGAACCAATGAGAACAAAAAAAACCCTCTGGTGGCTTGGGAGAATATTTGTAGACCCAAGAATAAAGGGGGCCTAGGGATTAGAAAGCTGAAATAGGTTGACAGTGCTCTCCAACCAAAACAAATCTAGAGAATCTTCAATTCTAAAGGGGAATGGAGAGATATTATGGAGCTAAAGTATATGGGAAACATTAGTCTGAAACAATTCATTAACAAAGTTGTTGATCCTAGGGGTTCTATTATTTGGAATGGCATTCTGAGGACTAAGAGCTTTGCCTTTGACAAAGCTAAATGGAAACTTGGCAATGGAGAAGATATCAACTTTTGGCATGATTACTAGCTCAGTGTTCACCCTATTTAGGAAATTGAACCTTTCAGTAGATGAGCTAATGTTTGCATTAATAGATTTGTGTGTAGGGTGAGAGACTATAGGAACTAGAACGAATAAATTAACTTGGCTGAGATATCCTTGGATCTCAAGGCACTCATGGACCTGATTAGATACATTCCCTTATCTCTCAAGAAAGACACCATTATCAAGGGAGAGACTGTTAATGGCATTTACACTATAGCCTCTAGCTATAAGAATCTTCAAAATTTTGGTCCTTCCCTTGTGTGGGCCAAAGCCTAGTTCTTAGGGCTCATTCCAAAAATCAACATCTTCTTTTGGATTATGCTCCAAAATCACATCTTAATGGTGGATAACCTCAAAAGAGGGGAAATATGATGCCTAACAAATGCATTCTTTGTAAAAATAAATGTGAGAGTGTTGATCCCCTTTTCATCCACTGCCCTTTCATTAACATTACATGGTCTCTTTTCCTATCTTTTTTTAACATATCCTAGTGTTTTCCTTCCAACATCCTTGATGTGTTTGAGTATTAGAACCATGGTAGATTTGGGAGTGATGATAGGGTTTTGTGGAATTGGACCTTACCCCATGTTTGCTAGGGGGTTTGGAAAGAGCATAACAATAGAATTTTTCAAGGACAAGGAAACCCAGGCTGAGGTTGTTTTCCACAAATGCTTTTATTCTCTGATGGAGAATTATTCTACTATCAAAGGCCCTATCCGCCTGAGGGATGGTGTAAAGCTAACTTTGATGGGGCAGCCAAAGGCAACTTGAGTAAGGCTAGAGCAGAGGTATTATCATAAACAACTTCAACAAAGGTATTTTTGTGGTGGTTCCTCCCCTTGGAACTCAAACCAACCATTACATAGAGGCTATAGCGGCTCATTATATCATTAAACTAGCTAAAGATATTAGTGTGAGAAAACTTTGGTTGGAAGGGGATTCAAAAAACATTATAGATTTCCTTACGGAGAAGAATAAACCTACCTAGACAATAGAGAACATTATAGAAGAATGCATTCTTCTTCTCAAATATTTTGAAGAAATCTGTGTGGCGCATGAGTACCGAGAGGCCAACCAAGTGGCTGACAACTTGGCTAATTGGGCTATCAAGTACAATGGGATCTCCCATCAGAAATTAAATATATGATTGAATGGGAAAGGATCCTAGGAAGATTGGGCATAATTAAAAATTATTATGATAGATAATATGATTTGGAGGAGGGTTATAAATTTGATGTATAAATTTATTATGATAGTTAGTTCTTTATGGGGAATGTGCAGAAATGAGATGTGGAAGTACGATATCACTTGTACTTCTCACATCAATCATCTCTATCCTCTTAATTCAATGATAGATTTTAGGTTGCTAGATAATAAAATTGATAATAGGCTTAAAAATATGAGAAAATTTTATTTTATTCTAAGGGGTTTTGATTATGGGTTTTAGGTTAGCATCAAGGGTAAGATGGTTGGGGAATGGCAGAGGAGGGAACCAGAGGATGAAGCCCAAAAATAGCGTAGGAGGTCGAAGGTCTGGGAAATTTTGAAAAAAGGGGATCTCATGACTTTTATAGAAAGGCTACATGGTTGGAAGCCCTCAATCACCAAGGCTATGGTGAAAAGTTGGAATGAGGGCATTGTGAAAATTGATGGAGTTAAGTTTACTATGATTGAGGATGTTATTTCTGTGGCTACTAGTATTCCCATCATGGGGAAGAGATTTTACAGAGACCAAAAAATCTTGAGCCAAGTGTTTGTGGAATTTACTAAGGATCAAGAGGAGAAGAAAGCTCTTGTGAAGAGAGGAACCCATTATCTCCCAAGTTCCATAAAATAGCTATGGAGGTTTGTTTTAAGGGCTATTATCAAGTATATCACCCTTGATTCTAGATTTTATTGGCTATGTACTTACCACTTCATGATTTTAAATCACTTCAGGTATGGGGCCAAAATTTCTATCCCCTTTTATCTTTACTCTTCAATGAATGAGAATATAAATGAATATTAGGAGAAGCACACTAGGAATTCATGTGCTCCATGAGGGGATTTTACTTTTAATTTATGAATTCTTCAAAGCTAGGACAATGGGAAAAAAATTAAACCTAAAAAAGATGGGAAGAAGGATAGAGAGGACTCAAAAGAGTTGGAAGATAACTATCTACCTTTGGACACTAAAGATAGCCAAGACATGCATACTAAATTGGATAAGGATGATACTCCATAGAGAGGCTTTGGGAAACACAACACCAGATAGGAAAATAAAAGAGATACTACTCCTCAACCAAAGCATGACCTTGATTCCTCCTCTAATAGGGAGTATAATGAAGGGGCTAAAGGAATAGACATAGGGGAAGGGAGTGATGAAGGCATGAAGGAGAATAGAGAAGAGGAGGGTTTGGAGAGGAAAAAGGGAAAGAAATCCATCACTATAAAAATGCCAAAAAATAGAGAGGATTCTAAGAATATTGTTAGGGGTCAAAAGAAAACACCTTGAAGCTAAGAAGGAGAAAAAAGGGGTCGACGGGGATGTGTTGGAAGGAAGCAAGAGGGATGATCAAAACCAAGGCTTTGAGGATTTTGGAACCAGTTGATACAAGTGCTCGATTACTGGCAGAGACAAAAAGGTGGTATGGAGAAATTTTGACACCACCTCGACCAAGATGGAGTTAAATAGAGAACTAATTAGAACTCAAGTAAAAGAGGATGATGAAGCAAAATACTAATGGAGCAATTAATCAACCCGGCCCTGATTATTTTCATTGACACTACTAAGGAGCACCCGAATATGGACATCATCAACAATGCCAAGAATAGTGCTATTGATAATTTTTGTACTACTAAATGGATCTTCCATCAGCTTCAAGACCTAAAGTAAAAGGTGTGCAGCCTTGAAGGAGAAAACTACAACCTAAAGAATAGAATCATTAAGGAAGAAAAGAACAAAGATGACAAGGTGTAGGAAGTCACAAAAAGGGTTGAAATTATGGAAAGTTCCATGAGGATCATTGTAGAACAAAGCTATAATAACCTTACGGAAGCCAATGAAAACCTCAAGATCCTTAACAACAATATGGAGGATTAGAGAACTAGCAAGGATAAGAATCCAACCTTCCATAGCACCAAGGAAAAGACCCCAAAGGATTGCTCTAGGAAGTGCACAAGATCCAACACGAGGAAGAAGGATACTCCAGACCTTGATAAAGAGCATTCAAAAATGAAGAAGGTTGCAGGCAGACTTTCAGAGCTCAAAATTAATACAACAGAAATGTTAAGAGAGATTTTTTGAGTGCCCTGATTTTTTTTGGGGGTGGCCTGGCTTTTTGTCCTTTCTCCCTAGCTTTTCATTGCCTCATATCTTTTTGTGGGAAGATTTTTCTTTGGTATAATTTTAGTTACTATTGCTACTTTAAGTGATCTTTCATGACTATTCTTATTTTGTATGCATTTCAAGGCCTTGTTAATTCCTATTTTCATTAATCAAAAACTATACCATAGGTGTTTGTTCCTTGATAGCTTTCATTTCAGCATTTCAACATTCAATTTTTCAAGTTTCTTCTTTATTATATAATCCATTCCACCCTAAAAACCACTTTGTTACTTCATTAAAATTAGGACTTGAACAAAGCCAATGATAAAACAAAGCCCATATTCCAGAATCTAAATAATAATAATAAAACTCACTCAACCTGTGCTAATTGACTTAGCTCAAGATCCCACACAAAAATAATGCAGACTAGGAAAAATGGGCAAGAAATTTTAGAAAAATATATCATAGTAGATATTTTTAGAAAGAAACAAGTCATAACCTAGTTAAATTGGTCTAGTTGCTAATTAGTTGGGTTGATTACAAATTCCTATAGAATTTTTGTCAGATTAGGTGCAATAAAATGAACAATCAACTATTCCTAGCTAGTAGGATCATATACAATTTTCCAAGGTAATAAAATTACATATGCATATGTGTGTATGTATATATGTATGTATGTATGTGTATATATTGTTAGAAATATATAATACTGAGAGAGGGGATGAATCAGTATTTTCAATCTTTTTGCCCACAATTGGATATTATTAATTACTTTACCACATGCATAAAAAAGTAAACCAATAATGCTAAACAGTATAAACAACCATACATAGAGAGAGATCATAACACCATATTTTATACATTCATAAGAAATTAAACCAATAATGTTGAATAGTATAAACAACCACCATAGAGAGAGATCATAATTTGAATGATATTTAGAAGAATCGTGATCAGACTTGGAAGATAAGGAATATTTGGAAGAAGGATATTGTGATTTGATCTTGCACATGATCCTAGCAAATGTGTCTAATTTATCCATTTTTTTAATCATTTTTGCCGCGATGTTAGCATCCATGTATCTATTGGAGTGACAAAAAATTTCAAATTCAGCAAGAAGGTCAAGATCATCTTCTCTCAAGTGCGGGTCCATAGCAAGATAGTCGAGATCCATGGTTCTAGAAGAAGAAGAATCAAGCATGGAAGAAGAGAAAGGATGAATAGAAGAAGGTAGACTATATGATAATAGGAGGAATAGAATCAAGAAGACATGAAGAAGAGGAAGAATGGAAATGGGAGATTAGAAAGACATGGAAGATGAAGAAGAAAGAAGACCAAGAGTCATTTTGGGAATTTTGATACCATTTGAGTTCATTTGAATGTCGAGCAACATATAATAGCACTTCTAACCAACATGAAAGAAAAGGTACTAGTTGATAGGATAACCCTAAGAAGTGTTGGTACCAAACTAGGATAGTAAAAGCACTCACTTGTCCAAAAGAGAGATGATAAGATAGAATTTTGCAATAGGCATAAACCAACACTGCCACAGAGGTGCCCACAACTTTGGATGAATACCCAAGCACATATGGACTAGGAGGATGATTTACCTAAATTTTAATTAATTAAAATTGAATTTTGATGAAAGTAGATGGACAAGAGATTACTAAGACTCTCCTAGTGTAATATCAAAGGATCCAAAGGTATATCTTTCTCAATAAGGATGGTCTCTAACTCAGCAACTCCAAACAAGGTCTCTTGTGAAATCAATGATTACCAATTCAAGAGGCCAAAGCATAATACCCCAAGGTGCAAACAGACTTCTAACAATAGGGTAAGTAGCCTAATTCAAATTGGATCAACCTAGGTAGATTGAAAATAATAGGACAACAAAGCAGTTTGATCATAAAGTCTTGACTTAGGAACTCAGATTTTGTTCATTTTAAATGTCCAACTAGATGTATCGATAGATCTTTAATCACGAACCAAGAACATAAGATAGCAACTAGGGATTTCAAGCAAATATCTTCAAACAATGAGCAAGGGACAAAGCAACCTTACACATGAACAAGAATAGTGTCATAGTATCAATCTAATCCCTAGAACCACTACTGTGTATGTTCTCAAAATATTTTCCAATCACATACATAGTCCTAGAAAAAAAAATTTGGTAGCACTGTGGTTCTTAGTAATGTTCAACTCTGCAGCTTTTGCAATCTAGAGTGGGAAAAATCCAATCTCGGTGCACTAGGGTTTTGAATTACTCTAAGAATTTAATCAATCGAAGATACTGAGGAGATCTAACAACCCAACAAAAGACTACACCCTTGAGGATTTCCCCCACAAGGAAATTTATGTAGCGGTTGCTACTACCATGTTAAAAATGGCTATTACAGCTTGAGGTATCGTTCACGTGGTTGACCCAATAAAGGGAATGTCCACTATGGTTTAACCCTCTCTAATCAAAGAAGACTCACAAAGTTGTACCACATAGGGACTTGGTTTAGATTCAAAGATTCTAAGTTTCTGATGTGCCCAAAAAAGAACAAAACATACTCCTCTAGGCTCTTCACCTTACCCAAACATAACAAACAAGATTTTTTAACACACTAATTTGAAATCACCTCACAAACTATTTGGAAAATCCAACAACAAATACCACCAATCTCAAAAGAGAGAGGACTAATGGATGTTGAGGACAAATTCAAGTAGAATAGTGCGATAATAACAAATATCCTTCCCTACCTACAAGGGGATCCATCATCAAGAGGAGCTTCACATGTAAAGAGTGCAAATGAAGTTTAGTCTCTCAAGATCTACCAAATAGTGTTCATAGGCCTTAATTACTATGTGAAACACAAATGCGTGAAAGCAAATCTAGATCCAATTTTAGAGCACCAAATGAAGTGTGAATCTATGAAAGCATGTAAAAGAACTCAAGCCAAACACATGAGATGTTCATTTTAATTCCAAATCTAAATGTTATAGAGATCCAATAAAATGCCTGATAATCCTTGCAATGCATATTTTCTTTGTTGTACCTTTCGTTTACACTTGAACGCTCGCTCGCAATGAACAAAGCAACAAGCAAAACAAGCAAACACAAAATATGCAATATATATCCAACTTATGCAAAAATAGGGTTAGATCTGAAAATCTGATTTTTAATAATGATAATAATCAGAAAATAACCCAAATGAAATCTCACACCATGCATTGATCCATTGTAAAAACTAAATGCAAGCTATTCATTAAATGCTCTTTTTTTAAATTGATTTTGACCTAGTTATAAAGATTGGACCTATATGATATGAATTTGGATCCAAAACTCTAAATGCAGAAAAGTGACCCCTATTAAAATTAGAGAGCTTTCTAAAAATGTCAGAATTTTGAAAATATCTTTTTATTTGTGCCCTAGGGAGCCATTTTGTCAAAATAGACCAGTTTTTGAAAATTGAATTATTGACCCCTAATATGATCTCTAAAATCAAAACACAAAGAACAAACTCTATTTAAAATTCAGAGAGCTTTTTGAAACAATATTTTTTTTCAAAAAATGTGCTAATTTACTCCCAAAAATGATTTTTTATGAAAAATCAAGGAAAAATCATAAAAATTTGAAAATACTTTAGAAAAATCTGAAAATTGGACCAAAGTTTTTCTAATATATCACCACCCTAAAAAAAATTCAGATCAAAATACCTAGCCATTTGAATGATATGATCAAATCTTTCAAATCTAGGATTTTTTTGAGTCTCCAAATAGATTTGCACAAAAACCATCAAGCAAAAGTGGGTTGCCCCACGGTGGGTGCCAAAAATGTATGCCTAAAATATGAGCAAACTTCTATGAGTCATTATATCCAAGATTACTCAAAAATGAGGTCTCAAATGGTGACTCATAGCTCTCTATTAATGGAGTGCAAGGGTTTGTAATGGAGGCCCTCAACTTGACCTAGTTTGTGCCCATGCAAGTACACCATGAAACAAGAGATTCAATGATAAAAAAATATGCATGCAAATGAAAATGCAAAATAATCTAAATGATAACAATGCAAAACAATGCATGAAAGAAAATGTAATAACAATGCAATACTAATCTATGAAAATAAATATGACTCTAAGATAATAGGCAAATGCAAGGATGAAACCTCATGATAGAAGCCATGGATGCAAGAGAGAATAAGACAAGAAGATAGAAGTTCTCCAAAAAAAGCTTTGATGCTCAAACTCCTTCTTCAAAAATTGCTCTCCAAACCTATAGCATAACAATAGCGTAATTGTGGATATATTGTAAATATATCGTGGATGTCTAAAATGAGGAGAGGGTTCTCCCTTATAAAGGAAAATATGGAGGTGAGAGGCTTCTCACAACCAATATGGGATAATAGAGTTTGATCCATGTGAGAGAAAATTCCACGAATGAGAAAAGAGGAGTGTTTGAGAAGAAAGTGGAAAGTAGAAAAAGAGGACTCCCACTTAGAGATATGTGCATTTAAGTGTAGAGAAAATAAAAAAAGATTTATTTAAATTTTTATTTCTTTTCTTTTCTTTTTCGAGTGGTTTTTTATTTATTTATTTAATTTCCTTTTTCATCACAAAGAGATATTTAAGTGGAAATTTTATTTAATTAAAAGGGAGAAAATTCTTTTAATTAAATAGGAAATATTTAATTAAATTAAAAGAGGGTTTTTTCTCTTAATTAATTAAATGTGGATGAATTTAATTAAAAGAGAGGTTTTCTTTTAATTAAATGAGGGCTTATTTTATTTAATTAAAAGGGAGATTTTCTTTTAATTAAATAAGACTTAGGATAAAATGATCAACCTTAGAAAAATAAATAATCGAACTTGATCAAGGAAGTTGATTTGAATTGATTTAATAAAATATTACAAACTATTGATTCAGGAATTTTGATAAATTGATCAATTGAATAATGGGGGCCCATAGTCTAGGTGACCATTTTAGGGTGCATAGATTTTCCCCTCTTTGACTAATGTGTGATCGATTTGGGAACACATTTAGTCAAAGAAAGAAATTGAAGTGTGAGATCGATTTGGGATCACAAAACAACCTAGATGTGTGGTCGATTTGGGAACACATCAGGACAAAGAATACAAATAAATTTTGACTTTAAAAAGTCAAAGATAAAATTGATAAAACTGAATCAAAGATTGAAGTTGATAGGTATTGCCCCCTTGTGATCAAAATCGAAATGAGATAGAGGAGAAACAAAAAATTTATAAAATTAATCAAATCAAACAAAAGATAAAGTTCTTGATGTAAGATGAAAGATATAAGAATCATAGAACCAAGGTAGATCAAAAAGCATGAAATATTATGCCCCAAAGGTGATTTAGAAGAAAAGAAGTAGGGTAAAAGCAAATGGATGATAGAAGTTTGGAGGATATGGAAAGAAACAGAAAGAAGATAAGAAAATGCCCCAAAATCAATCAACTATTTAAGATAGAAATTTTGATGAGATCACGAAAGAAGATAAGGAAATGAAGATCAAAGTGTGATCACAGTTGATTAAAAGTCCACAAGAAAGATGAAGAGAGAACCCTCTCAAACTCATAATGTAGCCTAAAAATGCAAACTAACATGAAGTCTAATAATGCAAGCTACATGAAAATTCAATGGTGTACTTGCAAAAGAGCAACTATAACATAGGATTTTGTGTTCATCATTCATTAGAGAATGTAAAAGAACTTATTTTCATCATTAGGCCATTATTAATGGACATCAAAAAATCACACAATCATCACTAGTTACAAATGCAACTATGAAAATATGAATGTGATTTATATTAGATTGGAATGTGGAAAGATTCTAACATAAGCATCAAATACATAAAGGTCAAGATGACTTTGATGTTAGCTTACCCAATTTAATGTAGCAAAACCATGCTCGCATCAAGGCATAGATGCCAAGATGACCAGAAGCGCGGTTGTACAAAAATAGTCAAGGATGATGCCTCAAATCTCCTAAGTGTTTCAAGAGGACAACAAGAGACACTCTAGAGTTTCAAGACCACACCCACAAGCAGAAAACAAATAAAAACATGCCCCATGCCCCAAGTCCTCTAGCTATGCATCTCGAAGAGACTTGTTAGACAAGGACACTCAACAAAAATCAATAACAGTGAGCACACAAAGAAAAGTTCATGACATAAGTCAAGTATTAAGTGTTTGTGTTTAAAAATTTAAGTGTGTTAACTGATACTGAGTTCTGAGGATAAGCATCAAATGCTTGCAAGTAGTTAAGATCACATGACGAAACTGGGTAAGACCAAACTGATAAGTGTTGACAAACACTCAATGTCAGGTGTCGTATTGAAAAATACAATTGGGAGGGTGTTGAAAAACACCATTTGGGAGGTGTCCTAAAGACTAACACAACCAAGAGACCAAAGCTAACATAGTTATGCCCCCTAGACAAAGACCAATTCCAAACAAAGAAAACAAGGACAAGATGTGGTGGAGAAAGGCTAAGTGCTGAGGACATACGTGAAGAAACAAGGGTGCAAAGGCCTTAAGTAGTGCTTGTTTCCAAGTTTTCACCACTTGGATTTTTTTATTTTCTATTTTTCAGGACTTTTTATAAAAAAATTATATTTTTTTGCTACCAAGGCACCTGTTTCCAGGTTTTCACCAAGGCACTTTTTCTTTTTCTTTATGAATTTTTGAATTTTTTGATTTTTTTGTATTTTTGGAACATATAATTTTTTTTGAGATACATCAAAGCACTTATTACTAAGATGATCATTTTTTTCAAGACATTTTCCAATTTTTAGAATTTTCATAGTATATCATTTTTTTGGATTTTTGGAATATATCATTTTTTTTTGTATTTTTTCAGGATCAATAGATATGTACAAAGATGCCCCCAGATATAAAATGTAGCATAGGTTCAAGGTCCCTTGGCTCCCAAGAATTTGTAGCAGTTATTCTCACTGGTGGGAGAATAACTTTAGTGAAGAGTTGAGTGTAAGGAGTTGAAGAAGAAAGTTTTGCTTCTGTGTAAATGCTATAATCACGAGGCTCATTTCCTTGTAGAAGCCATAACCCAATTAAATATATGTATATATCAACCTAGCTAATCAGCAACCAAACCCATTTAACTAGGTTATGATTTGTTTCTTTTTAAAAATATCTGCAATAATATGTTTTTGCAAAATTTCTTGTGAACTCTGCACATTTTTCCTAGTCTGCATTCTTTTTGTGGAGGATCTTGAGGTAAGTCACTTAGCACCTTAAAAAAGATCTCTTTGTACATACATACATACATACATTTATGTATACACACACACACACATACATACATACATGTATATGTGTGTGTGTGTGTATACATACATGTATGTATATGTGTATGTATGTGTGTATGTGTATATATGTATATATTTATGTATGTATGTATGTATGTATGTGCCCTTTTGATCACTAAATTTTTTTGTCATGTCCTTTTGACCTTTGCATCTTGTTGGTGTGCCCTTGTGATCTTTTTATATGTATATATGTATGTATGTATGTATATACATATAAATATACATATGTATATGTATATGTATATATATGTGTATATGTATGTGTATATGTATGTATGTATATAAATAGAGAGATCTTGGCACAACAAAATAATAATAAAACTCACTCAATAGGTAGCGTGGCCACAGATGTGATGGCAATGCCTATTGGTAAGAAGATTCCTCTTTCTCTCTCTCATTTTTCATGTGTTTATTTCACTTGAACTATTATTTCTTAGGGGGAAATTTCTAATATTGGATTCATTTTATGTAAGAGGTGATGAGGACATTCCTGGATTTACCCGTGTGATGAATTTCTCGTGAGCAATGAAGATAGACTTACCCTGAGAGTAGCAAAAGGCGATGAGGACATTCCAAATACTTTAAAGATTGATCCTCTCTTAAATATTTTAGATGTTAATGAGGAATTTAGATGTTGGGGGGGAGGGGGGGTGGCGAGGTTGCAAATGAGCTTCCACCTTCATGTGATTAGCCTTAATTAGTGGAGAATATTAAACTATTCTCAAAACCAAGTGAAGTTCAACATTAACCTATGATTGCATGACAACTAATTGTGTGAATCTCTTCATTTCATGCATTGCAAAAGGATGTCATAGTTCAATATGCAATGTCAATTCATATGCCTACAACATCAAGCAGACTTGAAAAATGCATTTGCATTTTTGTTAGAGGTTTTTAATTAGGCATTTTAAGTTATAGACCATCACAAACATTGTTCATGATGATGGTCTATAATTTCAAAAACTTAATAGATCTATTAAATAAATGTAATAATGTTATGTTTTATTAGCTCTGCCTATTGTCCATGCATTTGAACACAAATGTACGTGCATTCTCCATTCTAGGTGGCAGAATCTTATTTTGGATGTGACGAAAAAATGACATGCACCAGAAGATGGGAAAATGATGTGACTTTTGCAGGTTTGGAACCTTTTTTGTACTTTAAACATTGATAATTTCTTAAAGATTTTAGATGTTCATATGGAATTTAGATGTTGGGGGGGTAGGAAAAATGAGCTTCCACCTTCACGTGGTTGGCCTTAATTAGTAGATAATATTGAATTATTTTTTAAACCAAGTGAAACTCAATATTAACCTATGATTGCATCATAGCTATTCAACATTTTCCACCAATTTTTTTTATTAATACAACACCTTGTTGCAATTGTGATGGTTGGCTATTGATCCCACAACATTCCTACCACATTCCCATCCTAATTGTGATGAAGGTTTTCGATGGCTATAATGTTCATGAAAGTGAAATCATGTGTTTTTTATATGCTCAAATAGTATAAAGATAGAGTTGAAAGGGAAACTAGTAAATCATTGAAATTCTTTAGATCTAATAGAGGTGGTGAATTTATGTCTACTGAATTCATTAACTTTTGTGTTGAGAATGGTATCAAAAGTCAACTGTCTAAACCAAGGACACCATAATAGAATGGTATTGCTAAAGGGAGAAACATGTATATCATGGATTGTGCAAGGAAATTGATGATTGAGGAGGAGGTCTCTCAGACATTCTGGAGAGAAGCACTCAATACTATTGTTTATACACTCAATCGAGTTCAACTAAATAAAGTAACAAACAAGACACCCTGTGAGCTATGGTATGGTCATACACTAAATGTAAGTTATTTCAAAATATTTGGAAGTAGATGTTATATTTACAAGGATGCTAGGAATGGTAAACTTGATGTTAAAGGAGATGAATGTATATTCGTAGGATATTCATCTAAGAGAAAGGCTTACAAATGTTTGAGCAAGGCTACTAGCAAGATGATTGAAAGTGCAAATGTAAGATTTGATGAGTTTGTAGATAGGAATGATCTGGAAAGCAAGAAAGAAACTAAAGATTACAATGATTTTTTTATGTCTATGAAGAGGTGCCTAATACTCTACCCCAAGTTACAACATATAGCTACTGAGAACCAAACAATGGCACCCAAGTCTTAAATAGTTATAATTGAGCACCAAAAAACACAACCTAAGCAAGAAGTTGAACCTCTACCGAGTGAAGAAAATGTTGAAAATTAGAGAATTGAACCTATATTGGCCAAATATGTGAGGAAGAACCATTCACCTAAAAAAATAATTAGAGATAGAAGTGTTGGGGTACAAAAAAGAAGGAAAATAAGAGAAGGTTCAGGTTTAATGGCTTATTTTGAACTTGGATCAATAAAAGTTGCATTAGATGATGAATGTTGGATTAATTCTATGAATGATTGATCAAATTGAGAAGAACAATACCAAGACACTTGTACCAAGACTTGTTGACAAGAAAGTGATTGGAATAAAGTGGATTTCCATAAACAAGTTGAATGAAAATGGAGAAGTGGTAAGAAACAAGGCTAGATTGCTTTGCAAAGATTATGCATAAGAAGAAGGAATTAACTATGGTGAAACTTTTGCACTAATTGCAAGATTGGAAGTTGTAAGAACATTGTTGTCTTATGCTACATACAAGAAGTTCAAGGTATATAAAATGGATGTGAAATTTGTATTTCTGAATGGAATACTTGAAGAGGAATTCTACATTGAACAACCTAAAGGATTTGTTGAACTTGGAAAGAAGGGCATGGTCTACAAGTTGAACAAAGCATTGTATGAATTGAAACAAGCTCCATTGTTGATCTCAAATTGGTTTTGACATATGAGTCTCTATAGACTTAAGTCATTTATAAGTTAGAACTTAGTTCATGTCAAACAAGTAATGCATGTCGAGCATAACATGTCAAATAGTGCATACCAAGTGAGTTACTCAATAAATGTTGAGTAAATAGTTAGTGTTGAGCCTCTTAAGAGTTGAGTAGCCTATATGTGCCCATTCATTTAGATGGTGAGTGACAGCATTGAAGTTGTAGTTGATGTTGAGCATCAGGGACTTCAGATGTCAAGTAAAGTAGTTTTGACATGGTTGTTTGTAATCATACAAACTACTATGTAAACCATTTTGGAGCTGACCTAAGGATTATTTTGCAATCCTAGATGATAAGAATGAATCTTAATTAAGAATCTCTATGTAGTACATGTAGCCAATTAGTTAAAGGGATGAATTGAGCAGCTAGATGGATGAATTACAATCATTAATTCATGCCTAACCCTAGTCACCTAGATCTTTTTAAGCAAGGTAAACCCTAAAATATTGTGAGAGCAAAGAGAGAAGTTTGCATGTGAAAATATAGTATTCATGGTGGCTAAGGAGTTGTGAATTGAGATGCATTGTATAATCAATTAGAGGAGAATAGAGGAAAGGAATTAGAGGATAGAATACATACATTTGATCAGAGGAGGATCGAGGATACATGCAAAGAGGTGATCTTTTATTTAGCAGTAGAGTGCTAACTATAGGATCATTTCTAAGACATTCTAATAGGTAAATCAATTAAATCTCTTAACAAGGTAGTCTTAACAGGCTATTGTAAGTCCTTTAATAGGGTGCTTACTTCATTGTAAGTTGAATTTCTTTAACTAGGAACACTTCTAACAGGGTTTTTAAATCCTTTAATAAGGTAAGATCTAACAATCTTTTAAGTTTTTAATAGAGAAAACCTTTCATAGGGTAGATCATGTTTCATGATCAAACATTGTAACCTTCATCGGATACACTTTACAACTATAGTAGTAAAAATTTGTGGGTTTCATCCCCACCCTAGTTTTACCTTCTTATTGGAATGTTTTTGGGTAATCATACCTTGTGTCATATGTGTGAATGTTTTTTTTTTTTCATACTATGGATGTATATACTTAATTTGGTATTTCAGTTTACATGCAAATTGTGAGATGGATGTGTGCTGACTAAATTTATGGTTAAAGTTTCGAAGGACTGATTCACCCCCTACCCCCCAACCAAGAGTTTACTTTCCCTATTTTATTTCCAATAATTGGTATCAAAGCATTGGTTCTCTAGTAATGAAAGCTTTGTAGCTTTGAGGAAAGATCTTGAAAATGGAAGTCTACAAGTTGGGAAAGACTATTAAGAACCAGAAGATTGAAATCTAGGTTACCCTACATTAGTTGAATGAAGAAAGAGATGAGTTGAAGCATTCATTGAAGAGAAGGAAAGAGGTAGCTATTGAAGAAAATGACACACAATACCAAGAGGAAGACACTACAGAATTATTTGCAAATGGAAATGCAAGTGAATTTGATGTTGTAGTTACAAATACGGTGGAAAGGAATGGAGCCCTAATTGAAGAGGTCATAAATCTTAATATAGAACAAGAAGTCCAATTAGTATTGCTATGTGAGGTGACCAAGAAGAAAAATAAAGTTGAAGAGGACAAAGTCATGATTGAAGATGACAAAAGGATACTGACCAATAGACTAGAATAGAAGACATCAAAGGTGAATAGGATTTCTTACATGCAACTAGAAACATTGAATCAAATGATGATTGTCAATCATAAATTGAATGGAAAAGATATATAAATCACAACACTAAAGTTGCAGAATGAACAACTGAGAAATGATTTAAAAAGAGAAAAGGATTTTGTTGAAAGCTTTAATAAACCAATTGAAGCCATCAAGTATTTTGATAAATTGATGAGATCTCCTAGATCCAAAAGTGATAAAATTGGATTGTGTTACACCAGTACTAAAAAAGGAGAATAATACAAAAGTGTTGAACAAAGGAGCAATAATGGTAAGAACTCCAAACCTACTTATCATAATTGTGGAAATTAGGACATACTGCTAATGTTTGTAGGGGCAAGACTACAAATCAAAATCCTAAGTAGAAGTTCATGGGTCACTACCACAAGTGCAACAATCAAGGACATTAGTCATGTGAATGTAGAACCAAGACCATGAACATACAAAGATTTGAAGGATACTGCTATAACTGTTAGAAGTATGGACATAGAATATAAGAGTGTAGATCCAAGCCCAAGTGGTCATCAAACAAGTAGACAAAGGTAAAGCACAATGGAAACTCTTATAATTGGGATTATAATAATAGGTTATATTTGTCACTACTATCAAGAGTATGGACATGTTCCAAATAATTTCATAAGAACACATTTAAGAAGTGATTATAGTAGATGGTTAAGTCAGACTACATGTTTTAGTTGCTTAGAGACTAGTTACATAAGCAAACATTCTCCAACAAAGTCAAAGGCACAAAGCAATGAGTTGAACAAAGGTGAAGGAAAGGTAGATGTTGAAGAAATAAAAGTTCAGATGAACAAAACATGGAACAAGAAGGAAGATTGTAGTACATCAAGTTCAGATAGAATCACTTCACCCAATGGGTCAGGTGATCACACCACCCCCAATTAAGCAATCAAGAGGTATGTGTGGGACTGATATTTAGATGACATACCATACATCAATTCCAAGGATTTAGTTCTAAAAATATTATATATGCATGAAGAAAGATGCAAAGTGTTGTTTAGAACCTAGAAGAGATCTTTAAGTTTTCTAAGTTTTCATGTTGCTATGAGCATTAAAAGTTTCACTTAAGTTGCCAAGTGAAATCTAGTTGATGTCAAGCTATCATAGGTGATAGTGTTGGTCAAGCTTGTAATGGTTACCAAGCCTAGAATAAATTTCATGGAAGCTGAGTGAGTCAAAATTGCTATTGTAGCTGAGCTTATAGTTGTGTAATCATTGAGCATTAATTGCAAAGTTTTAAGGGCTATATGGTCAATTTTCAATTCATTTGAAATCATTTAAATTTGGAGAGAGCATGAAGAGCTTAATGCAAATTGAAGAGATCATTCCAAGCATTTGTAGATTGGATTCAACCATTGTTCGCCACTATTCAACAAATTTTTAAAGGTATTTATCGTGTGTCAAGCTATGTTGTTTGAATTTTTGTAAACCCTAGGTAATCAATATGGAATCTAGTTCTTCTACTACTAAGGTTAAAGAGGGAAAGAAAGTTTTAAATGTTCAATTAATTAGTAATGAGATTAGACAACTAAACTTTAGAGCAATTCCTGACATTGTATACAAGTAAGACCCATCTAGTGTGCTATCAATGATACCACCACAAGTTTTAATGATTCAAGATGTAAGATGTCATTACACATGTAAGGTGGGTAGCATAGGTTACATGGAGATTAGAGACCTATATGGAAAATTATGTGAAAATGGAATATTGAAGGAGGAATACAAGATTGTAGAAAGAAAAGGGTTAACTTGTGCCCTAGATTTCCCCAACATTTTCAAGACAGAGTGGGTAAAGATTGTTTTGAGTAGGATTCATGACAAATCTATGTGGTTAGAGGATTAACCTATCAAGATTACCAAGAGGATTGTGTAGAGAGCAATAGGGTATCCAAACCTAGATAGACCTAAGACCATGAGAAGTGATGCAAAAGCAGTTATTGAGAAAAATATTAGGGCAGGAATAAGAGAGGAATGATAGTTGACATCATCATAGAACCCCTAATTTCTTTTGCAATAAGGATAATTGTACATAAACTCTTTCAATCTAGAAAATTGAATAGTGTACCTTGTATTGTTATTGACATAGGCTACAAGATAGTCAAGAAGGATCATTCTTATGACCTTTTCAAGTTATAGTTACAATAGTTATTAGAAAACTTGGGAGCCACAAGGAAAACCAAGAGTGCACAGTGCAAGTTTGGTTCAATACTTGTTTGTATATTTTCTATGTGTAAAACACATTTCCTTCTTTTAATAAAGCTATATGGAAGACAAATTGATCTATTGCAATGCAGATAGGTGAATACATTGAGCAACTTTGAGAAAATTTTGAGTCTATAATGACTAGCTACATTGAAGACTTTAAGAAGTCAATAAAAAAAGATAGAGGATTCCAATATCACTAGTTGAGAAGCATTTCAATGATGTTTTCTTTCTAGTATAGACTGAATTTGCATATGTTCAGGATGTTGTTCCAAGGGTGAGATGACTAAAGCCTCTAGGTTATGAGATAAATGTGGATGAGGCATCTACAGTAATTACTTCTTTGTTGGTAGAAGAAATAGATAAGAAGGCTATAGCCTTTGGTAATTATGATGTAGCCAATTCTAAGATAACTATGGACTTGAAGACAACCTCTATAATAAGGAAAAAGAACAAAATTGTTAAGAAGCTCAAAGAAAAAAATGATGAAGGGGCAGAAGAAGATGAAGAAGAAGAACACAATGAAGATGATGTTGAAGAAGGTGAAGATGTGCCTATCCAAGCACTAATAGCCATAACTCAAGGTCAAGGAGAAGACCAAGGTGTAGAAGAAGAAAAAATTGAAGAAGGTTCTAAGGGAGAAGAAGCCAATGAAGCACTTATAGCCACAAAGAAGAAGAAGAGGAAAGCTAAAGCTCCAACAATAAGAAAACCAAAGAAGAATTTAAAAACTACACAACCTAATCCTACAGTTCCTACTACCAGGGCCAACACAAGAGCTACTACTAAGAAGGCTAAAGAAGTAGAAAAGCCAAAGAGAAAGAGAGCTAGGATAGCTAGCAATGAAGGTGAGTCTGACAAGAAACAAAGAAGAATGTACATTGCTCTAGCTGAAATAGATGAGTAAAGGACATACTCTAATGACAATAGCCAATTCATAGTGGTAAGTCATAGTCCTTCTTCTAATTTGGACAACTTGTGTGAGAATATAAAGAGTAATGATGACTTATCTAGATCTACACATGTTAATTTTGACAAACTTGGAAAGATTGAGATGAACCAAGTAGAAGAGTCTATATATGCCATGATGGAAACATTCAAGAAGACTCCAATTGATATTTCCAACTCTATACCCAAGAGTCTATATGAAAAAGTAGAGAAAAAATGGCAATTTAATCTCAATACAAAAAGGCAAATCAGAGAGACTACACTAGCAAGTGTGATGCCAGAATTGGATAAGGCCACAATGATAAAGGACATTAAGAAGTACATAGGGATATTTTCTCCTAAATACAAGGCATTTAGTATTTTTCAAAATGACATTGATGATGTTGTTCAAAAATCCACCCAAATATGGAATACAATATATGGACTAACAACACCTAAGGCAATTGAGTAGACACCTTTTGAGGTAGGTGAAGACAAAGGTGAGAAAGAAATAACTGGGGTTACTAAAGATGACATTGAAAAAGATGCACATGTGGAAGGCACCAAAAAGAATATAGATACATAGGCAATAGCTAAATTTGAGTAGCAAATAGAACAAAGTATGCCAGATATACTAGTGTTGAGTGTCAGTCCACAACATATGATAAATACATACATAGATACAATGAAGTTCAAGGATGTTTCTAATATTGTAGCTCAAAACATCAATCCCCTAACATAGAAGGATATGAAGAAGATATTGCTTGATACCACCACTAAGGCACAACTATATAGTCATCCTATATTGGTGAGTGTAGATGAAATTGAGAAGGAAAAAAAGACATCTACAGAGGAGGAAAAAAAGACATAACTCAAACCCCTCAATTTATAGTGGTACAATCTATAATGCCTATTGTAGTGTATCAAAGGATGGAGACAAAAACATCTAATATCAGCACAATGGTGCAAAATGCTTCAGTAACAACAGTCTCAGTAGATAAAAAGGATGAGGAAAATGAAAAAGAAGATAGAGAAGATGAGAAAGATGGGACAAAAATTCAAATAGATCAGGAAGATATTCTTATACCTATAGCACAAACTCAAGGTGCAACTGAAATAGAAAAGCAAGAATAGGATAGGACTGAATAGTTAGTATTGACTACCAAGCCTAAGGAGAAATTAGCAATACAAGCACTAGTTACTTTGCCAAAAATTGTTACTCCTCCAAGTCAAGCTCTTCATAGGTCAAGTGTAGAAGCTACACCATTATAGTCATCAAGGCCTAGTCCTAGCACATCCAAGGTAGATGAAGTTACATCATTTGGTGATGTCAACTTGGATGAGGTGATTGTTTTTCCAAAATATACTCTTGAAACAATCACAATTAAGTAGGTGAGCATACTTTAGGATGCTCTTGCAAGGAAAAAGCACCAAGAACTACTCAGAAGGGAGCATAGCTAGAAGAAAGCATTGTAAGATATCAAGGACATTTGTCTTGATGCATTTAGCCTACCTGCACCTAAAGAAGACAAACCTATCATGGCGTACATGGAAAACATAGTAGAAAAGATTAATGATATAGACTTGGATTCAAATGGAAAACTACTTGAATTGTCTAAAAGGAAATTTCAAAGAAAAGTCAATGAAAAGATATCAAGTTCCATTACACTTAGTTGGGTTGAATTAGTAACCAAGATTGAGAGTGTAAAGAAAGTATTGGAGAATATTTTCTCTCTTTATACCAAGTTGTGTAATACAACGCTATTCACACAAGAAGTGTAGTGACATATTGACAATCTAGAAGGAGATATGAAGAAAAAATGTACTACTCTACCTAGTTCTCTAGCTCAGAGTCAAAAGCACTTCAGGAATTTGATGAGCTCCCAAGGTTAGTTTACAGCCCTGCATGCTCGAGATGCAAACATTCGGGCTACACCGATCAACATCTAGTCCATGTTGACCCTACACATGGAGATACTTCACAAGGAACTAGCCTTTACAAAAATAGTGATGGAGAAAGATCAATAGAGTCCCCTTCTATATACCCAAGGTTTTTCCCTTAAAGGTGCACAAATTTTTCACAACCATACAATATCAGACTCCACTATGTGATTCCCAATACCAACTCTACTTAGACTAGATCAAATTCAAAGTATAAGATACCTCCTTGAGGCCTAACAAGACACAAACTTTAAGCTGAATATTTTAAGGATGAAATAGGGATTCTTACAACCTTGGATGTAGTTTCCAAATTTTTTCATACACAAGTCCCCCAATATGTACTTTGGAAATCAACTTAGTCACCTAAAACTCCAAATAGTGCTTCTAGGAGAAACTAAGAATTTGTGAAGGAAACCTTCTTGGAATTCCACCATAGAAAGTCTTAAACACCTTCAAACACTCCAATCCTTAAATTAAAAACCCCTTCCAAGTTAGGACTCTTGACCAATCTCCTAGCACAAGTTGTTTGCAAAACTCGAATAGGCCTAATAAGGCTAATTAGGTCTCTTTTCCAAAGCAAGTGCAAGAAATTTTTTTAAAAAATATTCAAACTAATCCTATTGGAATACTTCAAGTACATGTCAAAACATCTAATTCCAAGTTCCTAAGGTTCTATTCCACCCCTGGGCCAAGTTGTCCCTTAAAAACCAAAAACGAGACAATCACATTTAGATGCTTGTCCAGAGGGTTTAGTGTCTTCTCCAAAAATCTTCTACTTCCTATTCTAAGACCAAAATAATTTTAATTTACATCCTTTCCCCCTTCTTTCCATTGAGGCTTATCTTTTTCCCATTGGGGAATCTCTAGGAAAGAGAATTTTTCTCTCAAAACCCTAGTTAGAGCCTCCTTGTGACCAAGAAGTAATCAAAAATTGATTCCTCTTAACCACCATGACATAAAAACCTCAAACCACTTGTAAACCCTTCATAAGAACATTATTTAACTTTTTTGATCCTTCAGAGTTGCATATGAATCCATACAATTCTGTACAAGTAGTTTCTCAAGGAGTTTTGATAAGAAAACAGTAGAATTTTATTGATTTTAAGAAATGATTGCAATAGTTTTTTATATTTTGTCTTGAGAAAGGTTTCTCAACCTTATTTATACCATTCTCAAATAGTTCCAACCAATAAAGGTGGTTGTGAACATTGGGATTCAAAAGTTGCATTTTTACCCAAAAGTTGCATTATGCAACATTGACAACTTTTTACAAAAGTTGTCAAATGTCTCCAAACTTTACTAAACTTTAATCCTAGACCCTAACAAGGATTCTAAGAAGGTTTTAATCAATAAATAATCATTATTTAACCTTCAAGAGTATCTTATCCTCATTCTACCTAGAAATTGTCCATAAAATGACTAAGGTAGACAATTAGGTTTATAATACACCTAATGTCTCCTTGCCTTACAATTTGGACATTATTTCTAGCATCAGATTCTATCCAAATCCTATCCTTACCCTTTTTGTTTCATCCTCCTAATGTGCTTGTAATGGTAGGTATTGAAAGTACTCCTGCACCATACTCCTAGGGTGCACTAATCTCGAGTCCTCTTAAGATAAGCTCTTGAAAACTTAGGCCATGCTTCTGGATATCATGTCCATCCATCCATATAGACTCCTCCTAAAGACTTCCTTGCAATTGAACCAAATAATTCTTGTATGCATTTTTCCTAGTTTGTTTGATGACCTTGGTTTCTAAGATCTTGTCAAGTTTTATTGGTTTATGGGTTGGTATCCCTGCAACTTCTTCTTCCAGTTCTTCAAGCTCCACTTCTGAACCTAAATTCAAATCACCTTTATATATGGTTAGATCAAAAATATTAAATATGGGAGAGATACTAAGGTGTGAGGGAAATTCTATCTCATAAGCATTCATTCCATGCTTCTTCAATATCTGAAAAGGTCCTACTTTCTTCATGGGTAGTTTACTATGCTTTCCCTTTGGTAACATCTCCTTCTTCAAGTATGCCCAAACCAAGTCTCCAACCTACAATTTAACATCTCTTCTATGTTTTCCTTGGCCTACTTATACTTCTTTGTACTCTTATCAAGTGCCAAGCTTACTGAGTCATGAATCTCCTTCATTCTTTCTACAAACTCCTCTTTATGAGCACTGATTGGAGTGTTGGAAGGTATTTCCCTGAGTTCTAGGATACCTCTTGGCTTCTGCCCATACACTAATTGAAAATGGATCTTCCATGTGCTTCTATTGATAGAGTCATTAAATGCAAACTCTGCTTGTGGTAGTGATAACTTTAAGAAACCCCTCCTGAAAAAAAGCCTAAAATGCTGGCAAATCCAACATTTTGTGGGAAGGAAAATATTAATGTCAAGGGAAATTTTTTTATTCCATATAGGGAAATAAAATATTATAGTTAGTGATTTTTTTCTTACCCTAGAAAAAATCATTTTAAATGTGGGAAATTAATATTTTTTCTTGCTGACAGATAAATAAATGATGGCTATTTTTCCCTTGCCAAAAATGAATTAATCATGTCAAAGGTGAATTACTTATTTTTTAGGAAAATGAATAACAATGGTCTTGGCTAATCTTTAGTGGCAAACTAAAAAATTGTTTAATCTAAAAGTAAATATGCACATGTATTAGCTAGTGACTATACTAACTATTGAGTAGTCACTTCAAGATTCAACTTGTGTATTGTCTTAGGTCTATTATTAATAATGTCATAATGTTGTTATGTCAGTGTCACTATTACCAAGTCAGCTACCATTACTTTCATTTTGTTAATACAATAGTTTTATCAACCATTGATAAATTAGAGATCAACGACACAAGATGCATTTTGGGGCTAGTCACTTGAAAAGACCTGAAGTCATTTGAAATTCTTCAGAATAGAGACACGTGGAAAGTTTTGCATGAAAACTATTAATTAGAATGTACTCAATGTAATGAACATCAGATCAAGATTAAAATCATAAATGTGGTACTAACAGTTACAATTATTACATTCCATTTGCAGCCACCTTGGCAGGCACTTTCGATTGTTTCACATTAATGGGAGTACATTTTGCACACTTGAAAATTAATAGAAATATGAAAAATTAAGATATGAAAGATCGCGAATGCTAAATAATTTAATGCAACTAGTATTAAATAGCCTCTTCAATTCCTCTTTCATTATCATTTCTCGTTGCTCAAATTCTTGAATATGAATTTGGTTTGTAGAGTTTCTTAGTCATGGTTAAGCCAATTTGCCTGAAATGCACTATAATGGCTCTACAAAAGACCTTTTTGGGCATGATTCCTAATGATGTCCTAGCCATGATTTGCAAGCAAGATGCCCAAGGTCCTCAGCCATGAATTCTTAAGAAATGTTAAGAGGTATCGTGTGTCTATAGATATTACCTCCTGCTTCCTTGCATCTCTTCTTTACCTTGGAGGCAATCAAGTAGAGATTCTGATACTTTTGTGTAACATTTAAAGGAAATGCTTTTAGAAGACGGCATCAAAATTCTTGTATTGGTCAAGTAGGTACTACGGTTGGGCATTGGCATCCCTTTTCTAGATGTAGCAGACAAGTGCTAAGAGTAAGGCATAGGGAGCATTATACCGAAGCATCCCTTCTTGCTCAACATGAATGAACAAAAATTGACTCACCATCAAAAGTGGGTGTGGCTCGGAAGGGATTTTCTATGGAAGTGGTTGTTGTTGGACAATGTTAGTGAGACTAACTTCACATGACTAGATGAGTTCAATGACATCATCTTCTCCAATAGATTCCTCGTGAAGGGACTTGAAGACCTTTCTGATTGAAGGCTTCAAGCCCTTGGCCCCTCAGTTTGTTGATGCTTTCACCCTCCCTATTCCCCAGTTCCTTGTTCCCCGTTTCCTTAATCCTATTTCCTTGACCCTTGCCCTTTGGGTAAAAAATATATTTTTAAAATATTTATTTTTTCTTTGGATTGGGCCTTGCCCTTTAATGTAAATTATGAAATAGTAAAACTAGGCTAATTTAATTAGCTATTTTGAATATGTATGCTATGAATCATTATTATTTACATTGTACACTCTAAAATATTATCAATGAAAACAATAGTTTTTGGCTTCTTAAATCTTTGTTTTTGGCATCTCAATGCACTTTTGAAATGTTAGTCTGTGACTCTATTATAAAAAATTAACTATTAATAGTTATAAAGTTAGAAACAAAAAAAGGGTTTCAACAATCCCTTTATGGTTTCATATTTGATTCACAATTTATGGTAAAAAAATTATTCAATTGAAAAATTATCCAATGAAAATTTGTAAATTTGTAATACGTATATGTATGTTTAAATTCAAAACCTATAAAATTTGATAATATATGAACATAGGTGCCAGAGCCATGCAAATTCTTAGTTAATAGTTATTAGTTATAATAGTTTTAACTACTATTAATTTATTTTAAAATATTAAATAAATGAAAAAATAGTTTGTTAAAGTTAAACTTATGATACATGTAACATCATGAATCATGAATCATGAATTCTGAATCCTGATCAATGATCATGCAATTTAAATTGTATAGATAATATTGAAATTTGATTTGAAAATAAAAAGTTCAAATTATAACTTATATATAAATGTTCATATAAAATATTGAATATTAATTAATTGATTCATATCTTCCTATTTTGAAATGTAAATTTATTGAAATATCATGATCATCATAATATTTTTAACTTTTTATCATATTTTAAATTAAATGAAAAATGCCACGGTTATTTAAATTTAAATTAAGTTATCACTTATCATTATCAAGTTGAAGCAATTAAGAAAATATTGATTATTATCCAAATCAATTTTAATCAAGTAAAAATGCTACGATTATTAAATCAAGTTATCATTATCAAGAAATTAATGATTGATGAATGATAATTGATTAGAATTTAAAAATTATAATTTTATATTTCTAAAAATTTGATGTTTCATTAACTTTACATGTTTAGTTTTATTCATCCAAATCATGGATTTAGGAAATTGTCAAGAACTCAAATAATTGGTATGTTTGCAACTGGTTACTGCACTTTGTGATTTAAGTTTTAATTTGCATCGTCCAACAATAAGATAGGGGAGAGCTCAGAGGAACTAGTAGTCATGAGGGTTAACTTCGTCAACACGTAGTCGCTACATGGTGATGGGATATCGTAAGGCCTTCATTTTTTTTAGAAATGTAAAATGGACATTGAACTACCTATAGCCTACAACTAAGGTTTGAAGCTATGACTCATCACACAACTCATTAAAATAGTGCACATAGTGAGATGTGTCAAAAATGACTTTTTAAACATTCGACCAAAGCTTAATCTAAAAATATCTAATAATTAAATTTAAAATTATTATTTGTTATCAATAAAATATTGTATAACTATATGAAATCTAACATATATGTAACTTAAATGGACCAAATAGTTATTATTAATCACAAATATATGTTATATATAACTTTTTATATATAACACAAAATGACAAATACTTCAACAACAGAAAAATTATTTGTTGTTATAAAAATAACACATTATTATATAAAATACAACCTATAACCAACACCAAGGGACCATTCATTGAACACTAAATTTTTTTGACAATCTCACACATTTCATAAGAAAATACAAAACATTTATTAGTATTCACCTTTTATAATTGTGAGACATATTATTGATATGATTTACTCTATGCATATACATTGCCACCCCAATAGTTGTACACATAAGTGTAGTATTTGTACACTAAGATATCAATGTTTATTTAATTGAGCATATTATGTTTTGAGTGACACACATATATGAAATAGCTATGATATTTTTATTTTTATTTGAATTTGAGACAAAAAGTTATTTATTTCACTCATTAATGAATTCATATATTTATTTTTCTATAACATTTCTAAGTTTTCATGTGTTCAAGTATTGGTATTTTTTTTTATCAATCTTTGGATTTGTTTGTATGTACAATTAGTTCAATTAATTACAATATATAGTATAATAGTAAAAATGTATTCAAAGATTGGACTCTATGTTCACGATAGGGTGATTAATTAGTTCTTGTCATAGGTTATAGAACTATAGGCATCAACTTTTTTTTAACTATTGATTAAACTATTGAACATCAACCAATAATTTTTCTTCTACATATCAAATTTTAATATTTGATAAAGTAAAATGCATAATTTTTAAGTTTTGTAATTTCTAAAACTATTTATCTTTAATCTGATTGGTTAAAACAAATGGAGTGATAAGAGCGGATTTTAAGGAAAACTAAAAGATTATAACCTTAACAAAGTTAAATAAAATTTTGATAATTTATGTGTCAATTTTTTATTTCATGCCTATCTTTTCACCTATCTATTTTTCATTATGAAATATTTTAAATGATGAAGAATAATTTATAAACAATTATCACATGCACATTTTCAATATATATTAATAATTTATAGATAATTAAACTATATTACATTTTAATTTTAAAAATAATTAATAAATATGAATAAAAATATAGCATTTATAATTATATATTTTTATTTTTATTTTTTAATTTAAATTAAACTATTGTCATTATCATTTCATATATTGCATCAATTTTATTTTATAAAATTTAATATATCTTCATTGAATTTTTCATATCATCTTTACAATAAAAAGTTTATGATAGAAAAGAAAATCATTTCTATAATAGAAACAAAAAAAATTATTTATATTAAATTATAACTATTATAATAATTATTATAAATTATATTATATATAATATTTTATATAAATAATTAAATTAGCATCATAATTTTGACATGCACAAACTTAAAAATGAAATAAGAATAATTAATAACAATTTATTTAACAATATGTATTTCAATATTTTTCTCTATATTAATTAATATGCTATTTAAGTTCTTTTCATACTAGTATTTTTTAAATCAAAATTTTTACTAATTCTATCAATTTTTTGCCACAAACTTAGTTGCTATGCAACCTTGTTTAAATAATTAATATTAGTTATACGAAAAGTTTAAGTTTTAACGATTCAAGATTTGATCTGGAACATTCAATGAATGATAGATCAACAACCGTGGCTCTATTTCAAGCCAAATTTTAGAAGATTGAAGTTAAATTATATTTCTACCCAAAATTGGGACGTGTAGTCAAAGATTCTTTCTTATAAGTTATAGCTATGTCCAACTCCTGACTCCCAACCATTGACTAAAAGAAAGATTGACAACCCGAGATGAATTTTGGGCCGATTTGAAGAATGTTTTCCCATGTGCCTAGATTCATCCAAAATCATGACATGCGTCTAGTCATTGCAAAACTCAATTAAGTGCCAAGACTTGGTTAATATTAATAATAATTATGTTTATTCTTTTTTTTTAAAATATTACTTAATCCTGACTTGGCGATGATTATTAAGTAAAAGACATATCAATGCCAATGGCCCAGGATGAATTTTAGGTAAATTTTGGGTCTATTATCGCTATTGTCAAGAAACATCCAAAATTGTGACATGTGTCCTTGACAAGTGTCACGATTTTGGATGACTCTTGACAACAGCAATAGCATTCCACAAATTGACCCGAAAATCATATTGATAATTAAGTTCAGTTCTTACTAATTTATTTATTTAAAATAAAAAAATTTAAAAATTCAAATGTATATTAATATAATAAATTTTTACTTTTTATTATTATAGTTATTTACATTACTACATTATTGAGTCTTTATGTTGTTTACATGTGCATTGTACATAGTATTAGTAAAGTACCTAAAACCATTAATTACTTAATACTTATGTTTTAACTTTTAACTATTTCCCCTTTACGTATTTTGAGTATTAAGTTCAGAGTTCTCCAAGTCGAGAGTCTGATACGATAGGGTTTTCAAATTTAAACATTTCAAAGATTGATTGAATTCTATTTTGAGTTTTGAAAACTAAAAGTGTGAAAATTGAGTATCACAGTACAACACCAATTATCCGAGTATCTATTAGCACCAATATTATTGAATCTCGATTCTCGATTTTGGGTATTTGAATTTATTTTTTTAAAGAAAAAAAATTAGTGCAATCTACAACAATAGAAATCTTGATTTTTATTGTCTTAGGTTTACACTTTACAATTTTTTTAAATAGGGCTTGAAGAAGAATTTTGTGTAATAACTAGTAGAAGGCATGGGCAAAACAAAGTCAAAAACCTCCAGTACGAGTGCAAGCATAAAGGAAAAGAAAGATATTATAGAACTCAGGCAAGTGCTACAAACTCCAGGTTTCACTAATGAGTGCCATGATATTTTTTATCTTGTTATCCATGGAGATTTTGGAATCATGAGAATTATACATTCATTGTTTAATAAGTGGAAAGATCTACAAAAGGGGAGAAATTATTACAAATATAACAACAATATTCATGCACATACTAATAAACTAGTTGCTTTCATTACTAGATTAGCAAACCTTGATGTACTTGAAGTATTCCCTTGCCCTAAAATTGTACCACTATGTGCTCATAATTATGATGAAAATAGAAAGGTAGTTGTAAACCAAAAAACTCAAGAGAAAATTTTATCCATAATTGAGAGTGAATTTTTCACTCTGTTAAACCTAGGGCTAGGGCTTAAACTAGAAAGCTTTAACGAGTGCATTGACTTGAATAAAGTAGCACAGGCTTATGACAAATTGGAAAAAGTTTTTCAAGATTCATCTATTGAGGGTTTAATAAACTCGGAGTCATCTGCTAGTGTTACTATTACACTGGACATAGACCATAAGCCTCCTTATCAGTATGATATTTTTGTGTCATGGGTTCAGACTACTATTTCTTTGTTATCATTTTGTTTGGGATTGGATAGTAACAAGGAATTGGGGGCTAGTGTTCTTGAAATGATTTATAATATCCATTGTTGAGGTCAATCAGTTGAGAAGATAGATGTAAGATATAATTTTGTTTAGTACATTTTTGAATCTATGCAACAACAATTACTAATGATTGAACAAAGTACAACTACAAGCAAGACAAAGACATTTAGGTTCATAGGTTACTTGTGCTACCTTCTTTTAGCAAAGCATCGCCCAATATTTGAGACAAAGAACAACAAGCTTGATATTGAGGTCTATAAGTTTGATGAAAAAATTCAGAAGAAATCAAAGACTTCAAGTCCAGTATATGAGTGGACACATAAGATGAAGATGATTGCTAACAACCATTTTGTAGACTTCTTTTTGGCACCTATTTACCAAAAAATCACAAGCACTTTGATGCCTAGATTGCCTATGTCTTGTAAAGATTGCATTCAACTGAGAAGTCAAATTCAATTGGTTGACTAGTTCTTCATGGAAGAGTACACTATCTTAAAGTTTTATAGTTCAGTGGTTGAACCATGCAAACTTCCAATGCATGTTACAGAAGGGTTTTTGCACTAGAATATGTATGGAAAAAGGAGAGCACAAATGAACTTTTCATTGGACAACAAAAGAAAGTGATATTTCCTTCCTTGCCTTTCACAATTAGAGGCCTCACATTTGAAAGAAAGGCTTTCAAAGTGGCAAATGAATTGGTAACTTTTTTTACTTTGATTTTTTGAGTCCTTGGAATTATGATCCACTAAACATAATATAAACAACACTTATTGCCAATGGGAACTCTATGAGAAAATATCAACATTAGGAGATGCCATTGATAGAAAAGTTAAAAAACAAGCATTCATTATATGAGGTTAAGACAGAGATGGAGAAACATGCAACAGAGAATAATATTTCAATGCAATAATTGTCATCCCAAATTACAACATTGCACATATTAGAGTCACACAAATCAAAGCCTCTGATATACTTAAATTTCTACAAGAAAGCATCTCAACCTTCTAAGAGGTCTATGTCGAAAGCAATTAAAGAGGCATGTGCATCTGAATTATGGTGTCAAACCATGATGACTGAGTTTTGGAAAATGAGGCAAAATTTGGGTGAACCTATGACATCAGCAAGTTTTGAGAAAATTGAGGAGGATGAACCTTTTAGCAATTATTGAAATAAAGAGCATCCAACTATACTATATAATTTTGGCAGTTGTAGGGACAGTGATATTCAAAGACAAAAGGACCTCACGTCTAATGTATTATGGTAGACATATTGTTAATCTTTAAATGAGTGATTCTATTAAATAATTTTATACTAAAGGGGAAACTATGATAGAAAAATGGGTTATGCAGGTATAGGGCCCATTGGTTCAAGTGGTGAAGGGATTTGAAATCTAGTTCCACTACCAGACCCACCCAAAAGAGGAAGTAAACCAATCATTGGACTCTTTGATGAGATTGAAGATGATTCATCTAGAAAGGAAAAAAAAAACATTATACTTCTACTTTTGAAGGTCATCCCAACACATTATTTATTAAATCTTCAAATCCAATTGTAGTTGATCCCACTGGCACTGGCACTAGCACTAGCATGGATGAACCTTGTGCAATAAAGAAAAAAGTTATGATAATTACAACACAAGTAATTCCAGTGGTTACTTCACCAATGTATGCACTAGTAGCTTCTGTACAAAACCTTGAAAATAGTCCTAAAATGCCAAGAAATGGAATGGGTCATCTTCAATATGTTGGCAATCCCCAAAATAAAATTGTAGGTGGAATAAGTTTAACTAGAGTTGGAGGAGCATATAACAATACAACTGATAATTCACCTTTCAAAGACTTAATTGTGTCAGAAAATCCACATTTTAGTTTGAAGGAATTTGAATCAAAGTTTGATCAGACAAGCAAAAGAAATAGGAAAATTATGAAGACTTTGAAAAGTGACACAGTTGTTAAATGTTAGGGATCTACTAACAGTATATTTCCAACATATGATCCAAACACCAAAATGATGAACTTCATGGCTATTATGCCCTTGGCTAGAGATAATAATCTACTAGAAAATATAATAATTCATAACAATGTACAAGTTACCAGTCTTCAAATGGATTTGTCAAAAGTCAAAAATATTGACAAAATCAATATATCAAAAGAGAGAAACAAAATGGTCTAATCTACACTTCTAAAAGTAGAGAGGGAAAACAAAAGGCTTACAAAGCCAATAGAAAAGTTACACGCAAACCTTGATAATGTGAAGGCCAAGGAGAAAGTAGCAAACAATAGGTTCAATGAATTGCAAAAGAGGATAAAGAATTCTTCTCCTACAGAGGCAATTTTCCAGCAAGAAAAGATGAATGAACAATTGAAAAATTTGACTAAAGAATTGGATGAGTGAAAAAAAATAATTCAACATGAAAAATCCTCTACTACTCAATTGTTCAAGTTTGTAGAGAGTAGTGCACAGGTCAACAATAGTGTCTAGCGCTACTACAAATATTAACACGGTCCACCATATGAAGAAGGAATTGGAGAATGCAAAGAAAAAAGAGGAGTCAACTGCAAATAAAATACTAGATTTGGAGAAGGAATTGGAGAACTTGAAGAAAGAGGATTTTACTCAAACACTCCATGATTTGAAGAAGGAATTGGACAATGCAAAGAAAAAGGAGTCCACTACAAAGACAATTCATGATTTGAAAAGGGAACTCAAGGATGAGAAGAAAAAAGAGGTAACTATTGCAAAGACAATACAAGATTTGAAGAAGAAATTGGAGGATGAGAGGAAGAGAGCAACTAATTGGAAAGGGCAACAAGAGGAAATACAGAAAAAGAGTGAAATAGAGATGTCTAAAATGAAGAAAAAGATGGAGAATGTAATTGCACAAAATATAACATCTTTTGAAGACCATCATGTTAAGGATACTATAATAAACATGGTTAAGCTTATGAAATAAGAAAATTGGGATAAAATAATGAAGAATAGTGATAATTTGTTTGAATGGCTTGATTTTAATAGCAATCTCAGACTTGTCTTTGAAAATTTAAAAAAAGATGTTGAAGGTAAAAGAAGTATCTTCACCAATTCCTTAAAAAATCTTGCTAAACAAATTTCGAATAAAGTACAAAGATCCAATGACAGGGATTTGGAAAACCAAGGAATAAACAATTTCTTGGATGTCTTTATAATGACCTTTACTATCTGTCACAATTGTGAACAAGGAATAGAAATAGATGAAGCTCTGAAATCTACTTCCAAAGACTTGATGAAGATGAATCATAGCATACTAAACTTGCTAAAGGTTGGATTACCAAATCCAGCTTACTCGGATGGAAAATTCATCGGAAAAGAAGATTACATGAAAAAGTTGCAAAATAAAATGAATTCTGATTTAGGCAACTTGCTTGAGGAAACCACTCTAGAAAGAATTGCAAGTTGCATCAAACCACCATTAATAATGAATGCAGTTACAGATAAATTCCTCAATTCATGTAAACTATCTCTTTGAAGTATTCATTGTTGACGAGGTTACAACTATTTAGCTACAACGTTAAAAAATATATAGCTTCCAAATGATGCAGAATGGAGCACCCTAAAGAACATCATTGGAGGTGGGTCATTTTTTCAAACTGTTATTGTTGTTGTCAGTGGCAGCCGTAGTTGATAGCACTAAGAAGTAACAACTTAGTAAGTGATAGTACTATAATCATTTTGTTACTTTTGCTCTTTAATTTCAAATTTTGGATTTAATTTTAACTTTGTTTAATGTTAATTATTACAGGAATCAAGAGCCAACATATCAGGATAGTTAAATAGCCAAGCACTAGCATACTATTACTATACAGAGCAGATGGAAAAAAAAATTCTACTCCTACTTTAAAAAATTGTACAATTGGCAATGTGGCAAATTGGCAATGTGATTGTACACAGATAATGTATTATTTAGTAAGAATATGATTATATATATAATTACAAACTAACCTACAACTATTGTTGCTCCCTTGTATCTGTAAAAGGGAATTTAGGGTCATTTGACATTGAGTCATTTGCAAAGGGTTGTAATTGTTTGTAATTGTTAAATGTATTATGTTACAGGCTGATTCATAATTATAAATTGTAATACAATTTTTTTAAGATAAAGTTTATTTTGTTAAATACATTATGTTACAAATTCTTAAAGAGACTAGAATCAATGAAAATCTAAAAGCAAAAATGTCTAAAAACTAGAATGAATGAAAATCTCAAGTTCAACATATACTATTGTAATAAAACTAGAATCAATGAAAATATAAAAATCTCAACATGGAAGTTTGTAACATCAACATGTTTTAAAAAAAATTAAGCATCTATAAAAGGATAATGAATGAAGGCTATAAATTAACTTCTACAAACATAATTAATTAGTAGATAGAGGCTTAGATCAGAGCTACTAGCCTACTACTTAACTTATGTAGAAGTTAAAACTTGAAGTTGAGAAGCTACTATAGTTGCCACTCTACCTAGACTAGCTTAGCATCACTATCATTAGAATCCTCCTCATTTATTACATATAACATTTAATTGTTTGTTGTTTTTTATTTAGATTCACTATTAGTGTTAGTATGCATGCCAAAGTCAACATCATCTTCATTGCTTCCAATATTAGGACATGAACCAGTACCACTGCCACTACCATTGCCATTTGAGTTTGAAATGTTGGACATCCCTCTTCTTTGACATTTGTTTCTCCAAATGTTGAGAGCCCTGTCATAAGGGAAACTATCTACCTCATACCTAGAATTATAGAGCCTCAAAAAATTATCCAAATTTTTGTATAATTTGTTTCTAACCTTTGAGTTTGGGAAGCCCAAAGTACTAAAAACTCTCTCATCCTCTACTGGACCCAATATCATTGTCAAACATAAATTGATAAGTTTGAAATATTTTGATATTGACTCTCTCAACTGACTGCTCTCACCAAGGTTTTTCCAAAGCTTTTTTATTGTTCCCTCTTCATCTGGATTCTCCATAAGATCATATTCTTCCCTCATTATGTTTCAAAAAGAATATGATTGATCTCTCAGTCGAGATTCATCTAGAATTCTATTTATAGTCACTTCATTGATTACTTTAGGTTTGCAAAAATGTTGAATCAAAGTCGTCATCCTTCTTTGAAAATCAGTTGGATAGTTTAGAGACCAATATTGAGGAAAAATAATAGACATTGCTTCGAACAGTTCCTTTAGAGGGAATCTAAATCTATTTTTTGATGAAAGATTGTAGCAAACTAACTTGACATAGTCAAGCATAGAGTCTTTGATCTTCTTGAAGTCTTCACTTGTAACACATGAAAGTACCTTCCATAGTTTTGATTCTACTTTATTTCCTGCTTCGTTGGGGTTGGAGTTGGGGTTGACACAGGCATAGTACTGCATTGGTATGTCAACTCCACGTACCCTGGCACATACCTCATCGTTTGTATCAATATGTAAAAATTTCTTAGGATTGTTCAAATCTGTGATTTCTATACACTTTGCAAACTTTGATTCATCTAATGGTAGTAATCAATATAGAGTATCCAATCTATCACATGTCATTTTATGTAGCTTATTATATTCTACAATGTACATAGCTTTATGTTAAACCTTTTTAATAATATTTCTCATGTCCTATAGCATGGGGAGAATAGCTACTAAAGTTAAGAGTATTTTACCATTAGTTAGACTTGAATATAGTTGAGGGAATTTTTCTCACACAAAGTGGATTAGTCCAAGCAATGACAAATATTCAGAGAATACTCGATGCACTGGTCCATCTAAAGAGATTCATCTAGTATCATTGTCTTTAAGAAGCTTCCTCCCATTAGTAAGTCCTTGAGCAAAGTATTGAAATTCGAGGACTCATTATAGACTTTGACAAAAGTATTGGTAAATCTCTTTGTTTGGAGATTCTACTTTACTTACACAACCAAAATCACTAACAATTCTAAAATCTAGATTCATTCAATGGGCTATGCAATGAATGGGAATAGTGTTGGATGCCAAATCATTCTTGATCTTTTTGCAAAGACCACCTTTATGACCTTGCATAACTGAAGCTCCATCTGCTCCAACACACACCAACTTTTTGGAAATCTCCATGTTATCCAAACCTCCACATTCAATTAGAGTACTCTTTAATAAATCATATAAATTTTCAGCTATTTCACTACAATTCAATTTAGTAACAGATAGTAGAAAGGGTTAACAACAAAGATTATTTACAATATAAACATACATGCACACCTAAGAAGTATTATCAATTACTGTAACTTTATCTAGAGACAATGCAATAAAA
Source organism: Cupressus sempervirens (assembly GCA_028749045.1). Taxonomy (NCBI): domain Eukaryota; kingdom Viridiplantae; phylum Streptophyta; class Pinopsida; order Cupressales; family Cupressaceae; genus Cupressus; species Cupressus sempervirens. The sequence goes on along the minus strand of CM053789.1, from coordinate 220,854,320 downwards.
TTTGAGTGTTTTATTTTTTCCTTCATATCTTCTTTTTCAACCTATGCAAGACATCTAGCCCATTCCCACCCATTGTTTATTGACTAGTGATTATTCAAATAGTTTTGAACTTTAAAAAAGTGCAATAAGGTAGTAATTGAAGGGTAGTCTATCATAGTACATCCTCTCCTCAAAATATAAAAGACCACACTTAATTGAACTACTTTTCTCATATTTTGCACTTCCATTTCTTTTCAATGGAACCTTTTAGTACAGAATGCTTCTCTCGTAATTTCTTGGGTAACTCGTATATTTCAGCATTCCTAATATGCAGATAGTTGTCCTTGGTTTTCCAAGTTAGCATGGATTTTTCAACTCCATCTATAGTTTCCTTTTTGTAAACTTTATCAACATGCTTTTCTATGGGATCAATTTTAAGCTGCAACCTCTTCTCCTTCTTTCTCATCTTTGTGCAATACATCTATGTTCTACAGGAGGCTCACCATCAATTAGATTGGACAATGGTTCAATGAACCAATACTTTTCCACCCATTCTAATTAAAAATTCCTTTTGGACAAATCCCAGTGAGATTGATCTTTTTTATTCCAATTTTCTTTTCCCCTTTTGTGCATGAACATGATTTATTCAATCACTTTTGGTTTTCTCATCCGACTAGTTATTAACTGACTCCAACTCTATAATATCAATTTGTAACTCCCTACTCAAGGGAAGTGCCTCCAAATCATGTTCAAGTTCATCCTCAACTGAGATATCAAGTTTACCAACTTAAACTTCTTCAATATGGTCTCCAACTTGTGATGAATCTCCTTTTTCAATAAGCACTAGAGATCCAACTTGTGAATCTTGTAGGTTGCCAACATTTTCACCACCAAAATATGTCAATATGGTTCTACATTTTAGTAATGGTGGCACTTCTTGGCTTTCAGGGATCCTACCAGAACCCCTATTACCCCTCTTGTTTGACATTGCAAGCCGATAAAGGCTGCAAAATATAAATCAACTTAGTTGTTGAACAAAAGACTCAATAGTGATGAGTCAAAGACTATGAACAATGATAGTAGACAACTTAGACTACATATAATAACAATAATATGATTCATTCTCATAAAAATGGTACTACTACTATGGTACTACAATCTATGGTACTACCTAATAAAATTTGCAAAACTATAGGCTATCTTATCATGTGAGATGTCTATTCACCAATGGACATTGGATAGTAAAACTAAAAAAATAAACCAGTACCACTGTCAACATAAAAAATAAATTAAAAATCACTTTCCTTTTATGAAAACCACAATCCATGAGTCAATGGGAAATGCACTCACCACTTTGAAACTTTGGCAACAATAAGAAATGCCAATCTCCAAACTAGAAAAGACCAAATTGTGTAGAATAATAATATCTTATAGTCCAATATAGGTTGGAAAATTACATAGGATTAGCAAGTAGGAATTTCAAATGTAGGTGAAATGCACCTTCCTATGAAAGCCCACAATAGGAAATAGTTGGCTAAATGGGGCTAGTGGTCGACACCCATCGCGAAAATGGTAGGTGATGCCCAACCCAAGGGAAAATTATTTGGTTGTAGTAATGGCAAAAGAACATTGGCTAATAAGAAAAAATAGGCAAAGGATGGCAAAATGTTTAAAATAAATGTATCCAAAACATATATTACATTGGCAATTGGACCGATATTTTTGACCAATCATGTGATAACTAATGGGTGACTACCATAGGAATTAGACCCAAATCTTATAAATATCTAGTGACATGATTAACCAATGTTACATGTACTATTTTCCAAATGATGATTGATACATGAGATGAGATCTCCAAACGGAAAAGATTCATCGCTAAAGTAATCTCTAGCTTGTGGTAGGACTAACTCCCACTTGTCTCCATACTGCTTTGTCAAGCATCTAAGTAGGTTTCCAAAAGACTTGTTAACCACTTCTATCTACCCATTTGTTTGTGGATGGTAGGAAAAGATAAAACTTATATTAGTTCCCAATTTCTTCCATAAGGTCCTCCAAAAGAGACTAATAAATTTCACATCTTTGTCTAATAGTAAGGCTAAAGGTAAACCATGAATTTTGACAATCTCCTTGAAGAACAAATTTGCAATGGCTGATGCATCATTGGTGCTTTTACAAGGGATGAAGTGGGCCATTTTACTAAATCTATCCACTACAACATATATACTATTATTTCCCTTTTGTGATCTAGGCAATCCCATCATTAAGACCATGCTATAACTCTCAAAAGGCCTTGTAGGAATAGGAAAAGGTTGGTATAATCATGCATTAGTAGATGTACCCTTAGCCCTCTAAAATATTGTACATGTTTCCACAATCTTCATCACTTTAGTCTAAAGTTTTGGCCAATAGTATAACCTTCTCACCTATTCCAAGGTCTTATCAAATCAAAAAATGTCCCCCCACGTTGCCTACATGCTTTTCTCTAATGATGCTCTCCCTCATAGAACATTGTGGAATGCAAAGTTGATGCCCCTTGAATAGTAGCCCTTTTAAATGTGATAAGCCTTAGAGAAGTCAAAGCACACCTTATATATGTCTTTAAAGTCATTATCATCTTTATACATACCTTTCAAGGCATTGATCCCTACACTTTAGAGTTGGATTTCTTGCACAACTAGATTCCTCTTGCTTAGTGCATCTACCACCTTATTGGCAACTCCCTTCTTGTGTTTTATTGAAAAGGTGTAGACTTGAATGGATTCTACCCATTTCATGTGTTTGTGGCTTAGTTTCTCCTAGCTATTCAAGAAACTTAAGGCTTGGTTGTCTGTGAAGACAACAAATTCTTTTGGAAGGAGGTAGTGCCTCCATTTCATCAATGACTAGACTAAGGCATATAGTTCCAAGTCATAAGAGGAGTATTTCCTCTTGGTTTCATTCATTTTATCACTGAAAAATGAAATTGGCCTCCCTTCTTGACTCAAGATAGCCCCTATAGTCAAGTTAGAAGCATCACATTCAATAGTAAAGATTTTATGAAAATCAGGGAACACTAGGATAGGTTTCTCCATTACCTTCTTCTTTAGCATTTGGAAGGCCTCCTCTACATCCTTGTTCCACACAAACTTTCAATTCTACCCACCCTTGATTGTCTCAAGGATAGGAGCACACAACTGACTAAAACCTTTGATGAACCTTCTATAGAAAGAAGCATGCCCATGAGAGCTTCTGACTTTAGTCATGGTCCTAGGGGAAGGCCAACTCATGATGGCTTCCACCTTCTCAGGATCCATTTTTATGTTACCTTCAGAGATCACAAGTCCCAAATAAATAAGTTCTCCCTACATAAAAACACACTTGTCTAAGTTTATAAAAATATTTTCTTCATGTAATCTCTTCAACGCCAAGTTAAGATGTTCTATATGTTCCTCCTTACTCCTACTAAAAATAAGGATGTCATCAAGGTATACTATGACAAAATTTCCAAGGAATGTCTTTAGCACCTCACTTATTAATCTCATGAATGTTCTTGGAGCATTAGATAGGCCAAAAGGCATCACTCTTCACTCATCCAAGCCTTCATTGGTTTTAAAGGCAGTCTTCCATTTATCACCATCCCTAATCCTTATTTTGTGATAACCACCTTTTAGGTCTATCTTGGAATAGTACCTTTCTCCCCCTAATTGGTCTAATAGGTCTTCTATCCTAGCCATAGGGAATCTATACTTAATAGTGATTATATTTATTTCTCTAGAATCAATGCACAATCTCCATGTGCCTTCTTTCTTGGGTGCCAACAGGGTAGGTGCCACACAAGAACTGAGGCTCTTTGAGATCAATCCTTTATCTAGGTGTTCTTGTATCTATCTTGCGATCTCCTAATTTTTCACTTGGATTAACTTATATGCTACTTTTTTAGGCAATGTTGCTCCTAAAATTAGATATATGTTATTACTTATGACTCTAATTGGGGGCAACTCACTTGGCAATTCTTTGGTGACAATGTCCTTATACTAGTTCAATAGGTCTACAACCTCCTTAGGACCCACATGTCTCAAGGGTTTCACTTCCTTCACAACCTTCTTAGGTCTGTCATCCTTAGGCAAAATGACTAGAGCATAGCATGGATCATTTTCCTATTTCACAACTTTTAGAAATTATTTTCCATCTAAAAACACAATTTTTTAATCTTTTTGGTCTTCTACAAAATCTAGTAAGGGTAAGAGAGTTACCATTTCACCTCTATGGTTGATGGTGTAAGTGTTAAACTTACCATCATGGTGTGTCTCCACATCATATTTCCATAGTCTCCCTAATAAAAAATTATAGGCATCCATTGGTACAACATCACAGAGAACTTTTTCCTTGTACTTTCCAATCTAGAATTCTACCCAAGTCTGCTCCTTTATGATGGTTTGCTACTTCTTTGTTAGCCAAGACAACTTATAATGGTTTGGATGTGGTACCCCCAATTTTAACTTCTTTACTACTTCCTTAGATACCAAGTTATCATTAGATCCACTATCAATCAACATTCATACAAACTTTGTCTCCACACTTGCATGTGATTCTGAACAAATTCTTCCTTTGAGGTGGTTCATGGGTGCTTGCTACATTTAAAAGTGTCCTTTTCATCATAAGCCTTCTCCCTTCTCAAGTTTTTCATAAGATTTTTGGGCTTCCTCTTCTTGACTATCCTCTTCCCTGACTAGGTTTGCTCTCCTATTAGTCTGATTCTTTGCCTTTTCAAGACACTTAGATGCCAAGTGCCCTAGTCAATTACATTTGCAACATCTTGGAGGTCCTAATGATTTCCATCCAAATCTTCCCCTTTAGTCTCGTGTTCTTCCCCTATGGGATCCTCTAGCATTGTTCTCACTAAAAGAATTATCATGACTGATCTCCCTATAGTCTGTAGGAGTTTTTCCTCTGCCACCACTTATTCCTCTTCCTTTTTGCCAAACTCTCTTAGATTCCTTCCTTTCCCTCCTTGGTATTGTTTCCTCTTAAACTTCTCCTCCACATTTAATGCAATTTGAAAGCATTTTTGGACTACGTTAAGAGAACACAAACTCATTTCATCTTGGATATTCATCCTCAAACCTTGCATATACCTAGAAAGTTTGACACACTCAATTTCCACCAATTTGGACTTCATAGTGAGTTTGTGGAACTCTTCAATGTGACTAGAGACATCCATCTCCTTTTGTCTTAGACTCTACCTCTTTATGTGAAGTAGAATCTCATAGTCCTTAGGCACATAGGATTCCTTTATCAAGGTCACCATCTTCTTCTATGTGCTAATATGGTTTTTGTCCATCTTCACCCTTTTTACTTAAGTGAAGTTCCACCAAGTTAAGGTAAACTCCTTCAACTTGGATTTTTCTATTTTCACCTTTTGATGCTCTGGTATTTCCTCACAGTCAAAAAAACTAGTGAATGCATCAATCCAATGCATCACTTCCTTTGGATCCATCTTCCCACTATAGACAGGAAGTTCAAGTTTAGTGTCCATGGTCCTTCTATCCATGGATTTTAAAGTCTTAAGGAACAACCTCTATTTTGTAGGGATGTCTTATTCTTCCTCTTGCCAAGGGATTTCTTCATCACTCCCCTACTTCTCATTCTTAGAGTTACCACTAAATCCTTTCTTGACTTGTTCTTTTAATTTTTCCATCTCTCTTCATTTTCTTCCTCTCAGCATCATGCTCTTTCACCACCCTTAGTGATTCAGTATTTTTCATTCTGTTAGGAAGTTCATTTTAATATTCTTCTCCACCATCTAACATGGTTGCAACTTGTCTTTCTCCAAAGATCTACTAAGTTTCCTTCATATCACTTGGAGTAGTGTCCCCTTCTATATACCCAAGGTGTGTCCCTTATAAGTGCACAAATGTTTCACAACCATACAATATTGGACTCCACTATGTGATTCTCAATACCCACTCTCATTATACTACATCAAATTCAAAGTATAAGACACCTCCTTGAGGCCTAGCAAGACACAAACATTAAGAAAAATATTTTAGGGAAGAAATAGGGCTTCTTCCAACCTTAGATGTAGTTTCCAAATGTTTTCATACAAAAGTCCCCCAATATGTACTTTGGAAATCAACTTACTCACCTAAAACTCCCAATAGGGCTACTAGGAGAAACTAAAGATTTGTGAAGGCAATATTCTTGGAATTCCACCATATAAATTCTCAAACACATTCAAACACTCCAATCCTTAAATCAAAAACCCCTACCAAGTTAGGATTCTTAACCAATCTCCTAACTCAAGTCATTTGCAAAACTTTCCTAGGCCTAATAGGGCTAATTAGGTCTCTTTTGCAAAGAAAGTACAAGAAATTAAAAAAATATTCCAACCAATACTATTGGAATACTTTAGGTACATGTCAAAACATCTAAGTCCAAGTTCCTATGGTTCTATTCCACCGCTAGGCCAAGTTGTGCCTCAAAAACCCAAAATTGCACAATCACATTTAGATGCTTCTCTAGAGCGTTTACTATTATCTCCCTAACAACTTCTACTTCCTATTTTGGGACCCAAATAATATATATTTGACATCCTCTCCCCCTTCTTTCCACTAAGGCTTATCATTTTCCCACGGTGGAATCTCTAGGGAAGAGGGTTTTTCTCTCAAAACCCTAGTTAGGGCCTCCCTCTGACCAGCAAGTAATCAAAAATTGATTGCTCTTAACTAGTATGATTTAAAAATCTCAAACCACTTGAAAATACTTCATGAGAACATTCTTCAACTTTTCCAATCCTTCATATTTTCATATTAATCTATACGATTTTGTATAAGAAGTTTCTTAGGCAGTTTTGATAGGAAAACAACAAAATTTGATTGATTTTAAGAAATGATTACAATAGTTTCTTCTCTTCTATCTTGAGGAAGATTTCTCAACCTTATTTATGCCATTCCCAAGTATTTCCAACCGATAAAGGTGGTTGTGAACTTGGGATTCAAAAGTTGCATTTTTGCACAAAAGTTGCATTATGCAACATTGACAACTTTGAGAACTTTTTGCAAAAGTTGTCAAACATCTCCAAACTTTACTAAACTTTAATCCTAGACCCTACCTAGGATTCTACTAAGGTTTTAATCAATAAATAATCATTATTTAACCTTTTAGACTATCTTATCCTCATTCTACCTAGAAATTGTCCATAAAATGACTAAGGTAGACAATTAGGTTTATAACACACCTAAGTCTCATTGCCTTACAATTTGGACATTATTTCTAGCATTGTATTCTAGATCCAAATATTATCCTAATCCTTTGTGTTTGATCTTCCTGATGTGCTTGCAATGGTAAGTATTGAAAGTGCTCCTGCACCAAAAGATCCCCATCTTTCTACAAATAAAGGCTTAGTTCACCTTGCTGCCAAGTTAACTATCCAAATCAAATCATTGGAGGTAGCCTATGATAATTGGGATGTAGCTCTAAAGATAATACTTTAGGACCATAAAATTTTCTTTGAAAAACACATTATACATGTATAACCCTTTGACATAAGTGTCAAAAAGGGGGGGAAATAAATAAGGGGGAGACATAAGTTTTTAGGAGAAATGAGTTTTTGAGAGGGACAATGACTCCAAGGAAAGAATGAATACAGTTTTGGGGGAGACCAAACAAATGGGAAGTCAAAGATGGAAACATAATATAGCACAATTCAAGATATGCATATTTACTTAGCAAGAGTATTGGTTCAAATTCATAATAGCACAATCAAATCATGGGGATTTATAAGATTTTGAGGTATGATTGTTAAGTCAAGTTTTGCAAAATTTTGAAATTTTGTACATATACCAAATAGAGATAGTGAGTATCCAAGTTATGCTCATAAATTAAGATCATTCATGCATGATCAAGTGTTTTTTTCACTCATGTCAAAGGGGGAGATTGCTGATCTCATATTTGTTTTGACATATGAGTGTCTATACGCTTATGTCATTTACAAGTTAGAACTTAGTTCATGTTAAATAAGTAATGCATGTTGAGCATAACATGTCAAATAGTGCATCTGAGTGAGTTACTCAGTAAGTGCTAAGTAAATAGTTAGTGCCTAGTCACTCAAGTGCTAAGTAGTCAGTATGTACTGAGTCATTCAATCATCGAGTGATAGCATTGAAGTTTTAGTTGATGCCGAGCATCAAGGACTTCAGATGCCAAGTAAAAGAATTTTGACATAATTGTTTGTAATGACACAAACTACAATGTAAACCATTTTGGAGCTGACTTAAGGATTATTTTGTGATCTTAGATTATAATAATGAATCTTAATTGAGAATCCCTATGTAGTACATGTAGCCAATCAATCAAAGAGATGAATTAAGTAGCTAGATGGATGAATTATAATAATTTATTCATACCTAACCCTAGTTACCTATGTTAGAAATAGGGAATATTGAGAGGGGGGGTGAATCAGTATTCTATAAAAAATTGTCACCAACTGGATATTATTTATTACTTTGAACCATGCATAAGAAAGTAAACAAGTAATGCTAAATAGTAAAAGTAACCATTCATAGAGAGAACTCATAATACCATATTGTGTTAACTAGGGAAACCCTAGCCAAGGGAAAACCCCAGTGTGGATGATAACCACAAGATGATGTACTAATATAAATTTTTCTTGTTAGAGGATGGACCCTATTAAGAGTATATAAACTCATTTAGAAAATATGAGTCCCTATTAGGAGATTTTGAATCCCTTTTAGGAGATTCCAACCCTGTTAGGAGTTGTGGTACAATATGTGCAAGAAGAGATCACTACCCAAACAAGCAATTGAAGTTCCTCAAATATAGAAGTATAGATGTTGTACCTTCTTTCATCTAATCTCTAACCTCAGCTCGATCTTATATCACAAAATCAGGTTATCAAAAACTCACTTTTGCATATGATACCAAACTTCACATTCACAACTTTCACATGTTACTTACAAATAATATCACAAGCTATCTTTGCATAAATACCATGCCTTTTCACAATTTATTGTTAGATTTACTAGGACTAAAATAAACTTTTCCAACTTAGAGTAAGCATCTAGGATGTCATCCCTAATTGGTCAAGTAATTATTTTGTATACAAAACAATTCCTTTACCTTTCATTTTGTTGCTTTGTAAATATTAATTATCTCTTTTCCATACTATCTGTACTAATGTCTAAGGTTATACACATCATCATCAACATGCATATTGTTCCCATATATCTTCTCTCTCAATAATAACATCGTATAAACAAGTTATACATAAAACAATACACTGTTGTAAACCATTTTCATACTTAAACAATTTTTTGAGTACCAAAAAGCTAAGTATCTTTATTTCCAAGATTTTCTACAAGCATGTAAATTATGTGGTTCTAATTATGAAAACATTTACATATCTACATATAGCCAATTGTCAATAACCTAGATCTTCTTAAGGAAGCTAAACCCTAAAAAATTGTGAGAGAGAAGAGAGAATTTTGCATGCATAAACATAGTATTCATGGTGGCTAAGGAGTTGTGAATTGAGATCCATTGTAGAATTAGTTAGAGGAGAATATAGGAAAGGAATTAGAGGATAAAAGTGATATTTTTGATCAAAGGATGACCAAGGACACATGCAAAGAGGTGATTCATTATCTAACAGCAAAGTGTTAATCATTGGATCATTGTTGAGGCATTCTAACAAGTGAATCACTTGAATCTCTTTATAGAGTAGTCTTAACATGTTGTTTTAAATCCTTTAAAAGGGTGATTACTTCATTGTAAGTTAAAGTCCTTTAACTAGGTACACTTCTAACAAGGTGTTGAAATCCTTTAACAGGGTAAGCCCTAACAACCGTGTAAGCCTTTAATATGGCATAACTTTCAGAGGGTAGATCATGTTCATGATAAAACATTGTAACCTTAATTAGATACTCTTTACAATTGTAGTAGAGAATATTTGTGGGTGTCATCCCCACCCAGTTTTACCTTCTCATTGGAGGGTTTCTGGGTAATCATACCTTATGTCATATGTGTGAATGTTTTTTTTTTTGATGTTATGGATGTATATGCTTAATTTGGTATTTTAGTTTACATGCAAATTATGAGATGGATGTGTGGTTAATTAATTTATGGTTAACATTTTGAAGAACTGATTCCCCCCCCTCCCCCCCAAAGTTTACTTTCCCTATTGTATTTCCAACAAGAGAATGGTATGAAAGGTTACACTCTTATTTGATTAAGATTAGATTTTCTAGAACAAGTGAAAACAATAATATATATTTTAAGAATGGATCTTAATATATAGTGTTGATTGCTAAGATATTTGTTGATGACATAATATTTCATAGAGATGATATGTTGTGTAAGACATTTATTGAACAAATGAGTATTGAATTTGAAATGTCAATGTTTGGAGAGATAAAATTTTGTATTGGATTGCAAGTCTATCAAACATAGAAAGGTATCTATGTCACTCAATCCAAGTATGTGAAAGAAATCTTGAAAATGTTTGGGATGGATGAGTCCAAACCAATTAGTACACCTATGGTGATTGGAGTGAATCGGTGAAATTATCAAAGGAAGACACTAGTAGTGAGGTTGATCAAACATAATACAAATCAATGATTGGAAAGCTATAGTATGTTGTACATAGTAGACCGAATATTTCCCTAGCTATTGGAATTGTTGCAAGGTTTTTATGATCCAAGGGAAACACATATGATTGTTGTGAAATATTGATGGCAAAAAAAAACACAAATAGTGGAGCTTTCTTTTTAGGAGAAAGGTTGATTATATGGATAAGAAAGAAACAAAGTTGTATTTCACAATATACAACTAAAGCTGAATATGTTACTACTACAATCAATTGTTCAAATATTATATGGATCAAATAATTGTTGGAAGGAATGCAAGATGAGGTAATTGAGCCTGTCACTATCTATTATGATAACACAAGTACTATAAACATTTCAAAACACTCAATGATCATGCAAAGACAAAGCACATATCAATCAATTATTATTACTTAAGGGTTTAAGAGAGATAAGTAAGGCTTGAGTATGTGAAGTTTAAGGAAAAAATTGCTAATATATTTACCAAGACACTACCTAAGGATGCTTTTGAGCATTTTCAAAGTTGTGAAGTTAACTGTGATGAAACTGATGTAATCTGTACATACAAGGTACATGGATAACTTTAAAGTTTTATAGGTTCCATGTTGAGATTTATAATGACATTTGGCATTATTGCCAAAGGGGGAGAATAACCTGCATGGAGAGAATATACTAAATGGGAGAATACACTAAATAAGGGGGAGAAGATATTATGAATAAATGAAATGGAGAGAAAGAAAGTGTAATGTATGTCAAAAAGAGATAAAACTATAGAGATGAAGAATTGACAGAAAGAAAGTGTAATGTATGTCAAAGAGAGATAAAGATACATAGATGAAGATGAGAAGAATCAGAAGACTAAACTTGAAGCAAGAGATTACAATTAAAGGGAGAGAAAAGTTGAAGATGTTCAAGAATTTGTTCTTGCTGAAGATATAGATCGAGTACAAATTTGAAGAACCATAACCAAAATTTGTATTGTTTTCAATGCATACATTTGATTATCTTATGTAACATTTTGTAATGTAAAATCTTATGTTATCTATTTCCATCAATGCTAAACGGGGATATTTTTAGCCCCAACAAATATTATAATTGATAGTGGGAGATTGCTAGCTGATTAGTGTTATGAATGTATGTAAAAGAGTCATATCAGTTATTATATTGTCATTGATGTCAAAGTCTTAGTTGGCTAGACATTATGCTACCTTAGGAATGGACCATATCATTTAGATTGATGGAGAGGATTTGAAGAAGGTATGATGAAGACATAAGTGATAAGTAAGGTATTCATGTTGGAAATTTAATGCAAGCCAGGTGACAGAGGGGGGGGGGGGGGGGTGAATCAGGAACCACTTAAAACTTCTCTTCTTCAATGCACTTTATTATAATATCTAATATACTTGCATACATGAAACATAAAGTAATAAAGTAACAACACCATAACACAATAATTGGTAACCTAGAAACCCTCCAAGTAGAAGGTAAACCTACGGTGGGGATGACACCCACAATGCTTCACTACTATAGTAATAAAGTTGGCCAGTTAGGGCTTATAATTAATCACTTCTATGATCTACTCAATTAAGAGTAAGAAGGACTATTAGTTCCACCTTATGAAAGGATTTATACTATACAATTAAGTATGTACTATGTTAAGAGTGTCTACAAAGGACTATTAGGTCCACCTTATTAAAGGATTTGGGATTGATGCACTTGTTAGGATGAATCAGTGGATTGATCTCTAATATGAAACTTTGTTTGTTGATGAAGATCCTTTGAAGTAAACTAATCACATCACTATGATAGATGTGTCTCTTCCTTTCCCTTATGTTGCTTGTAGCCTTCTAAATACTCTTCTCTTTTATATTTTCTTGTATGTAATTGTCTTCAACTCATAGTACATCATTTGGATAATCAAAGTACCTTATATTTATATCCATCCAAATAATTATATCAATAGGTCAGCTACAACTTCAATAGTTTCAAAAATAATTACCAGGTCTACTTTGTGCTATAACTCAGGTCCAATAGCTTACTTGGGTGATATTGTAGATACTTGGGTAATATTGTCACCTTGGCTAACTCTGGCACTCAGTTGATACTAGGTGCTAATTTTATACTAATCACTCAACAAACATGGTTGGCTTGATTCACACTACACTGCCTACTTGGTTATCATTCTAAAACTAGAATTCTTTGCTAACTTGATTTACACTAGAGCTCAATGGATACTATCAACTCAATTGACACTATCAACTCGGTTGACACTAATCTCTACTTGCTTGGTTAACATTGTTAACGTGGTTCCTTCATGAGCTCGGTTAACACTTCTATCTAGTAGCTTGGTTGCTATTGACTTCCCATAATGACTAAGTGTTTTGGCACTAATTGACAATATGTCATGCCCTAAGATCTACAATTCAATGTGTACTTGAATGAGCTAGACAATGAAATGTATTATTTATTTGATTATTTTACAAACATGTATTGTTGAGAAGTATTGAAAAACACAAGGTTAACTGAGTCACAAGGTTAATGAAGGGAGACTATTCACCGAGCGACTACAATATTACCAAAGAAATTGGTAAAAGGAGAAGAAAAACACAATGTTACCTAAGAGAGTTATTATTAATCAAATTATATATTGCCCAAGTAAATGATATGTTTCTTGAGTGATAGGTGGATGAACAAGTTTGGAAAATTGGAATTTGAAGCCTACTTTTGATGGAAATTTGAAATGTTTGAGAACGTCTAAAGTGAGAGTCAAATTTTAGCAAGATCAACAATGGAGAAAATTCAAGAAGGATATGATGATAGAGATTGAATGAAGATAATGATGGACACAAAGTTCCATGTAAAGTTATATTTTCTATGTGTCTAAATTTATTGCATGAAAGAATTATGTTGTAAACCTTAGATTAGAAATGTTTATTAAGTGACAAAAGATGGAAGGATATGAAAGCATTGATAAATCTATTTAAGGTGGAGATCGAGATAGCTTTAGGTTGTTGGTTCAAAGATATTGCTTAGAGAAGATCAAAGTAAAAAGGAGAAGAAGGACAAAGGAGATTGTTGAGCCAGGTTAACTAAGCATGAAAGGAGAAAGAGAAGGAGTTATACAACCAAATCAAATTATAGAGTGAAAGAAGATCCAAGACATAGGTCAGACAGATAAAGAGCTAGAATAGAGATCTAAACAAGTAAAGGTAGTTGCTATTCTTAACAGATCATTTTATACTATTATTGTTTAACCATTGTAGCAAAAAATCTTAGAATTACTAAGTGGAGATAACATGTCTATGAAATCTTATATGGTAACATTGATTAGTGGTGTTGTAAGTCCTTTACATTAGGCCACTCTTTTTAGTCAAGGACAGGGAGTGATAAGGTCTAGATGATCATTTTGTGAAATCCTCTCACAAGATCACTTTAACAAAGTGTATGTAACCTTTAGCAAGATTTTCTCCTAACAAAGATCACTTTAGAAGAGTGAAATTTTTGGGTTTCCTGTCCCAAGTGGTTTTTCCCTTAACAAGGTTTCCATGTTAAAAATCATTGTGTTAATTGTGTGATTGTTAATTGTGTTGCAAGTTGTTTTGCATTTTTTATAGTTTACTCCAACTTGGTAATAACTAATATATTACTAGGTGATAAATAAAATTTATTGACAATTGTTAATGCAAGGAATTATTTGAAAAGAAGTGATTTAATGGATAAAGTAATGATTTGGATTTGTATATTGAGTAATTGAAGTTATTATTATTGATGTTTATGATGCTTTGGTGGTGTTGAAATGTTTGAAAGGGATTGTGTGATAACTAGAAATAGTTGATTCACCCCACCCCCCACCCACAATGTCTACTCGATTATCATTCTAAAAGTAGAATGCTTTGCTAACATGATTTACACTAGAGCTTAGTGGATACTATCAACTTGATTGACACTGTCAACTCAATTGACACTGATCTCTACTTGCTTGGTTAACATTATTAACTTGGTTCCTTTATAAGCTCAGTTAACACTTAGGTCTGGTAGCTCAGTTGCTACTGACTTCCCATAATGACCAAGTTTTTTGGCACTAGTTGACATTATGTCATGCCATAAGGTCTACAATTCAATGGGTACTTGAATGAGCTAGACAATGAAATGTATTATTGATTTGATTATTTTACAAACATGTATTTTTTATAACTATTGAAAAACACAAGGTTAACTGAGTTGCAAGGTTAATGATGGGAGATTGTATTCACTGAGTGACTACAATATTGCCCAAGAAATTGGTAAAATGAGAAGGAAATCACAATGTTACCTGAGCGAGTCAGTATTAACCAAGTTATATGTTGCCTGAGTAAATGATATGTTTCTTGAGTGATAGGTGGATGAACAAGTTTGGAAAATTTAAATTTGAAACCTACTTTTGATGGAAATTTGGAATGTTTGAGAAGGTCTAAAGTGAGATTCAAATTTTGTAGCAAGATCAACAATGGAGAAAAATCAAGAAGTATATGATGATGGACGTTGAATGAAGATAATGATGGACACAAAGTTCTATGTAAAGTTATATTTTCTATGTGTCTAAATTCATTTCATGAAAGAATTATGTTGTAAACCTTAGATCAAAAATGTTGATTAAGTGACAAATGATGGAAGGATCTGAAAAATTTGATAAATCTATTTAAGGTGGAGATTGAGATAGTTTTAGGTTGTTGGTTCAAAGATATTGCTTAGAGAAGATCAAAGTGTGAAGGTGAACAAGGAAAAAGGAGGTTGTTGAGCTAGGTGAACTGAGCATGAAAGTAGAAAGAGGACAACTAAGTCAAATTATAGAGTGAAAGAAGATCCAAGATATAGGTCAAATAGATAAAGAGGTAGAATAGAGATCTAAACAAGAAAATGTAGTTGCTATTCTTAACAAATCATTTTATACTATTATTGTTTAACCATTGTAGCAAAAAATATTAGAAGTATTAAGTGGACCTAACATGTCTATGAAATCCTATATGGTAACATTGATTAGTGGTGTTTGTAATTCCTTTACATCAGACCACTCTTTTTAGTCAAGGACAGGGAGTGGTAAGGTCTAGAGGATCTTTTTGTGAAATCCTCTAACAAGGTCACTTTAACAAAGTGTATGCAACCTTTAACAAGGTTGTCTCTTAACAAAGATCACTTCAGAAGAGTGAAAATTTTGGGTTGCCTGTCCTAGGTGGTTTTTCCCTTAATATGGTCTCCACACTAAAAATCATTGTGTTAATTGTGTGATTTTTAATTTTGTTGCAAGTTGTTTTACATGTTTTATAGTTTACTCCAACTTGGTAATAACTAATATCACTATGTAATAACTAAAATTTATTAATAGTTGGTAATGTAAGGAACAATTTGAAAAGAAGTGATTCAATGGATTAAGTAATGAGTTGGATGTGTATACTGAGTAATTGAAGTTATTATTATTGATGTTTATGATGCTTTGATGGTGTTGAAATGTTTGAAAGGGACTATGTGATAACTGGAAATAGTTGATTCACCCCCCCACCCACACTACCTACTTGGCTGTCATTTTGAAACTAGAATGCTTTGCTAACTTGATTTACACTATAGCTCAATGGATACTATCAACTCAATTGACACTATCAACTCAGTTGACATGACAACTAGATTGATACTACAACTCAGTTGACACTAATCTCTACTGTTTGGTTAAAATTGTTAACTCGGTTCCTTTATGAGGTCAGTTAACACTTCTATCTAGTAGCTTGGTTGCTACTGACTTCCCATAATGACTAAGTGTTTTGGCACTAATTGACAATATGTCATGCCATAAGGTCTACAATTCAATGGGTACTTGAATAAGCTAGACAATGAAATGTATTATTGGTTTGATTATTTTACAAGTATGTATTGTTGATAAGTATTGAAAAACACAAGGTTAACTGAGTTACAAGGTTAATGAAGTGAGATTGTATTCATCGAGTGACTATAATATTGCCCGAGAAATTAGTAAAAGGAGAAGGAAAACACAATGTTACCCAAGCGAGTCAGTATTAACCTAGTTATATGTTGCCCGAGTGAATGATATGTTTCCTGAGTGACAGGTGGATGAACAAGTTTAGAAAATTAGAATTTGAAGCGTACTTTTGATGGAAATTTGGAACATTTGAGAAGGTCTAAAGTGAGATTAAAATTTTAGAGAAAGATCAAAAATGGAGAAAATTCAAGAAGGCTATGATGATGGAGATTGAATGAAGATAATCATGGACACAAAGTTATATGTAAAGTTATATCTTCTATGTGTCTAAATTCATTGCATGAAAGAATTATAAAGTTATATTTTCTATGTATTTAAATTTATTGCTTGAAAGAATTATGTTGTAAACCTTAGATCAATAATGTTGATTAAGTGACAAAAGATGGAAGATTTAAAAGCATTGAGAAACCTATTTAAGGTGGAGATCGAGACAATTTTAGGTTGTTGGTGCAAAGATATTGCTTAGAGAAGATCAAAGTATGAAGGTGAAGAAGGAAAAAGGAGATTGTTGAGCTAGGTGAACTAAGCATGAAAGGAGAAAGAGAAGGAGTTATACAACCAAGTCAAATTATAGAGTGAAAGAATATCCAAGGCATAGGTCAGATAGATAAAGAGCTAGAATAGAGATCTCAACAAGTAAATGTAGTTTCTATTCTTAACATATCACTTTATATTATTATTGTTTAACCATTGTTCCAAAAAATCTTAGAAGTACTAAGTGGACCTAACATGTCTCTGGAATCCTATATGGTAACATTAATTAGTGGTGTTTGTAAGTTCTTTACATTAGGCCACTCTTTTTAGTCAAGGACAGGGAGTGGTAAGGTCTAGATGATCTTTTTGTCAAATCCTCTAATAAGGTCTCTTAACAAAGTGTATGTAACCTTTAATAAGGTTTTCTCCTAACAAAGATTACTTTAGAAGAGTGAAATCTTTAGGTTGCCTGTCTAAGGTGGTTTTTCCCTTAACAAGATTTCCATGTTAAAAATCATTGTGTTAATTGTGTGATTGTTAATTGTGTTGCAAGTTGTTTTACATCTTTTATAGTTTACTCCAACTTGGTAATTTTAAGATATCACTAGGTAATAACTGAAATTTATTAACAGTCAATAATGCAAGGAACAATTTGAAAAGAAGTGATTTAATGGATTAAGTAATGAGCTAGATGTGTATACTGAGTAATTGAAGTTATTATTGTTGATGTTTATAATGCTTTGATGGTGTTGAAATGTTTGAAAGGGATTGTGTGATAACTAGAAATAGTTGATTCATCCCACCCCCCCCCCCCCCCAATTGTCTAACAACACACATACAAGGATCAAATTCCTAATACAATTCATCTAATCTATAATTCTACAATTGAACCTTAGTCTAATTAGTTGTTTGAACTATAATGTTAGCCTAAGTTACGTTTGAGCTATAAAGGAAATTCTCATAGATATATTTTGGGTTCACTTTTGTTCTCTTGCAATGAATTATTCTAGACAACTCTAAATTTGGCTTTCATTAATAGAATAGTCCTCATTTTTTTACCTCATCTCTAGCCTAAGCACATTATTTTAAGTATCTCACCTTCATGTTTATATATATTTTTATCTAGCTTTAGATTTTATGTTGTGATAACTCTGCTCACATATGTTGCACTATGAATGCCATTTGTCCTTTCAATACCTTGTAAGTAATAACTTTAATAGATGTCTTGGGAGGTAGATTGGAATACATATACATGTATATTTTGAGGTCTTTTATTGATTTTTTTTGTAGCCATAGGAAAAGAGAAACATGTCTCAATGAGGTTCATTGCTCCTTTACTTTCTTGTAACCCTTCTCCCCTTTTCTATGAAAGATGTTGGTCTAGATTATAAGTAGATTTAGATGGTAGGCTAGTTTAACATGACCCATTGAGTTGTTTTGACATGATGAATTTCTCTAGTTTAACATGACATGTTGGATTGATCCAACATTTCACGTGTTTGGAGAGAAAGTCAACCTTCTTTATATATTTAGCCTCACTTGTGCAATATCTCAAACTTGGAGATTGTGTCCATGTTTCACAAGGTTTCTTAGGATCATATGCCAAGAAGGGTGCAAAATTTTATGACAATAGTATCATGGGTTTTTCAGTTCATCCTTTTGTTCTAATCTTCACAAAGGGAAATTATAAGTTATGGCAATATGTCATCTTAATGCATCTCCGATGTTGGAAATAACAATGGGAAAGTAAACTCTAAGAGGGGAGGGGGAATGGGGGGGTGAATCAATACTTCAAAAATTTAACCATAAAACATTCACCACACATCCATCTCACAATTTAGCATGTAAACTAAAAATAGCTAACTACACATGTTCATCCATAGCATGAAACAAATAACACATAACACAATAAATTTGTTACCCAAAAACCCTCCAATGAGGAGGTAAGACTAAGGTGGGAATGACACCCACAAATATTCACTATTGCAGCTATAAAATGTTGCCAATTAAGGTTACAAGAAGTTTGACCATAAACTATGATCTACCCTGTAAAGGGTCTACCCTGTTGAATGCTTATAAAGACTGTTAGGTCTCACCCTACTAAAGGATATAAACTATTGACATTATGGTCAAGTTTGTTTATTAGTGACTTACACTTAGTTAAATGGTTAGAAACTTCTAAGCTTATCTTGCAGTTTACAGTGTTAACTGAGTGATTCAGGTTCTACCGAGTTCTAGAATCAGTATTTAGTTCACACAGAGCAGTATCTACCAAGTTGATAAGTAACAATGGAAACTAAGCTTCATAGTATGAATCAAGTTGCATAGTGTCAACCATGGTCTCCAATTTCTACTAAGTTTGTAGTATTAGTGATGTGAATCTAATGTTGACCATGCCGAGAAGTGTCAACCAAGTGATTCAATTTATACCAAGCTCATAGTGTTAGAGTTGATCGAGCCATGCAGTGTCAACCAAGTGATTCAGTTTATATGTCAAGTTTTGTAGTGTTCACCAAGCCACTAGTGATGACCAAGTTTAGACTACTTAGAAGTGATTAGTATGAACTGAGCTTCTACATCTACCAAGAGGATGACAATTTTGAGTGTTGACAATGGTTGTCGAGTATCAAAACCTCATTAAGTTTGTCTTCAGAATTTGAGTGCTAGTAGTTGAGTCAACTTTGTGTATTTTGGTGAAACTTGTATTGTAGCTAACTTTGATGAATTGTAATTTGGATTGGTATATATGAAACATATTGTATCACATCTAAAAGAATATATATGTAATAATGTGTGAGATATTAAGAGCAGAAGTACAAATTGAGAAGGCTACAAGTAGTATAAGAAGTACCAAAGATTTATCTATCACAACAAGGTGATCATTACACTTCAAAGGAATCTCAACTAGCAAATCAAAGTTACAAATTAGAGATCAGCCACTAGTTCATCCTAATACATGAAACAATTAAATCCTTTCACAAAGGTAGACTTAATAGTCTTTTGCAAATCTCTTTATTGAGTGCATAATTCATTTTATGTTTTGTAAATCCTTTAACAAGGTGGACCTAGTAGTCCTTATTGCTCCTAATAGGGTAGATCATCAAATTTGATCAATTGTAATTCTTAACCGGCCAATTTTATACTACAATACTAAAGCTTTTGGGTATCATCCCCACCCCAATTTTACTTTCTATTTGGAAGGTTTTTGGGTCACTATATCTTGTATCAATCTATTATAGATGTTTTAATGCTTTCAATCTTTCATGCATGCAATCAGATTAGTTTATAAATGAAGGATTATTTGGTGTAATAAGATTAAGTTTTATTGGTTCCTAATTCATCCCTCCCCTCTTAGTAACCTAGCATATCCTATATTTCCAACAATTAGTATCAGATATTTGTGGTTCTCAAAGAAGAAGTTTAACAACTTGAGAAAAGATCAAAGGCAATCGAGGTATATAGGCTAGATAAGGCTATTAACAATGAAAAACTAGATTTGGAATTGGCTATTGGGAAACTAAGGAAAGCAAAGGAGCAACTCTCTCATTCCTTAAAAAGAAGAAAAGCTCTTGCAGTACAAATGAATGGAAAGCTCTACACTAAAGAAAGAATTGAAGATATCTATCTAGAAAGAAATTCAGATGAAGCTAATGAGGCAATTAGAGACCTACTTGAAAAGAATTGCAATCTTCAAGAAGAAGTTAGAAAGCTGAAAAGAGAACAAGAAATTCAGTCAATAAGATTATATGAAGTCATGGAAGAAGAAGACAAAGCCAAAGAAGAGATAGAAGAAAAGAACAATGAAATTCAACATCTATCCCTTCAACAAGTAGACTTCATTGATTAGCTCACTAATGCAAATGAAGAAATCATGAATCTAAGATCAGAGAATGAAAGATTGAAAAATGATCTAAACACTTAAAAGAAAACAAATGAGAGGATGATGAAATCTCAAGCAGACGTGAATCAATTGAATAAACAAAGTCATCAGTATAGATAGAAAGGCAAAGCAAGAATAGGATACACAGAAGAAAGTGAATCATCCAAGCAAGGAGCTCAAAAGAATAAACAGACTACTTGCAATCCTTGTGGTGAGTTAGGTCACACATCAAATAATTTTTTTAGTAATCATAAAGAAAAATTCAATAGAAAGTGTTATAATTGTAATAAACATGATCATAGAGCAAGTAAATGCAAAGAGAAACCTAAATGTGAAGGTAAATGTCACAAGTGCAAGAAGCATGGACACAAATCTTCTAAATGAAAAAGCAAGATATTGAACCTAGAAGAACATATTGTGAAAGCTATATTTGGATGGGACTACAACACATGGTGTAGATGCCACTACTATGGAGAATTTGGGCACATTGGAGCAAATTGTGTGAAACATCACATAAGGACAAGAGATACCACTAGAAAATGTTTTATTTGTACAAAACTTGGACATCTTACCAAGAACTATATGAACACTAGAAGGATAGAAGATGAAAAGAAAGCCAAAGCTGAAAATATTAGAAAGCAGATGAGGCAGTAATGGATTCCAAAATCTACCAAGAATACAAGTCCAAGCCATGAAGCACATGTCACTCAAGAATTCGATCACTCAAGCATTTCAACTTGATCTCCCACAAGAATGATTGGAACTAAGACTCTAAGGAGACATCTTACAGCAGTTTCAGTTAGGTAGAAGGAAAGATCCATATTAGCATTTGAGATGCAAAGGGATCACCAAGTGACTAAGGAAAATCAAGACCTTACCAAGCTAGGTCGGGTTGTAAGACCTTGCTAAGCAAGGTTGGGATACACTAAAAACATTGTGTGGGCATTGAGCTATGAATAGCTCTACTGAGCATTAAGATTGAACCGAGTGTAAGATAGTTTGTCACCAAATGACTGGTCATACAAAGCATTTATCGTGATTGAAAAATGAAAATATGTTAAAAGGAAGAAAATCAAATTCATTTATCACCATGAATTTATGAAGAGCTAATTGCAAAGGGAAATTTCTATGCTTCTAAGATATCTATGTGTTTTTGGTTGAAGATTTTTTGTGTTTTCATAAACCCTACTGAGCATGGTGTCTTCCAATAACAAAAATAGGAAAGGATTTGAGATGTTTTTTCGAGGAGTCAGTTGGAAGGGACCAGACTTCAAGATAAGGCTGGTAATTGCAGAAGCACTTAATCCAACTAGAGCTCAGTCATAGATTCCACCAAAGATATTACTTTTTAATGATTTTTATTCACATTTTTACTATTTGATACAAGATATTGGAACCCTAGAAATGGATGAGATTCTAAAAAAGTTATGTGTGAATGGTACATTGAAATCCAAGCATCAATATTTGGAGACCAAGGGTTTAACACACATTTTGCATATGCCATGAGACTTTTAGATAAAATGGATAAGGTTTATCCTTAGTCATGTACACAATGGGTAGCTATGGTTGGATTAGCCTATTCAAATAACAAAGAAAATTATTCATTGAATCATAAGGCTCTTAATGTTGAACAAAGAAAAGACTACCATAACCCTAAGTCAAGTAGAACTGGAAAGAAAAACTCTTGCCAAGTGGGATGGAAGAGGTATGAAGATCAGTAGTGTGACTAACATGGAGCTAAAATTTTGAATTCATGTGATATATCATAAGATATATAGCTTTAGTCATCTTAATAGCATGTCATGTGAGGTAGTTGATCTAGCTCTCAAGGTAGTGAAGAACAACATGTCCTTCGACATTATCGAGCTAATGTTGAATCAATTCAACAAGAACATGGAGAGCATCAAAACTTCAAAGAACAACCTATGTAAGTTTGGTTCACTCTTGACTTTTGTATTCTTCTTTGTGGAAAATTTTTTCCCTTTAAAAGGTTTAGTCATATGGAGAAATTCAAGATGTACCAATAATATATTAGATTAATGAGTATATAGTAGAGATGGGTGAGAACATTGTCAATATCATGGACAATTATTTTGATTCATTCAAGGAAAAGATGAATAGTAGATATTAAATTGCAAATAAACTTGTAGAAGATTACAAGAATGATGTTTGTTTCATGGTAGACTATGATAAAGTGTACATTCAAGTAGTCAAACCTAGAGTGGTGTGGGTTAAGCCTCTAAGCTATGAGGTTAACATTAATGACACCAAGGATATCATTGAGGCACTTTTGAATGAACTCATGGATCCCAAGGCCACATATTTTGGTACTTTTGATGAAGCCAAAGCTAGAATAGAGCTTGAAATTAAGCTTCCTCAAGCAGTCAGTAAAGGAAAGAAAAGGATAGAAAATTTGAGGTAAGAAAGTTCTACTCTCTTATTGACAAAAGGAAAAGGAGATGATATGGAAGAAGATGATGTAGAAGATGAAGTAGAAGAAATAAAATCTGAAGAAGAAGAGCCAATTAGGAAGAAGGGTAAGGTTATCATAACCAAACCCACCAAGTCATCTATAGAAGTATTCACAAGAAAAGCATCTAGATCAAGAAAGAAATTGAAATCAGATGAGGAAGATGCCAAGGAAATTATTGTCAAAAAACCTCCACCTACATTTTAGGAAAAATTAAAGGAAATTAATGTAGAAGCTAGCATGGAAAACTTAAAATTTCTTAGATATGAGACTAGGAATAAATATGAGAAGAAGCAAGTTGAAGACATGATAATGTCAAAACTAGGCAATTGGAAATACTCTCTTGATCAACTCGCACAACAAATTCCCAATGAGCTTATGCAAGAAATCAAGCCAAGATGGGAAAATGCTAAGAAAATTGCAAAAGATATATTTGAATAGACTCTAAGACAACTCATGCCGAGTCTTAGTGACAAAGAGGTGAAAGAATCCATGAATAAAAATGAAAAAAAATCACTCTAAAATTCAACACATGCATGATATTGGTAAATGACATTGAACATGTGGTGAAGACAACTACAACTAGATGGAAGAATATTTACAAACTTCATCAACTAGGTGATTTTGTTGTTCATGTTAATGACATAGGTGATGAAGATGACAAGGAAGGAAATGACAATAATGATGAAGAAGATATAGAAATAGATGATGTAAATTTGGATGATAAGGAGCAAGAACAAGAAGCTAGAGAGGAGGAACCCAGAGAGGAGAATCTCCCTGAGATTTAGAGTATTGAGGTAACTAACCCAGAGAAGATTGCAACAATAATGATGGCCTCATTTCCTCACTCTCTAAGTAAAGATTTAATGCCACCAAGCTTAGAGAAATCTTCTGCCAAGTTGGTTGTGGTAACCATTACAACACCATGCACCCAACCAATCTCTACAACTATTAAGCTAAGTACCATATTGACTAAAGTGATCAGCACTTCATCTACCGAGTAACTTGTGCTTCCTTCATCATTAGGTTTTGCTACACAACAACTAGGTATTTCTACTATCAGTGCAATATCTACTTTTTTTGCTAGCCCCTCTATTTCTACTATTGTTACAATTCCAAGTGTGCAATTAGTAAGTACAAAGACAATTGAGAGAAAGCCTCAATCGAGTACTAAAGTTTCAAGAAAAGATAAGGGTAAAGAAGAAGACATTAATCTTGATGAGGATATAGTTATCCCAAATTGGGATATCTCTACTTTGAATCTTTGATCAAATGAACATCATAGGTGAACTATTGCAAAAGAAAGCTAAGCAACAGAAGCTTTAGAGAAGAGAAAAGTAGAGAAAACCAAGTGGTTGAAGATGTAATGAACATACTTGTAGAAGCAACAAGTACTGAGGTTGATAATACACAACCTATTTTGGTTTAGTTAGTAGAAGTTGTCCAAAAATTCAATGAATGTCTAAATGGACAAGAAAATTTTCTACAAAGAGTAGAGAGGAAATTTAAGAACAAAGTATTAGAGCAAGTGGCACTAAAAATTACAATAAATCAAGTAGAATTGTCTAGTATTCTTAGCTCATTAGAAACCTCTGCAAATAATGTTACTTCATTATTCAACAAGTTATGTGATACATCTATCTTCACCCAGGGAATCAAATATAAAATTTCTAAGATAGATGAAAACTTGAAGGCACGTGCACACCAATTGTCACTTGACTCGAGCTACAGCTCTGCTCACTATTCAAAGATCAGATTTTTGACTAATTTGCAAGAAGAAGAATTAAGGGAAGAAGTCAAGATCAGGGCCACACTTGTAGACATCCAAGGCATGATTCTTCCAAACATGGATGCATTGCATAAACACATTTCACATGCCAAAACTCTCATCCATGACAATAACTTCTCCATAGCTGATCACATGATGGAGTTATCAGAAAAAGTACAAATTGCACTTCATGCAAGCAAGGTGTTACAAGAAAATTGGGACAAGACAATGACATTTATTTTAAAGGTACATTCTGACTTCTTGTCACATTTTGCCATCACCATGTAGCATACGCCTTTGGCATTAATGTCAAAAAGGGGGATAAGATGTGATATATAAAGGGAAGAAGATCAAACAAGATATGATATAAAAGAGGGAGAAGATTAGATATGAGATATATGTATATATTGAGAAAAGAATAATATGTGTATATATGTATGGGGGAGCGACATAATATTGTACATATATATGTACAGATAATCAAAAAATATTCCTTACAAAAGAAATTTTGAAAAATCTCATAAATAGAGTATATTACCAAGTTGAAGATATAGGATGGAGACTAAAGAATGTTTTGGACTTGAAATCTTGAGAATTTAGTTATGATTGATAAGTGTTCTTGTCACTAATGCCAAAGGGGGAGATTGTTGATATTATGGCCAAGTTTTTTTATTAGTGACTAACACTTATTCAAATGGTTAGTAGCTACCGAGCTTATCTTGTAATTTACAATGTTAACCAAGTAATTCAGGTTCTACCAAGTTTCATAATCAGTATTCAATTCACACCGAGTAGTATGTACTGAGTTGACAAGTAACAGTGAAAACCAAACTTCATAGTATGAACCGAGTTGCATAGTGTCAACCATGGTCTCCAATGTCTACCAAGTTCACAATATTAGTGATGTGAATACAGTGTTGACAAAGCTGGAAAGTGTCAACCAAGTGATTTAGTTATACCTAGCTCACATTGTTATTATTGACCAAGCCATGTAGTGTCAACCAAGTGATTCAGCTTATATGTTGAGTTTCACAGTATTCATCGAGTCACCAGTGTTGACCAAGTTCATACTACTTGGAAGTGATTAGTATGAATCGAGCTTCTACGTGTACTAAGAGCATGAAAATGCCAAGTGTTGATGATGGTTGTTGAGTATTAGAACTTCACTAAGTTTTTCTTTACAACCCGAGTGCCAGCAATTGAGCCAACTTTGTGTATTTTGGTGAAACTTGTATTGTAGCCGACTTTGATGAATTGTAATTTGGATTGGTATATATGAAATGTATTGTATCACATCCAAAAGAATATATATATGGAATATATGTGTGAGAAATATTAAGAGAAAAAGTGCAATTTGAGAAGGCTACAAGCAATATAAGGAGCAAAAAAGATTTATCTATCATAGCAAGGCTATTGTTACACTTAAAAGGAATATTAACCAACAAATCAGAGTTGTAGATTAGAGATTAGCTACTAGTTCATCCTAACATGTGGAATAGTTAAATCCTTTCACAAAGGTAGACTTAAGAGTCTTTTACAAATCTCTTTATTGAGTACATACTTCATTGTACATTTTATAAATCCTTTAACAAAGTGAACCTGGCAATTCTTATTGCTCCTAATAGGGAAGATCATCAAAAGTGATCAATTGTAAGCCTTAACCAACCAACTTTATATTACAGTACTAAAGCTTGTAGGTATCACCCCCACCCTAGTTTTACTATCTATTTGGAAGGTTTTTGAGTCTCCATATCTTACATCAATCTATTATAAATGTTTTAATGCTTTTAGTCTTTCATGCATGCAATTATATTAGTATATAAATGAAGGATTATTTGGTGTAGTAAGATTAAGTTTTATTGGTTCCTAATTCACCCCTCCCCTCTTAGTAACCTAGCCTATCCTATATTTCCAACATTAAACACATTGCTAAAAGTGTACCTTGTTAGAGGACTTAAACTTGCAATAAAACAAGCATTCAGTTAAGATATTTACACAAGCCTATTAAGACTACTCTGTTAGGAGATTTTCTCTACATCACTTGTTACAATGATTCAAAACCATGATCCTTCAATCAGGACTCTATTGATAGATGTCATATCTTCTCTTTCTTGATGTGTACTTGATCCTTCTGATCAGATATGTCTCCTCTATCCTCTCACTACTTTTCTCTATTCTCTCTAACTAATTCTGCAATTCATAACATTTTCACAACCTCCATAGCCACCATGAATGATCTCTCTACACTTAGCATTCATCTCTCTTGTGTATCCTTCTCTTCCTTCATGCATACAAACTATTTAGGGTTTGTCTCCTTAAGTAAACACAAGTGGGCTAGGGTTAAGTTAGAATCAATGACTGAGGTTGATCCATTTTGCCTCTTAAAACATCCCTCAATTTGATTGGTTGCATGTACTACATAGGGATTTTCAATATACATCTGTAAATATCTTCTAGAATCGTAAAACAATCATTAAGTCAGCCCAAAAATGGTTTACATAAAAGTTTGTGCCATTACAAACAACTATGTCCAAAATTGTTCGCTCGGCAATTGAATTCTTTGATGTTAGGCATCTACTATATCCTCAATGTTGTAACTTAGTTCCTGAATGACTCAACATACTATATTTACTCGGCTCATGAGTGACTCAGAACTAACTATCTACTTGGCACATATTGGTGCTTGACACTGACAAAGTATATTACTTGGCATGTATTTTTTGGCAACTTATGCTCAACATGCTTTCATCACTCGACTCACATTGATTTCATAGCTTGCACAATAATGACTAAGTGTTTTGTCACTACCTTATCAAAACCAATCTACGATTAAAAATCTCCCCCTTTTACATGAGGCAAAAACACATTTTCATGCATATACAATCCTTATTATGAGCATAACTCAAACAATATATATCTATGACTCGACCCATATACAAAATTTCAAAATTTTACAAAATGGAGGGCTAATTGTCATACCTTATTTCTCCATTGCTCCATTACTCCCCCTGAGTAAATGTTTCCTTTCTATATCTTAATCTGATACTCCTACTAATTATATTTGTTGTACCTTGTTTCCCTATAATTACTTCCCTTTATCAACAAAAACTTTATAATCCCATTCACTTTATTATTCCCCTTTTTTGACACTTACATCATGGGTGGTACACTGATAGTGTGCTTATCCAAAAATGATTTATGGATCTCCATTATGAATTTCAATATTTCATCCCAATTGTTGCACACTACCTCTAGAGATTGATATAAATGTCTAGCTCAACAATAAGGTTAATTAAGCCATTATGAGTGGAAAGATGAGAATAAGTATTCTTCATCAATGTCTTACTATAGGCT
Source organism: Cupressus sempervirens (assembly GCA_028749045.1). Classification (NCBI taxonomy): domain Eukaryota; kingdom Viridiplantae; phylum Streptophyta; class Pinopsida; order Cupressales; family Cupressaceae; genus Cupressus; species Cupressus sempervirens. Next base: position 220,825,763 of record CM053789.1, on the reverse strand, counting down.
AGTTCCTTGTGCAATACTTTCATGTGTGGGGTCAACATGGATTGGATGTTGATCAAGGTAGCTCGAATGTTAGCATCTTGTGCTTTTAGTTCAGCAAGCCTACCTTGAGTGGATAACAGTCTCTGAAAATGTGACTAACTTTGACCAGGAGATTATTTTAAGGTAGTACCTATAGTCTTTAGATCTCCCTCCAATTTGTCAACATCCCTCTAAATCTCTTGTGTGAAAAAATGTAGATCATGTAACTTGGTGTAAAGAGAGAAAATTTTCACCAACACCTTCACACTCTCCATCTTGGTTGCTAAATCAATCTGTCGTAGTGCAATGACACTAGATATCTTTTCAACTACCCTATTGTGAAATTTTCTAATAGTTTAGTATTAGAATCCAATTTTTCATCACTAATCTTGTCAACAATATGTACCAGTTGCTCAATAATTTATGTGTCTTCATTAGTAGCTAGAAGATTGAAAGCATCAAGAAATATATCTTTGATGTCATGAAGCACTTGTTCTACTTATGTTAAGATCAAACTTTGGTAGTTCAATCACCTCATCTAGGCTTACAGCTCCATAAGATATTTCATCTAAGCTCCTTGATGTTTCTACACTTGGCCTTGATATTTGTAAGGGTGTGGCATGAGTGCTTGGCCTCTGAAGAACTTAACTATTAGTAGGAGTAACAAAAACTAGTAAGATAACTAGAGTCTAAATGGCAATTTGTTCCTCTACGGCAATAGTCACCTTCAACTCTTTAGACTTACCATCTTGTCTCACTTTTGTCTATTGTGCTTCACCTTGAGCTTGTGGAGTAGGTGCAAGACTAGATTCCTGACCTAGTTTAACTTTAGTTCCATCTTTCTCAAACATAGCTAAGGCTTGCTTAGTTGAAATGAGTGGCACTAGAGTCAATGCTACTTGTGTTGCAATAATAACACTTAGTTGTTTAGTGCTTGCACTTTGGTCTTCTATCTCTTTTACCTTTGTAGTTGTAGGGGGCACACTAGATGTGTCAATTTTTTTCTCCCCTATTGATGCCACTTCTATCTTTTCAATTTCATCTGTTCTCACCAATACAAGATTTGTGCATAACTATGTTGCCATGGTGGAATCCTTCAATATCTTCTTAAAATCATCATCAGTTAAAGGATTGATGTTCTAAGCAAAATTATTAGGAACATCCTTTATTTCTATTGAGCCATGTTGACTCACTTGGTCTACATGTGGGGGATTGTTACTCAACACTTGCACATCTTGTACATTTTGTTCATCTTGATGCTCTTCTTCAACTATAGCCTCTTTTGTTGTTGATTCCTTAGTGCATCCCACATTACCATCCTTTATTGATACCTCATGTGTTTTTTTAGCTATCGTTTGTTCAAATTGCTTAGGGTCTTGCATTTCTTACTCACCTTTCTCTTTTATAGCAAAATTGGGTAAGCCATAAATAGATTTCCAAATAGTTGTGCTTTTGGTTACTACATCCTCAATTTTCTTTTTCAAAATATGGAAAGTTCTATATTTAGGGGCAAATTTAGACTTGTTATTTTCCATAGCCTTGGTAATCTTCCTTTTATCCAATTCTAGCATAACTTGGGCTAAAGTGGATTCCCTAATTTATCTCTTCATTTGCAAGCTATATTGCCATTTTTTCTAAACTCGATCATATAGACTCTTGGGTAGTAAGTTGGAAATCTCAATAAGAGTTGATTTTAATGTAGCCATCATCACATATATGGCTTCATCAATAGCATTTTGTTCAACTTTTCCTAACTTATCAAAATAAATGTGTGCAAAACCAAAAAAAATTCATTTTATTTTACATCTTCACACAAATTATCTAATTCTAAGAAGGGATTGTGGCTTACCACCTTGAATTGACTCATTTCATCAGACTCTATTTTCTCCTTGTCTAACTTGGCTATTGGAGTGTATTTCCTCCTCACATATGTCTTCTTTGTAGGTTGGCTTGGCTCTACTACGACAATAGTCCTTTTTCCTTTTGGTTTCTCAAAAACCTTAACTTGCTTAGTTGTTACCCTTGTGCTAAACCTAGTAGCAAGTACTAATGGCTTCTGTTGTAAAAGTTTCACAAGCTTCTTTTTGGTTTTCTCCACTTTAGGCTCCTTTGTCTTTCTCTTCTTCTTCTCAGCTAGTTTGGGTGCTTCCTCGATTTCTTCTTCCTCAACACCTTCTTCATTAACTTCCTTATCTTCTCCTCATCCTTGAGTGAGTGCCAATGGGGCTTGGACTTGTTCATCCTCTTCATCATCTTCATCTTCTTCTTCTTCTCCCCCTTTTCCAAATCTCTCTTTTAGCTTTTTCACAAGTTTTTTCTTCTTCCTAAGAATAGTAGTTGTTTTCAAGTCAATTGTAATCTTATACTTGGCTTCCTCATAGTTCCCAAATGAGGTGGTACTTTTATCATTTCTTCTACAAGTAGAAATGTGATTGCTATAGATGCCACATCTACATTAATCTCATATAGAAAGGGCTTAAGTCATTTGACCCTAGGAATAGATGCCTGCACATATGTATAATCTGCATCAACTAAGAAGCAAACATCATTGTAATATTTCTCCACTAGTGATACAAGAATCCTTAGTCTTTGTTTCATGGATTTCTTAAAATCCTCAAAACAACTAGTCATTACTGACTCAAAATTATCTCCAAGTTGCTCTATGAAATTTTCAATTCATATTGTAATAGACCTATTGGTCTTCCAAGCAACTTTTCCAAAAGTAGGAAATGTGTTCTGCACATAAAAGAATATGCAAACTAGTAAAGAGCCAACTTTGCAAGATGTACTCTTTGTTTTCCTTATGGCCTCCAAGTTTTCAGATAGTTTTTGAAGTTGTAACTCAGCAAGGTCATAGGTGTTGTCTCTCTTCACTATACTTTATCCCAAATCCACTGCCATACGAGATACACTATTTGGTCTCCTAGAGTGAAAGAACTTATGTATTGTCACTCTTACTCCAAAGGCAATTAGAGGGTCTAAGATAGAATCTATAAACATCCCTTGTTTATTTGATATGGCACCTATATTCTTCTTAATTATCTCTTTTGAGTCACTTCACATGCTCTTAGGTCTACCTAGGGTAGGATACCCTATCACTTGGTTGATGATTCTTTTGATAATCTTAATTGGTCCATTTTCTAACCATATGAAGTCATCATGTATTCTACTTAGCACAATATTTATCCATTTGGTCTTTGAATACATTAGGGAAATCTAGGGCACAGGTTAACCCTTTCTTTTCTAGAATTTTATTTTCTTCCCTTAAGACTCCATCCACACAAATTTGGTTGTATAAATACCTTATCTCCATGTCTCCTATACTTCCAACTTTGCAAGTATAACAACATGTGACATCCTAAATCATGAGAACTTTCAGTGGTATTACTGACAATGCACCAAATGGGTCACCTTTGCATGCAATTTCAAGTATTACTCAAAAAGGTGGTTGTCTTACATCATTACTTATTAGCTACAAATTAAAAACCTCCTTTCCCTCTTTCCTAATTCTTGTAAAAGAGATAGCTACCATATTTGCTACTTAGGGTTCACAAAAAATTCAAACAATGAAACTCAGCACCATTAAAATACCTTTCCAATGATGAGTTAGTCGAGTTGCAATTGAATTCAGTTTACAAATGCAAGAATCTCTTGCTGCAATTTGCCTTCATGCTCTTCGTGGTTTCTTCAATTTTTGGTGAATGTAAATGAGTCAAGAAACAACTATATAACCCATAGAATTTTGCAATAAATGTGTAATGCTTACTCAATTGTAAGCTCAGTAATCATAGGGTATTCAACTCCTCAGCTTACACATGATTTCCACTATGCTCGGCTTATACAACAAGCTCAACCAATACTACCATAATTTCATTACTCAGTAACAACTAAAATTCCATTCATGCTTGGTAGTAACTATGAAATCTTTCATGCTTGGAAACAACATGAAACTAACAAACTATAGATTTCTTCCAGATCTTAACCAATACATTGCATCTTAATCCATGCATATATTATCTTTTCAAAACTTAGATTCTTGGAACTGATGCATAATATAACTTTGAAATATCAATCCCATACATAGCTTTTGATTGCCTAATTAGGGGTGATGTGATCCCCTGATCCATTGGATGAAGTGACCTCATCTAAACTTGATGTGTTACAATCTTCCTTCTTCTTCCATGTCTTTTTCATCTGCACTTTGACCTTCTTAGCATTGACCTAAATTCTTTTCCTTTATTGTTTCCATTACTTGGCGCTTGTGATCTAGTTGGACAGTTTCTACTAATATGACCAATCTTCAAACATTTAAAGCATGTAGTCTCACTCAACCATCTATTGTAGTTGCCTCTAAAATGTGTTCTAATGCCATTCTTAGGAACATGTCCATACTCTTGACAATAGTGACAATTGTACCTTGTATTATAGTCCCAATTGTAGGATTTTCCATCTTGTTGTACCTTTCTCTTCTTGTATGATGTCCACTTGGCATTAGATATACATTCATATGCTTTATTTTCATACTTCTAACAATAATGGAAATATCTTTCAAATCTATGTGTGCTTAAGGTCTTGATCCTACATTCATGTGCCTGATGTCTTTTCTTGTTGCACTTATGATAGTATCCCTTGAATTTATACTTAGGGTTCTGATTTGCATTGTTCCTCATGCAAACATTTGTTGTATTACCTAACTCTCCACAATTATGACAATTGGGTTTGTAGTTCTTACCATTTTTATTTCTCTGTTCACCACTTTTAGATGATTCTTCTTCCTTGGTACTGATGTATCCCAATCTAGCAATATCATTGTTGGATCTTGAAGATCTCATCAATTTCTCAAAGTATTTGATGACTTCACTAGGTTTGTTCAAACTTTCAGCAAATTCCTTTTCTTTTCTTAGTTGATTCCTTAGTTGTTCATTTTGTAACTTCAAGGTGTGATCTCAATGTCTTTTTCATTTAATTCATGGTTCGCAATCATTAATTGATTCATTGTATCCAATTGCATGTTAGCAATCTTTTGTAAATTTGATGTCTTCTCTTCTAGTCTATTAGTTAATGTTATTTTGTTATCTTCAATCATGAATTTGTCTTCCTTAGCTTTCTTTTTCTACTTGGTCACCTCACATAGCAATATTGATTGGACTTCTTGTTATATCTTAAGATTTTTGACCTCTTCAGTTAGGGCACCATTCTTTTCCATCAGATCTGCAATTGTTACATTAAATTCACTTGAGTTTCCATTATCAAATAGTTCAGTAGTGGCTTCCTCTTGGTAATGAGTGTCATTTTTCTCAATAGTTATCTATTTTCTTCTCCTCAATGAACGTTGCATTTCTTCTCTTTCTTCCATGAATTGGTATAGGGTAAGATGGATTTCAATCTTTTGGTTCTTAATAGTATTTCCCAACTTGTAGACTTCCATCTTCAAGATCTTTCCTCAAAGTTGTAAATCTTTCCTTTCCAGAGAAAAAAACTTTGATACCAATTATTGGAAATAAAAATGAGAAAGTAAACTCTAAGAGGGGGATGAATCAATACTTCCAAACTTTAACCATAAAATATTCACCGTGCATCCATCTTACAATTTAGCATGTAAACTAAAATAGCTAACTACACATGTTCATCCATAACATGAAACAAATAAAACATAACACAATAAATTTGCTACCCAAAAACCCTCCAATGAGAAGGTAAAACTAGGGTGGGGATGACACCTACAAATCTTCACTACTGCAGCTATAAAGTGTGGCCAATTAAGGTTACATGAAGTTTGACCATAAGCTATGATCTACCTTTTGAAAGGTCTACCCTATTAAAGGCTTACAAAGACTGTTAGGTCTCACCCTGTTAAAGGATTTAAACACCCTGCTAAAAGTGTGTCTTGTAAGAGGACTTAAACTTGCAATAAAACAAGCACTTGGTTAAGAGATTTACACAAGAATGTTAAGACTACTCTATTAGGAGATTTTCTCTACATCACTTGTTATAATGATTCAACACCATGATCCTTTGGTTAGCACTATGTTGCTAGATGTCAGATCTTCTCTTTCATGATGTGTACTTAATCTTTCTAATTAGACATGTCTCTTTTGTCCTCTCACTACTTTCCTATGTTCTCTCTAACTAATTATACAATTCATAACATTATCACAACCTCCATAGCCTCCATGAATGCTCTCTTTGCACTTAGCATTTATCTCTCTTGTATCTCCTTCCCTTCCTTCATGCATACAAACTATTTAGAGTTTGTCTCCTTAAGTAAACACAAGTGGACTAGGATTAACTTAGAATAAATGACTAAGGTTGATCTATTTTTTTGTTTAGAACATCCCTCAATTTGATTGGTTGCATGTACTACATAGGGATTCATAATATATATATCTATATACATCTTCTAGAATTGTCAAATAATCGTTAAGTTGACCCAAGAATGGTTTACATAGAAGTTTGTGTTATTACAAAAAACTATGTCCAAAACTATTTACTTGGCAATTGAAGTCTTTGATGCTCGACATCCACTATATCTTCAATTTTGTAACTCAGTTCCTAAATGACTTGACATACTCTATTTACTCGGCCCATGAGTGACTCAACACTATCTACTCGACATATACTAGTGCCCGACACAAACTAAGTATATTACTCAGCATGTATTGTCTGGAAACTTATGCTCAGCATGCTTTGATCACTTGGCTTACACTAATTGCTCAGCTTGCTCTAATCACTCAACTTGAATTGTAACTCTACTAAATAATGACTAAGTGTTTTGTCACTGCCTTGTCAAAACTAATCTTAGATTAACATCAAGTAAGTAGATATTTAATCTTATCTATATGGGCTCAGAGGGATAAGTATGCTTGGAGGATCATTAATGATCATATAGTAGAAGTGTTTGATTCAAATCTCTTGCAAATGGAGATTATATACCTTATAATTGTAGTAATTTTCAAATGCTTTGAGTGTATAATAAGTATTTAATGTCATGATGAACTGAATACTTGTCTCTCAATTTTCATTCCTCATATTGGGACACCATCTCAATCTTCATTTCTTTCTACTATTCCTAATTAGATTGGCATGGGCTCATGTGCAACCCCTATTAACTTAATGCATTAAGACATTGTTCTTCCAAATATGGCTACTTGGGATTTATATATTACAATTATGTCATCCTTATTTGTGGAATCTCCTATTAAAAATATGGCATATTATTTCAAGGGTATTCATCTCATCTTTCCTGATATCTACATTAGTATTGTCTACTCACCTTCATGAACCATGTCAATTGTCCTATATTAACCATTTCCATGTCTTGGATTTTCATCCTCTACATTGATTAGGCATGTATTTGATTGGTTTGAGGCATTATCATTGTTCATAAACATGGTAAAATTTGAGTAGCTTCTGGAGGCACACACAATGTAGATTTATTTCCTATTTTTTCTAGTTTATCGGAGTGAATTCTTATATCTTTAGCAAATTAGTTTCTTCTAAGGGAAAAAAAATTTGTAGGTAGTGCATCATGTTTTATCTTTATATGTTCACCATTAAGACATTCAAGATATCCCTCATTAGAGGAACTTGTATCCTTATTTTCTCTCTCTTATGAGAGACCTTACATGTACGTATGTCACCAATTTGGCACTGGGGGGAGGTTTGACATATTGAGTTTTTCATTCTTATTACTTTTACTCTTTAATATTTATTTTCCTCTATTTTGGAGAGGGCTTTTCTGCCCCTTAGATCTCCTTTCCTCTAGGTGTGAGATTTGCTTTGGTTTGTACATGGATACCTAATTAGGGTTAGTTTCTAGGTACCATTCATGGTTTCATCTTTGCATAATTCCTTAGCCTTTTAGATTCTCCATAAATTAATTAGGGGCTGGAGACATGAGTAACATAAATAGGACATTATCTAATTATTAATCACTCAAGTCCTTTAATTACTTAGTCCACTTAGGATAAAATTATGTTTTTTAATCTTTGCTAGATTAGGCTAATAATAATTTGACTTCGTTGAGATAATATTTAGTTCTTGAACCAATTTTAGTTTAGGCTTCTCATGATTTTATAAAGAAATTTATTCATTAATTGTATTTTATCAAATTTCATCATAGGTTAATCTACTTATCATATTCCTCTTTGTGTTTATTCCCTTTGAAGGTTAATAACATTAATTATGGTTTGTTCTCTTTAGAAGTGATTTTTTTTTCTTGGATATGATTCATGGGCTTATGAGGTTGAACAAGTATAGTTTTATTAATAGACAACATTTATAAATAGAATAACCAATGTCTTATTTTATTGAATCAAATACTTCATAATATATTGTTTAATTAAATGTAAAATAAGGGGAATCCCATTTCTAAACACATGTAGAAGTTCTTCTAGATCCTAAATAGAAAGAAAATAAAAATTATATTATACCATGGCTTAAAGAGATCATATAAAGAAGGAGATAAATAATTATACCACAAAATTATATAAAATGATGAAGGTAGACCTCATGACACAAAAGAACCCAACAAAAAGAGACATCTATCATCTGATAGAAGAGATTTTTAAACAAAAATTACAAGTTAAAAAATCAAACTACATGCCTCACATGCTATAATACCATAAAAAATCTGGAAACTGCCTTTCTCCCAATACAACCTTCTCTCCCAAAAATTGCCTTCCAAACCTGAAGATGGATCCCAAATAACCTATTTTTTTATTTAGAGACAAAGTGATGCAGGAGCATCTTGGGTGTAAGGGCAATCTTACATCACCCAAAACAATATTTTATTTTCAGCCTTTTCTATTTTAATAAGGACTAGTAGACAGGGTGGTTACTATTTATGGGAACGTACTATTTTTAGTAAGTTTTTCATATGAGCTTAGAATGTTCTCATTTTCTATAGGAAGGTTCTTTTTAGAGTTGTAAGCCTACCAAAAAAATCTCATTGCTCAAACATTAGTATCAGAGAAGTTATTGCAGATTTTTGGTGGAAAATTTTGTAGAAAAATTTGCAGGCTCACCGTTGGAGACCTTAGAGTGCCTGGATGAGGTCCAAAAACTCAACAAAAGGGCACTTGCGCAATTTTGAGCCTGTAGATCAAGAGCTAGCATCTCTTAAAAGTGGTTATAATAGCCAATCAAAGCAACAGTTCATGAGTTATGGCCTTCGAAAGTTGGGCAACCAAAATTTCTAAAATAATTTGTCAAAGATGTATTTAGCCAACTCTATGTGTATTGTTAGGGTCTGTCAACCCTAGGTATTAACTTTAAGCATCTAGAACCTTCCTGGGTGGCATAAAATTGCCTATTTAAGAAAGGCCTAAGGATTGTCTATGATAACTCTAAGTGATAGTTCGCAACACTATCTTGTAGATTACTATAATGAAGGCGCCCATTTGGGTTAGCATATTGCAATTGAGAATTCTATGATTTTGCATTTGCGGCAATAATAAGAAGTTCATATTTTTTTCTTGCATTTGTTGGTGTTTCTTTGTTTCTATTATGAGTTCATGGTTTTAAGGGGAGTCCCCTGCATCAAGTGGTATCAAAGCTAGACTTCTTGAGCATGTGGGCAAATCACCGATTGTGAGGCAGTTCACACCAGGACTATGGTTTGGGCTGAGCGTGTAGACATATTGCCAATTGTGAGGCAGTTTGCACTAGGGTTTCAGTAGAAGCACAAAAAAGCCTTTGCAAAGAGAGTGTGGCAGAAGAATTGCAAGTGTTACACTTGAGGGTTTTTGAGCCCTCTAAAGACAAATGCAAGCATTGGAAGAACAAATGCATAAAGGAATGGATCTTCCCATAAGAGATGAAAGTGAGGATTAGGATGAAGTAGAAGAAAATGTTGAAGCAGAGGCAGTTCTAAACCCAAAGGAAGAGAGACTTTTTAGGGCCATCTCCAAGATTGGAAAAAGACCTAAGTTTGAGGTTCCCACATTTTCAGAAAACCTTAACCCAAACGAGCTAATTGATTAGATCAATAAACTAGAGGAGTACTTTGAGTATGAAGATATTGAAGATCTAGATAGGGTCAAGTTTATGAAGGCAAAACTGAAGGGACATGCAAAGATCTGGTGGCAAGAGGTTCAGTTGGAACAATATAGAAAGGGAAAGGACAAAATCACTAGATGGGATCAGATGATAGCTAAAATGAAGTGACAATTCATTCCTATGGATTATGAGCTTGATACGTTGAATAAGATGCAAGGAATGAAGCAAGCGGTTAAATTTGTTCAAGAGTATATTGAGAAGTTCTACCGAGTTCTCATTAGAATCAGCCATGCAAAAACTGATAAGGAGAAAGTCATCCATTATCTTAATGGGTTATGGCCTAGCATTTAGGACAAGCTGAGTCTGGTTTGGATGAATAGTATTGAGGAGGCATACCAATTTTCCCTAAGAGTTGAGGAGAAACTAAGCAAGAAGTTTGACAATAAGAATAGTGGAAGAGGTCGTGGTGGAAGATCTAGTGGACAATCTTATAGAGGCCATAATGATGATCAGAAGAACAAGGATGACGCTGGAAGTAGCAACTAGAACCAAAGGGGAAACAATTACAATCATTTCCATGATCAGAACAATAGAGATCAGAGAGGAAGAGGTAGAGGATAAGGATCTGGAAGAGGAAGCTTCCATGGAAAATGTTTTCACTATGGGGAAGAAGGGCATAAAGCATTTGAATGTACATAGCACCAAGGAAGGACAAATCAAAGAACAAAAGGTCAGGCAAAAATTGAACATGTTGATGAAGATGTTGGATCCTCACATTTTAAAGATGTTGAAAGAGGAGAAGTCCTAGTTAACAAAAGAGTCCTGCTGAGTGGTGAGAATGAACCTGATCAAAGAAGGATTTTTTTTCGAACAAGGTGTAGATGTGAATATAAGTGTTGTGATGTGATCATTGATGGTGGAAGTACTAAAAATCTGGTGTTAGAAATGATGGTCACCAAGTTGAAGTAGAAGAGACAAAAACACCCACGTCCATACTATATTGCTTGGGTGCAAGATGACCACAAGGTTGTAGTCAATGAGTAGTGCTCAGTGAAGTTCAAGATTGGGAGTTACTAGGATGAGGTACTATGTGATATCATACCTATGGAAATATGTCATATGTTGTTGGGTAGGTCGTGGTAGTTTGACATGCATGTTGTACATGATGGGCGAGCAAATACCTACACTCTAACTAAGGATGGAGTGAAATGGAACTTGAAGCCATTGAAGGATAAAGAAGAAAAGGTGTGTAGTGCTGCCAAAATATGTTTTGTTGATGGAAAAGAGTTTCTTAAAGTTATGAAAAATGAGCATATGTGTTTTGATATAATTCCTAAATATAGTAAAGAAGAAGTAGAGGAGGTACCTACAGAAGTTGTAGATATGTTGGAAAAGTTTTTTGATAATGTACCTAATGGATTGCCCCCAATGAGGAAGACCAATCACCAAATGGATTTGGTTCCAGGAGCTAGTTTTCAAAATGAGGCAACATATAGAATGACACCAGTAGAAAGTGAAGAGTTGAATAGGCAAGTTCATGAGTTTTTGTAGAAGGGGTTGATACGAGAGAGTCTGAGTCCATGTGCTATACCAATTATGTTAGCACCAAAGAAGAATGGAGAATGGAGGATGTGCACAGATTCTCAAGCTATCAACAAGATCACCATCAAGTATAGATTTCCTTTGCCAAGGATGGATGATATTATGGACTGCTTGAATGGAGCTCAATATTTCACAAAGATAGATATAAAGAGTGGGTACCATCAGATTTGTATTAGAGAAGGTGATGAGTGGAAGGCTACTTTCAAGACAAGGGAAGGACTATATGAGTGGTTAGTCATGCCTTTTGGGCTAGCCAATGCACTGAGTACTTTCATGAGGCTCATGAATGAGGTACTGAAGGAGTTTCTAGGTAATTTTTTCATTGTTTACTTAGATAATATATTGATCTTTAGTAAGACATTGGAGGAGCATTTGATTCATATTCACAAGGTGTTTGAGAAGTTGAGGGAAGAAAAGTTGTTCATAAACTTGAAGAAGTGTAGTTTTTTAAAGGAGTTGGTGTACCTGGGATTTCTAGTCTTAGGAGAAGGTTTGAAAATGGACCTAGAGAAAGTGAAGGCTATCCTTGAATGGCCTACTACAAGGAGTGTGATAGAGGTAAGATCTTTTCATGGACTGGCTACATTTTATAGAAAGTTCATAAGAAGTTTTAGCAGTATTTGTGGACCCTTAACTGAAACAATGAGAGGAGATAGGAAAGGAGTTTAAGTGGACTATAGGAGTAGATAAGAGTTTCAATGTGTTGAAACAGAAAGTTACTAAGCAACCTATTTTAGCACTTCCTAATTTTAATAGGGTGTTTCAAGTAGACTGTGATGCTAGTGGTACTACAATAGGAGCTATTTTGAGCCAAGAAGGTAGACTTGTTGCTTATTTCAATGAGAAGTTGAATGATGCAAAAAGAAAATATTATGTTTATGATCAGGAATTTTATGCCATAGTTCAAGCATTGAAGAAGTAGATACACTATCTTCTTCCCAAGGAGTTTTTTTTGTATACTAATCATCAAGCTTTGCAGTATTTGAATAGTCAAGGAAAATTGAACCAAAGGCATTTAAAGTGGGTTGAGTTTTTGCAGAGTTATACATTTATTTTGAAACATAAAAGTGGAAAGTCTAACAAAGTTATAGATGCTCTTAAGAGAAGACAACTTTTTCTGACAGAAATGCAGATAGAAGTGGTTGGGTTCAAGGAACTTAGTACATTGTATCCAGATGATCCTGATTTTGGTGAAGTGTGGAAGGCTTGTACATAACTTATTGCACTTGATAGGACAAAGTGGTTGGATTTTATGATCCAAGATAATATATTGTTCAAAGGAAGCTAGATGTGCATTCCAAGAAGTTCAATGAGAGAGAACCTCATCAAGGAGAAGCATAGTGGAGGATTGGCTAGACATTTTGGCAGAGATAAAACTATATCTCTAGTTGTTGAAAATTATTACTGGCCACAGTTATAGCAAGATGTGATGAAGTCTGTACAAAGTTGTTGAGTATGTCAGATGTGGATAGGAGTGAAGTAGAATACAGGATTATATCAGCCATTACCTATTCTAGAGAGGCCATGCGAGGATGTCAGCATGGATTTTGTTCTTGGATTACCAAGGACACAACGTAGGTATGATTCTATTTTGTGGTGGTTGACAGGTTTTCAAAGATGGAATATTTTATTCCTTGCAAGAAGACTAGTGATGTTGTTCATGTAGCAGAGTTATTTTTCAGAGAAGTGATGAGATTGCATGGTCTACCAAAGAGTATAGTTTCAAATAGAGATACCAAATTTGTTGGGTATTTCTAGTGTACATTGTGGAAGAAGTTGAAGACAAATTTGAAGTTTAGTTCATCACATCATCCATAGACTGATGGACAAATAGAAGCTATGAATCACACTTAGGGAAACTTGCTGAGATGCTTGGTTGGAGATAAACCAAAAGGATGGGATATGATTTTACCACAGGAAAAATTTGCATATAATAATTCTATCAATAGGAGTACTGGTAAATCACTATTCTAGATTGTATATGGGAGTAGTCCTGGAAATGTAACTGAATTGAGGAAGTTGGATAAGGGAGAGATAAGTAGTGTTGAAGCAAAAGATGTTGTTGAACATTTGTAGAACATCCATGAGGAGGTGAGGAAGCACATTATAAAGATGAATACACAGTATAAGGCTAAGGCAAATGTGAAGAGGAGATATAAGGAATTTTAGATTAGAGATGAAGTCATGGTTTATTTGAGAAAGGAGTGCTTTCTAGTAAGTACATATAATAAGCTGAAGATGAAGAAGTTTGGACCATGCAAGATAGTGCAGAGGCATGATTCTGGAAATGTGTATGAAGTGGAGTTGCCCACTGAATTGAATATTTTACCAGTATTTAATATTTCAAATTTGATAGAATATTATGAAGGAGATGATGGAAATGAAGTTGTAGAAGCGTAGTGGAGCATTCCAACAGCTAGTTTGGCTACCAAGGAGATTAAGGAGATACTAGACAGTCATATTGGAAAAAGTACCAGAAACAAAACTTATGAGGAATATCTGGTCAAATGGAAAGGGAGACCAATTGAGGATTCATCATGGCTAGCAAAGGAGGAGGTCAACTGTCTTGGTTTTCCTCTAAACACATGAGATGTGATGGGGTTACTTCTCAAATTACCCCAGGAGTCTGATGCAAGAGCATCCTGGGTGTAAGGGAAATCTTGCATCACCCAAAAAAAAATTTATTTTCAGCATTTTCTATTTTAATAAGGACTAGTAGATAGGGTGGTTATTATTTATGGGAACTTACTATTTTTAGTAAGTTTTTCATGCAAGCTCAGAATGTTCTTGTTTTCTATAGGAAGGTTCATTTTATAGTTGTAAGTTTACCATAAAAATCTCATTGCTCAAACATTAGTATCAGAGAAGTTATTGCATATTTTCAATGGAAAAATTTGCAGAAATATCTTTAAGCTCACCCTTGGAGACCTTAGAGTGCCCGGATGAGGTTTGAAAACTCGACGAAAGGGAGCTTGCATGGTTTTGAGCCTATAAATCAGGAGTTGGCATTTCTGAAAAGTGGTTATAATAGCCAATTGAAGCAACGATTCATGAGTTATGGCCTTTAGAAGTTGGGCTACCGAAATTTCTAAAATAATTTCTCAAAGATGTATTTGGTCGACTCTATGTCTATTGTTAGGGTCTATCAGCCCTAAGTATTAAGTTTAAGCATTTGGAACCTTCTCAAGCGGCATAGAACCATCTATTTAAGAAAGGCCCAAAGATTGTCTAAGACAACTCTGAGTGATAGTTTGCAGCACTGTCTTGTAGATTACTATAATGAAGGTGCCCATTTGGGTTAGCATATTGTAGTTGAGAATTCTACAATTCTACATTTGTAGCAATAATAAGAAGTTCATATTTTTTTCTCACATTTTCTATTGTTTCTTTGATTTTGTTATGAGTTTATGGTATTAAGGGGAGTCCCCTGCATCACAAAGTTTGAAATTTGGCAATTAGGCACCAAAATAGTGAATTTGAATTTCCAATATGAGCCAAATCTGAAAATATGGTAGTTCCAGTGAGCTCAAAATGAATGTCTACTCTGCTAAGGTTTGTATAGCTTCCATCTGAATCCTTGTTTTTCCACCACCTATCATACTAGATTTACTGTGGGATTTATTTTTAGTTATAATGGCCTCAACCTTCTTTGGCCCAATAGTCGGTGCTACTACTATTGGCAAGAATGGTTCTGTCAAAAAAATGCTCACACAAGTTCATTCCCAAGGTGTTCTATGAGGTAACTATTGACACAAAAGTTTGCACCCTTTCCTAGAGTTTTTACCTAAAGGTAACCTCATGTAACATGGAAACAATCTCGAATGTATGGGACTTTGCAATTAGAAATTGAGTCTCCAGAGAAGGCCAGTTTCCTTACTATCAGGATGCAGTTAAGTATTTCTTGAGAGGAAAAGGGAGAAGGAGATGCATGAAAATAAAACTAACTATTCTAATCTAGAGGGGATGATACACCAAATAGCATTGTTCAATCTTATCCTTGCCCAAGGAAGCACAACTCATCAATATAGTCCTTAGATATACCGATTCTATCTTAGCTTTGTCTCAACAATCATGCATAGATCAAAAATAAATGAAATGATACAAGAAAATAACTTCACTCTATATCATTCAAAGATAGATGGACACATCATATAACCTAAGAATGAAAGCAATACATCAATATAAGGCAACAAGATATTGCACGATATAATAATGAAAGAAAGAGGTACAATTGAGAATCATATTCATCCACAGGCAAAAGGGAATTTTAGTAGCAAAGTATAATATGCACTACTATAGAATCAAAGAAAAGATCGACCCTTGGAAGGATTACAAAACTTTCTTTTTTAGTTTAAGCATAACTGAGAAAACTTTTACTTGAAGCCAAAGTTCAACTACTGTCATTAAATTCATAGAGAATAATCATTATTGATCCAAAGAAGATTTGATTGGGTGCATGCCTAGATGTAGAAAATCATATCTTTCATACCAATTTTGACCCCAAAGAGATAGAAACAATGATCATAACTACATGGTTGAGTGAATGGATAGCTCTGAGTGGCGATAGAATGTCCTTTGCATCAAACAAGTATAGAGAACATAAAAAAAAGTAGTTGCAAATGATCAATGGATTAACTCACCATAAAAGAGTTGCCTCTAATAGTGTTTTGATGCGCTAGATTAGATATATCATCAATTCAACCATCAAACTTTCCATGTGGCCCAATACCATTGAAGCATTCTGCCACCTTGCCAAACATGCAGTCTATCTATTTGTTGACCTAGGTATGCCCTTGTCCATGGCTTTGTAGCTATTTCCACTTTATCTCCTTAACTGTTACGACCCTGTGATTGATATGAGATTGTCCCTTCACACCATCACCACAATTTAGACTTAATAGTCTTCTAATCATGCAATGATGCAAAATTGGTTATCTTGTTGTTGTCACCCTTTCACAAATCAATCATGGAATCTAGCTTGGGTACCTGCAATGGTGCGAAGACTTCCATCATGACCACTTGATTCCTTTCTCACAAATTCACTTTTATCATTTACTCTTCTTACATAGCCATTATGATCATGTGAAATAGTCAGATCAACTGCCATCACACCATCGCAACTTAACTAATTAACTTCGATGCTAACCCTGTGACAATGTGAAAAGGAAACCCCCATGTGCCTAGCCCACCATGACATGAGTGACTATGTCACTTCCCCGCTTCGATTAAAACTTGTGTATCTTCATAATCTAGGGAAGTGATAATTGATGATCCACTAAGATCAAGCGATGGGGAAGATTGTGGGCCCTTTAAGATTTTTTCAAGATAAAACTAACCTACAACCATGTGATAAACTACATTCACTATTTCACAACTATCTTTGAAAATTGGTGCTAATAGTTGCAAAGTTGTACTGACGGTTAATTTCATTATGTCATACCCTCACACACCCTTTTATAGTTAAGCCCTAACTGCCTATGACTATACGAAGACGATATTTCACATTGTCACAACTTGAAATGCCTCCTTTAATATGAAAGTTATAAGGTTTTGGGATATAAAAGAAAATTCAAGGTCTTTTTCATATCCCTAATGGTTTGTAAGGCATTAATAAATAGTCAAGTGATCATGGGCATGGTTTTCACCCTAGATATTCAAATTTTGGAGGGAGGCAAAAATGGTGAATAGTAACTCCTCCCCTAATATTGTATTGAATGTCAAGGAATTTGATAGTGCATGTACTTGGCTAGAACAACAAACCTTAATTGGGTATTTTGTGGGTTGCACTCCATTTGAAAGCATGCTACAGGAATGGGTTTCCAAAGTCTAGACACCTCAGGGTGTCCACCTTGAAGTTTTTCAAAGCCTTACTAAAGGATTTTTTCTTTTTCCCTTTGGAAACCCTAGCCAAGCTAAGCATGTGTTTGTTAGAGGCCTCTGGTCTATTAGGTCCTCTCTTTTGGTTTTTTAGTGTTGGTCCTATGATTCTTTTGTCTCTGATAACTGCAAGCTTAAGGTCCCTATATGGGTGGAGTTCCTTGGGCTTCCTAGTCCATGCTGGTCCTTCCTGCAAGCCACTATGCAAACTGTTAGCAAGGTCATTTGCCTTGAGCCACTAGACAAGTTTTTCAATGCTCGACCCAACATAGGTTTTGTGTTAGCTCAACCTTTTTAGGGACCTCAAAGAATCAATGGAAATTTAGAGATGTGGTACCACATTCACTCAGAAGGTTCTTTACCTAAACCTCTTGAATAATTATTATAGGCGTTGGTCAGCACAACATAAGATTAAGAAATGTCTATTGTTGGAATGCAATTGTTCACCAGTCCAGCAAGCCAAATCGGCTTCGACCGCCAAAAAAGATGAATGGACAACTGTTGTGAAAAAAGGAAAAGGATTTGCTATGACTAAGGCAAGTTCTTTGCCTTAGGATAATGGTTTTCCCAGCTCAACTCTGCCTCCACCCAATTCTTTGATTTTGCCCAATTCTTTGATTTTGTTGCTCATGCCTCAACCTGTTCCAAACCTGAATTATCTCTCATGGAATGTTTGGGGGTTAACATACCTCCCTAAAAAATATTATGTTTGTGATAGTAGACATCGACTTGGTAATCTTGATGTTCTGTGTCTTCAAAAAATTAAAGTTGTTGGGTTCCTTCTCAACTTAGCCTACCATGTTATTTGATCAAATAGTGCCTTATTTTCTTCCTAGCATGAGGTTGGACGAGGTGGTGTAGTTACTCTTCTCTCTCCTCATTTACTTTCTTTAGTTATTTCACATGGCTCTGACCCCATGCAGAGAATTGTTTGGATTTTGTTTTCTTTTCACAATCATTCCTTTGGTATTGTTAATATATATGCCCACAATGATGTTGTTGAGCATTCACACCTGTGGCATTGGTTGGCAAATCACTTACCACCAGCCATTTGGGGTTTTTATGGGGATTTCAATATGGTTGAGTTAGTTACTAATAAGGAAGGGCTTTTACCTTTTCAATGAGCAACTTAAAAAAGAGAAGCCTAGGTCTACATGTGGAACAAGATGGGCCTTTTTTATCCCAATGCTAACCACCATTGGTTTGGTGGGGTTTGGTATACTTGGTCCAACTTTTGAGCTGGGCCTAATAGGGTGATAAAGAGACTGGATAGGGCTATACTTTTGGCTTAGTCCTTTCTTTTCCTTTTCACATGAGCATGCATTACCTATCATACTTTTGCTAGATATGACTTTTGTAGATCATTACCCCATTCTCTTTTCTATCAGCTGGAACAGAACTCAACCTTGTCCTTGAAAAACTCAGTTCTTTCTCAATACTTCCTTATTGTCCCATCCATCCACTGTTGCCCACATTCTTCATGTCTGGAACCTTGAGCCTAGGACCCCAACCTCTATTGGGTGGATTTGATGGTGGAATGATGCCATCCTATGTATTTCGTGATTTCTTCACATTTACGAGGGATAGTTGGCCATGTACCACTGAAGATCTTATGAAGCCACCACCAATGATCTTTGTACAATCCTAGAAGCTCTCACCATGAGTCTATTTGACATGGATTTATAGGTTTTCCTTGCCAATCTTTGACACCAAAAATAATTTGCAGATAGTTATGCTACTAGAGGAGCCCAGATCAAAGCCCATCTCCATTGGCTGGAGGTTGGCAATTAGGATTCTAAGGAAATTTTCAATGTTGTGCAAACTTGTCACTTTGTAGTGGGTATCAAGCATATTAGAGAAGACCAATAGATCCTTTTAGACCTACCTAGCATCCTACATGCTTTTATGCATCATTCTGAGAAGGTTTTCACTACGCAGGGACCCTCTATTGTGTGTGACCATGCCTTAAAAGCCTACATTGCATCCACTCCCAATATGCTTGCTCGAGAGAAATATGCCTTCTGTGAGAAGAAGGTCACACTTGCTAATCTCAAGCAAGTTGTATTCTCCAGGGCTAATGATAAAACCCTCAAATGTGATGGCTTCCCTTCTGAATTTTACAATGTTTTCTCAAAGGACATTGACCCTGATCTGCATCGGGTCTATCAAGAAGCATATACTACTCATTCCTTAGGTAACATAATTAATAAGGGTAATATCAAACTCATACCTAAAGTTGATGATCTTGAGGACATATGAAATTAGAGGCCCATCACTCAATTGAATGTCTCCTATAAGATAATTGTCAAGGCTCTTTCCCTTAAAATCTGACATCTACTCCCATAGATTGTCCATCTTGAATAATCTGTTTCATCTAATCTAGATATATTATGGATAATATTATTGTTGTTTGGGAAGGTATGGAGTGGGCTCGTCAGTCCAAACATTAGGCTTTGTTTCTTAAGATTGACTTTACCAAATCCTATGACCAGATTGAATGACCTTTCATTCGAGCCATGCTTTAAGCCTTGGGGTTTGGCCCACTTTTTTTGCATTCAGTTCTAATGCTTTTTGGAGATGCCTTTGCTTGTATTACCATAAATGGACAAAAATTAGAATCCTTTGGGCTCTATAGATCTATTCATTAAGGTTTTCCTTTAGCACCTTCTCTTTATGTCTTGGTTGCTAAAGGGTTTGGCTATCTTCTTGCCAACACCATATCTTAGGCCTCGTGTGTGGCATAGTTCTCCCTAATTCTACTGTGCAACTTGTGAATGATCACGTTGTACATGACTCCTTTCTCACCCTTTTAGAAGATGAGGACAATATTGCCAATGACCTAAAATGCTTGGATACTTTTTGCATTGCTTCTAGATATGTTATTCAATGGCATAAGACCCTCTGCTATAGACAATTTTTTTTCTAGGCCCTTAATCATTGTAGTGCTATGAGTGGAAATGGGTGTGGCATGGAGAAAATTTTCAGTTTTTGGGCATTCCCTTTGCTTTTCAAGCTTCCCTGGTGGAGCTATGGAATGTTGTCCTAGCTAGGATTGAGAAGAAGTCAAAATACTGGATCACCAAACCTTTATCCCTTGTAGGAAAAATTCAGATTTGTTCTATAAGTGTTGGTTTCTACACATGTCTACTACTCCTCATGTTGGGCTCCTTCCAAAGCTTCATAGCTCAAGCTTGAATGCCTCTTAATTAAGGGACTTTCTTTGGGCCTCTAATGTTGTGCATCATGACTTTCACAGAGTTGCTTGGTGTAGACACCTAAATATGATTTCATTACTTAAGTAATCCTATTTAGTCATCTCCTAAGGCATCATTAATTAAGTATTTAATATTTAATTAATCTATTGTCATCCCCTAGTTAATTAGTTAATTTAATTAACTATAGTCTAATTGATAAAATTAAAAGATCACCCAAAATCAATTTATCAATTAAATCGCTATTCCTCTATTAAATTGAATAAATCCTCAAATCTATTCATTTTAATTCTATATCCCTATTTTATTAAATAAATCATTTAATAAAATATCTAAAATCCTAAAAGTCTCCCTAAACCTTATCCTAACCCCTAATCCAACCCATTCACACATACTAACCTCACTTAGCCACCTAACTAACCCATCCCATCAAATCTAAGCCACTTGCCCCCTAATCCCCCTCTAATCCAAGCCTAATCCTCACTCTAACCATGTGCACAACCTTAATCCTAGATTAAGAATTCCTAACCCAAGCCAAAGTCATGATTTCCACCCACCTCTCATTTTAATATACAAACAAAGACTTCATCCTCCATTTTAAAGTCAAAACTTCCACCCACCAACCATTTTAATATTCAAACAAAGACTTTATCCTCCATTTTAATATTCAAACAAAGACTTTACCCTCCATTTTAATATTCAAACAAAGACTTAACATCCTCTTTTAATATATTCAAATAAAGACTTGTCCTACCCAAACCATTTGCCTCTTAATCTCATCCTAAGCTAAGCCTAATCCCTTCCTTAAGCATGTGCACAACTTTAACCAAGGGGTAAGAAAGTCCTAAACCGAACCAAAGTCAAAGTTCCACCCTTAAAGTCTTGCATTCCTATTCAAGAGCCTTAAAAGCTCTTTAAAGACTTTTTACACCTATTTTCCACACTCATCCCCCCCTTTTCTTCCCTCATAACTTCCTCTAACCACCTATCTTGACCATCTTCCCTATCCAATCCCTCTGTCACAATTGTCACAAGGCTAGAGCTTTAAAGAAGCACAATCCATGTGCTCTCTTCTCCTTGCATCCTAGCCCTCCTTAACTAATTCCCCTTCCTTGTATCCTAACCCTCCATCTCACTACCCCTTGGCCTATAAATGAAACCCTCTCCCTTCACAAATATCATCCACTTCTATGCCAATGTTATAATGCTATTTTGAGAGACTAAGGACTATCAAAATACCATCATAATGGAAAAATCCATCCACAAATCCATTTTGAATCATATCCTCCATTGAAGATTGAGCAATGTCATTGAGCATACATCCCATCTTACAGAAACATCTACGCATCAAAGGGAAGATTGCTTGGTTTAAGAGGTTTGCACGTTCTTAGGCTACTTTGGTACTTTAATTCTCTTTTCTCTAATCATATATGTGAGTTAAATCTATTTTTTTGAATGTTTTGGTTCTCCATTGTATTCTTTTAAGCACTTGTTTTACAGCTCTACATTTTGGCACGCCCAGTGGGACCCCCACAATCAAAAGGTGAAATTTTTTTTTTTTAATTAAAAAAATAAATAATAAAAAAAATCTCCCCTTCTCTTTTCTTGAAATCTCCCCTTTTTTTTTTGAAAGTTTGGTAAAAATATGCATATTCATATATATATGTATTTAAAAAAAAAAAAAATCAAAAAAAGTGTAAAATACGTGCTTGTCTTTTTGCAGTGGCATGGATTTGGCCCCCAAAAATTTTCAAATTTCTTGCAGGCACCATCCAGACCCATCCAGACTGACCTAGCAGGCACCACAATGCCATTCCTAGTCACTACAACTGCACAACCCTACCTACCCTCTCTATTTGCGGCCTCCTCCATCCCTACTTCGCTCCCTCTGCACTCCTCTCGCAACCTGCTCTTCATCCCAGACAAACCTCCACTACTATCCATACCCATTTTCAAACGACTCCACTGCTGCTTCCACACTTTGTCATTACCTCCAATGCCTCTTACAGCCTCCTCATAGCCCATGACCTTTGAAGACTACCAACACCACTGCACTCATTCATTGGGCTCTAGCCATTTTAGTAAAACATCATCATATTAAGTCACTATCTAATCATGCATAGTCCACGCCCATTGGATCTACCATGTTAGCAGGTCATTTTTTTTGCCTATGATAGCCATATAGCCATGAAATTTAAACTTTCACTTTGATGATGTTAGCATGACATCATTTCTACATGCCTTTTTAAGCCTTGAGAAGCAACATTTGGTGTTTTGCTCATAACTTGAGCATACAGACTCCGTTTTTAGAAAATAAAATATGTCGGAAAGCTAGTTTTGAGCCCATCATGATGGTATTGGTTTTTATCATATTTTGTAGCCTTTTAGATACTTATTTTCATTATCAATGACTTAACTTTGGTGATTTTTGCAGGGATATTTGCTAACTCATGCATTTTCAATTGAAGACTTCTATGAAACCACTAACCATGTTTCTTGCAGGTTCTCCTTACATGGTTTAATGCTCTTGGAAAATGAACTTGAATGTTTAAACACTTGTCTTTGAATGGATGTTGCTAAAATCAAATCTTGAATGCCATGGATTAAAATATAACATTTTCATTGGAATGCATGATCAACACAATCTTGGATACTAAAGGTTAAAAAGAATGAATGCGATGAACATTTGATTTTGGGTATTAAAGAACATTGCAAATCAACACACTTCAAATTTTGTGTTTAAAATGAACTTCATTCAATCTTGAATGCTCTAAAGTGAAAATGTTCTTATTCCCTCCTTTTTTAAAGCTTTCACATGCGCGATTTACTTTTGTTGACTCGATTTTACTTTTGTTGGTGATGTTGTCAAGTTGGAATGAACATCTAAATGCTAATCACATGTGTCTTCAAGTTGTAAGATAGAGAATCTAAAAGCTTCACAAATAGAATGAATCAAGTGTCTTGCATGTATTGAGATTGTGCCTTTTAGTGCATCTTAGACTTCTCTCTTTTCATGCAAAGTAAGACCATTAAAATATGTGATGCATGTACCAAAAGTTGTTAGCAAGATCATCCACAACAACCTAGGAGTGCTTCTAGTGAGTTCATCCACCTCTTGGAAGAGCATCCCCTTTAATGAGAAGCTCAAACTAGTAAATAGTATGGCCGATATATAAATGAGGGGAAGGGTAAACCTTCTCGCTCCATCTCTTCAGTTCGGGCGGCATGTTTCTAGGGGTAGCCTGAGGTGGGAAAACTTTTCCAAGATTTTAGCATGTCCATAATAGACCCTTAAGTGGATCACAGCCAGTAACAACCATTGCAGAGACTCCACAGACCCATTTAAAATCCTCTTAGTCTAAATTATCTCACTTTTCTTTCATGGTATGTTATTCATGGTGCAAGGGAAATAGCATCCCTCAAGATTACTCACCATTGTGCTCCCCTGCTAGAGGCATAAGGTCACTTGGGTTTCATCTCCAAGGGTTGTTGTTCCCAAAGAAGGGGAACTTATATTTGTCATGCCTTGAAGGTTCTCTAATGTGTATTCTTTGTCGATCAACTCTTGTATCGACTCACCTCTTCGATTAGAGGGAAATATTGCACTAGAACTAGGAGACATCAAGCTATGGGTCATTGAATAGCATATGACAATCAAATTCTAATTGTAGGGATAAAGTATGTGTTTGAACTGTCTTAAATTGTGCTCAAGACCTGTGAAAAACATTTGTCAAACATACACAATTCAGTGGTTACTATCAAAAAAATCCTTTTCCTAAAGAGATCAACTATTTTTATTTCTCAAAGCTGTTTTTTCCTTTAAGAAATTGTATACTCATTTATCCCCATATCAGAAGAGAGAAAGTTTCACCTTTTTCATCTCAAAACAATGATTGTTAGCAAGTCCATTCGCAACAATTGCTTGTCTCGCTGGTCCAATTTGTCCATTTGTCTCAAAACAATCTACTTATTCCCTCAAAAACACAAGAATCACTAAGCAGAACCTAAGTTATAAATCCTTTGTTGGCCCAAAGTCTTGCATTTTTTCAAAAATACTTTGTCATTTACCCTACTTGACCGAAAATATCACAAATTTTATCTTTGAGAGACCTCACCTTCATATTTAAGAAATGGTTGTTAGCAAGCCCACTCACAACACCGTACTTTTAGTTTACCTTTTTCCTACACTTATTACCTAGAAAATACCCCACAAAGGCCTAGTTACCAACAAACCCCTTCTGCTCTAAAAAGATCCAAAAGTTGCTCTTTTCAAAATACCTTTTTGCTACCAATCTACTTGACCGAAAATGACACATTTTTTTCCTTGCCTAGAAGATAGTTAGCCAAATTAATCCTAAAAGAATCCAAAACTTTCTATTTCTCAATTGATTTATGTTCCAACCCAAGGTCTATAAGATATACTTATTGTAGTCACTACATCCAAAACACCATAGTTGTGATCAAAATCCCTTGGAAATATCTCATGTCAGGCCAACCTAAGGCTAAGTTCAAAAAGGCTAAACTTCCACAAATACCAGTTTACATGGAGATAGAAGTAGAACATCAAAAACATACCCCCAACCCAAGTATTGCAAAGCTAGACCAAATTAAGAAAGATGGAGCAGACGTTGCATTATAAATAGAGTGGGATTACAAGATTCAGAACATAACTCTCCGACGAGGTGTCAACCATAGCCTTATCAATAACTCTTGTGTTAACTACTTTGATTAGGTCCATCTTTTTTCACACACACTTATGCACTTATCTCCTTTTAGGTTTAGTCTCTCTGTTAATTCTTCATCCGATCTAAACATTTGGTATAATCATTTCCTCCACTTTTTGTCATCAAACCTTAGGTTTTTAGAAATCCTCCAAATCAAGCATCATTAAACCCTAAAATCCTCCATTGGTTGCTCCACACTTAGGAACATTTTTTGCATCACCTCATTAAGCTTTGTCCCCCTAAAGAAATCTCCATCCATCTCACCATCATAGGTGTCCTTATACTAAGCATTGTTTAGGATAAACTGTCACTTGTGTCCCACATCACCTTAAGCAAAAGGTTGGGCTACACACTTGATCCCATTTGTCTTCCCAACAGTCACAAGGCTACCTTAGGGTTTGATATCGCTACCACATATTCAAGTTCACACTTAAGGGAAACACAATCTCCTCCATGTAGCAACATATCATCTAGATTCCTAAAAGTATCATATACACTTAGCATCATCCCTCTTTGCATTTTCATCATTAGGAAAATCATCCTTTCATGCCACCCACCACTTGTTTTGGTAAGAACAAAAGGAAAAAGGACATGGATCCTAGTCATAGTAATAACACATCTCAAGCTCAGCCATACCCCATAGTTTCCATGAAGCCACCAGATCCACCACCACAAATCCCCAAAGAAACAGGTTCCTCCATAGGCATTGATGCTTTCATGAACCAACCTGGTCATGTCACCATTATTAATGCCATCATAGACTGAAACAAGGAAACCATCATGGAAAATTTCTTAAGGGATAGTGCCAGTTCCTTTGAATTCGGGGGTCCACCACCTATCGACATTTCAGATCCTACACACCCTTTATTTGGGTGGAAACCACTAATTGCAAAGTCATCTATCCTTACTGATCCTTTCTCTTCACTCAACAAAGGATATCAACCACGTCAGACAGAACTTGCAAACCCAAATATACCCTTAACCTAGGTGCCTACTCCTATTCCATGAAACACCCATCCCATCCTCACTCAACCCTTAGTACATACTACATCCCAACCAACCTCATGTGTATTATCTACCTTTGCTTCAACCACTCATTTCCCTACTCCACAAAATCCTCCATTTACATCCATCAACACTACCTTTACACTTCCACCTCAAAGCACACCTAGTCTATTTACTACTCAAATGCCACCACTAGGGTCAAATATCTCATCTTCCATCCCACCCAACATCACTATCAACCCCTTTGTAGCTAGCCAAAGCTCTTCAACCTCATTTCCTTTGGGACCTTGGAATGTTGCTATAGCACAAGGACCTATCACTAGTCTTCCCCCTAGCACTACAGCCATGTCCGCCCCTTAGACACTTTCATCCACCACTTCACATTGTTATTCACTACCACCCCTTACCAACTATTTCTCCATGCCACCTTTGGGAAATAGCCAAACCACCCCACTATTGTAGTTCCCTATGATGAATACTCTATCACAGATTAATTACCTTGCGCCTATTCATAATCAGTCATACTCTCAAGTAGGAGTGCAACCCACATATATTGGACATGGTATGTATTCCCAAAGCATGGCACAGGCATTACCCACCTTACCACCCTTTCTGCCACAGTCTTCACGCTAGCAGTATGCTCAAGCACCCATACAAAGATATCTCATAGGGCAGCAACCTCATACTTATCTTCCCCACCAACAAACTTCTCAGCCGATGCAGCAGTATACCCAAAACACATTCCAAAAACCCATAACATCCATCCCACCAGCTATGCAACCTATTTTTCCACAAACGCCATATGACAACCAGGGTTTTCCATATCAACTGGCAGATCTTAGCATGTATCCTACACTAGGGGCACTTGCTCCCACACCTATAAAATTTGAATGGGAAGAGATGAAAAATGCTCTCAAAGCCCTTAAAGATGGGACAAACTCCAAAACTTTCAAGTTTGAGAATGACTGCCCATACCTGTTTGACAAAACCATCACGATGACACCATTTCCTAAACATTTTGAGATCCCCAAGTTTGACAAATTTAGGGGGAAAAGTGATCCAGTCACACATGTTAAGGAATTCTATATGCATTGTCAGGAGGTAGCCTATAATGATGTGTTCCTCATGTGGCTCTTTCCCAAAAGTTTAGGAGTCCTAGCCTTAGAATGGTTCTATAAATCCCTCTAGGCACTATTAAAACTTTTGCTGATCTTTTTGAATTCTTTGTGGATCAATACACCCATCTTATTGAAACTGAATTATCTATTGTGGACCTAGTTCATACTAAGAAAAAAGGGGGAGAAAGCCTTGTAGAATACTTGCAACATTGGTAAATAATCACAACTAGGATTTCTTGTAGCATCCCTGAGTGTCATCTTACCAAAATGTTCATAAACAATGCACACCCTAGTCTCGCCCATCATATGGTTATGAACTATTTACAAACATACAAAGACATTAAGGAAAAGGGGATGGGACTTGAACAAGGCCTCATTAATGATGGTGTTATTAGACTTTACAAAGAAAACACCAAGGACCGAGGACCAAACAATGACAAAACCTAATACTGGAACAAAAACAAAAACATAATGACAAATGGTGCGACCGACACCCAACAAGTTCATATCATTGGGGTAGCTACTAATGTTCCTGCCACGTCTTTTCAGCAACAACCCTATCAACAACAACCCCCTGTATATCATCCACCAACCATACAAAAAAATCAACAAATACCTTCTCATCATAATCAAACCAATGCTATCACACTTTCGGTAGGTACTAAACCCCATGTTCAGAGACAACCTCGTGTATACACCCTGTTGGGAGAACCTCTTGATGCAATCTTTGAAAAACTAGCTAAGGATAATCTTATTCGACATCCACCAACACAACCCTTGGAACCAAACCAATCTAGGGCATCCTGGTATAAAGATAATGAGTTTTGCAAATTCCATCATGTCAAAGGACATACCACCCTCAAATGCATGCAACTCAAGGACTATGTCCAAGACCTAATTGATCAAAAGGAAATCATAGTGGGGGCACAAACTTCACCTAATATAGGATTAATGATGTATCAAAATGCTTTCCCTCCTCATAACACAAACCTAGGAAAAGCAGCTACAAACCCTCCTATCAACAAATCGAACAATACTCAAGGCAAACAAGGAGATAACTGAGACAAGTCTCAAAACTATACCTCGGCATATTTAGACTATGGAAGCCTTATCGGTTTCATATCACAGGTTGAGCCATCCATCAACATCATTAACATTAAGGGCCCAGATACCCAATGTGCAGTTGCTACTCGTCGGACTTGACTCAATATAGCTGGCCTACCTATTTCTACACCATTAAGACCACCTCCATCTAGAGCATCTCCATCAAAATCATCCTCATTAGGGCCACAATATAACATCTTGGAACACCTTGGAAACACACTAGCCCAAATCTCCATTCTGAATCTCTTATGAACAAGCCCAATTTATCAAGAGATCCTCAATAGTACTCTACACGAGTCACGTGTCCCCTCCGACATAAATGCCATCAAGTTTCACAACTTGGTTGGCCATCTTTCGACATCATGTGCCTTATCCTTCAAAACCATTGATATCCTAGTAGTTGAACTAGATCATATCCTTCCACTCTACATAGCCATCATGGTTTCTGACCTTGCTATTAAATGGGTCATGATAGATAATGGATCGACTTTAAATCTATGTACTTTAAAGTTCATCAAATAGGCAGGATACACTAAGGCATATATCATTAATGAATTAATCACCATCAAGGCATATGACAATTTGGAGTGCACTACTAAATGAACCATCTTGCTCCCTATAAGAATCGGCCTAGCCACTCAAGAAACACTTTTCCATGTAGTTGATCTTAACCTTCCATACAACATCCTCCTCAATCACCCATGGATTCATTCCATGAAGGCCATTCCATCCACATATCATTAGTGTATCAAATTTCCACATAAAGGCACTGAGATAACCATCCATGCAGATCCTGAACCCTTTGCTTATTGCAATGTGGTTGAAGCTTCATACACCAATAATTGTCCTAGGATCGAAGTTAGCCACACCACGGCCAGTTCCTCTAGCACCTGCCATGATCTAGACACCATTTTAGCCTCCACTCTTTCCACGATTAAGATCAACTACCAAGGTTGTGGTGAGTATAGTCTTATAGATGCTTTTGCTATTGGCGCTCTACCACTTGATCCCCATACTCAAGGACACTTGACACATCAAGGGCCTAGACTAGAAACCACCTCTCGACTCCAACAAATGGGCCCTACCACATTCATTACCAAAGGTATTCTTGATGGAGAGGAGAATGCACCAGACATTAACACATGGCTATACAAGGAGCCACCTCCTAAAAATGAAGCACTTCTTGATCACTTTAAACAAAAATATCCCTGGTCACATCGCTTGGCCATGGAGCAATGGGGTTATCAAGGAGGTGGTTTGGACCATTTGGAATCAGGTATGAGAAATCCTATAGAGGCACACTAGGGACAGAAAACCAAAGGCTTAGGCTATGGACTCCTTGCAACTGGGGGCACTATGAAGGAAGGCCATGCCTTCACAAACATCCAAAATAGCTTTGTTGAGGCCAAAGACATTCTTGAGAAAGTAGAACAGATAGCCTATGATGATATATTCCTTGATGAAATAATCTTAGGAGCCTCTATGCTCTGCCAACTATCCCTAAATCTCATAGACCTACCCCTCACTCACACTAAACTCATAGATTGGGACCAACCAAGTGTCGTTCATGTTGATGAATTCTCTACTGAGCATGTGCTCCTTAAATTCATGGGGGTAGAAATGCCACATAAATAGTCACCACCACCATCAGCATATGTCTACAAGCTAGATCCCGCAGGTTACTTCAGGGAGGAGGAAATCTCCAATCGCAAAATAGAAATAAAACAGGAAACAAAAAAGGAAAAAATCAAAGGAAAAATGTCCTCTAGTGAAAACTCCTCTAGAGCGTCATTGGATAACTCAAAAAATGAAAAAAAAATAAAGGATTTATTTGATGGCGAAAACCTCTCTGAGGTGCTTGAAGATGGCAATTTCATCCTTCCCCCGCAAGAGCATAGGCCTCCTATATCTTCAGTTTTGACAAAGGAAACTCGGCCAGTAAATATCAGTTTGACAGAGACACCACATATCACATACATTGCAACTTCTCTACCACCTAAGCAGGTAGATCTTCTCATTGAGCTCCTCCATGAGAATGTGGTTCTTTTTGCATGGTCATATCAAGACATGCTTAAGCTAGTGGTACACCATTTGGCCATAGATCCAAAGGCCAAGCCTGTTAAGCAAAAGCTCTGTAAGATGCACCCCAAAGTTGCTTTATTAGTTAAAGCAGAGTTAGAAAAATTGTTGGAGGCCAAAATCATTCGCCCAATAGATTATTCTGAATGGATTTCTAACATGGTACCTATTACCAAGCCTTCTGATGATATCAAAATCTACACTGATTTTAGGGATCTTAATAAAGCTTGTCCAAAGGATGACTTTCCATTACCAAATATCAACATGATTGTGGATCTCACCACAGGTCATGAACTCTTGTCACTAATGGATGGTTTCTTTGGATATAATCAAATTCATATAGTAGAGGAAGATCAACATAAGATAGCTACAATATGATGTCATTTGGGCTAAAGAACATCGGGGCAACCTATCAATGCACCATGACGATCATCTTCCATGACCTAATCCATAAGATTCTTGAGGACTATGTGGATGATATTTTAGTAAAGTCTCTCAATGCTCTTGATCACTTATTTCACCTCGAAGAAGTGTTTAATCAATTGGCAAAATATCATCTCATGATGAATCCAAAGAAATCTGTCTTCAGTGTCACCTTAGGAAAGCTCCCAAGATTCATTGTGTCCTAGTGCAGTATCGAGATTGACCCTAAAAAGGTCAAAGCCATCATAGAAATGGCTCCTCCTTGGACACTCAGACACCTTCATTCTCTATAGGGAAAACTCCAATTAGTCAGACAGTTCATTTCCCAACTTGCTAATAAATGTCAACCATTCACACAACCTGCTCAAGAAGGATCAAAACTTTAGATGCGACCCTGCTTGCCAGCATAACTTCGAGCTCATCAAGGAATACTTGGATAATCTGCCTATTTTAGTTCCTCCAGTTGCAGGGCATCCACTCATATTGTACATTACAGCTACTCCCATAGCATTAGGTGCTCTTCTAGCACAACTTGATGATGCAGGGAAGGAAAGGGCTATTTATTACATCAATTGAACATTAGTGGGATATGAGCTCAACTACACACCAATGGAAAATGCTTGCTTAGTAGTGGTATTTGCCACCCAAAAGCTATGCCATTACATGTTGAGTCATACTATGCAACTAATCTCAAAAATTGATCCATTAAAATATATGCTTTCTCGCACAGTACTCACAGGATGCTTGGCAAAATGGGTTATGCTTCTCAATGAGTTTGACATCCAATATATTGACAGAAAGGCCATCAAATGCCAAGCTATTGCAAATCACTTGGAAAATGCACCCTTGTTTGTAGACGACCCCCTCATTATGGAGTTCCCAGATGAACATCTCTATTTGATAGAAGAACAACCATCCTAGAAGCTATATTTTGATGGCTCCTATACATCTCATGGCTCTGGTGTGGGCATACTCTTGGTCACACCTCAAGGAAATTATATTCCTAAATATTTCAAGCTACAATTTTGATGTACCAATAACATTGCAGAGTATGAAGCCCTTGTTGCAGGGCTCAAAATTGTCATTGAATGGAATATCCTACAACTAGTCTATGGTGATTCTCAGCTTATCATCAAACAAGCCCTAAATGAATATCAAACCAAGGATGATAAGCTACTACCTTACAAGGAATTGGTTGATCAATTAAAGGAGCATTTTACTCAACTCCAGTTCATACAAGTACCTAGACTCCAAAATAAAGTAGCAAATGCCATGGCTACTATTGGTTCTCTCTTGGAAATACTGCGTGAAGCTATGCAATATGAATTCTTGGTCAAGCAACTACACAAACCTGCATATGAGAATGATGAATCAACACAAGTTTGCATCTTTTTTGGTCCCTAATCCCCATGGTACCATGAAATTCACGCTTACCTACTAAATGGTATCATATCTCCTCACCTCACACGAACCCAATGCCAAAACCTTATTCATAGAGCTTCCCACTACACTATCATCACCCAAACCATATATCGTCATGGTTATCATGATACTCTCTCTTGATGTTTAGATCAAAATGAGGCTACAATGGCTCTCAAGGAGGTATATGCTGGACTTTGTGGTGCTCACACGAGAGGGATAGTGCTAGCAAAGAAAATCCTTCGGGCTGGGTATTATTGGCCTACTCTAGAACATGATGCATGCGAGTTTGTGAAATGATGTTTACCTTTTCAACAACTTGCTAATCTGATCCAAGCTCTAGCTCAAGACTTGCAACCCATTGCACCGCCATGGCCTTTTGCCTGTTGGAGGTTTGATCTTGTCAGTCTTATTGCACCACTTTCTTTCGAAGGACACAAATGGATAATTATCGCCACTGATTACTTCACTAAGTGGGTTGAAGCAGTTCCCCTTGTCACTGCTACGGGAGTTCAAGTCTCCAAGTTTATCCTATATCATATCATATGTCGCTTTGGCATCCCAACTACCATTTTCACTAACCATGGAGGTAATTTTGAAAACCTAAATATGGAGGAATTGTACACTTCCCTTCATATCCATCACCATTTTTCTAGCCCATACTTCCCATAAGGTAACGGTCAGGCAGAGGTAACTAATAAAACCCTACTCAAAATCTTAAAGAAAGTTGTCAATGATTTCGGCCATGATTGGCATTTACAAATCAATCCCGCCTTATGGGCCTATCGCACCTCGTTCTGTACAGCCATAGGCACAACCCTATACTCCCTGGTTTATGGTGCTAAAGTAGTATTACCTATTGAGGTTGAACTCCCATCCTTGCACATTTCTTTGTGAGGCCAGATATCAAATGAGTATTACATAGTGGCTAGACTCATCCAACTAGATTTACTTGATGAAAAAAGGCAACAGGCCTATGACCACCTCATGGTCTACCAGAATCGCCCCAAGCGCAACTTCAACAAGAAAGTCCATCCATGCCAATTTCAAGAAGGAGACATGGTCCTCAAAGAAAACATGAAAGTCCAAGCTGACCGAGAAAAGAAAGGCAAGTTTGAGCCCACATGGCTTGGTCCTTATGTGGTCACAACATCTTTTGGCTCAGGGGCCTATCAATTATCCACACTTGAAGGTGAAGTCATGAATGATCCCACTAACATCATTCACCTCAAGAAATTCTATGCCTAAAAAAATTAATAAAAACAAATTTTAAAAAATATTGTCCAATGGTGAATACTTGGCAATTCAAGCACCTTGGATCGATACCCTAGTGAAAACCTAACAATCAGGCAGTAGGTGTACTTAGCCTATTCATTATCTGTCAATGACCTACATATCTAGTATCACCCCTTTACATATCATCAACCATCTCCCCATTTTCCAAGATATTCCAAGAGTTCCCTCCTCGAACTCCAACAACTCATGATACCAGCTTGGAAAGCCTACGTAGATCACATATTCTACCATGGTTAGCATATCTATTACATCCTTGTATCTTACCACATGTATCATATCAGGTGTATTTTATCCTTAAAACCATGCCTTTATATCATATACCTATACCAAGCCACAATATTCTATGTACCACATCCTTGTCATGCAACCAATAATTCTGTGTATCATACCCATGTAACAATAACCATATTGCATCAATGTTATTTCCTTGTCCTGAGCTTTTTCCTATCATATGCACAACTATATTCTATCCTCCATTCCTGATTCATCCACCCATTTCCT
This sequence comes from Cupressus sempervirens, assembly GCA_028749045.1. Lineage (NCBI taxonomy): Eukaryota > Viridiplantae > Streptophyta > Pinopsida > Cupressales > Cupressaceae > Cupressus > Cupressus sempervirens. Next base: position 220,791,386 of record CM053789.1, on the reverse strand, counting down.
ATTCATGCTTATATATTTTTGAGCCTTACAGTAAAATCCCACATCACTATCTCACTCACATCCTAGTTCCAATTCAAACATTGCCAAAAAAAACTAAAAAACATTCATAAATCATCCAAAATTATCAAAAAAATAAAAATAAAAATTCCATAGCATTCAAAAGGGGGTCATAAAATATGGCCATAAAAGCTTGAAACATTAACACCACCCCAAAATTCCTCTCAATTTATTATATTAAGAAATTGATATTAAGAAGAAGCATGGTAATGTCCTAAAACATAATTTCGGGCTTAGGAAAATCCAGCACAACTCGAATAGTGAAAGAGATGCCACAAAGCCAATCGTCGCCTTCCTTCCATGCAACCATTATTATTGTGAATCAAGAAGGATTTTTAGTCTTATTTAAGTTGTAGTGGCCACAATTAGTCTAACCACCTTCAACAAATATATCAATACTGTCTTGAAAGACTAGATATATGTCAGACTCTTTCATCCTCATATAGCTGGGGGCACAGAATAAGTAGGCGTAAGCATGAGAGTTTGGCTCCCCACTCTAGTGCCTTTTTAGGCCTTAAATGTTTTTTCAAGACCCAAGTGTCCTTTTTGGACCACTCTAGTTCCTTTTTTAAGGCTAAAACGCCTTTTTTAGGCCCTTGAAATGCCTTTTTAAGGCTAAAACACCTATTTTAGGCCCCCAACATGCCTTTTTTTTGGCCCAAACGCCTTTTTCAAACCCCTATTTTGACCTTTTCAAGCCCCCAAAATGCCTTAATAGGCCCAAGTGCCTTTTTCAGGCCTCCGAAATGCCTTTTTAGGCCTAAACATTTTTTTTCAAGGCCCTATTTTGACCTTTTCAAGCCCTCGAGATGCCTTTTTTAAAGGCTCAAACACCTTTTTCAAGCCCCTAAGACATCTTTTTAGGCCCAAATGCCTTTTTCAAGGCCCTCTTTTGGCCTTTTCAAGACCCTTCTTGACCTCTTTTGGCCATCACAAGCCTTGTGTAGGTCCCAATGCCTTTTTTGATGTCTCATAAGCATTTTTCTCATCACACACCTAGAGAAACGTCCCCACATTTTTTCTTATTATTGTCTCTCATAATTGTTAAATCTACATAGACATTCTCACCTACGAATCCTGGTTACCCTTACTCTATAGATTATATTGTTCCCACTTTTACAAGAGTCAAACTATTTCATTATTTATCACAAAAACAAAAACAAAAAATCAAATATATATCAAACATCCCAAAAAAAAAACATTTAACTATTTGACAAAAACACAAAAACATCCATATATATTCCATAAAATCCCAACAACAAAACATGACATTGCATTACAAACAACATTCGTTGTCCCCTTGATTGCCTAAATAACAAGCACAAAATTTTTATTCTCCTACAACGGCAACAACAACATTCCATTTAACTAATAATGTTTGGCAGATTATTTATTCTGGCCTCCCTGGGGGAGGTGGCAAGACAAGGTGTCCAATCAATGGCATTCCTTCATACCCAGTCCCAGATGATGCTGCCCCTGGAGTCATCCTCACACCTACCCAAAGTGTATCCACGGGGATCAAGATGTTACCACGCCTCAAGAGGGTGTTTATCTTCTCCATAAAATGTTTCTCTGAGTATACAACTCCTCTCCTTTGCTCCAAAGGGACCACCTGGTGATATAATCCCATGTAATATGTTGCTTCTCATGCAACCTTCACTTACTACTCCATGACATCTTTCATTTATGCCCGTAGTCTTTCTGCTCCTAGAATAGTTGTTGTCCTCTGCACAATATCGTGTTCTCTTTCATATCTATTCGCTAGCATTTTCATTGACTCCCTCTCATATTTCACTATATTCAACTAATTCTAGTACCACGTAATGTACACATTACTTGCATTCAGTTGCTCTTGAGACCTTTGCGCTAAACTATTGGTTTGCAATACTGACTCCCTGAATGCCTCTACTTTCAACCGCAGGAGCACTAATTCATTTTCACATCTCTCCATTGCCGCTCTCTCAGCTACCAAAGTTGCCTCCACAGTCTCCACTCTTGTTTTCTCCATCATTAACATCATCCCTAGGTGCTTAGCTTTCATCTATGTACCATCCTCTCGTGCTCTTTCAATCAAGCCTTGAAATAAATTCACATCTTTCTCTGCCTAGTTAGCCCATTCTTTTTCCGCTGCCAATGCTTTCTCCATCACCCACTAATACATTTGGCATTGATTTGCAATGGCTATATCTCACAATTATGACAAAAATGTCTCACCATTGCAACAGTAATAGATGTTGCTATTTTTTAGTCACAAATAATGACATCTATCCTCTGTTGTCACAATTACGACGCATATCCGTCGCTATGCAGCCACTTTATTGTGATATCAACCCCGTCGCAATTCTTGGGGCTGACATCGCAATAGCGATGGACATCCAGGTACTTGCAATAGTAGTTGGGGCATCGCCGCTATAGCGACCCTATCACAATTCTCATGGGTGACGTCGCAATTGCGACGATGGGGTAGGGTGACTTGATGAAAAAACTTAAAGAGTCAACTTGGTGAGCTGACCTGGTGGGGTGACTTGATGAACGAACTTAAAGAGTCAACTTGGTGAGCCGACCTAGTGGGGTGACTTGATGAATGAACTTAAAGAGTCAACTTGGTGAGAGTACTTGGTGAGCCGACCTGGTGGGGTGACTTGATGAATAAAATTAAAGAGTCAACTTGGTGAGAGTACCTGGTGAGCCGACCTGGTGGGGTGACTTGATGAACGAACTTAGAGAGTCAACTTGGTGAGCCAACCTCGTGGGGTGGCTTGATGAATGAACTTAAAGAGTCAACTTGGTGAGAGTACTTGGTTTTATGATATGTGGAGATTGAAGCCTGCACGATTTGGGCTTGGGGCTCAAGAAATCTCAATGTTTTCTATCGAGGTCTAATTAGATAAAGATCTTGTGATGAATGGGAATCAATGAGATGAACCTCAAACCAAGTGTAAAAATGCAATGTAGATTGACCGTATTGCTAATTCGAGTGTTCAGGAATCATCTTTTTCCTATAGCCAATTGGATGGCTTGATAATAATATATCATAAAATAATGGAAGGAGCACCAATAAAACACCATCCTTCTCAAATATAAGATGTGACCAATGTAGACACCTAAATTTGATTACACTGCTTTGGTAATCTAATTTAGCCATCTCTAAAGGCATCATTAATTAAATTCTTATTTAATTAATCCTTTGCCATCCCTAGTTGATTAATTTAATTAATCATCTATAGTCCTAATTGATAAATCAAATAATCTATTATTTATCAATTAAATCCTTTTCTCCTATCTAATTCCAAAAATCCCCATTTATTAAATAAATCTATTTGATAAATGAAATCCTCAAATTCAAAAACCCCTAACCTATCTCTAATCCTCCATTTAGCCTAATCCACCCCATCCACCCATACTAACCAAGCTTAGCCACTAACTCACCCACCCTCATTAATGCCATCCACTTGCACATCTCTAACATCCCTAATCTAATCCTAAACCCAAGCCTAATCCACCCCCTAATGTTGTCACATTCCTTAAACAAGTTTAAGACTTTCCTAATCCAAACCAAAGTCTCCCCTCAAAAAACCCAACCACTAAGTCATGAGTGCTCTTACAAAACATAAAAGACTCTTACAAGCCCACTCATGACTCTTACACCCATCTTCCACACTCTTCCCTCTTCCACACTCATTCCTCTTACATCCCTCTTACATACTCAACCCCACTCATCATGCCTTTAACCAACACTTTACCCTACCCTCTCACACTCATCCTCCTTGTGACAAGTGTCACCTTCCCATTGGTGCTAAACAAGCACAATCCATGTGCTCTCCTTTGAGTGCATCCTAGCCCTCCTTAAGCCTTAATCCATCCTTGCATCTAAGCCCTCCATCCCTCTACCCCTTAGCCTATAAATTTAATCCCATCCCAAGCCATTTCATCAACAATCTTTGAGCTAAAGTTACCATGCTATTTTGAGAACCAAAGCCATCAATCTTACCCTTATAATGCCAAATTGAGAGCTCACAAAGCTACCAATTTGCCATTACTCATCTCCATTGAAGCAGCTTTTGAGCATCTTGAGCATACATCCACAGCAAAAGGACACATCTACAGAATCCAGAAAGCATGGAGTGTTTTCTCTTGTGAGGTTTGCACTTCTTGTTTGCTTTCTTTGTCTAAGCATATATGTGAATTTAGTTTTTGGTTTGTGAATGTTTACTTTATTTGTTAATGTTCTTTGCATACTAAATCTTGTTCTACAACCAAATGAAGTTACGTAGGGTTTAAGAGTCTTGATTTGGTTTGATGTTGGAGGTAGTTGAGAATGACGTAGCTGAAAGCTTCACCTCCCTTGTCTCTTCCCTTTGCCTCACTCCTTCTCAGGCCTTAATATGTCATACTTATGTTACTTAAATCATTGAGTACTGACAATTTTTCTAAAATTGATTCCTTACATTTCTCTTTTCAAAAGCTTTCTTATAAAGATAAACTATGATAGAAATAATCTCTTGAACATGCACACACTTTTTCGGCTATGGTGGACTAGGAATGTGCAATATATATTTTGTGCACTACAATATCATGTAGTGAAACCGATTATACAAATATAGAAGTAGTGAAACAATGGAAGCAAAAGCCAGTAAAATTGGGAAGGTTCAATGAAAACAAATATTATGAAGAAAGATTGTAATGATGTGGCATTAGATTGAATACATCGGTATATGTAATTGGATCAAAAATATCTCTAGATATTAATGCCAGTAAAGCAACATCATAATTTTCTAAGATGTGCATATTGATCTCATCATTTTTTATTTAATTAACGTTACTTGAATGATTTGAACAAAAACTTACACAAAATAATAAAGCTACTTTGATTTTTAATCCATGTTACTCAGGTAGAAGAAGAATAGAACAACTTTCTTTTTTAATATGTATAGCATACCTAAAATGCACCCATAAAGCCCCATCTCAGTTGATTTGTTGTCAATCTTGGGATGACAATAGAAATTACTGGCATAGTAGGCCTATACTTAGCAATCAACCTGGGGCAAATAAAACATAAATATCATGCTGAGAATCAAAATGCGTAGATGTCTTATCTGTATATCAGAAAATCAAATTCAGATATAGAACAAACCTTAATCGCATCATGAAATTTATTTGAAAGTTCCAACCATTTTTGTTGCCCTTCTGTTGAGACCTTTCTACATTCTTCCTGTCAAAAACAAAGCCCAACCATCAAACTATCATGATCATACTTTAAAAAATTACTATTTAGCTTTTGACTTCACATTTCAGAAGTTAAATCACAACAACAAAAAAACAAAGATCCGTTTTGCAAATTTCATGAACACCCCTGAATCTAGAGGGGCATGCTTGGGAAGTAATTTGTTCCCTATCACCTTAGAACTGAAATAAGAAACTAGTTTGTGTTCAAAAGAAACATTGAGACCATAAACATACAAAATGACAAAATAACACAAAATTTAGATATTATAATTTATTATCATAGTTTGAAATAGCAAAATTTCATAACAACAAATGATTAGGGAGCTCCATGAAAGTTGGCTTACATGTGCTTTTTTTTCAAATGTAATTTCATATTAGCCCTTTGCAACTTTCACTAAAATAAATACATAAAACATATCGAGATACAATCCAAGCTAACTTCAATAAATAAACAAGAAACAATGTTTAGGAAAGCCATGAATAGTAATAGCTCTTTTAAGTAAAAGTTGCAAGAAAGAGCTTATATAAAACACCCTACTAGGAAGTTGTGGTGAAATTTAGAAAAAAAAAAAGAGGATACAATTCATAACTTTGTTGAATGCTAAGGATACAAATCCAGTTAGGACAAGCTTGAACGGGAAGATAGTTGGATCGAAAAGATTAAACATTGAATTCGTAATTTTTTTTAAATGTGGAGTATATAAATTGAATAAGGATAGATTTGCATCTTTTCATTAAAGAAAGTTTTAATCAAACCCTATCATAATATAATAGTTAAGATTGATCTTCAATCTCTTCAATCCAACTTTCCTACTATTCAACCCAGCTTCTTGAATGCTTTTCTACTTGAGCTTCAACCCATATCAATGGCTTTACCTACAAAGTAATAAAAACATATGATATGATACCTACTTTAGAGAAATAGAAAAATATTTAGTATCTTATTGAGCTTCACTTTGTTTTGAGAATAGTTTAATATTCTCCACTAAACAAGGCCAACCACGTGAAGGTGGAAGCTCATTTGGCCCCACCCCCCTCCCCCTAACATCACTCTACATTCCCTGTTAACATCTAACATTCATTCATTCTTTCAACCATTAATAAAATGTAACATTCAATAAATATCACATGATAACATTCAATCAATATCACATGATAACATTCATTAACACGTTAGATTCGTTAACACGCAACATTCATCAATATTCTGCATTAACACATAATTCATGAACATTCATTAGCTCATAATTAAATTCATTGAGACATAAAATTCAATCATTATCAATTAAGGTATGTAGATGACAATCATTTCTTTTTTTTCTTTCTATTTCTTTTTTCTATGCAAGCTGTAAGAGGAGCATCAGTGTCATCATCAATTCCCCCCTCATCAGTTGTTCTATTCTCTGTTCTTGATGATCTCAAATTCCTATGCTATTGCAAAGGGGGGTCCTCTACAATAACAAATAAAAGAGTTAAATTAAAAATAATTTATTATAATTGTTACAAGTATTTAATTATTTTAAATAACATAACTGTGGCACTCTTTACCTGATCTGACCACATCATTTTTTCTAGACTCAACGTCAACACACTCATGAACATCGACCCCTCAATCCTATATAGCTACTATACAAAATGTTACGTTAATCCAAACACCAATTGCAATTACATATAAAAAATTTAATAGCAAATGTATACCTCCACCACTGGGATGCACATCATGCGAACCTTCAGCATCCACAAATTGTGTAGAAGGATTGTCAGGCTGCATTCCAACATCCTACGCATTGTTATCATTGCTTGCTTAAAACAGATATACTCACTTTATATTGGAACTTAACATTAAATAAACTAATTGGTAAAGTATTCAATTTGAAATAAATCTCATTTAGCTTATTTACCTATGGCTCAAATGCATCATTATTAGAACTTTCCACACTAATTTCAGCTCGTAGTTGTTCAGCCACGGCTCTATAGCCTTGTTGGAAGCCAATTCTCTTATCCTCTTCTATGAGGCATCTCTTGAACTCTGAGCCCTACATTTTTGCGTGGTATGGTGAATTTTACTTGCATTGTTTCATCAACTAATGGAGGGTAGTTAAAATATCAAAAGGAAATACAAAAGTTGCAAAGTTGCATTAGCAACTTTTTGCAAAATGTTACAACTCTTAATAAAAACCACTCCCAATGGCTGCAACTGCCATGGGGTGGTTCTACCCACTTTGTACAAGCCTATAAAGGCTCTAAACATCCATGGGATGAATAAAAATCTATGTACTTGCTTTAAAATCAATAAAATCTACTGTTTCTAGGCAATTCTGACTTCTTTCCATACTGTACGGACTCCTGAAGGTTGTACAGTGGCTATTTTGCATTAAAAAGTTGGATTTTGCATTTTAAGAAGTTTTGGTGTTGGTTTCAAGGAAATATTTGTTTGCATTTGCAAGTTATCCATTTTTCTTTCTTGTTGCCTGTGAAACCCTCAAAACAAGGGTTGTGGCCAAAGAAATGGCCCTAGTTTGAATTCCCACCGTTGGAATTTTCTCCAATTTGGTATGGAGCAAACTAGGGCAATGTTTTATCATATGTCAAAAGCCTAGAGGCAGGAGGTTGCAGCAAGTAATTTTAAGAGCAAGCCCTAGGTCTAATAAGACCCATGTATTAGACCTTGTTTGTTGCAATTTGATGAGTTAGAGTGAAAAAGGGAAGTTGGGACTTGGTGTGGAGGCAAGGCATCTCAAATTTGGCTAGGAGGACATACTGAAGTTGAAGATTTGACCCATGCACCCATACTTTTAACCCTTTCATTGTAGACTGAGCCTAAAGTTGCTAATTAGGCCTGAGTGCATGATTGAGGTTAGGGTATTGCTAGAGTGGAGTAGAATTTTGAAACTTTGGAGTCTTTTGGCACTTTGAAAAGGGTGTTTGAATTTTCTTTTTGTTTACCTTGTTCTTTGTAAACATTTTGAGTTGTTGGTGAAAAACAGTGTTAAGAAACCTAAGTGCTTGTTAGGTTGGTTGTAGCAATTTGCATGGTAAATAGTTAGCAGGGTTTCCAACCCTTGTTACACCTTATTTTGGTCATTTTGGAGTTGTTCTAAACTGTCTTTGGTGTTTGGGAGTCTTGGAGGATCCAATTGCACTCTTGGTTGGGTGTGTAGTATAAAGGTCAAGTGCTGCAATCTGCCCTGTGATTGGTAACAACAAGTTTGCCTTAGACCTGATTTGTTTTGGGTTGTGTTGATGTTTGTTTTGGTTTCCATTTATGTTACAGGGTTGGAGTTTTCCAAAACACTTGGCATCAATTTTTGGTGTATGAGGCCTTGAATGGTACAAGGGAGAAGTAACTAGTATGCAGCCTTATGTGATGAGTTGGGTCCATGAATTAAAGGAGCAATTGTAACAGTAGATTAGTTCCTTGTTTGAAGGTGAATCAAGCCTTGAATGTTCTTGTGGAGAATAGAGGATTGGGTTGATAACTTGAATTGCTTAGTTGTTCCAATGTGCTAGGAGTTTGTTGGTGCTTCCAAAGGGTGTTACTCTGCATCATATATTGGTGTGGAGGAACACTGAGATCCAAGTTGAGGATCAGGAGCATAGACAAGCTAGTCTATCCTAGCATTTCCCATCAAAATATATAAAAAATTTGATACAATTTTTCATTTACTAATACTTACAACTCGTTCTTGAAGTTTCAAAAAACCACTAGAGCCGAGCTTGTGTGTCCCGTGCTTTTCTAGTCTTATCTTTGTTGCCTTTGATGTGTCAGGCAATCTATGAAAAGTTTGAAATATGTTAGATAGCATAAATATAGAGGTTAATTAGTACATAATTACATTCTTGACAGTATCACATACCTTGCTCTACTCTCTATTGGTGTAATTTCTTTTTTCATGTCAGCTTTATACTTTCCATCCAAAATCAAAGCCTGCCACTCAGCCTCAAGAACATAGGGCAGATGCTTGTACCTGGGGTTAACCTATAAATTTTTTCTGTATTGGTCCCTAATATACTTCAAACATGAACTAGCTTTTTTAAGGGGCTTGTTTCTCTCAAATGCATAAGGTCCAAAAAGTTGGGTCATGCTCTCTATAAGATCATCCTTCAACTTTTTTTCTTGGTTATTCCACCTTTTAAGTAAAAACAAAACATGTTAGACTCATAAATGAAGTGAATCTACCTTTAATATAGTTCAAGAAATGGATGAAAAGGAAAACCATTTTAGCAATGATATGAAATCAAAATAGTGGTTTGGGGTTTTAGTTAGGATATGATGTTCCACCAGGTACACAGGGTGGGCCCGAATATTCGCAAACACTCATCACCAAATTTTCTCCAAAAAACATCATTCCCTACAAAACAATCATGGGATCATTAGTCGATGAAGAGTGATCAAAAATTGAATTACTATTATATCACTATAGAATAATAATAACTTTAAAGTACCTGGAACTTTGGCTACTTTTAACGGAATGCCTTCATCGTCGTTGATGATCAATATGACATCCTTCATCGTTCCCATACTAGGAACATAGGAACATCCAAGAAATGATGTTGTAGCTCCTATTGCAAAAAGTTTCATAAGTTTCATAAGTCTTTTTCACAAAGTATAAAAGAACAAATGATAATTGATGTTAAAAAGTTGTAAAAAAAAAAATGGTTTGTTGCTGTCATAAGACAGTTATGAAGGGCAGTTGGAATCCAAGGAGTCTTTGTTCAGTTTGATGAGTCAATTAGATGGGAAAAAGGCTTGAAAAGCAAGGTCTTTATAAGACACAAGTTTTGTAGTTGAGAAAAGGGGTGTGTGTGTGTGTACGAAGAAAAGATATAAATAAAAGAATTTTGCACTTCACTGTCATAGGGACAGTTTTCTAATTTGCAAGATTCAGACTGGTAACTGAATAAGGTTCTTGCCATTCAAAAGTTACTATTTTGCTTCTTCAAGAGATTGTCATGTTTGATTAACTTTGTGCAAGGATTTTGTAAGTTATTCTCAAGCAAAACTACTTTTTAGATCTCTGATGTCCCAGGAAACGTGACAATCTGTCATTGTTTTGAAGTAATTTGGGAAAATGTGCCTCTCCCACTTTTTGTGATTAAGATGTAACTTTTGGGAGAGGTACTGAGGCTTTTAAATATGATGACTTTAACATGATTTAGATGCAGGTGACAGTGAACAAAGAAAGGAATGGCAAGGTGATTGTTAAACCAAACAGTGAAGGTGCATTTGCAAGGCACCACATGGTGAATATGATGATCGGAGGGTTGGAATGACTAAATAATGCTTGAAAACATCTAAGAGGGTTTTTTTTAATTTTTTTGAGCCATTAGAAAGATTTTATAAGTTGATTTAGGGTCTTTTCTAGGAAGCCCTAGGTTAGAAACCCTTAAAGGGAGGGTTTGATAGAAAAGTATCTAGAAATGCATGGAGGGTTAAACAAGTTGAGAAATCCTACTATTTATTAGATGCCTTAAGGTTGTGTAAAGGTTTGGGAGGTTGATAATAAGCACAAAAGGTAGTTGCTTTGTTAGGCAAGGGCTAATTAGGCCTAATTGATTGTAGAGACGACCATAGAAGGGTTCATCAGTCACAATTTGAAAGGTTGATATTTGCAAGGGTTTAAGAAATCATTAAAGGGTATTTGAAGAGGTGGAGAAGTTACCATGGTGTTTGAGAAATTTGGAAGAAAAATACAATTTTCTCGCAACACAGGGCTAATAGGACAGTCCTACAAAAGGCAGTTTTGAAGATTGGTATAGAGTTGATGCTTGGTAGGGGTTGCAACTCCTTAGTTATGTTGTTTGAAGGTTATTGAGGCATTGGAAGGATCAAGAGAATCCTTCAAGACAGAGATTAAGTGTTGATTGCATGAAGGGTGAATTAGGACTGTTCCCAATGAAAGGGAAGTTGAAACATGGACAAAGTGAATTGAAAGTTGTTCAAAATGAATCAAGGCAATGAACCTGTTACAGAGGAGTGTTTGGTTGATATCCTAAAGTCAGGGACTTCTTATTGATCCTTGAGTTGAACTCTAGTTCCTTGAGTGGATTCCAAGACATTGTTGAATCCTTGAGTAACTTATGAAGGGTGACTATTAAGGAAGATGATGAAAGCATTGATTACTACTAAGGAAGATCAAAGCAAGACAACTCCATTTATCATGAAGTAACTCATACACATTAGAAACGGAATCATACTTGATGTAAGTTTATAAGGCTTATCTGAAATATCAACTACATCACTGTAGATTTATTATCACATTAACCATTCTATGAAATCAAGGACATTATATTAGACAATTATTTCATCAATAAAAGCAATATTTATTCACATCTCATTGCATGATCAAGCACATGAATATGGTGCAAGGCACCTAACCTAGGAGGTCTTGGGAACCCAACTAGTCCATCATTCCTTGAAGCCCTAGCCTAACTTGATCAACTAGGCCTAGGTACCAAGCAACAGTCTAGAGGGTGCTGGAGCAAGATCATCCTAGAAACTTTTCAGATTCTAGCAAGTGTCTTAAGAGGTTCCTAAAATAGTGGAGAAGTGCCTATGCCATAGAGGGATAGTTAGTGAAAATACAAGAAAACAGATTGGAAATGCTACAAGGATTGTAGGCCTAGAAGTGCAAAGGATTGTTGTGGATTTGGTAGATTCCAAACAAACTAAGGATTGTGGTTGGACTGAAGAAAATGTAGACACCTAAATTTGATTACATCGCTTTGGTAATCCTATTTAGTTATCTCTAAAGGCATCATTAATTAAATGCTTATTTAATTAATCTGTTGCCATCCCCTAGCTGATTAATTTAATTAATCATCTATAGTCCTAATTGATAAATCAAATAACCTATTATTTATCAATTAAATCCTATTCTTCTATCTAAATCCAAAATCCCCATTTATTAAATAAATCTATTTGATAAATAAAACCCTCAAATCTAACAACCCTTAATTTATTCCTAAATCCCCTTTGTAGCCTAATCCACCCCATCCACCCACACTAACTAAGCTTAGTCACTAACTCACCCACCCTCATGAATACCATCCACTTTCAAATCTCTAACAAGCCTAATCTAATCCTAAACCAAAGCCTAATCCACCCTCTAATGTTGTCACATTCCCTAAGCAAGCTTAAGACTTTCTTAAGCCAAGGAAAGTCAACAATCTCAACTCCCTCCAAAATATCCCAACCACCCAACAATGAATGCTCTTACAAAAGCCATAAAGACTCTTACAAGCTCTTACAAGCCATAATGAAAGGTCTTTATGAAGATATTATCCTTTGAGCCTCCTTTGTTGACTCATTCTTCCCCTTTCCTCCATCCACTCACCTTGTGACATGTGTCACTCCCTGATTGGTGCTAAACAAGCACAATCCATGTGCTCCCTTTTGAGTGCATCCTAGCCCTCCTTAAGCTTTTTCATTTCCTTCCATCTTAGCCCTTGATCCCTCAAGCCCTTTGCCTATTTAAGGAATCCTCTCCCAAGCCATTTCAATCACAATCCATCAAGTAAAGTTATAATGCCATTTTGAAGCCAAATCCATACTTTTGCATGCATCCACACCAAAAATCCCAAAAATCTCCATTGAAGCTAGTTTGGAGCTTGAGCATACATCCCAAATCCTATCAAATAGACTCATCCCTAAATCAAGCAACCATCCTCATTGGGAGAGCCATTCCATGGCTCATATTCTCATTTGAGGGTTTCACTTTGTCTCTCATATATGTTATGTCTTTTATGCTAGTTAATGCTTTGTTCTCTTGATAGATTAGTATTACTTGCTAACATATTTCTCATATACATTTGTCTTGGTTGCTGTCACCATTGCTTGTGTCAGCGAGTGAAGTTTTTGAAGTGGATTGCCCCATTTGGGCTCAGCAGTTGTGTATACCCGGTGTGGGTAAGGGGACTTATACCAAGTCCTAGATCCAAAAATTGGATTGTGAAAGCCTTCTAAACGCTAGTAGAAGAAGTGGTTGCTAGACTCTGCATCAGAATATAATTGCGATAATATACTACAAGAAAAGATGATCTTCAATATTACAATATTTCATAACTAAAGACAGCTAATTGAAGTTTGACCTATAACATAACCTTGTATATCCAAGCTATGAATGGAGTCGAGTTCTTATGGTTTGGAATCATAAAATTGTGAAAAAATTTAAATTTTGAGTGACTACCAAAGGGGGGTCATTACAATCTACATCGTAAACACATAACACTTAAACACATAATAAAAGAGAGAAAAAGAGGGACTTGTGTACTAGTAGATAGTGCAACAATCGATGCCTATAAGCTGCGTGTTGCTGACTCAGCAGTCAAAAAGAGATTTGTGGCTGACTTGGATGGAGGTGGCATCGCCATAGGATACAATTGATTTGAAGCTAAAGAATAAAATTGTTAGAGCATGCATAAATATAGAACGTGTGGACTAGCATGGACAAGATTGTTAGAGCATTAAAAAAAAGGATTGTTTGAAAATGTATTGTCAATCATTATGATCATTCCTATATATATATATATTCAATGAAAAACACAAGTGGGGAATGGAACATGTGATCTACCTGAAACACCTGCAGCACCCTCATCATGGGAATGGGGCTCGAAATCACACAAAAAACTCTGTAAAGACAATGCATCCATATTTTAATTAATGCCATAAAAGAGCATAACATAAAAACCATTATTGAACTCTTGTTATAATTAAAAATTTCATTAATACTTACTTTTAAGGTTTCAGAGTTGTGCAACAATTCAGATCCACTATCTTTTATTTCCCAAGTAGTAGGCTTTATGGTTGCCAAACGTATAATTTCTCTGCCAATTTTCTTTAGCACCTTTTTAATTGAACCAATTGGGTCATCGGTCTCTGCTAAATCAATATAGAAAGGGTCCTCCTCAAGGGGGGCTATTGAGGGACTGCAGGTTTCTTTCCCTCCCTTCGACCACTGGCCCTCTGTGACAACAATAGTATTAGTATTATCAAAATTACTCCAAAACAATGAAGAAAACAACATTAAAAAAATAACATTTTGCTTCTATCTAGTTTGCACAATTATAGTGAGTTTTACCTGCTCATGTGTAGATGAGCCGGGAACATTGCCGGCATCCCCTCCGGGCAGTTGCTCCATATTGTGCCCCTGTGTCAAAGATCAAGTATAAAAATGTTAGCCAAAAATTTATTGAATAAATGGTATGTTGGAGTCACTGATTAGAAGTTTGTTTAATAATATGTACCACCCCCATGATAGTAGCCTTGTTTGTATCTATGCAGTTCAAATTGTAATCAATAAGCAGCTCTTCCCTTGCACGTATTGATTTTATTGCACAGATGAATACACGATTTCCCTCACGTGCCTCAAATATGCAATTGGGTTGCTTTATAGTTGACCCAGGTCGTGTACTATTTATAAAACCTGCAATATTCCCTGTTGCTTTTGGCCTTCCATCAATGTATATAGCCACACTTTTACTTTGATTATTGTCTTGATGTTGTATATAATTTGCCGAGAGGGCATACCTACGCATACTTTTTTTATATTGAACAATATGCATCCAACTTTTGTAATCATAACATGGTCCAACATACTCCATCAATTCAAAAACTTTGTTGTAAGACACCTTAATGCCATCCATAGAAAATAGTCCCAAACCATGTAATGATGATGGTGCTATGTGATATATCCTCTTGTTAACACAAAAATTAGTGTATATTGGAGGAAGTTCCTTGGGTACCCAATGTTTCCATAGATGTTTGGTACCTTAAGGGCACCTCGATGTCACCTTTCATCTCATCATCATAAGAACATGACCCCCCTTGAGCAAGGAAAAATTTCATGTGTTTATTGAATTTCCTTCTAGTCCTTTGACCTCTAGTTAATCTCCCTGTTCTAGATAAATTGCATGTCTCACTTTCCTCTTCTATTCCTATATTTTCCTCACTCGAGGAAGACACTTCTGACAAATACCTATTCGCTAGTACCTACAAATGGGAGAGATCTTAGAAGACATCAATCTTACTATTGATAAGTGTATTAAATAGACTGTCTATAAGGAGTATTGACTTATACCTGTCGATCCATGAGACTGTGCGGGATGCTTCTGAAAGGGGTTCAGTTTCCTGCAATGTAATTCAATTATCTTGAGCATAATCACATCATAATCATAATCACATCCATCATAAGCATCATATAAAAATTAAAAACATTAAAAGGTACACAATAGAACACTTAAATCAGGATCACATTATAAGCCTACTAGGGAAGTAGCCTAGTGAAGGGCTAAAACTGGGTTTTTGTATTAGCTGATGAGTTGAAGGCTTAGTCACCTTGGGGACATGCTATTTGAAGTTGTTTGATGTGTGTGGAGGTGGAGGAAACACCTAGTTAAAGTGAAGTCAAGTTTGGCGCCTATTGAGGCATTGTGAGCATTTGATAGTTTGCTGATTAGATTGCTTGGATGAATCCATTGGATGGATTGAGGGACATTCATGGGATTATTCCAAAGATGTAGAACCTAAGGTGGCATAAGGATTTGGTGTGCACTCTAATAAGTTATGGAGTTGGCTTGGATCAAGGAGAGGGATCTTATGAAGATGCTTGGTTGGTGTCATCATCATCATCATCATCATCATCATCATCATCATCATCGTCATCATCATCATCATCATCCTCGCCATCATCATCGTCATCATCATTGTCATCATCGTCATCATCATCAACATCATCATCATCAACATCAACATCATCTTCATCATCATCATCAGTAGCAGCATCATCATCATCATCTTCTTCTTCTTCTTCATGAAAATTTGTGTCCAGAACATCATCCAATAACTGTTGATCGTGATCACCATCTACATCATCTTCTACTTCTTCAGTATCTTCTTCTTCCATCACATTATACTTTATCGGCCTTCCTCTCAGTTCATGTCTACCAACAAATGACCAACCTGGTTTATGTGAAACCTTTGAGTAAAATACCTACTCACATTGGCTTGGAAGAAGGGCTCATCCCCAACTGGCTCAAACAACCTTGTATTAACCATTATAAATCCATTATCATGTTCAATAATAGTTCTATTAGGATCATTTGGATTAAGTTGTAGCTTGTACCATTTGACAATGAAGAGTACTAATTTGAAGGAGCTAAAGTCACACTCAAGTATATCATCCAAAATGCCATAGTATCGATTTATAAACTCTTGAGGATGTAAGTCATTTCTAGATGAAATATTAGTCACTTGAAAGACTGCAGTTATTCCTAAATCACAAGTTTTCTTCATGTCATCCAACACTTTGATGCAAAATTTTTGACCATTATAGAACATAGCCTTGTGGTGTTTAACCTGCAATTGTAGACACCTAAAAACCTTTAGAAAATAAAGTATTTTTATTTTCTGAAAAATTCCTGATGACGTCATCATTTATTAATTAATTATTTATTTAATTAATTAATTTATTTTTATGCCATTAAATCCCTGTATCTTAATTAAAAATATTTAATTAAGGAATCCCTCCCAAAAATGTTTAAATCTTATTTAAACATTATTTCCTTATTTATTAATTATTTAATTAATAAATTGACCAAAAAACCCAAAATAAATAAAAAATTAATTTTTTGCCCAAAACTTGGCCAATTTCCTTAAGACCACTAACCTCTTCCAAAATCTTCTAATCCTTCTTTAATTTTGATTAAAGGCTAATCCCATCATTTCCTACCCCTAATCCCAACTCAAAAAATTTAATTAAGATTAAATATTAATCCTCATGTTTATTAAAAAAAAATTAATAAATATCTCCTCAACCCAAACCCTTGAAATAAATAAAACTTTATTTATTTCCTAAAAATCTAATTTATCCTCATCTTAAGAAGTTCTAGACTCTTCTAGAAAGTCTTCATCCTCATCCTAGGAAGTTCTAGACTATTCTAGAAAGTCTTTATCCTCATCCAAAGTCTAGACTCTTCTAGAAGATGTCTTTAAACCTAATCCTAATCCCCTCCTAACCTTGTCACATTCTCTAAACATGGATTAAAACTTATTAACCCAAGCCAAAGTTAACAAATATCTCCTCCTTCACCCACCCTCATTAAATACCATCCACTTGCCTATCCCTAAGCTAATCCTAAACCATCCTAATCCATCCTCTAATCATTTGCACAAGCCTCAGCAAGCTTAAAACCTTCCTAATCAAGCCCAAGTCGAAATTCTTCTCATCTCCCTCAAAATATCCCAACCATAAAACTTTATGAAGCCCACTAGGCCATAAATGACTCTTCCAAACCCTTTTATTGCTCTTACAAGCCATTACGAGGGTCTTTATGAAGATTTTATCCCTTGAGCCTCCTTTGTTGAGTCATCCTTCCCCTTTCCTCCATCCTCTCACCCTGTGACATGTGTCACTCCCTGATTGGTTGTAAGGAAGCACAATCCATGTGCTCTCCTCTCATGCAATCTGAGCCCTCCATGAGATTTTCCCCATCCTTGCATCCTAGCCCTTGATCCCTCAAGCCCTTTGCCTATTTAAGGAATCCTCTCCCAAGCCATTTTAACACAATCCATGAAATAAAGTCATAATGCCATTTTAAGAAGCTATTTTACATCAAAACCATACACTCACACCCAAATTCCAACTCCATTTGAAGCCCTTTTTGAAGCATAAAGCTTGAGCATACATCTTATCTATTTAGACAAAGCTACTCAACAAGAGAGCTTCTCATTGAGAGAGCCCATTAATGGCTCATATTCTCAATTGAGAGTTCATCTTAGTCTATCTTGAAGTTTATGAATTTTGTTTAGTTTGTAGAAGCTTTATTTAAATTTGGTTTCTATTAGCATACTAACATTGCTCATATACATTTTGGCATGCCTGATGGGACCCCACATGGGTCATCTTCATTAGCTTTTTTAGTCAAGTTTTGTATGTCATTTGCTAATTTTGGCTAAAATTGCTTGTTTTTGTGATTGGTAGGATTGTATAAATTGGTTTTGTAGGTCCACATGAGCATGAAGAAGACAAAGGAACTCATAGTCTATCTCATAGTATTTGCAAATTTTTCAAGCTTATAGGTGGACAAAGCACTTGGAATTCTTCTTCCTCTTCTTGTCTATATTCTTCTTATTCCATCTACTTCTTCTTCTTCTTCTTGTGAGAGATCTTGGCCATTTTTTTTTGAAGGAAGCAAAATCATACACACTTCTTTTTAGTGCTTAAAATGAACCCCTAAATCATACTTAAATCCATTAAAAACTAAAAATTTGCCAAAAAAAAAAAAAAAGCCTTTTAACAAGTGAAACTAAACCAATTCAATCATTTGCATCCTTGCAACATCAAGGTTTTAGATGCATTCATGCAAAGTTAGGAACACTTGATTTTTGGAAATTTAAAAAGAACTTCAAGTTTCCATTTCAAAAGGTTCAAAAACACTAAGTCCACACTAAAATCTAAATCAAACTCAAAGCATCAATCAAGGATAAAATGAACCTCATTTGCAAATATTTTAAAGTTCTTTTAAAAATCTCATGAAAACTAAGAGTCCTAAATGGTTGCCAAAAATTGTCCTAAAAGCTTTGTTATTTGTTCCAAACAAATGTCTTGTTGCAAAATCTTAAATGTTTCTTAGGTTTTTCATGCATCAAAACAATCTAGGAATATCATTTTTGGGCTTAAAATATGCAAACTAGAACACAAAATCTTGAATGAAAACCAAAGTCCAAAGAGTCATTTTCACTTTTGAGTCCAAAATAATCTTGAATGATCTAGGGTTAAAACAAAGCACTTCAAAGTTCTTAAAACAACACACAAAATCTCAATCTTGAATGCTCAAAGGAAAAAAACTTGAATGTTTAATCACTTGTCTTTGAATGCATGTTGCTAAAATCACTCTTGAGTGCCATGGATTAAAATCAAGTTTTTTTTTTTTATGAATGCATGATTAAAACAACAAATCCAATCTTGAATGCCATAGATCAAATAATCATCTTTTGGAGCATAAAAAGAATCCACATTTTTGAAATCCTCTAAGTTATAAAAACTAATAAAGACACTTTGAGTAAGTTTGTAGTTGGACTCACCCTCTTTAATCACCCATCAATTTAACCATTAGTTGCAATCTCAGTGCCATCTATGGGGATGGGTCCACCTAAGAGGGTGTTAAGTGCTCCACGCAAATCAAACTCCACTCACTCGGGTTTTTAGTGGTTTTTCTAAGTTAAAAAATTTCTTGAATGTGCATTAATCTCGCTCACACTTCATTTGGGCATAAAAATTTGACAAATCTTGACGTGGAGGACTTTCGGGCGTGCGCTTGGCAATCGAGTTTCACACATCTTTTTTTTGGGCTTAAAACAAACTCACACTCAATCTTGAATGCCTAACAATCAATGAACATTGCATGGTTTGGATGCATTTTCAATGGCGCTCGCATTTCTTATGTTGACGATCTCTCAACTTTCATTATGCTGAAGATGTTGTCAAATTGGAATGAACATTGTATGCCATAATCACAAGTGTCTTCAATCATAGCTTACAAAATCTTAATCATCAATTGGAATAAACACGTGTCTTTTAAAGCCCAATATCATGTATGCGGTCTTGTTTTACACTTTTTAGGAGGCCTGCTTGGGGATTTCTTCACCCCTTGGGACGACCTCAACTCCAGCCTTCTGGTGGAGTATAAAAATTGGGAGGTGAATCCAAAGACACCTCTCTTGGAATCAAGATTTTGTCACTTGGGCTAATCCTCAAGGAACTTTATACCCTTGAGAAGTGAAAGAGGAGACGTGGGTTACCGCTCCTCTCGGTTGTGTGACATCTTTTTGGCTTCATCTACGAATTTGGGCCTCACATACCTTGTATATATCAAGGACTCCCTAGCTATAACAAATTTCATCCTTGTAGAAAGCTTCCTAGGATGTTGGTGTGTTTGACGTGCTTGCTCCAAAATTTTGTCTGCTTGTTTGTTCATAGCTTTTGAATGAATGTTTGCCAACTTTGGTCAAAATCCCAAAAAAGTAGAAATCTCCCAGCTTAAGGCATACTTAGCATAGTCACTGCCTCATCAGAAAATCATCCAAGCTCCCCCGCTGCAACCGAATCTATCTAGTTCCTTGCTTTAGAACAATCCCAAATCCAAAGTCTCTCCAAATCATCCCCCCCAGCCAGCTAGCAACCCAATCCAAAATCACACCCCAAGCCTTTAGAGAGTTGTTGTCATTCTGCTAGAATTTGCCATCCAATCAATCTGACCAATCCACCAGCCTCACCAAGGTTATCCCTTTGACAGAGCTTTGTCTAGGGTAATCTAGCTTTATCACTTGTTATCTCTCATCACCTTGAGCTAAATGTTGGGATCCACAAGTGGTCAATCTCGTGTCATGCCCATAGGATCATTAGTCTATCTTTAAGTTGACACAATCTCCACCAATCCAGCGCATAGGAAAGCAAAACTCTCACTTTTTGATAGCATGCCCTTGAAGTCTTCCATCCACAGGAAAGCCAAAACTTTCCAGCCAATCCTCCTTAGGTCTGTCATACAGCTTTGACTCTCCCTAGGAAATCCTTCATTAGCCAATCC
Organism: Cupressus sempervirens; assembly: GCA_028749045.1. NCBI lineage: Eukaryota > Viridiplantae > Streptophyta > Pinopsida > Cupressales > Cupressaceae > Cupressus > Cupressus sempervirens. The sequence goes on along the minus strand of CM053789.1, from coordinate 220,770,518 downwards.
AAAATCTGCACTTAATCCAAATCCAACTATGAGCTTTCGTGTTCATCCATATGCAAGACCCCATCCCCATCCGACTCATCATCAAAATATGAAATCCCAAACCTATCATGATGTGTTCGGTCGTATTGTCCTTGCTCCCGCCACCTCCTATTCCAATGATGATGAAAATCTTGTTGACTATGAAGGGTATATTGAAAGCCTTAGAAACATTCCCCCAAGCATCCCACAAAATCCATGCATTCTTCCAAACTATCTAGTCATGCCATCTGATATCCCGGCTTCTCCTCCATCACCCAATCAACCAAGCTTCCAATCTTCCACCCCATCACACTAGCTATTCCTGTCAATCCACCTCCACCTCCGACACATGAGTCTCCAAGGAATCTCCTATAGAAAAAATAAGAAAAGTTGCCTCCAACAGTCGATAAGCTATGTCATCTAATCCAACCATGTGAAGTAGTCAGTAATGAAGCTTCCCCATCTATAATATCACCTCCATCTCCCATAGCTATCATCTCCATACCATCCATCAAATTGCTTAAAATCCTTCCACTTCCCGCAAGCATCAAAATCCCACCATCTATCAAAACCCTCCAAATCCTATCCACATCACCTCCAAGCATTTCCCAAATCTCCCATAATGACCCTTATGCATCCATCTTCTACTCACCCATCTCCACTACTGAATCTCCCATCTATCCATCCGCTGCCTTTGAAGAGTCCATCCCTTCACCTCCTATCGCACCATCCACTCCAAACCAATCCTATCAAGATCCTGCCCAAAAGCATGTTGACATCCCCCAAAGCATAAACAAAGATATCATCATACCATGTCTTCCATCCATAGTGCAGTCACTATCCCCTCCATCTCCAAAACCTCAAGCCATACCTCCTCTACTGCAGGATATCTTTTCATCCCATCAGCTAAATCAGGATATCTCCTCCGCTCAATGCTTCCATCTTACCACCTATCCAAGCTATTCCACCATCTATAATCTACCCTCTTGGTTCACTTACATTCATCCATGTTGGCCCCCTCTCAGCAAAAGAATTAAGAACAATATCTCCCCATTGCAATACACCTAATGAAGCACTTCTACCATTTTCTGCAAGCAAAAAGTTTCCTCGCTCGTTCAAATGCTCAATTGATGGCATTATCAAGGTCAAGGTTTAGGACCACAAGAGAAAGGAATCAAAAAGCCTATTATTGCACAAAAAAATCTAGGATTTCATGGTCTTGGATATGTATCCAAAGGCTCACCATCTAAAGGTGTTGGTGTACCACACCCCCAAACCAAGCCTATATACAAACCCCCCATGCCAGCCTCCCATCAATCCTTCAAGAAATCTTATGTCATCCCCCCTCCACCATCTTTGCAACCTAAAACAACCTACCATATCCCCCCTTCATCTGCTAAATCCATTTTGGGTCCCTATGTCCCAAAATCTACCATCCTCCATCCTCCTATCAGCCATCATTCAAATCCTATTCCCTCCATTCCTATGCAAGATCAGCAAAGGAACATATCGAGGCACATCATCCATCATCATCCTCCTACACGCTCTCCCATATCCTCTCCATCTCAAAAAGCTTCTCCTAACCATCTTCCCAAAGCTTACCATAGCAATGTGAATGCTAACTTCAAAATGCATAAAGCTAAAAATCCACATCCTAGGCAATCATATGTCTATTCTAAAAAACATACTCCAAAAAGGAAAAATCCAATCAAAGAATGCAAAATAATGCAAAAGCCTATGAAAAGAAAATCCAAAACCATGTGGATTCCAAAGAAAAAAGTTGAAACCCAATGCATAATGGCATCCACCATTGCTAATCCTCCATCCAGTGACTCATGTCCCCCATCTCCTAACTCCATCTTGGGTGCCTATATCCCCAAGCACGCTTCCACAAATCCTCCATCACGCCCGCATCTACCATCTATCCCCCATATGCTCTTTTCACACCCATCCCAACATGTGCCAATGTTGCTCTTGCAAGCATCCCCATCTCATGCTCCTTTCCAACCTTTTCATCCCTCCATCTCCTACCATCAATCCAATCTATTGCATAAATCACACATCCGGTGTACCAATAGCTAGCAACAAAATTGAACATTCCAACAGCCAATGAAAAATCCCAAAAAAGCCAAAATAGCTAAAGAAAGCCAAAATCATTCCAGCTAAGTCCAAAGTCAAAAAGTCAAAAAAAATAAAGAAAAATAAAGCGTCCATTGGTGAAAACTTGGCAATTCAAGCGCCTTGGACAAGTACCATGATGAAAACTTGGCAAACAAGTGTCATGCGTAATCCCGCCATCCCCAGCTTAGCCTATCACCCTCATACTTTTGGTCATCTCTTGACATCCAACTCCATCTTCTAATCTATCCACCTATCCTCCAGCCTCCATCTTCCATCTCACACCATTCACTTATCACCTGTAGCTTTAGCCAACCATCCCAACTATCATCCATCTCCCTAGCCCCTTCAGCTTTTTCCATCCTAGCTTCAATCCTATCACATCCATCATAAGACCTCCTTCCACATGTTATCTTCTGATTGGGGGCACTATATTCCTTGGAGATCTTGTCTTGTCCATCCTCCCTTGTCATTGGTATCTAGCTCTAGGCTATCCTCATGCAAACCCAATGTCATCTCTTTATATCCATCATAATCCTAGCTATCTACCATCCTATCCATCCATCTCATCCTGCTCCTCTAGCTATCCTTGGTCACAAAATCTCTCATCATCATTGGATGCATCCTGCCAAATCCATATCTTTCGCTATCACCCCACCCTTAGCTTTTGCATCTTGCACAACATCGAACCATCCTGCTATCCTGTCATCCTGAGCTTTTGCCTGCTTGTAACTATCTTGGTCAGCTTCAACTTGTAAATATCTTGGTCCGTCAGCTTGTACGTCCTCTTTAGCTTAGTACCATTGTATCTATCTAGCTTTTGTGTTAGTTCCTCCTTGATCAGCATCTTGCACACATCACACATCTTGGTTAGCTATTCGAATGCATCCTTTAGCTAGATCTCCTGTCACCAAAGTATTATCCTTCTTAATTCAGCTTGCCAGACGCATCACTCACCCAGATCCATCAGCTTAGGTGCTCTCCAATAGATCCTTGTAGGATATAGCTTTCCTCATGTCTGATCTTGGTCTGTTAGTACCTCGTCCTACCCATCTCGTTGGCAAACAGTTCTCTTTTGGATTTTCACTTTCTTTTGATTTGGAATCTTCCCTTTTGGGTCTTGAAGTATCTTTTCCAAGAAATCTTTTTGTTCCCTCCTCAAGGTTGCCATGATCTTCCATATCATGGTATGCTACAAATGGGGCACTCTGAGCGTATGGTTTTGATCAAGTCTTTCGTTTGTTTCTTTTTTGCTTGTGGGTTACCCAGTGTTGGTTCCACACTGTTTCCTCTGAGTTTCATGTGTGATGCTGGGGCAATCCTTATGTGTTTGTTTTGAGTTAGTCTGTTAGTCCTCTGGATGGTTGGTGACACGGCCTTGATGTTCTTGGTAACCTTGGCAATTAACCAACAGTCCTATAGCAAATCTAGTGCTCAACTACATGGTGGTACTTCTCTTTGAAGTATTCCCCTGCTCAAAAAAGCTTCAATGGTTTCCCTTCATCTCCATTATCCCCCATCCATATCCAGCATCCGTCTCTCCTACCCTAGCTTATGCATCAGTATCTCTTTGAATCACTCCTCACCTTTAGCTTTAGGGATCCACAATCCTAGTCTTAGGGATCCACCAATCCAAATCAATCCACCAAGCCTCATCTTTTGAGATCCACAATCCTAGTCCTAGGGATCTCCGAAACCCATCTTCTGCCAATTTGACTCTTTGAAATCCTGTTGCATCAGCTTTTTAATCCCCTCATCCATCTCCCCATCCTAGATTCCTTTTATAGCGCTCTGCTCCTTCATCCTCTGCAATCCCTGAGATCTTAAGCTTGCTTCCTCTTGTGCCTCTGATTCTCCCTTTATCATTCTCCCATAGTGAGAGTTTGAGCTAACTAAATCTCTTCTCTTAAGCCAATCTGAGTCTTCTTGCTCATCTTGAATTCTTGTACTTTTCAAGAAGTCATCGAGCCTCACTTTCTCTCCCTGTCGCCTTCTTGAGGGGGCATCTTGCAGTCCATTCTCTCCTCTTCTGCTCTAGCCTTGGGCATCTTATTTTCTTATCTTTGATGCCATGCCACTTGCGGCATCACATCAAAGAGGGGAAAAATGTAGACACCTAAAAACCTTTAGAAAATAAAGTATTTTTATTTTCTGAAAAATTCTTGATGACATCATCATTTATTAATTTATTTATTTATTTATTTTTATGCCATTAAATCTCTTTATCTTAATTAAAAATACTTAATTAAGGAATCCCTCCCAAAAATTTTTAAATCTTATTTAAACATTATTTCCTTATTTATTAATTATTTAATTAATAAATTGACCAAAAAATCCAAAATAAATAAATAAATTATTTTTTGCCCAAAACTTGGCCAATTTCCTTAAGACCACTAACCCCTTCCAAAATCTTCTAATCCTTCTTTAATTTTGATTAAAGGCTAATCCCATCATTTCCTACCCCTAATCCCAACTCAAAATATTTAATTAAGATTAAATATTAATCCTCATGTTTATTAAAAAAGTTTTAATAAATATCTCCTCAACCCAAACCCTTGAAATAAATAAAACTTTATTTATTTCCTAAAAATCTAATTTATCCTCATCCTAAGAAGTTCTAGACTCTTTTAGAAAGTCTTCATCCTCATCCTAGGAAGTTCTAGACTATTCTAGAAAGTCTTTATCCTCATCCAAAGTCTAGACTCTTCTAGAAGATGTCTTTAAACCTAATCCTAATCCCCTCCTAACCTTGTCACATTCTCTAAACATGGGTTAAAACTGATTAACCCAAGCCAAAGTTAACAAATATCTCCTCCTTCACCCACCCTCATTAAATACCATCCACTTACCTATCCCTAAGCTAATCCTAAACCATCATAATCCATCCTCTAATCATTTGCACAAGCCTAAGAAAGCTTAAAACCTTCCTAATCAATCCCAAGTCGAAATTCCTCTCATCTCCCTCAAAATATCCCAACCAATAAACTTGATGAAGTCCACTAGGCCATAAATGACTCTTCCAAGCCCTTTTATTGCTCTTACAAGCCATTATGAGGGTCTTTATGAAGATTTTATCCCTTGAGCCTCCTTTGTTGACTCATCTTTCCCCTTTCCTTCATCCTCTCACCTTGTGACATGTGTCACTCCCTGATTGGCTGTAAGGAAGCACAATCCATGTGCTCTCCTCTCATGCAATCTTAGCCCTCCATGAGCTTTTCCCCATCCTTGCATCCTAGCCCTTGATCCCTCAAGCCCTTTGCCTATTTAAGGAATCCTCTCCCAAGCCATTTAAACACAATCCATGAAGTAAAGTCATAATGCCATTTTAAGAAGCCATTTTACATCAAAACCATACACTCACACCCAAATTCCAACTCCATTTGAAGCCCTTTTTGAAGCATAAAGCTTGAGCATACATCCTATCTATTTAGACAAAGCTACTCAACAAGAGAGCTTCTCATTGAGAGAGCCCATTATTGGCTCATATTCTCAATTGAGAGTTCATCTTAGTCTATCTTGAAGTTTATGAATTTTGTTTAGTTTGTAGAAGCTTTATTTAAATTTGGTTTCTATTAGCATACTAACATTGCTCATATACAGCAATAATATGTGAAACATGTCAAAATTATTGTATGATGAGTTGATAAACATACAGGTGATTAATAAATTTGTATGTACTTGGAAATCTCTTAAACCACATGCTAAATCTATTTCCCTTTCCGTAACATTGGAATCTCCATTACAATGAGCTTCTTTAACCAATGAAGATACACCTTCCTATGTTAATGTGCGACCAAAATGTTGACATCGTTCAATCTATACCATCATCCAATCAAGATTGTTTGCAATATACAAATGTAGTGCATCCCACTCTCGAGCACCTATACAAAAAAAAAATAGACAACTTACAACCGATTTATTTTGAAGATTAAGAAATAATTTATTACAATATCATCTTATAATTTATTACCTCTCACTTTCCTCAATGTACCTTTCCCCATCAAGTAATCCCCTTCTAATTTTTTAAAAGGCTCGAGATCCCAAATAAGAACATGGATATTTGATGCAAACTTAGGAAGATATTCAGTAATGTACACCATAGTCTGGTATACCATATATCCCTCTACCATAGAACCCTCAAGATGTGCTCTTTGTCAAACCAAAGCCTTCAAAGATTTCAAGTGCCTCTCAACCATCCACATTGACCTAGTGTGTACAGGTCCACACAATTCAATCTCCTCAACTAGGTGTATGAGGTAGTGTTCCTGTGCATTGAAAAAAGTTGGAGGTAGACACTTTTGCATTTGACATAGTAAATGAGGAATTCTTCTCTTCCAATAGTTTATATCTTCTTTATGGATTTCTTTAGATGACAACCACCTACATTAAGAGATTCAAGTCACAAAAAAATATAGGTATGAGACTTTACAAAATAGTATACAATAGATTACATAGCAAGAAAAAAAAATTGCGAATATAATAAATATATACAACAAATTGAATAGATATTACTACTTACCTCATGTATTTTCCAAGATCGTATATCACTTGTTTGATATTATTGTTGAAGTGCTCTGGGAGAGATAGAGGAAGCACGTACTGTAGTAATTATAAACCAATTATTTCATTGTTTTCTAACATAACATAACGAACAGTACACATAGTTTATGAATATATTGTAATTATAGAATAACATAACTTACCTTGATGAAAGTATGCCAATCATGCATTTTGAGCCTTGGCCCAAATTCACTTTTTTTATATATGAGATTTTTTATGTTTGCAACAAATCCTATGGGAAATCAAATTTTTCGTATGACTTCTTTTATGGCATCACTTTGTTGCTCCATTAATAACCAAGGAAGGGCACTTATATTAATCTGATCTTTGTTGCTATTTGAGTGGATGAAATTCTTCAATGCATGATTGGATTCATGAATGTCATTACAAATTTTGACAATTTTTTCTTTGTCACGCCTTCCATCCAATATTTTTCACAATGTCTCTGTTATATTCTTTCCAATATGCATAGTATCAAACAAATGCACAATTTGTAAGTGCTCGTAGTAGGGCAACCTACTAAATTGTCTGGGATAGCTTTTTAGTCCCTTTGGAAGGTTGTCAATACTGCCTTGACCACCTTCATGATCATCAATTACAAAATTAGTAAACAAAAATCACAATAGAAATATATAAATTACAAACATAAACCATTAGGTGGAACGACATTACCTCGATGATTAATTCTATTATATTCCAACTTCCATAAGCGAGGTGTCATTCTTTGTGGCTTTGATGTAGTCTCTTCTTTCCCATTGAAAAGATGTTTTTCCATACTTCGATACTTATGATTCCTGTGGAGGAAGTGTCTACACTCATCAAACACCTGGTTTCCTAAACTTTTTGAATGATGAGATTTCATCTTTGGACCACAAACTGGACATGCAAATTTTTCCTTTATTTGAAGACCTACAAGATAATGATATAATTAGATTATTAAATATGTTGATTTTTATAATTAGAATTATCGTGTGCAACTTGAATTCACTATAACATACTACAAAAATGTGTTAGCCCTGGGGCATCATGTATTGTCCATGCAAGTATTGCATGGAATTGAAATTGTCTTTGTCCTATTGGTCTAGACATGTCATACATAGTGACACCATTCCATAACTCCACCAACTCGTTGATAAGAGGCTCAATATATACATTCATATCTTTAACTTGATATTTACCTACTTGAATGAACAGTAACATTACATAATTATTGTGAACGTTTTACTACAAGATTTGTAAGTACATGTAAATTAATAACTATCAAATGATAAGATACTTGGAACAATCATTGCCAACATAATGTGCTCCCTCTTTATTGACATCCACGAAGGAATTTTATTGTTGATAACAAAAATAGGCCACATCGAGTAAACAGATCTCATCTATCCAAATGGATTGACACCGTCTGCTGCCAATGAAAGCCTGAGATTATGAGGTTCTTCTTTGAAGTGTTGCCACTTTTCCTCTATGTGCATAAATGCCGAACCATCTGCAGGGATTCAAATAATGTCATCTCGACTTCTATTGCGTGCATGATAATCCATAAATTGAGCCAAGCTACTACACCTAAATAATTATCGCATTCGTGGAATAATGGGGATGTAATGAAGAACCTTTTGAGGCACCTTTTTTGTTAGTTGATCTATTCGATATCTACTCATATGACATGCAGGGCATTGTGTTGCAAATTCATGTTCTTTATAATATATAATATGATCATTGGGACAAGCATGCATTACTTCATACTCCATTCTAATATCTTTCATAACAGCAGATAATTCTCGATATGAGCGAGGTAGAATATTGGATGGTGGTAACAGAAACTCACCTATCAATCTATAGAAAAAAATATAAGTTGTTAATATAAATAATATTAGTGGTACATTACTCACCCTTTGTTAACTATAAATACATATATGACATACCTTAACATACGTGACATTGTTATGTTGGATAAACCATTCATAACCTTCAAGTTCAACAACAACAATATAGCAAAGAGAAGAGTTGTTTGGGAGTCTTTGTATAGGGGCTCGTATGCCTTCTCAAGTAGAGGTACATCGAGGCTATCATCATCATCATGATTAGATATGCTCAGACTAAATGTGTCATGGATCAATGTATTTATACCATCATCTTCAATTGTGTTTTCTAGTACATGATAGTCATCTTCCATGGGATCATTATCTTCACCTTGGATATTCGCACCTCCATGTTCCTCCACTTTGAAAACCATATTCTTCAGATTGTTGTGGTTCATATCATATACTTCCCTAGGGAGATCAACCTATATAAAATTGATTAACATAAATAAACCATGATCATCAACTCATCATCAAGTGATTTCATATGTATATAAATTGTTAAAATGATATAATGAACAACTTACTAGTGGATGATAGTCATGCCCCCCTTCAATGTGACCATTCTCCCTACAATGTCTCTTAACTATTTTGATTAGCAATATTCTACGGTTTAAGCCCTTACAAATTTTGCAAGGACAATAACATTTTCCATCACCTTTTCTTTTCAAGTTAGACCACAATCTAGCGATTGTCTCCCTATTTTGTTCTTCACTTATATTATCTGATGTGATTGTTCTTTGTAGGAAGCAAAAATCAGGCTATGAAAACTTTGGTCTACAACTTTCACAAACTAAGAATAACTATCTAAAGTACACAAATCTTCTTAGACCTAGTTAAATACTTTAATATTTTAAAAATACTTTATTTGACTTTATTCCTAAGACATTTAACCCAATCACCTTTCATAACATTCAGTCAATTGCTCTAGGCAAATTTGTGGATAAGATTATTTGTAAAACTTTAACCAACCACTTGAAGGTCTTATTTCAAGAGACCTTACAACATTAAGCCACTAAAAGCAATTTCAAAACATATAAGCTAAAAGTCTAGTTAAAATATACATTAGATTAAAAAATATACAATTTTCATACCCGAGCGCGTGGCTATAACTCGTGCAATGGTCTTCTTGCTTAGCTCTAGAAGCTCTCCAACAATCAAATTATATAAGCTACAAGGCCTAACAACAATTTCAAAACATATAAGCTACAAGGCAAGACATATTACATGACATGGCAAAAGTAACAAAATTTACAAGCTTTAGAAAGACATATTAAACGACATCATGGTGCTAGAGAGATCACAATTATATGAGTCAAACATAATCATGAAAAAGCACATAAATTAGTTATTATATGCAAATAAAAGATATATAGTTAGATAGGGACATCCATAGGGCATATTGAAGAAATGAAATGGTCATATAGATTTCATATAGGATTTTGAAGATGATAGTGTTCTAAGGCAAAGAATCCATTCATATGACCATAATGACATTAAATGTTTAAGCATGGACAATCATCAAATACCAAAATAGAGCAGCAATAAATCATTAGCAATAGTATTTGCTTGAAAGTTTCTAAAGCCTTTTCAAAAAATCCATTTTGTTCTTTTAACTCTTAAATCATTTGCTTTCGTTTATGTCATGATACAATAGCAAGCAATGTCATTCAAAATTATATTCAACAAACCTTCGCAGTGTAAATAGCCATCTCCTTTAAACTGGACTCCAGACACGAGGGGGCATTCACATACTCTTCCCCTAAAGGTATCCTGAAGAACAAAAGCCACTATTCTTGAGTTTGTGAATTGCACCTCGAGATGAATGAAGCTTAAAAGGAATGAAAATTGTTTTCATACATTTAAATCAGGATGTAATATTTATTCATAAGTATATATCTTGCAAGCACTCATACTAGCGTTTGTGTGTTGCCAGCAGCCACCATTATTTGACAAGCATTCATTTGTCTCTATATCTGTATTTATAAATGGCAAAAATGGATTACATCAGTCGAGAGTTTGTAAAAATATGGCATTCCAGATAAATGTGTAAAATAAATTGAGTCAAAAAAAGGAATAAAACAATATACTATATTCTTTTTACGAAAATTAGTAGTTTTTAAGAAATCAATTTGGAGGTTTTCAATTACCATGAATTGGATTAAGAAAGCCTAAACACCTATATCCTAAACACCTATATCTTATGAGACTACATATAAAAGGTGTTAGGAATCTACCTCTAGTCAAACAAATTAGAGGTTCAGTAGTTTCTTTAAATCTTGCACATATGGCCTTCAATATAGCACTTCTCTCTAGCTTGCCTCTCAAGATAGAAGAAAATATGAAATTAAAATGAAAGCCAAAAATGTTACAAAGAGAATGAGCTTTTTTATATTGATTGTTTTTCATGATATTATAGAACTCCATATCTATAAATGCTAGTAGGGTATTGAAGTGGGTGGCCTTCAAACTAGCCTTGACCAGCACATGAAACACCATTTCATAACAATATTTTTATCCCTACCCTCCCTTAAGCCACATTGTACCCATACCGTAAGGAGTAATACACACCTAGGTCATATCACAAGCAGCGTAAAGAACATTCAGATGTTTCCATAGATAACACAACATGAAATGAAATGAGTATAAGTTATTATGTCATTCAGATTGTATTTGTTTACGTTTGGCATATAGACAATATTTTAGGTCTCCGTTACTCTAAGTCTTGCCAGGCATTTTCGATCAATTAATGGACTAATTTATAATGTTTGTAATGCTTGTCTAGTTCTAATTGGGTCTTCTGTGTAATCTATGTTACTACTAAATCTTAGCATGCTTTCCTGAGTTTAATGTTAACTAACGAGATACAGATTTTGATTGTGGTAACACTAGAACTTACAACATAGGTAAGAGTAAGTCAACAACACAAGGAACCAAAAATGAAAAGAAATACTTCGCAGTTTCATACCAACAACATGGAGTAAATGTACAAAGACATATAATTAAGCATCATACAGAAGTATAGCAATACAAACATAGTAGAGAAAAGATCTGCAGTACATGGTACAACTCATTATCATTTGTATAAATCTCAATATTGAGCATCCTATAGCCAGCACGTAAAATCCTTAACATTTGTGTAATTTTCACTAATTCTCCTTGTTGTTTAAGTTTGATGATATTTTGCCTAATTCCATCTTAAAAACACAGTGAACTATAACAACAAAACCCAGCAAGTTTTCGTAGAAATTTATTTCATCACAATCCCAGTTCATCATGCATGGTTTATATACAACTAGTAGTCTCTTTTGAACAAACCTTAACATAGCACAAAAATATATATAGTCACTCTACACGCAACTGCAATCTAGGTGTATACAGTAGGTGCCATCTTCCCAACCCAAATTTAATAGCTGTGCAAGATTTAGTTTCTATGGAGTCCTTAGCTCCCGGGGTTTTGTTATACACAGACCTTGTCTCCTACTCTACGAAATTTAGACAACAATATATAATATATGTATACCCAACAAGAGTACCGGCTATCACCAACATAGGCGCCATAGCAATACATCCATAACTTCATTACCAGCAAGCATTCAGTCTAGTTTTAGGGGGAATATGCTTCAAGAGTTCAATGTCTATCAGTTTGGGTCTGTTTTCATTCATAAACAAAGCATTTTGGCATACAAACTACAACGTACTTAGTAAGAATTAAGAATAATGCATAACGGGAGGAAATTCGGGAATTGTTAGTATGCTACATTGCTATGGACGAAGAGGATAATAGGTGATATTCTCTATCAATTTAACCCTAAACTGGTCTCTAAGGTGGAGTTATTTAGAACCTATGGGTGTTTCTCTATGGTTTCCCTCACATAAAATGAAAACCTTGATACCTTAAGATATGCATTACCTATAGGTATATTCCACAAAATGAAACAAGGAGAGAGGGAGCATGTAAAAAAAGAAAATTTTCATTTTTACTGCTATCTATTGTTTTCTTTCTGCAAGAAAAAGAGGAGGATTTAAGGAAACCTGTGATTAGCAGCCTCCACTTTGAGGAATTCCTCCCTTGCCGCTGCAAATGAAGATCCCCCGCCCTCTATCTCAATGTGTGATACAATTACAGATGCCCGTGCTTTGTCTATTCGTGCCTCCTCTCGAAGAACAAAACAAAAATAAAAACTAAAATGGCAATATTATGAGCAAGGTTTTTTTGGTTTTCTTTCTCCTGCCTTGAACTCGTGAGTTTCTGCCGAATGTTCCCTTGGCCCTATCGCCGCAGAGATTCCTGTGGATTTTGAACATACAAATTACCCAAATGAGCAACATTTTCTTTTTCTTTTTCTTATATCCCGTTAGCATCGCAATTGCGACATTGTTGGGTTATAATTGAAAAAAAAAGGCAAAAACACATAACATTTGTCCGTCATTGCAAATTGTCGTCGCAATTTCACCCCAAATGTATTAGTGACCCCTGCTGCATCATGAGCCACTTGTACTGCAGCATCAAATTGTAATGCTCGAAATGGCCGAAATGTAGACAACACTGGGTCACCCTTTTGTTCCCCAAATCTCTACATCATGTCCCCTAAATTGCTTTTTCCCTTCTTCCATAAGAAAGTTATTGGTCACATCATGGATCTTTGTTCCTCTTTTGGAAGAGTCTCTTCTACAGATGGTTGATCTTCTGCACTTTCTCCCTCTAACAACACTCCCACACTTGGTAAGTTTGTCTCCTTTTATTTTTCCCTCGACTCTATTTGTTGCATCGCACCTTCTGCTAATAACTGCAGCAAGGTCGAATCTTCTTCTTCCTCTTCTGGTTGATTTTGAGTTGAATTAATTTTGCTAGCCTCCACCACTCTCCGATCACAATGTCACACGCTTTGACGTGGCAAGGTTTCTCTTCCTTCTTGTTGGCTCCGCTTTACGCCCCACTTCTGCCACCGCAACCATTTCCTTTCTCCTTGGCTTTCATTTTCCTCTTCACTCCATCCCCTTGTTCCTCCTTTTATTGCTTATGGCATTTTCTGCCTCTGCTCTTGCGAATCGGCCATTGGTATTTCACTCACAGCTTAATTCTTCGCTCACACTTTTCTTATGCTATCACTTCTTGTTGTTTGGCTTTCATCAAATTCACTCACCTTTTATAGAACCAACAACATTCTCCATCACTTCCATTAAATGCTATCAATATCTTCGGCAACAAGCTTCAATACTCGCCATCATAATAGTCAAGTTGGCAACCCCCTCCATCCTTTCCACACTTCACCTCCCCTATAGTAATAGTATGTTATATCCGATCTATTTCCACTAGCTTCTCATCCCATGCTTTTCATCACACTATCTTCTCATCCCTAGATTTTCTTCTGCTAACCTTCTCATCATTATCATTCCCACCACTATCCTATCATGTTGAGCTTTTGTATGGTAATCCCTTGTAAATATTTTGGTTTGTCCATTATATATTCCTTGCATGTCAGTCCTTCACTTGGTATCATTATATCTCTCTCCTCTCTTTGTGTCAATTCATGCTTGATCAAAACAATAAAATAAAAATAAAAATTTGTAGTTCTCTTGGTTAGGTGCTTTTGTGAATCCTTGTACGAGATCCCTTGTCATCAAAATGTTGTCCTAAATAGTTCTGATTTCCCATTTGATCCTAGTCCTCAATATTACCAATCGATCCTTGTAGGATGCATCCTTCCTTTCGTCTGATCTTGGTCCCTCAATATCCAGTGCTACCTATCTCTTTGGAAAAAGGTTACTTTTTCATGGATTTACATTTTCTTTCAATTTATTTTCTTTTCCGAATTTCACGTTTGGTTCTTAAAGTATCTCTTCCAAGTGATTTGGGTTGTTCCCTCCTCATGGTCGCCATGATCTTTTATATCATGTGTGCTATGAATCGAGCAATTCAAGAGCAAGGTTTTGATCAGGTCTTTTTCGTTTTCTTTTCTATTTGTGAGTCAGTCAGATATGACCCTTGCATAGTCCAAACATGTGATCACTTGTGGTTACATGGCGCACTTGGGAAATATTGTTTGCTTGTGGGTTATCCAGTATCATTTCCACTTTGATTCTTTCAGGATTCATGTGTGATGCTGGGGCAATCCTTGCGTGTTTGTTTCGCTTCAGTCCTATGCAATATTGGTAAAAAGGCCTTGATGTTCTTAGTAACCTTGGCATATTCCCAATATTCCTATATCAAAATAAGTGCTCAACTACATGGTGGTACTCCCCTTTGGAACACCCACATGCTCAAGCTTCAATGGATTACTTAATACTCCCATCTTATCAAAACATTTCATCCTATCCAATCAGTCTTACAATCATAATCATAGCTCCTTCATCAATCATAATCATATCTCCTTCATTAATCATCATCATAGCTCCTTCATCAATCATAGTCTTAGCTCCTTCATCAATCATAATCATAGCTCCTATATCAATCATAATCTTAGCTCCTTCATCAATCATAATCATATCTCCTTCATCACTCATAATCATAGCTCCTGCATCAATCATAATCATAGCTCCTGCATCAATCAAAATCTTAGTCATCACCAATCATAAATCCTCAACTCATAATCTCCCCAAATCTCCCATCTTCCAAATCACTTCCTTGGGTTCAATTTAGACAACCAATCACCCTCCCCCCTCTCCTTGTAGCCCGTGTTCTTACCCATTGGTTATCCTTGTGCCCAAGGTTTTCCTCTATATCATTCTCCCATCGTGAGAGTGTGTGCTTCCTTCAACCACCTCTCTTTGCCACTCTCAGTCCTCCTGCTCGCCCTCGATTCTTGTACCTTTCAAGAAGCTGTCGGGCCTCACCTTCTCTCCCTGCCATCTTCTTAAGGGGGCATCACACAGTCCACTCTCTCCTCTTCTATTCAAGACTGGGACAATCATGTTGCTTTCAAAGTTTTCTTCATGTCGTCTATCTTCAAACTTCTTTGAAATAGTATTGTTCCAACACTATCTCAAAGAGGGGCAAAATGTAGACACCTAAATCTGATTACATCACTTAAGTAATCCTATTTAGTCATCTCCTAAGGCATCATTAATTAAATATTTAATATTTAATTAATCTATTGTCATCCCCTAGTTAATTAGTTAATTTAATTAGCCATAGTCCAATTGATAAAATTAAAAGATCACCCAAAATCAATTTATCAATTAAATCGCTATTCCTCTATTAAATTGAATAAATCCTCAAATCTATTCAATTTAATTCTATATCCCCATTTTCTTAAATAAATCATTTAATAAAATATCTAAAATCCTAAAAGCCTCCATAAACCTTATCCTAACCCCTAATTCAACCCATTCACACACACTGACCTCACTTAGCCACCTAACTAACCCATCCCATCAAATCTAAGCCACTTGCCCCCTAATCCCCCTCTAATCCAAGCCTAATCCTCACTCTAACCATGTGCACAACCTTAATCCTAGATTAAGAATTCCTAACCCAAGCCAAAGTCAAGACTTCCACCCACCTCTCATTTTAATATACAAACAAAGACTTCATCCTCCATTTTAAAGTCAAAACTTCCACCCACCAACCATTTTAATATTCAAACAAAGACTTTATCCTCCTTTTTAATATTCAAACAAAGACTTTACCCTCCATTTTAATATTCAAACAAAGACTTAACATCCTCTTCTAATATATTCAAATAAAGACTTGACCTACCCAAACCACTTGCCTCTTAATCTCATCCTAAGCTAAGCCTAATCCCTTCCTTAAGCATGTGCACAACTTTAACCAAGGGTTAAGAAAGTTCTAAACCGAACCAAAGTCAAAGTTCCACCCTTAAAGTCTTGCATTCCTATTCAAGAGCCTTAACAGCTCTTTAAAGAATTTTTACACCTATTTTCCACACTCATCCCCCCCTTTTCTTCCCTCATAACTTCCTCTAACCACCTATCTTGACCATCTTCCCTAGCCAATCCCTTTGTGACAATTGTCACAAGTCTAGAGCTTTGAAGAAGCACAATCCATGTACTCTCTTCTCCTTGCATCCTAGCCCTCCTTAACTAATTCCCCTTCCTTGCATCCTAACCCTTCATCTCACTACCCGTTGGCCTATAAATGAAACCCTCTCCCTTCACAAATATCATCCACTTCTATGCTAATGTTATAATGCCATTTTAAGAGACTAAGGACTATCAAAATACCATCATAATGGCAAAATCCATCCACAAATCCATTTTGAATCATATCCTCCATTGAAGATTGAGCAATGTCATTGAACATACATCCCATCTTACGGACACATCTACGCATCAAAGGGAAGATTTCTTGGTTTAAGAGGTTTGCACGTTCTTAGGCTACTTTGGTACTTTAATTCTCTTTTTTCTAATTATATATGTGAGTTAAATCTATTGTTTTGAATGTTTTGGTTCTCCATTGTATTCCTTTAAGCACTAGTTTTATAGCTCTACACTTGGGACTTTTGTTGTCTGTCCAAAGACTTTGGTGGTCTTGGGCTACTTTCCACTCGCAAGAAGGGGATTTTCCTTTGTGCCAAGTGGGTCATTTGGGCTCTCACTAGAAATGAGGCCTGAAAAATGTTGTTGTGACATTTCATTTCTTCATGTGTTCTAATTAACAGACCAACCTAGAAGGGGATTGGCTTTCAAACCCTTCTCGTGATCACTAAACTAGTGCAAATTCAGGGTACTTTTGTTGCTAGAAACATTTGGAAAGCCTAGGAAGCCATCAAATCTTGGATTCGCTAGACAAGAAATGGGTTCAGAGATGAGCTCTCTATGAGCCATTAAAACTTGTGGTGGTCTTCTATGTTCGTTGTTCAAGGCATTCCTCTTGCTAAAATTCAAGGAGCTAGCACACTGTGCTTATTTAGATGGGGAATCAAGGCACCCAGAGATCTCTTTTCTAGAGTTACTATGAGCCTTCACTCATGGGAGGACCTACAGGTGTAATTCAAGCTTGTCTATCTAGATTGATAGACAGTTGATCTTCTAGTTTCTACAGTGCCTCCCCATATGTTGCACAAGATGGGTATTTATTCATCTTGCCCATGGTAAAAGGACTAGAAGTGGCACCTTGCCACTCCTTTAACCGGTTATAAATCCAAGTTGGGCTATAGGTGGCTGGTTCCCCACCTTCCGATGGTTGACACTCTCAACCAACATTGGCATTTGCAGTCCTCTCACAAGACTTGTAGTCTTAGATTTGCTATGGTTTGGCAAGCTATCACAGAGCCAAAAATAGCTCACTTTGCTTGGTGTCTCCTTTTCCAAGGGCTACCGTTGGGCCCTCTACTCTGACATCTGGGTGTCCTAGACCCTAGATGTCCATTTTATGGCTAGCTGGAAAAACTCCTGCATATTTTTTGGTTCTACAAGCGAGCCCAAAATTACTGGCTCTAGATTCATGATTTTTTTAAGCCTTTCTACCTAGAGGCCTTTTCTTGGCATATGATTGTGCTAGGAGATGCAACCAGACTCCCTTTCAAGTATTCCTAGATATGGCATACTTTTAGAATGGAGATTTTGTTTACTATTTGGAAAGACCACAATGTTGTTTTATTCTCTCACAACTTTCTTGATATACATGTTGCTATGTATGCTAAAGCATGTATTTGTGATAATGTCATGATGCAGATTCAAGTATAGATAGATAAGGTGGTGTTGGAGGTTGTTCACCTGTAGGAGCTTTTATCTTATTGGGGAAATACCCCTTGTATGGTCACCTAGGTACCGCCAGATACTTTATCTGGTGATCATACTCCTCTATTGCGATTTTTGGAGAGGCCAAAGTAGTTTAGCACGCCACTCACCTACTCTTAGGTTGCAGCTCTCTCACCACTCTCCCATTGGTATTTTTAGTGGTTGTCACCACTTAGCCTCACCTTTGTAGAGGACGGGTTTGGGGCTCCCAGTGTGGGTTGGCCCTTTATGCACAGAGACCCTAAATGGGCATTCCCTTGGTTGAACTTAGCTAGCTCTCTGCCTACGCCGAAGGGAGAAAAAGAAAAAGATGATGCTACTATTGCCCCTACTAATGGTTGGGCTCCCCCTGAACCATCTGCCAACCCCATAGACTTTTGGGGTTTTGATGATAAAGACCCTCCTTCGATTGGCATTGCTCTTATAGCCTAAGAGCTTTCTTTCTTCCATTTTAATGTTTTTTTGATGAATAGTTGTTTTATTTGGCTACATACCAAGTGAATTTGCAGGGTGATCTTGCATCCCCCAACCCTTTTTTTGTGGATATGTATCTTTAATATTTAATTAATAGAGAAGGTCTATTCATAAAAAAATATGGTAGTTCCTACAAAATTGTCCAAATTTTGATAGACATAGCTTTTGATTTAGGCTTCTGATTGACACACTATTTGATGCACCAAAAAGTTCTCTAAGTGAACTACAAATCTATAGATTGACTTTTCTTATCCCCTCATTTTTGAGGCCCTACAAGACCATTTAGTGCCTCAAACATGACTTTCAAGATTTTCAACAGGTTTTAGGAAATGTAGAACCTTAATAACTTTCAAGCGACAAAGGATTTTGACTTGGTTCTTATGCTAATGTGCTTAATTTTCCATTTTCAAGCTTCCCTCAAATCTTTGTCCCCGTTTGCCTTAAAATCAAAACTTGCTAAAACTAACATGTTATCTTGAAAATCTAGGAGTAGAATTTAAGAGTTAGAATTTGCAACTTCCCCAAAAGGGTATCTAGAATGCAAAAATATTGAATAGAAACTAGCAACAAAGAGATATTTTTGGGTGATGTAGGATTGCATTGACACTGCTGGATGCTCCTCCATCAGAAAATCCTTCACAATACTATGTAATTTTCCACAGAATATTTAGAATTCAAAATTTAAACATGAAAAAGGAAGAAAGAAACTTAATATTAGTCATCAAAAAATCTTAGATGGAGTAATTTTATGATGATTGATGGTTTTTTGGTTCTTAGAACACTTCATAAAAATAATACCCTCACTTGTATAATCACGATTAAATGACTTATTATATATCATGCTAGAGTTGTTTTATGTCTTGTGTCAAACTAGATAAGAGTGGTCAAGGCTTGAAATGTTGGGCATATAATATTGGATGCTTTAAAATTGGAGCTCCAATTTCTACTTGGCATGGAACTTGTAATTGAACCCTATTAGGCTACTATATAATGGTTTGCCACATACTAATTAGTAAAACATTTATCTTTCAATCTTCCTTTAAATGTTGTGCACTCAAAATAATCATCAAACCTTATTGCATCACAAAATAATTAAGGAATGGCCCAACCCCCCCCACCCCCCCTCCCCCATGCCTTGTAGGCCATTAGATTGTTATTGACCAAGAATATGTCTTGAATAAAATACTTTAATTGATTACCCAAAATCTCAAGTGAATGCCATGTCTCATTTGTCAAGGATCATGTAGTCAACACCTTTAAGAAAAAATGATTAGTGGGGCCAACCATTGACTAAAGCCTTTACCGTTGAAAAATTGGGACCCACCATAACTTACATGTTGCAATACTAGAGACTTGCCTTGTGAAATTTCCAATGTTTGACCTCATATCCCACACATCATTAGATTGAAGGTGACATTACACAATTAGATGTGTGCGCTCCATTATACTTTCAAAGGCTTCAAAACACTCAGTATTACTTAGAAAAGTGTAAAATATTATGATAAAAGAAGATTTTATCTTAAATTTTAAGCTATCTTCAACAAGATATAACATGTAGTTTACCATTATATAAAAAATTAGTATAATAGTTATAATAAGACATTCTTTTAAAATAAATCCAATATAAATTAAAAATCAATGTAATTATACAAATTCTACCATACATAAACACCTTATAAACATTTAATAATAAAGAAACATAAATATTTTAAATTTTTTTTTTAACTTCATAGTTCAATGGTGCACGTCCTATTCAATATTATGTAGAGATTGATATAATACACCTTTCATTACTATGTAAAAAGTAACACTGCACACCCTTCAATACATATAGAAACTTGATGTCGACATGACATGCTTTTCAATACTATGTAAGAACTAGACCTACAAACCTTGTACTTACCCCCAAAAAAAAAAAAAACTCTCAACAATAAAAAAAAGAAAAAGAAATAATAAATATAATACATGAACCAATTCTTGCCCTTGGTATTGACTAAAACGTAAATCTTACCAAGGGGACAATTGGAAATTTGGAAAAAAAAAAAAAAAAAAAAAAAAAATCTCAACAATAAAAAAAGAAAAAGAAATAATAAATATAATACATGAACCAATTCTTGCCCTTGGTATTGACTAAAACGTAAATCTTACCAAGGGGACAATTGGAAATTTGGAAAAAAAACGAGTCTCCCTTGGTAATTACATAGAATTCCCCATCTAATATTTTATTTTAAAAAGATATTTCTCATCGGCCGCAAACTTAGTTGTCTTATGATGAATTCCGTTCGTAACCCTAAAGCATATATTCCGGGGATGATTGAGAAGAATAACAAATGGATAATATTTTTAGCATGTCTCTCAACTACCAATGAGTAGTTGGCAATTCTATGGGGGAGAGAAGTGGCCCACATTTTTTATTTTAAAATGAAAACAAAATAGTGGTTCTGTCCAACCTCGAAAGAATCGAGTGAATTATCAATCCTCAAGCATATTCTTCCATGCAAAATAAGTGTCCGGACAGCAAGAAATCAGGAGAAAAGAAAGAAATATTGCTGCTTTTTACTGTAACTAGTGGTGGAAAGCTTCCCACCAACTGTCCATGAGAATTTTTGTTTTTTTGGATGTAAAAGTAAAAGTGTTTGCATGACAAAGAAACCATCAATCAATTTCTAGCTAGTTTCATTGCTTATTTCAGCTTGTATTGCGTGATTCCGAGCTTGATTGGGCAGAATCTTGGGGTTTTGGAATTTTATGGCAAAATGTAAAGTAGAACTCTCCATATTTTCTTGGACATCAGACGACTTTTGGGTACCACGAGATCTTCATAGGGATCTGAAAAAAGCCAAGTTTGACTATGCTTTAATCAGCTGGAAACCTGTTTCAGATTGATAAATGTGTTTGACCCCTTATATTCTTGCTTTTTTGCCTTTCCTAGTTTGAAATTCAAGAAGCGTATGAGAATTCCAAAAGGGCCAGGCGAGGACAGGTGAGTATTTTACTTATTGTTCTTTTCGTTTTTCTTCAACAACTTTTGAGCAATTTCTTTCACATTCCATTTATCTACCCATGTCGATATTGGGATTACCGGGTCAAAAGCTCAGTCAGGTGACCTAACCTTTCCATGTAAAACCTACTTTTTGTAGGATTCGAGGTCGTAAAGGACATATTGGAAATCATAATATCGTCTGACTGATTTGGGGTGTGCTCAAATCTTGGATGCTCAATACGCGCCTCATGAAAAATTGAAAATCCAAGTGATTTCAGAGTATCCGTTCAGAAATAATTGTAACTTTGATACTTAACGATCTATTGCGGTCTGTTCTGTTAAGCTTAAACCTACCAGGGGACAAACGGAAGGGAGAAATAACTTCAGGAAATCGCTAATTTAATACGAATTCAATAGTATCAGGAGATTTCCTGGGTATCCCATGCTTGTAAGGACAGAATCGGATTGAATTCTACAAAGAACGATGAGGGCAAAAAACTTTAACAGCTCTGAGAACTGTTTTGTATTGAATTCGGGGCATAAAATTCCCGCTGTTGGTCTGGGGACATGGCAGGCTGATGGTGATATATGCACCGAGGCAGTGAGAACTGCATTAAAAGTTGGATATAGGCACTTGGATTGTGACCATTTGTACGGAAATGAGGGTGAAGTAGGGCAGGCTTTGACAGAGGCCTTGAGAGGTGGTCTGAAGAGAGAGGATGTCTTTGTGACCTCCAAATTGTGGTGCACTACAAATGCCCCCAAGAGAGTTGAGACCTCTGTTAAGGTATGCTTGAAAAATCTTGGGTTGTCTTATTTGGATCTGTACTTGGTGCATTGGCCCGTGACTTTCTCATTCGGTGATGCCACTGATCCTCCAAGGAAGCCTGGTATGGAATTGAGGCAACCTTCACATCGGTTGAAAGCAACATGGCAGGCTATGGAGTGTTTGGTCGATAAAGGGCTTGTGAATTCTATTGGAGTCAGCAACTTCAGCATACAACAGATAGAGGAGCTGCTTAGCTTTGCAAAAATAACTCCTGCTGTTAATCAGGTACTTTGATTCTTTATTCTCTCTGTATGAACTGAGACTTATGCGTAAATTGTAGAGTGGATGTTGGTTCTTAGGGAAGTAAAGCTTGATACCTCCTAAATCTCCGCGTCTAGATTCAGGTTTTGATATGTATAGATTCAGTGCTTTCAGTTCTTTTTAACACAAAATCTAGATTTATATGTTCCCTGTTAATGTTTTGACCCAGAAATATTGATAAACAGCAGTAGCAGAGCATAAACAATACACAAAGGACACAAAACATTTATCTTGAGAAAATCCTGCCACTTGAAGGGGAAAATCCAGCCACACCAGCAAAGATCTTTTTTATTGATCAAGAAATATTCATAGTACGAGGCTTTCGCTTTCATGATTTACAATATACCAATCAATAACATAAATAGATTGCATAAGACTTCATCTTTCACACAAAGGTCTCTTTGAGTCCCAAAAATAAGACCCTTCATATTTCCACGCATTAACACTTCACATTTACACACGCATGCCTCTTGTATGATGTATGACACATGTCTTTTTATATAATAATATCTTAAATATTCTTACAAATGTCTCTTTCAGCTGAAGGTGACCATAGCGGTCATAACAAACATATTTCCATTTTATAAGAGCAGAGATAAAGATCTCTATTGCAGCTACAAACTTCAACACTCCCCACATGTGATTTATTTCTCGCATAGTCTTGGTCTCTTTAATATTTTTGTTGTCATTTCAATTGCTAAATAATTTATTTATTTGCTTCTTGCTTTATCTTGATCAAGTCTTTTACAGGTGCATTCTAAATTGCTTTATCAATATTTAGCAATATCCTTGATTTAGTGGTTTACTCTTCTAAATTCATCCCCACCTTCTACAAATAACAACAAAAAAGATAAGTGCTCCATTACCTACCCATCTCTACATTGTCAGTGATTAATTACCTAATTAATTTGGAGCATTACTGGCTCTCCTGTATCAGGCATGGCCAGGCAACAAACAACAGAAGGCTTGGATAAGCTGATTCGTGCCCCCTCTGCAGCAGGGGCCTCTGGGAAGGTTAGGTGATAGCTCTGTCTTTAAGCAGTATCCCATTGCTGTGCCTGTTGCTTGGTGGTGACCCCATTTAAAATGTTGGGGCCTCCCACAAGGTGCAACAAATATTGACAGAATGAGGAAATATTGTTATCTATCACTAGATGTAATGAATGTCCACAAAATGCTCTTAGTAATAAGAAAAGGTAGACACAATATGTACAAATGCACATAAAGGCAAATCATAATAAGCAAAAATACAGGTGAGCATCTCCACGTCTGAGTTGAGCTGGTCTTCAAAGAACTTTGAATCCTTAAAATCATTTTGATATGGAAACCTGTATTTTTGTTCTTGAACATTTCACTGTTCCAAAGAATTCATGGGGTCTTGGAGAGGGCTGGAAAATACTAAATGTTTTGGATCTACTGGAAATAATTCCTTTAGTTCTTGATCATTCTATATAAGCTTTGGAAATTTCTGGTACTGAAATTGAACTTTTAGTAAGTTTTTGGAGAACTTGCAATATTTCTATACCATTTAAGAGTATCTGGAAGCTTTCATTGTTTTTTATTACATTTTCTCTGTTAATCCCTTGTTTTCTGCCATCTCCTTTAGAAGTCTAGATCATGTTTCTTCAGTTTCTTGAGCTCCCTTGTTTGGAATGCTTGTGTTTCCAAAGTTTTGATCTACCAATTTTCAGTTCTTGATACAACATAGGGAACAAATTTTAATGTTTGATTTGTATGAGTAGGAGATAACAGTAATGATGTGTCAGATATATACAGAATACAACTCAAAAGGTAGCTGCAGTTTTCTTAAGAGCTGTGTTTACAAAATGTTTTAGACACATTTTTTCTTAGCATTGGGCATATATAATTAGTCTACGTAAAATTGTACAGCAATAACCACACTAATGCAGAAAGAAAATTTCCATATTTAGAGGGAGTTGGGATCCATTTGGTTTGCTAAGGGCCCCATTTCTCTTAAAGTGCGATTTAATGATGACATTATTAGGTAGCGGGTGAACCAACCCACCTTTTTGGTCAATGTGTTCAGATCCCAGTAACTGGTAAGTGCATATCCCAATCCTTGGTACATATTTTTTATGTTCAGATGTGCACTTATGTGCAAACCTGTGCCAGCATAGGAAGTGTGGATGTGACTTGTAGAGGAAACTCTGGGATATCGGTATCTGGCTTACTGTAGGATCTTCAATAAGCTTTTTTCTAACCATTTGTAAGGAAACTGGGAGAAATAAGAACTAAAATGAATACCTATTATAATTTAACAATATGCCAAACTAATCTCATATATCTTCATATGACTGTTTGCACAGGTTTTAATAGTTGATGAAATAATTAGACAAAAGTCAAAACTATAGTGATGAAGTGCAAAGTTTGCAATGTGTATAGTCATTGATTTGCATAAATTAAGTAGTGTCAGAGACATGAATCAAGGCCACAGATGCAAATAAAAGGCAGATTGAACGTCAGCACACCTCTAGGAAATTACATCTTTCAGGTATAGTATACAAAAATGGGACAGTGCCAGTCATCAGGAGGCTTGGCCAAAATTTCTTGCCGATGTTACCATTTTGTTCCTTCTAGGCCCCAGATTCATTCCAGGTTGATCCAAGCAGGATTCCTGCAGCAAGCATTTTTTGCACTGTGGATTCATTCCCAAAGAACCTTGTTGTATCAGTCAAGAACCCAAAAAGTAGGTTCAGAACCTCCTCAAAAACATCCTTTTAATTGTTATATTCATTTCTAAATTATATTTTGAATGACTGCATTTGGGAAATACAAATTTGGACTTACGAGATTTTTTGTTCAATAAAGATTACTTCAAATAGTTTCAGTGAACTTTTGCTATGGCAAATCTCAATGGAAAAACTAGTTATCACATTTAAGTTTATCCATGTTATTAATAATTAAGTGTTAATTCATTTAAAAAAAAATATATAATATTTATTAATGTTGTATAAGGCTCATAATTTTTTTTCAATATAAATTATATTAGGAAATATGTAGACCAACTCTAATTTTCTTAGTTTGATACAGAGAGAGAAAGAGAGAGAGAGAGAGAGAGAGAGAGAGAGAGAGAGATGTAACACATGTATCAGATTAACTCAAAATGAATGTAACATTTAACTTTTTTTTTTCAATGTTCTTTTTGGATCCATGAACGTAAAACGGGATCTAAGCCTGAGCTGGCTACATAGTTTACTGCCGTCTTCAGTTGAGTATCCTGACACTCTATATAGAATCATATATATATATATATATATAAACAAAATAGGTTACTGATTGACAGAGACATCGGTGGATACATACCATGACCCAAATAATCTTCTCTGGAATAAAAACTGCTTACCTAAAGCTTGGTCCTTTTCATGGCTGGTCAATTAAAGACGAATACTCATGGGAGATAGACTGATGAGATATGGGTTCCATGGCTCCTTTCAGTGTGTCATGTTTAAGGAGTAGGAAGAATCTATTGATCATCTGCTATTCAATTGTAAATTTGCAGCCTCTTGTTGGGAAAGTGTTTTGCGAAAACTCAATTGGCATTCAGCCCGACCTGGCACAGTCAAAGAAATGTTCCAATCTTGGAATTATCCTAAAGGCAAATCATCCTTTTCAAGTATTTGGCAGATATGTCCATCAACCATAGTGTGGGAGATATGGAAAGAAAGGAACAGGAGGATCTTCCTTAGGAAACCAGAAACAATGGAAAAGTTTACAATGATGATTGAGATAAGTTTCTTGGAACCGGGTAATGCAGCAGTATCAACACAAAATCATTGAAAATACCCCTTCAACATCTAGGACACTTTGCTATAAAGGAAGTGGACTCTTCTCAAATACTGGTCTGTTAATGGGCTCACACAGGTTGATATGTGCAAAGCTCATAGGAGTGAGGTGCAATGGGAAGCATTAGAGGATTGAGGTAAACTTCTATGGGGTGTTGATACATAACCCTGGGCCATCAAGAGTAGGATGTGTGGTGAGGGATTCGTAGGTTCATGTTGAGATATGATAGCATCGGTCAGATACATTGAATACTATTTACCCATATATGTGAATGTATGTTTTACATACATTCACACATATGTACATGTCATAATAAATCTGGGAATATACTTGAAAAATGACCGGCATAATCATATGAGGCTAAAATGAACTTGATGCATATATATATTCTTATCTTGCTTCATATAATAATGATCGGTTAAGGCATATTACTAATTATTTGAGTAATCACTTGCTAGTTAGTATTTACTAACTAACAAATGCATAAAATGACTTTGCATTTGAGTAGTCATGACCGATCATGGATTGACTGTTGAATACAATATATATATATATGCCATCATTGAAAGGAGTATAGACATTGTAATTGACAAATGTTCTATACCTTCCTACAGTCTGAAGATGATCATATTTGCAGAATTATATTTATCCTAACATATAAAACTATCCTACCTTAACATGGTATCAGAGTGAAATCTGGGAGGGATAAAAGTTACAGTAGGGTGGTACAATATCAATGAAAATTTGTGATTTTCATATCTGTCACCAAGTAAAGCATGAAAGAGAGGCCCTCATGGATCACAAGTTACATAAGTACAAAATTGCCAGAAGGATGTGGACAACGAAGAAATATATCACCCATCGATCCAAGTCGAAGACAAGAAATTGTGAAATAACTCTCAACAAGTCACGGGAAAGAATAAATCATATACCTTTATTGGACAAAGAAAACAAAGATCCTAAATGGTGGAATGCTTGATATCAAAAATAGTTTTTCACTGGGACAGCTGTATGTATGCATTGATTGGTCTAAGTTTGATAAATCTTTGCAGCACTCAATCCGTGAGGCCCTTAAGATCTTATTATCTATATGAAATTTAGCCATTATCGTGTTATTGGTGATTCGACCCATGAATGAAGATCCCTTCTCCAAGTAGACTCTAGAACTTCTGGGCTGCTACTGTGGATCAATTCTATCACAACACTGTCCGTACTCAAGATGGTAGACATTGGAGATGTACTGATACTGGTATTCCTTCTGGCTCAATGTTGACACAAATGATTGATACCATATGCAATGCAATAATTATCAATGCACTTTGTGATTTAGTGTTCAGTTATTTCCTTGATGTGTACTGTCGGCTGGGAGATGATTTTGGACTATTCTTTGATAGTAAAATACACCTTGATGTTGTGCTATTGCAGATGAGTAGACACGCCTCTGAACTCTTGGGTATAAACATGAATGTTCAATACTCAAAATATATTGATTGTGTGTATAAATATATAAAACAAACAACCATCGCTCGATATCAAAGATGAATCCTCACCTAGTGTTCTTTCAATTATTGCAGCAGACATCAATTGATAGAGAAACATACAGAGGATCATCGCAGAACATGGTAAATTGTACTCTTTGAAATTGGTCAAACAAGGTAAAGGATCAACAATGCATCATTGCGAAGAACATGCGGGAATACATGCACAAAAAGTTAGTGCCCTCCAAACTCATCGCAAACCTATCAAGCCCCCAAATGAAACAGCCAAGCATCTGAAATAGAAGTAAGGAAGTTATTGTATGTGAGTATAGAAACGTTGACCATGACTTCATGTACGTAGTTCAGAGGGGGGACTCGCGTATGGAAGACTCTGCAATGGATATTAGTGTGAGGCTCAATGGACTAAGTTGGGAAGGACATGACCTGTACACTGGTAACTAGCATTGGAGAAGGATGGTCAGATATGTACTTGTTACACATCAGAAAAGATATGCCCAATTGAATAAAGGAGGAGGAAAATTAGACCAATGATGGGTTGGCGTGAACTAAATACTTACCAAAGACCACCTTGGAGAAGACATCTCTAATTTGCAACCATTGTTTTATGATATACAATCAGAACTAGTGAGTTGGCTCTCACTTCTATTATATCACTGTTGGAGGAGCATGTGTTGTTTTCCCTATCAAGCGAAACTCTCTTGTAAACTCTATACATAAATGATTCGGAAAAATATTACTTCCTGCATACAAAGAGAGTTGAATGTTGAGTAAATGAATTGGAATTCTCTTAAGTGAAGGCTTTGATGTATTGGACTTATACGACAATCATATGGAGAGAGTCAAGTGAAGATCGTATTGAGTAATTTGATCCCCACCCTACTAATACTAAAAACATTCAATACTAGGAGTTAAATATTATCGAACATATACCAAGGAGTATATGTGAATGGCTTAAGTAACTAATTTGGCCATTGTAGGTGTTTTAAAATCTATGTTTTGAGAAAGGAAAGGCTAGGTTCTCCTGCAGACTTGAAGGATAAAATAATACATGATAATTACATATTTATTAGTCCTAAATGAAGGCTAAAGTTGGATTCCAAAAGGGACCTCCTTAGCATGGAACGGAGGAAAACATTCATATATCTGAAAACATCTTTCACTGTGAAAAATGATCTGAATATTCAACGTTAGCAGAAGAAACTAGGTGGAGAAGTCCATTGTAGCCGTTTACTGTGGGAGAGCCTGTGAAAATTCTGAGTCAGCATCCTTGTGGTTGATGACAAGGAATTCTAGCGTAAGCTAGGAGTTAAATTCCTTTGACAAGAAGCAACATTGATGTATGCTGACTTATCTGTCATTAGACTAATTGGATAAGATTCCAAGCAAGATATCCTCCATAAATAGGACAATTGATGTATCGAACAGAAAGAAGATGCTATATTTGATATAATGCAAAATTGTTCAATAATATGAATGGGGATTCTACATTGTTGGGAGAATGATAACCAATGTTACATTCTTATTTAAACCATATTTGGAGGAGAGATGGAAGAGAATAGACACCTTCAGAGTAATCTCAGAGTATCATTCGTTGATTTGATGCATATGGACCTTCATTGTAGCAACTTGTATCAAGTATGTCTGTGTGCAGAAGGACATTCTTCTCGGAAAAGAAGAATGATGCATTAGGAATGTTGTTGAGGCATATTTTCGGGACTATGAAATAAAGACAAGTCAATGGGGCTCTTCCTATGAAGGTGCTAACCTAGATGACCTAATGACAATAGTCCAAAAGGTAACAACTAGAGGATTTGTGATCAGTTGACGTCCAAGGAGTATGGTTATATCACTTCAGAGGGAGTAGACTATGATGGAATTCTAAGGGAGTATGAAAATCCATCGTAGAAAATCTTGGATGAGAAGGTCAAGAGGCTGATGCATGTACTTGGAACTTCATATAGAAGCCACATTATTATGAATGTTTGGTACCACCATGCCTTGGGATAAATCCAAAGCTTATTGCATTTACTCGTGTTACTATGAAATTATACAAGTATATTTGTGGACAAGAAACTACTACTATGAATAATGTCATGATCAAAACATAGAGAGTTGCTAAGAAAGTAGATCATAGAAGTAGAACTTCTAGACAAAGTATATTATCAGAATAGTATCACTGACTGATATTCTTACCAAGTGAAGTTTGTGCATTTGGAGACTATCTTGGAGTTATGAAGAATGAAGCCCTTGCTAAGGAGTCTTAGCATCAATGATTTATTGAAATGTACTTTATTGGATTCTTCTCTATGAGGGAAAAGCTTAAAGTGGAACCCTTGTTTCACAATCGGGGAGAAGTTGTGATAGATCCACCCTTTGATATGGTTCATGATGGATGTCATGTGTGTGACACCATGACAACACCACGTGAGAGAATCCATGGTGGCTCTGTGTAAACCTTTTGTCATATGTGTGACTCTATGAATTTAATGTGCCCCCTGTGTACATTACCAAAAGGTGACGATCTTTCTAATAATGTACACTTGTATTCAACATGTAAGGTGACGACTTTACAATGTTCACTATCATGACGTATATCATGCAGACTTGATATTCATGGAAATGTCTTCATATTCAATATCGGTTGTGTATCGATATGTCCTTTATGAGATAATCATAGCAGATATTATGTGGCATAATATCTGTGGACATGCCATTTTGAGTTATGGTAGACATAATGCAACATGATGTAAGTGCACATACCATAGCCATGATATATGAATATCATGCTGACTTGATGTTCACTAGACTCCTTGATATCACGAGTGAGGTGATATCTAAATTTGTCATACTTGGTATCTCTTGAGCATTTTTATGGATATCATGAGACATGATTCCTATTGCAATTCAGTATATTCTTTATGAGATAATCATGGTTAGACGGCACAATGTGTTATGGTAGACATCTTGCGACATAATATCAATGCTCATACCATAAGTGGGATATATAAATGTCGTGTGACTTGATGTTCATTATACTCCTATATCACGAGTGAGGTGGTATCTAAATTTGTATACTCAGTCATCTTCCCTAGCTAAGAGTGAGTGCTGAGATATAATAGCATTGGTCAGATCAAATTGAATACTATTTGCCCATATATCTGAATGTATGTTTTACATACACACATATGTACTTGTCATAATAAATCTGGGAATATACTTGAAAAACGACCAGCATAATCATATGAGACTAAAATGGACTTGATGCATATATATATACACTTATCTTGCTTCATATAATAATGATCGATTAAGGCATATTGACAATTATTTGAGTAATCACTTGCTATATATATATATATATATATACTTATCTTGCTTCATATAATAATGATCGGTTAAGGCATATTGACAATTATTTGAGTAATCACTTGCTAGTTAGAATTTACTAACTAATCAAATCCTTTTGGATCTGATTAGTTAGTGCATACTAACTAACAAATGCATAAAACTTTGCATTTGAATAGTCATGACGGATCATGGATTGACTATTGAATACAATATTGTATGCCATCATTGAAAGGAGTATAGACATTGTAATTGATAAATGTTCTATACCTTCCTACAGTCTGAAGATGATCATATTTGCAGAATTATATTTATCTAATAAATAAAACTATCCTACCTTAACAATTCACATTGTAGTTATGGAGGCAAAGACACTAGAGGATGGGACAAATAATGAGGCAAAATTCAAAGCAGTGTTGGTAGCAGTTGAGATGGTCAAAAGGTTGAAGGTGGAACAATTACATTTGTAGGAAGACTCACAAATCATAGTTAATCCTATTGGGAAAGGAAAGATTCATGTATGGAAAATTGATAAGATAATAATTGTTATTCGGAAAAAATTGGAGGTCTTTTGCAAATTCAAAGTATCTCATGTTTATGGGGAAAGTAATGTGGTGGTAGACTCCCTATCCAACCAAACAACTGCCAAAGCAAACTAGGCCACAAAGGTGGAGTAGCGACACTTAGGAAGGGAGTCACGCTAAAACAATTTCGTGAAGCAATTACTAAGATGGTAGAATTTGCAGAGAAATGACAATGAAGAAAGGGATGATACGGGGGATAATCCCAAGGGATGAACACCAAGGTGGGAAATGTCGGTAAACCAAAGTTGAGGTGGACAAAGTTCCTAGCGATGGACACCAAGGATATGAGAATGCCCAGAAAAGTAGCACTCAAGGAAGGATATGATAGATCAAATACTTGGACACCAGGGATATGAGAATGCCCAGAAAAGTAGCACTCAAGGAAGGATATGATAGATCAAATACTCAGAGGTGGAAAACAAAGGTGGAAATGCTGACAACCAAGCTTGAGGTGGATAAAATCTTTGACAACAGACATAATTGATGATCAAGCACATGACATAACATGCACAAATTGTTAAAGGGTGTTGGAACAACTTAGTACACATGCAAAGGACAAGAATAAGGTGGTGAGAGGCCTAAGAAAGAGGTGAAGAAAACATGACAAGGGGATGCCTACATTCCACTGTGCATTTTGGTGGAGGAGAGGGGTGGATAAATCCTTAGAGATGAGTACTAAAGTTGAGTAATGCTATGGAGATGTGGCACCAAAACAAGGGTGAGAAATTTTTTGGAGGTGGACACCAAAGAAAGGATTGTTAGTTACCCAAGGCCAAGGTGATAAATGTGACGAATAATAAAGCTGACAAATCATATGAAAAGATAGGTACTTAATGTAGCAGTAAATGATGAAGGATGTCGATACAACTCACCACACATGCCAAGTGAATTGGTTGGCTACCTTAGAAAAAAGATGGTGTAAAAATGGATGATTTCAATTTCAATTTGTAGTTTTGTTGCTTCTTGTTGAAGCAGCGGGAAAGAAATAGGTTGCCTGTGATCATTGAAGCTAACTTCAGCTTGCGATCACCGAAGCAATAGGTGCTTTTCTGGGGTGAGCTCTCGTTGGAAAGGCTCAAACTTGTTTTTACCACGGATGACCCATGGTTCTTTTTTATAGTGCAAGGGCTTTTGGGCTGCAACTTTCTATTGATAGACTAAAAATCAAGAGCCAACACAAACATTTCGTCTCTCTTTAGTGCATGAGGGCTAGAGTTGAATGCACGGTTGGAGGTGCATCGAGTGGTAACTAGATGTGTAAGAATCGAGTGAAGGGTGGGGCACAAGACTTTCCTGCACATAGCAAAACCAGAGACAGGCTTTTGCACAACAGTGGGTGGCCTATTATGGATTTTGAATTACCCTTTACATTTGCATCCTTATATCCTCTGCAAGGATGGCTCCAATTGCCAAGGTAGAAGGGAACATCCCAACGGATGTGGATGGTCTTGTGTGATTATATAGAGGTTTGGGAAAATGTCATAAATTTAGTCACTAGACTCAATTCAAACTGGTAGGCAATTGGAGAGCCCCAAACCATAATGTGGGGCACCAAAACCAAGGAACCCACAGAAGGAGAAGAATAGGCAGGGGTGTAGATAGGTGCCGAAGTGATGACAACTTGGAACCAAGCTAGAGAAAGAATGAAGGTGGTGACCATACACAGTAACTTGGAGAGTGGCTATAGATTAAGGTACACTCGATTTGCAAGTAAATTGTCACACAAAAGGACTATCATGGATCCCAAACCCTAAAATTGTCGTATGTAGAAATTGGAGCTGGTGCTCTGACTTTTTGGGTGGTTTTGTGTTTTTTGAAGGTAACCCTCGACTAGCTAAGAACATATAACACAACTTGTATATGAATACGTATAGAACTATTTTGCCATGTTTCTCTACTTATAATGTCAATGTCGACTGTTCATAGTCGAGGGTGCAATGTATATGTATAATATTGCTGATGTGGAGGGATGAAGGGTGACTTGTTTTTTTGACTTGAAATATG
Organism: Cupressus sempervirens; assembly: GCA_028749045.1. Lineage (NCBI taxonomy): Eukaryota > Viridiplantae > Streptophyta > Pinopsida > Cupressales > Cupressaceae > Cupressus > Cupressus sempervirens. The sequence continues at coordinate 220,736,472 of CM053789.1, read as the reverse complement.
ACGTAGCTTGTAAGGGATATGAAAGACAAAGGGCATGGATGATATATTCTAACAATATGATGTGACCACTTTTATATTATTAATAAAATAACAAACTCTACCGCTAAAAAAAATCTTTGAGTAGATTAATCCAAAATGAATGTAACCTTTAGTTTTTTCCCTTTTTGAGATCAATGAACTTGAAACAAGATCCAAGCTTAAACTGGCTACATAGTTTCATTCCATCTTCAATTTTGTATCTTGACACTTCAGCACAACTTCCTAGAATTAATTGAAAATGAACAAATACTATTTTTATGTTAGTTTCTAGCACAAAAAATTTGTTAAGCTTCTGTTGGATTGATTTTATCATGATATACCTTGTTGATGGTAAATCATCTTTAAGATAAATATCTTATATATATAATATATATTATATATGTAATATAATATATATATTACATATATTATACAGTATATATTATTACATAATAATATATTACATATATGGTTAATATATTAATTTTACATATATGCTTAAAGATGAGTTATACATATAGTTATTTATTAACTAATGATGATTAACTATAGAGACATGTCTCCTCTCATATTTATGAGTCTTTAAATCTGCATTTGGAAGACATCAATCACATTGGCAATGTTACTACATTTGCAGAAATGATCCTAGAAAAACAACATGGTATCAGAGCCAAACTGCAAATTTAAAGGAGGTTCAAAGATCTAAGAAATATATAAATTGATTCAAAAGATTGCTTCAATTAAATGTCTTCACATGTAATATGTTGATTGAAGGGTGCAGATTGAGGAGTCAGAAATTAGAAGACCATGGAACCAAATCTGGAAGGAGATGGCAGACATAAAAACTTCTGCTGTGAGCTGACCAAAGATCCTCAGCAGTTGACATGGATAGAAATGATATTATAGTATTTTCTGTTTTGCCATCAACATAGTCAGGCGCCTTTGCGACTACACATCCACCTGTACCATTCATGAGCACATGATTAAAGCATTGCTAAATGAAATTTCATTCAGGCATTGCTACAGGAATATACACGGGGGGAGTAGTATAGATCTAACAGGAGATGCAAAGGATTTCTCATGATCTGAGTAATATATTAGACATTAGGATAGTGTTCATACATTTTGCAACCAATCCGAGAAAACCAACATGAAAAATGCATATAAACAAATCAGAATTCAAGGAAATCTAATGACATGGCAAAGGCATTAAACATCAACATTTTAAGGAGGAAATATATGATTATATGAAGGCAACATAAATTGTGCATTTTATTGTGATCATCATCAATGGGATGGGAAGGGTTCAGTTCTTTTGTCAGAATTATGCGTTCTATTAATCCTACCATTTTTCATGCTTTAGCTAATCCTATACAGTGAACTCTACGAATTTAATTGACTCTCAAATTATGTTTAAGCGTAATGTTTAAAAGGGTCAAAATCAAGGTAGAGTGGAGTTAAAGATTAAATATGTACATAATCGACGTTGAAAGTCTCATGGGAGATGATGGATTACAATAATGTAACTGGGCCTACATGCACAACTAGTCTTCCATACTATAAGACATCTGGCCCACTCAATCCTTTCATAAATCTCACACATAAATTAGATGTTACTTAACATGGCAAGAGTTCATAGTGTCAACAATGAATATACAAATAGAAGTGAAGGGCTTGAATAAGTTCACAAAGAACATAGACCAATGTGGGAAGATGTGACAATGATGAGTATATACAAAACAACCGCGTTGAGACCAGATGAAGACCTATGACACATAAGAATCTGTGGAAGCATCCTTAATGAATGACAAATACTTTCGAATTCAACTCAAGTCAACAAAAGCCTACTAGGTATGATATACCATGCCAATTATCATTGAAACTTATCAGTTGATATTATCAACTCTAGCGGATAATGCAACATATGAAAGTCTGGAAAATATTGCTTTGAATTTTGCGTAGTTGCTCCACGATACATTCAAATGAATAGAGCATTCCATCAATGAGCGGTGGCAAGTTTTTGTTGGTTTGCGAAAAGACACCTAGGCATATATCATGAAATGGTATATTGAAGAAAACAAATAACACTATGAACCACAACAAAATATTGAGGCAGTAGAGCATATCGTCAACAAATGATCCATCTGAATTGTCATTAAAGTTCGTATGCGATGGAAATAATATAAAAATATGTGTTGGTTGTTGCTGTCCAGCATAGAAGATGGAGATTAGTTGTTACCAACGTCAGAAGTAAATATATGTACCGAGTAATCAAGAGTTCACAGTGTTGAAAGTTATTCAAAGATCATAATAATTGATTAATAATCAATATAAGAATGGAGTGGTGGCATCACTAGTTTGGGAAGTAAATAATATAAACTAAAAACTTTGTGCTTGATGATAAGGAACTACGAATTATTTAAATGAACTAATGAACCAATAATTATTGTAGTTCATTTAAAATGATATTGTGCAAAAGACGTGACTCTTTTGAAAAATCAGATTTCCCTCACTAAAGTAAAATATAAATAAGAGTAAATATTGTTGGTCATGTCCATATCAAGGGTGGGCAATAGTTAAGAAGGTATTGATAAAGGAGACCTTTCATTGGTCGGATATATCAATGAACCACCAAAAGAGCCTTCGAGTGTAGAGATTGCTTCTTACGGAGGAGATACATTTTATAGTACCTATCTATCGTACATTGAAGGTTACCCACGTGGATGGAAGGTAAAGGTACATATTATTCTATTTCATTATGAATATATTAAGTTTATTAAGTATTATATATATATGTATATATTTATAGATGGAATATATGCTCAAAATATAGACATTTATCTATATTATTAAAATGATTTTATATCATTATGCAAAATTGTTGATTCTCCTTGAATATTATTGTATCATTTAAATTTTATGTTTATTTGATCTATAGTATATACTATATTGGAAATTATATAATGATTAATATGAGTTACAATGTGAATCATGATAATATTAATGAGAAATATAATTATGTTGTAGGAGCTATTTTGCCTTGATCTTTTCCTCCGAGATCCTTCTTGCAAGAAAAGGAGGATTAATATCAGACTTAGAGAGAGTCTGACACTTTGTTAAAGGGAAGTTTATTTTAGAAGCTTAGAAGATATATATCTCTACTCCTGCACTTTCTCATCCTGATGATGGATCATGTAGTATGATCTGAAACGTTGATGGTAAGAAAATGCACACAATCAAATCTAGAAAACAATTTATTTATTTAGAAGATTTATGTTCAGAGGAATTCTGACACATCCATCAGAGGGAGTAGATAGAGGATATGGTTTCGTCAACCGTCAGTGATATCGATCATATTGATTCAGAGGGAGTGAACCAATGTTGTGATGGAATCTTCAGTGATCGATAAATTGTAACAATCAAGAGGACTGTATTTCATGCAACTATGTGAATGGGCCTACTCCTTGTGTACATCATAAGAAAGTTGCGACTTTATTAAACTATCTACGAGTCTCTTTTTGATAAATGAAACTTGACATATGAGTTGTAGAGTCATTCAAGTGGCACAATCATACTCAATCAAGATATTGGTGTATTATAGACGAGTTTGTGTTAGCTTCTACTATTAAGCTTAATGAATGTTTGGAGCTTTGATGGATGAAAAGAGCAAGTTGGAACTTAGAAAGAAGTCGTCAAATTTGATGTGATGTAAAAGTGTTCAACAATATAAGAGTGGGAATTTTACATTGTGGGGGGGAATAATAGCCAATGTTTCATTCCCACTTAAACCATCCTTAGAAAAGGAGATATTCCATGATCCTCATGGGCAAATAAGTACTTGTATCTTTTACATTTATCTATTCATTTATTTGTAATTCTATACATACTATATGGGTTATTTTCTTTGATCTTTTCCTTTATGTTTGAGGATATTCTTATAGGAAAAGAAGGTTGGTACTTTACATATGCTACCAAATATTGTGCAGACTCAATCTAATGATAGTAGTTCCAAAGACCCTGATGATTAAGATGGATAAAGTGAGGCTCTTGAAGAAAACACTCTTGAAGAAAACATCTTTGATAATTAAGATTATGAGATTCTTCTACATTAAGAGGGAGTATGACACTTCTTCGAAGGCAACATAGGAGCTTGGAAGATTGACACTCAGATGGAGTCCAAAAATACATGTGTGTGACTGCATGATTTTGATGTGCCTTCTCCTATGTATATCATGAGGAAGTGATGACTTGCCACTAGAAATTCAGAAGATTGATATCAGATTTAGAGGGAGTTCAAAAGGTATCCTTGGGTGAAGAGAGTTTCTATTGGAGTAACTAGAGGACCTGAGTTCCCAGGATCATTGTTCAAAGGGAGAATTTTGAGGTGCAATCCTTTGTTAATGATATCTTCTCTATGAGAAGAAGTTCTAAGTGAAATTCCTTGTAATACATTTTTCTGTGAGAGAATGAGATGAAAGCCTTTGTACCACCTTTTGACTGGGTTCATGGTGGTTACTATTTCACATATGATATGTAATGAAAGGTGACGATCTTTCATTGATATATAAATAGAAGGTAACCATTATAAGATGACGATCTTATAAATGGTAGACTTGTTATCATGGTTCTTTGGGCCGGATTTTGCCCGGACACCATGATAATGAACAGTCAGAAGGTAACCATTATAAGATGACGATGTTATAAATGGTAGACCTGTTATCATGGTTCTTTTCATCAGATTTTGCTGGACACCATGATAATGAACAATCAGAAGGTAACCATTGTAAGGTGGCGATCTTACAAATGGTCGACTTGTTATCATGGTTCTTTGGGTCAGATTTTGCCGGACACCATGGTAACGAACTTGTTATGGTTCTTTGGGCCAGATCTTGCCGGACCCCATAGTTGCTACTATAGACCACACTTAAGGTGGTGTTTTAAAAGTAATGGAAATTACTTCAATTGTTTGTTATGAAAGGTGAGAAATTTAGTCTCATAGTGAATTGAATATCATACTGAGATGATGTCTCTTTTTATTCTTGAGAGCATAATGTGTTCTATAAATCCTCCCTAGCTAAGAGGGAGTGTTAAGGTTGTAGCTTCTGTCGGATTGGTTTTATCATGAGATACCTTCTTGATAGTAAATCATCATTAAGATAAATATGTTATATATATAATATATATCATATATATTATAATATATATTATATAAATTATACATTATATACTATTATATAATAATATATTACACATATGGTTAATATATTAATATTACATATATGCTTAAAAATGAGCTATACATATAGCTATTTATTAACTAATGATGATTAACTATAGAGACATGTCTCCTCTCATATTTATGAGTCTTTAAGTCTGCATTTAGAAGACATCAGTCACATTGGCTATGTTACTACATTTGTAGAAACAATCCTAGAAAAACAACAAAATTAATTTGTTCGCTCAGTTTAATTACTGAAATCAATGACCATGGTTGAATCCTGTTCAAATGAGTGTTGTAGATAATGCTCATGGAGCAATGGGAGTTAGGATGCGACAAGTGTAGTAGTGAGGCTATGTGTATTCTTAATCTCCAAGACCATAGGTACATGTGAATCAGTGCCCCTTAATTTGAACAATGTTTTTGGGCAGTATAAATGCTTATGGAGTAATTTTGGTGTCAAATTTGGCCATTAATGGTATTGTGGGTGATGTAGGGAGGTAAGTGGAACAGATAATTGCCAAAGGTGTGAATAGTGAAGCTTGGAGGTCAAGGATAACTCAAGACTCATACCACCTCCTTGAGATCAGAGTTTGGGATTTACAAGGTAACCAAGTACAAAAATATCTGTACTTGTGATGCCGATGATGTGACACTATGTGAAGTGTTGGGAATTAAAGTTTGAGGGTGCCATGCGAAAGGCACTTGAGAAAGGGTAAGGTCAAAATTTTGTTCTTGAAACATAACTTAGTGCAAGTAGCGGGCAGTTGGGGTTTGGGTTAAACACATACCAGTAGGGTTAGGTTTGCAACTTTGACAAAGGTAAAGGAAAGAGAAGGGTTTGGCAAAAACCTACATTACCACATTTGCTCAGGAACCATGGAATTTGAAAGTTGGTATGCTTGCAATTAGTATTTGGTGCATATTCATCCAAATTATGATGCTAGTCTGAGAAAGTTGCTTCAAATTCTGTGAACAGGACCCTGGGCAAATTTAATGTGAATTCTGGCGACTTCTGAAAATGACACATGAGCCCGGGATGAATTTCACTGAATTTGGGAAGAATTTTACTGTTTTTTGGGATCAAGGAATATCTTGTTTCGATTGCTTGATCACGAGATTCCATTGAAAAATCTTGTCGGTCTGCAACTGCGGATCCATTACCTAACTGCACTGCTCTCTCATTAATAGATCTCTGCATTGAATCCCACCACACAATCAATATTGTTTATCCCTATTTTTTCCTTGGTTGACTTGATCCACTCTATTCCTTCCATTGCATTCACCTAGTCAAACGTATATGTGGAAGATGAAGGAGGGGCATGAAAGAATGATTCAAGCCAAGTCTTGCCAGAATGGGTTATTAGTTCTGTGGAAAATTTGCACGACACTGTTGATATTAAAGCTTATACACCACCTTCCTTGAACTATTCTTCTCATGATAATATTGAATAGTTCCAAACTTGACCGATTTTTTTACTTGTTAACATTTACACCAACTACCTTGATTTCAAGTTTCATTTGAGTCTTAGTTCAATTTTAGTTTTCTAGTTTGTGTGCGTCATGATTTTGGGTGGGCATATATATGCATAAATATGTTCTTATAAAGATTGCACAGACGAACTCAAAATGAATCCGAACCTAACACCAAAATATATTGGACGATATTTGACTCCGCATCTGTACCAAAATCTGAACCGGCAACTTAAGCAAAAATGAAGGAGAACTCCAAAACCCTGCTGAAGATTTAGGGAAAGGGTGGAGGTAGAGGTAAATGAATGTCTGTATAGGAAGTTTGACATCTTGATAAGAATAAAAGGAAATAATGGAGTTCGGTGGAAAAGCATGCTTGAATGGGAAACTCCAACAAGTGTAAAGGAAGCTAAGGTCAAAGGGAAGGGATGCCTGTATGGAGGTTTTATGAGATCTTGACAGAGAAAACATTATGAAGGCAGTGAACAGGTGATAAGGGTATGCAGGGATCTAGAAGTCTGATATAGGGGCAAGGAGACAAGGTATAGTTGGAAGAAAAGGCACGGCAAGACCAAAGAGTCCGAAGCTTCAACAACCTGCACATGAAATTTTCAAACAACAATGGGACATGGACGATGAAGACAGCCGACACACATGCAGTCTTTGACCGAGGAAGATGCTAGAAATGGGAAATAAACCTTTCCTTCTAACAAAAATTAAATTGAAAAAAGGGACATGATATTTCTGCATACAGAGTCTACAATGAAGGCCTGTGCCCTCTAAGGTGGAATACCAGCTTTTGCAGCAGAGTTTATATTCTTTGGCAGTTTGCAAGGCCAAATCCCTTGTCCAAATGCAGTGCACATACTGCTCTCAGAAACCTTTTTTGCCAAGTTGGCATTTATACCTTAGGTAAATATTTCCTTTATCCTATGTATTACCAATTTTATCATTTCATCTATTTTCAGTGATATTACAACTACATGTGTCAGTTTCCCATTGACCAGTTCATTTCAGTTTATCAGAGGTTTCAGATATCAGATTAACTTTTATAAGAGTTTAGAGTTTATAATAGATTTCAGACATAACATCATTTCAGATTTTAGTGCATTGAAGTTCCAGCTGCACACAGACGTCTCAGATTTTCTGTTGTGTAACCTGAATCGCACATATATGTTTGCATGCATGTATACATATACAGTTATACTTGCGTGGGAGAGAGATTTCATTTTTATATTACTATTAGATTTAGAATAGTTACAGCATACTTTTCAGTACATAAATATGAGAGCCCTGTCAAATAGCCAGAATATTTTAAATTAAAAGCTCTTCTTTGAATACATCTTTTTTATATTTTATGCTTCTGGAATTTGATTGTGTGCAAAGTTTTGAGTCAATGTTACGGGTCACACCCAGTGAATCATCATCAGGACATGAGAGAGCTCAAGGAGATGAACAATTTGCACATAATCAAGTCCCAGAAGCATAAAATACAACATTATGGATTGTGGAAACCTTCTAGCGTGCATCTATTTTACATATGCACCCTGTTAATTTCTAATTAAAATGGTCTATCACCATGTAGAAATGTATATCAACCAAATAGCATAGTTTTCCCTACAACATTATCCATCTTCTCTGCATCAGTGGCGAGAAAACAGGTAACTGGGCTCCACACTTGTCTGCCGTTGTATTAGGTACAATTGACTATTTCTAAAAATTGCATTTGTTATGATTGTTGCAAAAATGTGAATGGCTGAAAGCTTTAGTGTAGCTCGAATAAATATTTTACATTAGTATGTAGAAATGGCTCTGATTTGCATAGCTATCTACCTGGTATTAGTGTACATTGAACAATTTTCAAGTTTAGATTTATTGTGGCTTTTTCTCAGAAATGAAAGGATTGAAAACTTCAAATGATACTGCATTGTGTTATTTTGATGTCAATTCTTTGTATGCACAGGTGGAATTGCATCCCTTTTGGCGGCAAGATGATCTTGTCAAATTTTGTCAAGCAAAGGGTATTCATGTGTCAGCTCATACACCTTTGGGTGTACCTGCAACCAATCCATTAAGTAATGAATGTGGTTCAAGTGGAGAGGATGACTGTGAGACACCACGAATTGCATTCAGAAGGTGCAGGTCTGTTCATGCACCGATGCTCAAAACATCTGTAGTAGCAAACATTGCAGCACGCCTCAACAAAACCCCAGAACAGGTTTTTGACAATTCTTTTTTTCAGTATATACAGGAAATTGTTTCTCTTGGATTTCAAAATTAAATTACTGTAGCAGTATTTCACATGTACTAGTTTTTTTGTTTTTTGTTTTGTGTGTGTGCATGTGTGCAATCATTTATGTAAATGGGCTTGGCCAAAGGAACACTTCACTACAGTTTATGATGAACAAATTTGTTTGTCAACTTGTCAAAGCAGTTTAATAGATGTTATCTTGTACAGTTGGTGATGGAATCTATCTCTGTCGCCAATGGATATAAGAGTAGGAACTGAGAGAGTATGTTAGCTGGCTTCATTTGTCGAAATGACATGGATTTGTCTTTTGTGACTGCATTCTTTCCTTTACATAAAACAAATTAATATTGCAGTATACAACATATGAAGCCTTGTTTTCATGGAGGATGTGAAAAACAAAATATCTTCCTTTTATATATGGGGCTAATTCATTGACTGACTAGCAAATTGAAGTGTTAACAGAGAAATTTGATATCTTTGAATAGATTAAGCAGAGCTCCAAAAACTTGTACCAGTACCATATCGCCACTGGTAAATCTTATCTTATAATGCCCAGGTAATCTGGAATCAGAAAAATATATTTTTCATTACTAGAGATTCATTTTGTACCTTAATAGATCAAAGATGTTCGTTTTTACTTTTTACTGTTCTATGGCATGATTTTCCACTTGTTTTACTTTTTAATAATTTATAATGTCATGGCAGCATCCATGGCACAGTTCAATTGAATAACTTGTAGTCACATTCATGTGATACTTGTGTGGTAAATTCTACCTCTATTTGGAGAGATGGACATCATTCTGACACATTATAGTCACATTAAGTGAAGGTGTCTCCAATTTCACATACTTAGGCCCTATGGATCACAGTAGCTATCCACAATGGGAATCCATAAATATAGTAGAGAAGCCATTGAGAGTGTTAGCATTCCACTATAGATGCCACAATTGAAGAGCATCCAAAAGTTGTATGGGAGTTACACCTCACCTCGTCTGCAGGGAATGGTCTGTACTGAAAGCTGAGTGTGGTAATTTACAAATTGTAAATATCCAGTACTGTCTATTAGGGGTTCATTGTGATATATACCCCTAAATATATTTTAAAATTTAAACTGTAGAAACTGAATATGGCATACAGTTAACTTTCTCTCTACTAACAGTATCAGATTTCCACAATCCATTTGAAATGAGTGAATTTGTTTCTGGATTAGATTGTGTGAGTTTTTTGAGGATCAACGAAGTGTGATCCGAAACGTTGATGCTCAAAAAACTCACACAATCTAATCCATGAACAAATTCACTCATTTCTCTCTACTTTCTGATCACCTTGATCCCTAAATGGACAAGACAAGAGTATATGGTGTTCACGATTACTATTAAACTGAAATGCTGCAACTGAAAGAAAAGCACTAGGGAGCAAGGCAGCTAATACTACTTATGTTGTACTGAAAGATGTAAACATCCACTTATTCAATGGGAATTACAAGGGCACCTCCACTTGTTCAATAGGAAAGCTTATACAATATTGAGAGGAAAGCTATCTCCTTCCACTTATCTAGTGGTGAACAAAAAGGGCACATCCACTTTTTTAGTGAGAAATCTTATACAAATATTGAGAGGAAAACAAGCTTCTTCCTCTGAATTTAGTGGTGAGCAGAAAAGGCACATCCACTTATTCAGTGGGGTAAGTGCATTAGCAAATAACAAGAGACTCTTACTGGCAGTAATACCATCTAGTAGTACTATATAAAACACATAGGAAAGTAAATCTTCAGTTGTATGACCATTCAAAAGATTACAAGATTAGTCCAGATTCCATAGACATTATAAACTTTGAATAACTGATGATACAAAGTGCTGATGTAAAATAACTGCCAGAGCACCCCAGAATGGGATCACAAAATCATGAATAAATTCTTCCAACTTGAAACAATAGCAGTATACCTTGATGACGATAAATTCCATTGCTGGTACAGGTCCGAAATGTACTGTAAACACACTTCTATAGATCTGATCAGCAAGCGGAATGATCAGAGATTTTCACTAGCTATTGTGCAATACACCCACACTAATCAAGGACTGAAAACACCACTTTGTGTCATGCTTGAACATCACCAAGTCTTGCTGAGAGGATGATAGATCAGATTGATCACTGGAACCAGCTTAAAAAGTTCTGGAATCAGCTTTGTTTGCAGTGGTAGCAACTGTAACAGCAGGTACAACTAATTCCAATCTCACACCAAACATAAAAGTTCACTTCCCAAATGATGCATGCATCAGTGCGCTCGGTTGAGAGCTGAAGAATTAATAATAATTTTCTTTGAAAGTTTAGTAGTTTTATGTTTAAAAAAACAGTATTTAACTATTATATGTCTGAACTATGATATTTCTTTACACACACACACAAACGCATTCAACCCCCCCCATTTTTCCTTTTCCATGCACCCACATACCAGGTTCTTGGACCTGCATCCAAACCGGTAACTAAGCCCAAAAGTCAGCATGCCTATAAACTAGGCATGCTGAATCCACCGAAGGATCAGCACTTGAGCTAGGAGCCCTCACACCATCCTCCTGATAACTTCAATCAATGGCATGGCCTAACCAATGTTAAACCTGCAAACTTGAACTGTACAGCTTGCTTTGTCTATTAACATTAGCAAGTCAAAATATTGGAGAAATGAGTCTTAATGCTAGAAATGAAGACTTCCAGATGGTCCGGCCAGTATGAAGAGTTATGGTCTGCACTAATGTGAATGGCAGGGCTTGCAGATCACCTCCGAATTGCCTCAAACACACTATGAAATTCCTTAAAAGGGAATTCCAAATTTGCAACACAAAACACAAACACAACAAAAACCTCCATATCTATAAACCAAAAACTGAAGCTTCAATCTGCCACATAATGGTGGCCTTTGTATAAAACCACTGATCTAGCTAAGAGAGCAGCATTGTTACTAAAGCTGATCCTATCCAATTTTTCTGGGGTCCAGCTAGATTTGTCTATTTTGCTCGACTTTGCAATTTCTGTCGAAATTTTATGCCTTTTTTTCCAAATATTGGGCTTCTGGGCCTTTGTTTTGAATGAATATTATTTTTCAAACATTATTAGCAATGGGTGGCAGTCCCTGATGATTAGACCTACTATTTCAGGGGTAGTTCTTTTTCTTTTTCACGAAAACCCTCTTAGGCAGAGATGAAGTAGATCTTTTCATTGTTTTGACTTTTTTTATTTTAAATTGTCATTATTGTGTATTATGTTTATTTTTATCTCTGTGCACCTTGCTATATAAAAGGTTCAGATGCTCTTTATAAATAAAAGCCTGACCTATTATCTTACTGGTTTACCATTCAATGATAACGATGCCAGGTAATTTTAAGATGGGGACTACAGCGAGGAACAAGTGTATTGCCACGCAGTTTAAGACCTGAACGGATCAAGACAAATTTTGATATCTTCAACTGGTCATTATCTGAAGAAGACTGGAGGAAGATTAACTCTTTAGAGCCTCAATTACGGCTGATAGACAGTGGTTACTCAAATATATCTGAAACTGGACCTTTACAAGCAGTTCAAGAGACTGATGACGACATTGAAGGCATTTAAGGGGATTTCTGGCAGTGTTCTCCAGAATTCTCTGGATTAAAAATTCAATTGAAATATATTGAGTGTGATTTTGATATCATAATATTGCTATTTTCAGAAAGAAATATATAATTTCTTAGGGATTGGATATTTTTTTAAAACTTGGCTATGTTTGTAATTTTCTATAGAATAAAATACAGCCTCTTTGATATAGCAATGAAATTCAGACTCACTTCTGTATGGCAATTTTGTAAAATACTGTGCAGATTTAGTAATGTTTTTGTTTGATTATAGTTGTACACGAGTCAGAACTTGAACAAACTGAACGTTGTGTTAGAACAAGTGAAAATAATATTTTGGTCATTCTTAATATCTGCATGGATAGTCCTTAGTTTCAGTAGTCTGTTATTCAAAATCTTAATTTACAAGGATATGGTTTCGATGTAGGGTGTTGGAATTGACCATGAGACTTGGATCATTTCCATGGTTTTGGTTGTCAGTATTGGAATCTATTCTCGTTTTTCTTGAATTGTCCTCAACAATATATTGGATGGTTCAACTAATTAAGGGGAAACAATGATTTATATCAAATTCATAGGACAAGCTTGGAATATTGTGCCGTATCATTTGAGTTTGTTGAAACTGAAGTCACTGAATGTGTTGGCCGCATTTTTGTATCAGTATATTTTGTATGACACTAATTACACACTTGTGAACACTTAGTAGGAATTGATAATCATAAGGTCAGTTAGATAGGGTTTTATTTTAAGAAAAACATGTACCTAATCAAAGATTTGAAGATCATATTCTTACAATGGCGTTGACATCACATGATTGAAATATAAATATGCAGCTGTGGTGATTCAGAGTGGTCTGATCATGTAAGTTCTCCATGAATTTTGGGTCAACTGTAAGTGCAATGTTCAATCTACATATTCCTTTCAGTAAAATTGATGTATATTCCTTTGTTTTATAGTGTCTGTTGCTCATCATTGATGGTAGTTGTGGATCCGTTGCTTTTCTTTCATTCTCCTGCAGTTCTTTTTGAGCTGCCTATTATTATTTTCATTATCGAATTCTGCTTTGGTCTATTTAGAAAAATGACACAAGAGATTGTTTGGGGCAATAATGTTTTATGATGTGTTGAGTAATTTTGAGAATCAAAGGTTAAAAATCTCACATTTTAATTTTTAATTTTTTTGCATGGATGGTCTTTATGGTCTCCAAACTCGAGCATCTCAGTTGAAAGGCTTCTTAGATGAATATGCCATTGTGCAGTGATTAAAAATAGTAGCTAAGTTTGTGAGTGTAAGTAGGTTCAAAATAGTAAAATTTGTATACTGACATGGAGACCACCATATCAACAATGTGATAAAGTTGATGAGGCGTTGGATGGTAACTGATACAGTAACTAATTATTGAATTTTGGGGAAGACAGAATTTGTTTGAGAGCTAGTAGAGTTTGACCAAATTACAAGGAAGATAACACACCTTAATATCTATGTTACAAAGTTTTGTTCAATTATGAACTTGCTGATTTGAATGGATGAAAACATGCTTCAAGCAGCATTGAAAACAGAAGGTTGCATGGAAGTCTAAGAACTGCAACTGATAGCTATATATTTAGAGTATTGTCATTAAATTTGTTACAGCCTTCCAGCCTTGTAATTTTTATTCTTGCATTTTATCTTTAATGATGATTTCCTTGTCGGTCTGAACATTGAACTTGAACTTTTGAACCAATTGGTTCAAAATTCAAAGTTCAAGAGTTCAAGTCGTCCTAGCCTTGTTCGGGACATCTTGTTTGTTAAGTAATATGGATCAGTTTCTACAAATGTAATTACGTATGGAATTGGCTTTAATTCACTATGAGGCTAAAGTTCTCAACACTACTTCAGCAAAAAAAATTGAAGCAATTATAATACAAGACTTAAACACCACTTTAAGTGTGGTCTATAACAGATTTAAGTTATGATGTCCGACAATATCCAACCAAAAGAACCATGACAATTGATTTTCATGGTGTCTGGCAAAATCTGGCCTAAAGATCCATGATGAGTTGATTATCAAGGTGTTTGGCAAAATCCGGCCTGAAGATCCATGACGAGTTGATCATCAAGGTGTTTGGCAAAATTCGGCCTGAAGAACCATGATAACACTTGCTCCAATACATTTTGGTGTTAGGAGATAGATCAACTAATAAGTAGGAGATAATTTCCACAGCAAGTCGAATTGTGATATTGCTATCAAGATTTAACTGTGTGATTTTGAGTCAAACTCATTGACCCATGTTTCATGAATAGTGATTCAACATGAATCCATCTCTCATGAGAATAAATTAGCACTCATTGGATCTAGGTGATGCTCACATGGGTGAAGCACCGAGACTTCCCGAGACGTCCCCCATCCTAGTAGTACTCCAGCCTGAGTGCGCTTAACTAAGAAGTTTCCTCTATGGTTAAACCCAAAGCTTGATGAGCTTAAGGGGCTTTCTAATGAATGGTTCATAAGGCAAAACACTTGGTGAAGGTTTTGCAAATGGGGTTGCAAGCTTTGGGTTTAACCATGGAGGAAACTCCGTAGTTAAGCACACTCAGACTGGAGTAGTACTGGGATGGGTGACCTCTCGAGAAGTCTTGGTGCTTCACCCTTGTGAGCATCACCTAGATCCAATGAGTGCTAAGTGTTCCATTTATTCTCATGAGAGATGAATTCATATTGAATCACTACTCGTGAAACATGGGTCAATGAGTTTGACTCAAAATCACACAGTTAAATCCTGATAGCAATATCACAAGGTAGATCAACTATTGGTAAAGTCGTCACCTTACAATAGTGACCTCATACATATGAAAGATCGTCACCTTTCATAACACAATTACAAAAATTTAATCTTTATATGACAACTTAATGAAGTCTATTATGATACATTCGTTATCATGACTTTGAACACTTTGGGACAACAACTTAATGAAGTCTGTCATGATAATAGGTCTACCATTGACTTGAAATTATCTTTCTGGATTTGATTGTGTATATGATTTTTAGCATCAACGTTTTGGATCACACTCTGTGATCCATCATTAGAATGAGAGAATGCTAGAATAGAATGGTAACAATGCAAATTCAACCTTACTCAAGAAGCATAAAGAAGGGAAAGGGTGAGCACACAAATTGAGGAAGAGGAATAAAAAGTCAAACAATAGAAGGGGAATAAAAAATAAAAAAGAAAACATAAGGAAAAAACAAGAAGAGACTAAGTTGAGAGAACAATGCTAGCTGACTTAAACACAAAGGAAGCAAGCAAGAATATATTTTGTGTGTGGAACTTACGCATAGGGTACTACACACACACACACACACAAAGCTATAATATAAATATAGTATAATATTAAAACTTAAAGCTTGTATCGAAATATTTTCTATTATACTATGTATATATATATATATTAAAGCTTAGTGTATACTCTCTCTCTCTCTCTCTCTCTCTCTCTCTCTCTCTCTCTCTCTCTATATATATATATATATATACACACTAAGCTTTAATATGTATAGTACAATGTTAAAACTTAAAGTATATATTAACTCATTAGAGAATATACTACGCTACACACACACACACACACACACACACACACACACACACACACACACACACACACACACACACACATGTTAGGATAAACCACAGACAGGAATAAAAACTACATGCAAATATAACCAATAACAGAAAAATAATAGAACACATAGAAATGAACACAAGGCACCAAGATTTAACGTGGTTCACCCAACCCCTGGGCTACGTCCACCAAACAGCAAGTCCGATCTTATTACAATCCAGTGATTACAACTTGATTACAAATCGTAATCCCTTACAGCTCAATACTGCCACAAGAACCAATTTCGTATCACAACATTATGAAAAATACCCAATCCTAAGCCCTTTTTATATAAGTATTAAACCGCTTTAAGGTTATAACATGTCGGCCATAATATGTCGGCTACTGCCCAAATTTTTTTTTTGTACTTTCCTGATCAGTCACCACAATCTAACAACACACATACACACAAAGCTTTAATATATACATATATACTATATATATTATTATTAAAGCTTATCATATATACTTAGCTTTAATATATATATTTTATACTATATATAATTATTAAAGCTTAGCATATGTACTCATTATATATATATATATATATATATATATATATATATATATATATATATATATATATATATATATATATGCTAAGCTTTAATAATTTCAGTTTCGCCCATCTTTCACACACATCCCCCACATGGAATATTTTTGGGCAAATTACGAAGAAGACTATGAGGAGAGGAAGCAATGGCGGTCCAGGTTTACTTTGAAACAAATTAAGTAGTTCAAGCTACACGTGGATGGTAAAAAATGTAGAAGAAGAAGAAAAAGACAAGGAAATAGTTGACCCCTTTTATGCAGCTCAAGTTGAAGCTTCTCCCCTGCTTGAAATAGATTGTACTATGCCCGAGGAAGATGATCTTCAAGCTAGAACCCTCACTGTTATTGAAAGAGCCAAGAATTGGTTAGAAGAGAAAAGAAAACCTAAATTAGGACATGTAGAGCTACATCCTCATAAAGAATCTACCAGTTCTAGATCAACTCTGCCAATTCATAGTACTAACAAAATTGTTACATTGTCCTTTGCAGGTGCCTTGAAACCTAAATCTAAAATTGAACATGTTGTTTAGAGTTTAGTATCATCTATTACCTATACTTGAGAAGCCATGGGAAGATGTTAGCAATATGGATTTGTTTTTGGTTTTCCAAGGACACGGTGAGGGCATAATTCCATATTTGTGGTGGTTGGTAATTTTTTAAAGATGACACATTTAATTCCTTGCAAGAAGACTAGTGATGTTGTTCATGTGGTGGAGTTTTTTTTTCAGAGATGTGGTGAGGCTACATGGTTTGCCAAAGAGTATAGATTTTGATCACGATACCAAGTTTGTTAGGTGTTTCTAGCATAAATTGTGAAAGAAATTGAAGACAAATTTGAAGTTCAGCTCATCACACCATCCATAGACTGATGGACAAATAGAAGTTGTAAATTAGAGTTTGGGGAATATTTTGATACGTTTGGTTGGAGATAAACCAAAAGGTTAGGATATGATTTTACCACATGTAGAATTTGTATACAATAATTTTATCCATCGGAGTACTGGTAAATCACCATTCCAAATTGTATACGGGAGCAGTCCCATAAATGCTTATGAATTGAGGTAGTTGAATAAATGAAAGATAAGTAGTGCTAAAGTAAAGGATTTTGTTGAACATTTGAAGAACATCCACGAGGAGGTGAGGAAACACATTACAAAGATGAATGTATAGTATAAGGCTAAGACATATGTGAAAAGGAGGTATAAGGAATTTTAGATTGGTGATGAAGTCATGGTTCATTTGAGGAAGGAGAGATTTCGAGTGGGTACATATAATAAGCTAAAAATAAGGAGGTTTGGACCATGTAAAATAATGAAAAAGCATGATTTTGGAAATGCCTATGAAGTAGAGTTGCCCGTTGAACTAAATATTTCACCAATATTTAATATTTTAGATTTGACTAAATATTATGAGGGAGGTGATGGAGATAAAGTTGTAGAAGCACAATGGAGTATTCTAGTGTCTACATAAGCTATTTATGAGATTGAGGCAATAATTGACAGTCGCGAGGCAAGAAGCACAAGGAATAGAACCTATGAAGAGTATCTGGTCAAATGGAAAGGGATGCCAATGAAGGATTCATCATGGTTAGCACAAGAGAATGTTGACCATCTTGGTTTTCCTTTGACTACTTGAGATGTGATAGGGTAACTTCTCAAATTATCCTGGGTGTAAGGGCAATCTTGCATCACCCAAAAATATTTCTAGTTCTAGTTTCCTAGTTTTTGTATTTTTAATAAGAGTTATTCCTGTGCAAAGTTTTTGTTTTTAGGAGCTTGCTAATTTTAGTAAGCTAGTATTATGTGCTCAAATTGTTCTAATCTCATATATGGAGGTTCATCTTTGACATATCATCCCACTGGATGAGTTTTATTGTCATATCATGTGTATTGGTGCAACCATTGCACATTTTTTATATGAATTTTGGCTATCCAAACTTTAGGTTCAACAATGAAGTCTTAAATGGTTCTAAAATGAGGCAAAACCTAAATTAATGAACACTTGCGCCAATAGTTTTTGTAGATTTCTAGCAAAGGATTCTATAATGGGGTTATAATAGCCCATTAGGTCAATGATTTTCTAGTTATTTGTAATTTTTCTTGAGTCGATCTTATGTAATAAAGTATAGTGAAATAATATAAAAGTGCCTATATAAGGAAGGCATGTAGGTTGTCTAGGGTAGTTCTAGGTGATAGTCACATCTTTGTCTTGCAAACTATTGTTAGGAAGGTGCCCATGTGGGTTTGTATATTTGTAATTCCATAATTCTGCATTTGCAATGATAACTAGAAGCCCATATTTTTTCTCTCAATTTGTATTTTTCTCTTTTACTATTGTTTATTGTGGCATTAAGCCAAGCACTCTTCATCAAATCATTAGTGTCCTAGCATAATCTATAATTATGCTATGGAATCCTAGGAGATAATGTCTTCCTTATGATTCTGTGCTGTTGAGAGTAGCTCTCAAATTCTTGTGATGTAAACTCACCTCCTCAGTCTAATCTTGGGAACTTGAACAATTTACTAGTCTCCATTTCCACATTTTTCCTATAGGCCTTGAACATGTGAAAGGGTTCTGAATTTTCTTTCAAGTAAATAGTCCACATCATTTTGGAAAAATCATCAATTAACAAAATAAAGTATTTATTACCATACACACTCTTAGTCCTCATAAGACCAAACAAGTCAATGTGAGCTAACTCTAAAACTTAGTTAGAGGTTAACGACTAGCTTGAAAAAATAGAACTGACCAACTTTCCTAGTTGACAATATTTACACATTACATTCTCACGTTTAGTAATATGTGTAATCACCCAAAAATGGGCATCTAGACTATTATCCTCCTTAGCATTTTTGCTAAAATTATTAAATCACTTATTTTGATCAAATCCTCAAAAATCTATTTACTTAATTTTATGCTATAGTTTGACCACTATATCCTAAGTTCTTATTTAATTAAAAGGAACATGTCCCCCCTTTAATTTAATAAAAGACCCCACTCATCTCTTATCCTAAGTTGCACACATAAAAACATTTTCCCAAATTAAAAATAGAAGAAATATCTTTTTGTCTCACATGGAGACAAAAAAGTCAACTCTTTATGATTAGTGGAAACGATTGTGCACATAGATCATGCAAAATTCAACTCCCCACCCTTGGTTCGATCCTCTTGCTTCATCATCTCCACCATCCGTAGTTCTTTAAAAGAAGGATCTCTCTACTCATTTTGGATTGAATCTTTGGGTACTATTATTATGGTGCAATTTTTTCTAGGTGCTCTTGGAGCTTTGGAAGATCTTGTGGCCTCATACCCTCATTTTCATATCGTATTAGCTTAGTATCATGTTTCATTAGCATAGTTTTCTCTTATGCATTAGAATTCAACACCTAGTTTAATTAGAAGGATTGTAATACTCTCAATTTTCTAGTTAGTTTACATTCCATATCTCATTTTATAGCTTAGTTTTCACTTGCATTGCATTTCATGTGGATTCTTATGCTCTAGCATCCTTGCTCTTCTCTTAGAATCTCCCAGTTCATGGTGTACTTGCAAGGGGTTGCATTCTTATACTCATTTGAGAGCCATTTCAATCATATTTGCATCCCTTTTCACATCATGACTAGGGATCACTAGTTCGAAATTTGAGGTTCTCAATCCATGAGATACCTCAAATAGAAGGACTTAGAGAAGTGCACTTTTTGAGTGTACATTTCTTGTGCCCATTGTGGGGCAGAAATTTTTTGTTTTGCCCTTCTTTTTGTGTTTTTGTCACTTTCTTGCTTGTTTTCCTTTTTTTATTTTTTTAGACAAAATTATCATGCAAATTTTTTCTATTATTGTACCATGTTTCATTATATAGTGGTATGATGATTTGATAGTTAAAGTATCACACATTGTTTAACATTTTGTTACATTACAATTCTATGAAATATCACACCCAAAGACATATAGAATTGCTCAGGTAAATTCTATCGCCTAGCTATACTAGGAAGTGTCGTAGGATATTTTTGCAGCCCATATCAAAACATATAGCTATTTAGATTTTTTGTTACAATTTTGAGTTTTTGAAGCATTTTATTTTCAAGTTTCTAGTTTATTTACAATCTGACCAATGGGATTTTGCAAGTTTATCACATTTTTCTAACCCTTTTGAGGCACTAACATATTTTTTTTGTAGGGTTTGCCTAAATTGCTTTCTTATTTTCTCATTAAAAGAATGCATGTCAAAGAATTATACTTGATGGAAATGGCTACTAATCTTTATTATAAGTTTTCCCAAGAAAAGCAAGCAAAAACAAACCAAATCTTTTGTATTTTATTTCATTTTCATGTGTGACATCTACTAGTTTCCTTTTCTAGGCACAAAAAACTTGCGAGTAGGTCTCATTGTTAGTAAGAGAGTATGCTCTTCACCCTTGAGGTGAATCAGAAATATTGACTTTTCTTTGAGCCTCTAAAGTGAGAGGTATATTCCACTTTTTAGTGGTCTTAATTAATCTTTTTAGCATGTTTGGGGGAAGCACTAAGGAATAGGAGAGTATTCTCTTCACCCTTTGGGTGAATAAAAAATCTTGACCTCTTTTGGTGTGGATCCATTTTGTTTCAATCTCTTAGTGAGATTTTACCTTTAGAGGGCATGTTATTGGTGGAAAAATACTAATAGGAATGACCCAAAATGGGAATGAGCACAACCTAGCTAACCTGACCTGCTATAATCATAAACCCCTTGACAAAGGCCAAAGCCTTGGGGGACATAACACTTGTTTTCATTTAGTGAAAGTACTTGTGGGATTGTGACCATGAGGAAAATACTAAGTGAGAATTCTTAAGGTACTCTTGTGGCCGCTAGGTCATTTATCTATCAAATGATAGGTGTCAAGTTATTAGGTGCAAGAGGGGTGTTGTGGACATGACCCTTTCTAAACACTTTAGGACATAGAAGCTACTTTATTATCTGCTCAATGTAGTGCCTCTC
Organism: Cupressus sempervirens; assembly: GCA_028749045.1. Taxonomy (NCBI): domain Eukaryota; kingdom Viridiplantae; phylum Streptophyta; class Pinopsida; order Cupressales; family Cupressaceae; genus Cupressus; species Cupressus sempervirens. The sequence continues at coordinate 220,714,741 of CM053789.1, read as the reverse complement.
CCATCTGACTTTTGTAAGTCGTTATGATGGATGCACCCTTGCTGATCTTTTGTTGTGATGGATCATGATTGTGACCCTGAGTGGTCTACACCGTTGAGGTGTTTGGATTTTTGTTTCTATATCAGTTGCTTTGATTATGCTTTTGACTGAGCGATGAGATTATGATGTGATTTTTTGTTCACTTAGATTTGTGCCAGTGGTTACCAGGATCGATGTGGTATCATGAGGTTGTTCTATGATTACCCTGAGATGTGTGCAGAGATTGCACTGTGTACTATTACCATGCTACACTGGACTAGGTTCCTATAGCAGTGGTTAGTCATGTTTACGATTGTATTCGCTTATGTGTTTTAAGTGCCTTATTAAATGCATTAATGATTAGAAATGGATTATTCTTGTTGGATTCTTTGGTTATGTGCTGCAGAATTTTACCTTGTTATATTTCTGATTAGAGAGATATTTGTTACTCATGTTATGTTTACATTTGAAAGGACTCGAGGGTCAGATGTTACACTTTGATTCTAGTATCATGGATTTTAGACTACTATGCTGTTCAGTTAATCATATTGCATGATGATGCCATTTTGAGATGACGGTGTGTTTTATGATGTTATCTGGTTATCTAGTATTTGGACATACCTCTGATTTTGTTATGTGATGGATTTAATGCTATGGTTATTTACTTCATTCTTGCGTTGTTATGCTTTATGCGAACGTGAGTGATGTAAATAGATTATTTTAATATAATTAAATAAATGGTTAAATTAGGTGATTTAATACATTTATTGCTTCGGCTATGTTATTATATGCAATTGCACTTGATCGTGTTGTTTAGTGTGCAGGATTTATATCCCTAGCAGTGGCACACGGAGTTAGTGATTCAGCCTTTCATATTTTACCAATGTCATCCTTATATGGTCGACGTATCTTTAATTAAATGTTTAATTTAAACCTTTCGGTGATTATTAAATTCAAACTCATTTGCATAATGTGATTAGACCAGTAAGCATGTCTGTACATTTAGAGGTTCGCATAGCGAAAGTTATTAATGAGATGTATGTGTTTTTGGGTTTTTGGGCTTTTTAATTTGATTTATTTTAATTTCTGGCAGCTTTTCCATAGATGAATTCCTATTTATAGGAATAGCCTATTTTCGTTTGGGTCGATTCGAGGTTTAACTAGGTTGGCTGGTTATTTGCCCTAATCGATTATTCACCCAAAAAGTGAATAAGTATCCAAAAAGGAATTTAATTCCTCACTTCTCACTTTCAAATTGGAAAGTTGGAGAGTAAAACCCAAAATCCTCTTCATGAGGATTTACTTATTTGTTTGTTGTGGGAGCTACGGGCGTGGGATCGTCGCGAGGTTGGGCTCGTTGGATCTAGCTCGGAGAAACCTTGGATTGCCACGATTTTCAGCTACTTCTGCAGGATATTTATTTTATGGTTCAGATTCCCATTTTGCCCTTTTGGCTGTGAGGTAGGGCTTTCCTGTTTTATTGTTTTTGCTCCGTTTTTGCTTTTATTTTTGGTAGCCATTTGTTAGGAGGTTGAGAACTAGTGTTCCCCTCCATTTCTGTATGCTAGTTCTACCCGGTTGGGCGGGTATGAACATTTCCCTATTTTTCGGGATGAGGGTTTGGAGTTTTGCACCGTTATGCTGGCCGTTTTTGCATACGGTGTCCGATTTCATTTATTTTTGGATTTTTGAGGTTTTTGAACCCAAAGGCCAAATGGCTTTTAATTTTGAAGTTTTCCAAAATTTTGGAGTTTTTACCTTGTTTTGCATGCCGCCCTGTTTTCTTGTGTTTTCTTGGCACAATGTGGGTCGTGGACCTTGATGATCCGTTTGGATATCAGTCAGACCACCTTTGCACTTTTATGTTGCATTGGGATGCGTGTCACACCCGTACTCTCGATGTTTTGTTCGGTTGAGTGATTTTATACTTGTTATGGTTTTTGTTGGACCTTTGCTTTTGTTTCGTGAACGTTAGGATTCGTATAGAATACATACTCTCGGATTGAGGCCGGTTGAGTGAGTTCACGATGTTTGGTCTTGTTACATCATTGGGATTCGTGTAGAATCCATACTCTCGGATTGAGGCCGGTTGAGTGATTTCATGATGTATTATTTTATTGGCTTTAGGATTCATGTAGAATTTATCCTTCCTATGTTGCTTTCAGTTGGGTGTTTTCTTTGCATTGTGTTCTCATTCCTGTCCTTGTGTTATGATCTTCGTGATGGTGGTACGCCACACACGAGTACGTGCGCATACATTTGTTGGGTGACTTGCGAGGCCCGATCTTTCGTGGATTTGTTGAAAGTTATGATCATTGGGTTGGGATGGGAGTATGCATGCCCACGGGCACTTGTCGTAGGATGAGCATGGGTAGGGTAGGGTAGCATATGGAGGGGGCTTCTATCTCGCAGCTCGATGATCATGGCGTCATGGGTTGGCAGAGGAAGCTTTATATAAGTGATAATTAAATAAAATGTGTGACTGGTAATAAAACTTAAGATAATAAAATGGTACTTTTGTGTATTGGCCTTTCGTTGAGGGAGTTGAGCTACACGGTGTATTGGCCTTCCGTTGAGGGAGTTGAGCTACACAGATCCGAGCTTGGGCTTTTGATGCCAAGCCACTCTCCATGATGTTAGTCCCTACATAGTAGCCTATTAAGTGTCTAACCAGGACCTGTACTCCTTGCATTGTCTTAGGTTCTTGGTTCAGCCATATACTGTCTGGTGTGAGTGTTAGCCATGGATGTTGTGCTTTATGTGTGTTTGTGGTTGCATCATTATCTCCATTAGCACGATGGGTGTGGACCTATGGGTGCCACATGGTTGGGAGGCATAGCTACCTTTACCGCTGTTAGGGATTGGTGTACATAGACGATCTTTTGTCCTAGTGCGACCGTTGCTGGATGTCTTCACTTGGTACTTCGGTTCCAGAATATGCTTTCTTGTGATTTATGCTTTCTTTGGGATGCTTGTATATCATGTTTAGATGATGTTATTTTATTTGACACATTCCCTTATTATGATGTTTAGCATATGATTAGATGCTGTGAATTGTTGTGTTAGCATATCTGTTGCTTATTGCTGTTTAGCATGTGATAGGTGATGTTATCTACTATAGGATTATCTTATGCTTTTCTACTAGCATGTTAGATTTCCTTATTCTTATATTGTTGCATGTTTTTAGTAGTGACATCCCTATTATGATAGTATTGACAATCTGGTCGGTGGCTTGGGATGTTAAGCGTGGGGGATGGCTAGGACCCACGATGGTCTTATGATGCTATTGACGGTTGGGAGGAACCACACACTTATTTGGTAGTTTAGTTCTGAAATGTATTTTGTTCATTGCGATGTTTATTTCAGTATGTGCTTTGCTATTATGGTTTAGATGGATAGATGTTCCTCTTTCCTTGCTGTTAGTGCTCTCGAGTGTTCCTCGATTTTCGTGGATCTGGTACTCCCCGTTGTGGAGGTTTCCTTGTTTGTTTAGCTTTTTGTTTGCATTTTGTGTCGCGCTGATTTGTTTCCTCGTGCGAGACTGTTTCTTCCTCGCGCGAAAGAATACACTTCCCGCGTGAGAATGTAAATCTTTGCGTGTCGCGTAGGAATCCTTGCGCAAGAATGTGAATCCTCGCATGAAGCTCAATAGTCCTCACGCGAAGTGCGCACTTTCTCGCATGAAGCGGTGAAAGATCTCGCGCGAAACTCAAGACCAATTTGCTTTCTTGCACGAGAAAGAGGGGCTATCTAGGCTTGTCGGATGAAAGTTCAGAAGTTGGTTTTGGACACCCTTTTGGTTTTTACACCTTCCTGGTTCAAAATAGATTTTGTAGGGGTTTAAAATATATCGTTTAAGTATAAGTTGACGTAATTCCTTATACTTAAGATATATTTTAATATATGCGACAAATCGTTTGAGATAGGTTTCAGACCTCTCGGAGATAAGTTATGGATTCTAGGAAATTTTAGGGCTTCAGAAATCTAGACTTAGCCAATTTTCAGGGCTTCAAGATTTCAGGCTTAGCCAAATTTTGGGATTCTGCATTTTACCCCAGCTTGGTGTTTTGTTCATGAGTGGTCATTTCTTGTGCCCTCATCTTGTTGTGGTGGTCGTTGGCTTTTGTTTGGGTGTGTCAGTTGGGTGGTGGCGTTCAAAGATTCGTTGGTTATCCAGATTGTGTTGAAGTCTTTCGTTGCAATCTTTATGATCCCTGTATGATGTTGTCTTGTGCATTCATACTTGTAAAAAAAAAAATATCTTGGCTTGATTTGAATCCTTGTTTCCAAGGATCTCCGGGCGGGGCATTACACTCAACATTTTGGTACAAGGATTGATCCTAGTGGACTACCTAGATCAACACAAGATTTTGCACTCACCATTTGTGTCCCTTTGGTTGTGCCAATGAAGCCTCCATGACAAAGCCAACATCTACTATGGGAAATCACTTTATGTGAGGTGAAGGGGCATCAAGCGTGGGCCAAGTTGTTGAGTAATGAGTTGTGACCTATAGGTAGTTTTGCTTGGCATATTTTCAAATGTGCTAAACCTATGGAAATGTTTTTGAACATACACATGAAAGTAGCATTCATAGGGATCTTATTTTGAAAACCTCACATATTATTGTATTCACAAGGTATATTTGTCCCTTGTTCAATTTTTTGGAGATGCATGTTTGCGACATATACTTGCTTTCAAAATATTATCTTTTATTGGTATAAATTGGAAAACACTCTGCCTGACTATTACTTCATCCAAGTACATCAAAATTTGAGTCAAAATGTAGGCATTTTAAACACCAAGTCACATGCGATAGAGTCTATTGAACATTTATTGCACAACACTATAGAGAAATATCACATGATACTTCTAGTTCAGAAGTATCACCCTGCTTCACAACATCTATCACGCTACTATTTTGTAGTCTATTGCATAACCTTTTGGAAAGTATCACCTATTTGAAAAGTATTGCTCACTTACTATGTAAATTATCGCTCAATAGAATATGTTGATATACTATTTTCAAGTTTGTTGTGAAGTATTGCCTGATCTTTGTTGCTTGTATAATTGAGTTCAATTTGCATCTTAGCTAAAGTAATGGCATTTTTACTTAGTCTTACCATGATCTTGTCTAAAACCTTTGCGTTTGGTACTATCTCAAGCTGAAAAGATGAGTTTGGTCTCTTAGATATGAAATTAATGTTATCATGAATGTTGATGGTATCCCTTTGGGGGAGTATCCTAAGAATTTCTAGAGCATGTGAAGATGAGTAGCATGATTGATATGCTGCATTCATAACTGTGTTTGTTATTGATGACAACATAGTATAGAATCTGCGAAGACTAGAAGAGTAGTAGAAAAAATCATGGTCTTATAGACATAGGTTTGATGTTTAGGTGATGTGTGGTTAAGTACGTTCTTGACATCATGTTATGATGGCAAGGTTAAGTGCACATCGAGTAAGTCAAAGATATGCAAATGATATGCATGGTTTACAAAGAGCAGTATAAAGACAAAGTATGTATGAAGCAACTTGTGATGAATGGATTGTATCTCCTAATAGAGATAAAGTTGTTTATATGCAAAATTATACAATGACAAAAGAGAACTTGATGGTGATGCAATGCATGTGCAAAGTATGGAGTTGCATGTGTGAAAAGCTATAAAGATTGCGAGCCGATAACTTAATGTGGTCCTATCATAATTAATTGGGAAAGCCTCAAGGCTGGCTCAAGGAATTATTTTGAGGACATGATATAAAGGAAATATTTTTTCCTTGTTTGCGAAGTGTGTGTGGAAATCATTGTGATTGAGTGAGTGTGAACAAGAGCAGAGTATTTGGTAAATCTGAGTAAGTGATCTAAGAGATTATTGGATGCAAAGTTGGTGATTTGGTATCGAGATAAGAAGAAGAAGAGTAGTCCAGTTGACATGATAGAGGAAGAGGAAGTAAAAGTACAATTCATTTTTATTATTATGCAAGGAATAATTTAGAGATCATTTGGATAGTGGGTTCATTGGTCTTGAACCTAAATCTATTTGGACAGTGTGTCCATCTACCTTCCACAACTCCTAATAGAGTTGGTACAAATCCTAACAGGGATTGATATGTATTGAATGTATTTCATAGACTCATAATAGGGTCTATCTTCTAAAAATGAATATTTATATTAGTATATAATTTTGTGGGTATCATCCCCATCGAGGTCTTCCCTCTGATCAAGGGTTTCCCTAGTTAACAAATATGGTGTTATTGTGTATGAGTATCTTGTTATGGTTGGTGATTATATTTCTCATATGGTTAAGGATTAATAAAGTTGATAAATGTGATAATAGTTGGATAACAGATTCACCTCCCCCGCCTCTCAATTATACTGGTGGAATTTACTTTCTAACAATTGATATTAGAGCATCGGGTCCTTGAAGAGAAAGGTTAACAACTTTGGGAGATCAATGGTGAGTCACTCCAGAAAAGAAAGTCCTAAGTTAGATAGAGGAAATTTTTACACTCATAAGATGGAACTTCTTAGTGAGCTATCAAAATTGTGTAAAGAATAGAGCATTCAATTTCTAGATCTAGAATCCTTTTGTTGCATACAAAAGAATAAAAGCACAAGTAAAGATAGATCTAGATCCAAAGAAGACAAGAAGATCAAAGAAGGTATTAATATGGTTATGAAAAGAGAGCAATAAGGTATGTAAATTTTTAATTGTTGGACATGTAAATAGTTTGGTCATTTTTCATCAAAATGTCCTAAAAGAGTAAGAAAAACTAGAAATTTTTTTTCTTCTAATGAAGATGAAGAAATTAAAGCATGTATGAAAAGATTCTTGAATGACTATGATGATAAAGATAATGAGATTTAATTGGTTAAGAAAGATGAATTAATAAAAGAGATAACTGTGGTGAGTATTGTTGATTCAAAGGCTAACCATGAGAATGTAAAAGTATTCCTTGAGAGACTAACAATGACTTTTAGAATGATGTAAAAATTGTTGAGAAAAGAGGAGAACAAAGAACAAAACTAAGAGAATAGATAAGAGTTGAGATAGCAACTCCTACACCTAACAAAAACTTGATAAAAAATCACCCCATAGAACAAATAACTGGAATTAAAGACAAAGTAGTAATGAAAAGGAAAAGAGTACACGAGGAATATTTTTTGATTTCTCCAGTTGAAACTAAGAGTGTAGATGAGGCATGCAAGGATGACCATTGGATTCAAGCAATGAAGGAAGAACTAGATCATATTCATAAGAATGAAACATGGGAACTGGTTCCTAGGCCTAAAGACAATAATGTTATAGGGACTAAATAAGTATTCAAAAATAAGATGAATGAACAAGGTGAAGTTGTGAGAAACAAAGTTAGAATGGTATGCAAAGGTTATTCACAATAAAAAAGAATATTATGAGGAAACATATGACGCTATAGCTAGAATGGAAGTAGTGAGAATATTTTTGGCTTATGCAACAAGTAAGAAGTTCAAAGTATATAAAATGAATGTCAAATCAGCCTTCTAAATGGAAAACCTAAAGAATAATTCTACATTGAGAAGCCTAAATGATTTCATTTGACAGATGATAAAAACATTGTATGTAGATTGAAGAAATCACTATATGGTCTAAAGAAAGCACCTAGAACCTGGTATGCAAGGTTGGACAAGTATTTGGCAAAACTTGGATTTGCTAAAGGTATGGAAGATAGTAACTTATATTTGAAAGAAATTGAGAATGGTTTGCTAATAATAGTGATATTTGTTGATGACATAATCTTTGGAGGCAATGATGAAGCAAGTGATAAGTTTCCTGAAGAGATGAAGAATGAATTTGAGATGAGTATGATTGGTGAGATTAATTTTTCTTGGATTTATAGATTGTGCGAAACAAAGATGGTATTTTCATATCACAAGCTAAGTATTTGAAAGGCTTGTTGAAAATATTTATCTTGGAAAGTTGTAAGCCTATTGGTACACCAATGGTAACTAGTCACAAGTTATCTAGAAAATTTAAGATGCCTACATTTGAGTAGAAGAAGTGTAGATCAATGATTAGAGGTTTGTAATATTTGACTCATACTAGACTAGATATAGCAAATGCAGTTGGGATTGTAGCTAGATTTCAAGATGATCCTAAGTAGTATCATTATGCAATAGTGAAAAGGATATTCAAATATTTGAAGGGTACACTTGATTATGGATTATGGTATGAAAAATCAAGTGATTTCACTTTGTGTGCTTATATTGATGTAGATTGGGTAGGCAATATGGATGGAAACAAAAGCACTAGTGGTGGAGCATTTTTCCTTGGAAGAAGATTGGTTTCTTGGTTGAGCAAGAAACAAGATTGTATTTCACAGAGAACAAATGAAGAAAAGTATATAGAAACAACAAACAATTGTAATAAAATCATGTGGATGAAGCAGATCCCGAAGGATATTGGAATAGAGTTGTTAGATCTTGTTATCATACATTGTGATAAAACAAGTATAGTGAGTATGTCTAATAATCCTATATTGCATTCTAAGACTAAGCATATATCTATTAAGTATCACGTTTTTAGAGAAAAAGTTGTAAAGAAAGAAATCAAATTGGAGTATGTCAGTACTAAAGATTAGATTGCAAATATCTTTATGAAGCACTTTCCTAAAGATAAATTAGAATACTTGAGAGGCATGCTAGGGGTTATGTCATGTCCCCTTTTCAAATAATTAAAAAATAATAATCTTTGCTAAGGCAGGCAGGCCCAAAAAGGCGAAGTTTCAACAAAAAGGGATAATCTTTGGAAGCGAATGGACTAATAAATAAAAATTATTATTAAAATATATTTTATTAACCCCTCTTAGATGTGAGTTACGGTTATGCTCTCTTTTAAGGGGTTTGGAGGCATTTTGGGCTCATTCCAGAACTTGATTTTTGCTCATTTCTTTGTTGTTCTTCAGAGGCTGCCAAACCTGTGGAGAAGGAGACCCAAGAATGAGAGTTTGAAGGTTTCCAAGAAGGCTAAAGATGATATTTTGAAGCCATTCCATGTGCATGCTCATGAAGAGTTTTCCTTTGTACTGAATAGTGCAGATTTGTGAGTTTTCGGGTGTGTTTTTTGTAAGAGTTTGGTGTTTTTGGTTGAGTATTTCATATCAGTTTGAGTTGCTGCTGCATATAAAACATTTAGATGTTAAAATAGAGCTGAATATATGTATTTGGTCATGATTATACTTCTATGATAGATTATCAATGCTTTTGTGGTGTTTCCGGCTATTTTGTGTTGTTTTCGGGAGCTCGATGAGCATTGTTTTTGTCCTCCATTTGGGAGCTGTTGTGTACATGTTATACAGATCTGGAAACATAATTTTGTAGGCTGTTATTCTGTTGAAATTTCTATAAAAAAATTTCCACTTTCAGATTTATTAATAATATGTGAAGCTGTGAAGTTTTTGGCACTATTTTCGACATACCCGATTTGGGGTTTATTGAGAAATTGGTAGATCTTTGAAATATTGGTTGTTTGATCTTAAAAATTTGATTAGAGGCTTGAAATATCATATAAAACTAGAGAAAGGGACATTTCAGGTTATGCCCTTGTCTACTTTAGAATAGATGATGTAGAGATTGCATCAGTCCAATGGTATATGTTGATGTATAGCATCAATTGAAGTAATATTGCATACTTGAAATTATGATTTAATGAATTCTATTCATTTATTAATGAAGAAATATATACATATATATACTTATATATACATATGTGTTTATATGTATATATAGATATATATAAATATCTTCAAATATTCACAAAGTATATTACATGTGTATCAGCTTTATTTCTTGAAGGTTATCAGGGCTTTGTATTTGCCACCAATTAACAACTTCCATACATGTCAGCCATTAAAAAGTACATGTTATATGGTGGTCATTATGTTTTGTTAGTATTAGTCATACCTACATAGAGGCATGACCCTATGTGAGCCATTGGTCACGTAGAGTTATATATCTATGGAGACATGACCCTTTGTGTTAATATATATGTGAAAAGAGATCACTGGGTTAAATATCAATTCAAGGCATACAAGTCCCAATGATCTACTTCTCTCTATAGTATATTCAACTAACATTGTAGATACTCCATTGCTAAATAATTTTGAAGATTAATGGACAAGAAGCAAATATGAAGATTGTATTGTCTGATATACAAAGTCACAAGTTTGCATCATCCCTTCTAAAGTATAAGATATCAAGTAAAGTTGCAATTGTTCTATTATGATATAATAGTTTACATTCTATCAGAGATACTAAAATTAACAAGGTATTGGAGGTATTCTGATAAGAAAATCTATTATACATGATTAAATCTAAAATCTTAGATTTATAAAATTTAAAATATATCCTCAAATCAAAATGGTTAATCATGTAAAGTTAGAGGATAGACTTGAAGAAGCTTCAAACTTTTCATCATGGAAAATTTGAGTCATGATAATATTAAGAGAAATGGAATTAGAAGAGTACATAGAATCAAACAAATCCATGCCTAAAAATGATTTAGATAAAACAACATGGAAAAGACATAATAACAAGGCCATAAAAATTATAATAGACTCTGTGAAGGATCATATTCTTCCTTCTATATCTAGTCTTAAGACTGCATTTGAGATGTTCAATACTATTAAAGACACATTTAAAATCAACAATACTACTAGGCTGCTAACCCTAAATCTACTATACATAAAAATGAATAATGGGGAGCCAATTACATCATATTCTCTAGGAATTTTTGAATTAAAAGATCAACTTGTAGTAATTGAAAATCAAGTTCATGAAAAAGAACTTAGCATGATAGCATTAAGAGGACTTCCTCTATCTTGGAAATTATTTATTTAAGGTCTAAGCTCCCAAACTCGAGCCTCCTAAATTTGAATTACTAAAAAATGAATGCACCAAAGAAGAATCAATATTAGTCTCAATAGGAGTAAGTATAAATCAAGAAGGAGACATTCAAGCTCTTCATGCAAATTCAAACAAGAAAAGAAAATTCAAACATAATAAGGAGTTTGACAAAATATATAAGAAATATAATTGTTCTAAAGTGAAATGTTTCAAATGTGACAAAATTGGTCACTCTCACAACTTCTGCCCTAAATAAAAGAGAATTCAAGCAACCCTTGTAGAAATCAAAGAAGAGAAAATAGAGAAAGTGGAAAAAAAAACCTATGCATTTTATTTAGCTCTTTCAAGTGAATTAAACTCAAACAAAAATACTTGGATTATAGAAATTGGTGCATCTTGACATATAATAGGTTCTAGAAACAAATTTGAAAGCTACTTAGATTACTCATCAAAAGAAGTCACAATTGGAGATAATGCTTCTCATCCAATAAAATTTATTGGATCCTTCTCAATTCACCTAAATTCAGGAATTACTCTCCAACTCAAAAATGCTTTATACATACCTAGTATAAAAAGGAATTTGGTCTTTATTTCTAGTCTTGCTGATCAAGGATTCAGAGTCACCTTTTAAGAGGATAGAGTTCTATCTTGCCAAAGAACTCTAATATCAAGAAAAACATTTCTATTGGATTGAGAGACATAAGTCTATATAAAATTTTTAATAATCAAAATTTAGCCCTAAGTCATGAAACTTCAAATTCTACTGAAATTTGGCATAGGAGGCTAGGTCATCTTCACTATTGTGCATTATCATCTATAGGAAAAATTGTAAAAGGATTACCTAGTCTCAAAATTGATCACCTGAGCATTTGCAAAGGATGTGCCCTAGGTAAAAATACTAAGCAATCATTTCTTAAAAGTGTTCACAAATAAAAATATTTTCTTGAACATATCCACATTGATCTTTGTGGTCTTATGTTTGTACCCTCCCTTAATGGGTGTCTCTTTAAATGTAATTTTTATTGATGAATATTCTAGAAGAACTTGGATCTACTTTCTAAAATAGAAGGAACTAGTTGAAGCATTATCAAAATTCAAGGAATTCAAAGCTCTAGTTGAAAACTAGTGAGGACCAAAAATAAAAATACCAAGGTCAGACAATGGAGGTAAATACATCTTTGAAATTTTCAAAGAATTTTGCACTTATGTTGGGATTAAGGGGAGTTTTATGTACCATATAATCCTCAATGGAATGGAGTTACAAAACATAAAAATAAACCAATTGTTGAACTAGCCAGAGCAATGATGCACGATCAAAACCTTCACACTTCTTCTTGGGTTGAAGCATCTAATACTATAGTTTACATTCAAAAAAAAAATCCACACTCAGTATTAGAGAACACCACTCCTGAAGAATTATTTATAGGTATTAACTAGATCTAAGTCACCTGAGAATATTTGGGTGTTCAATATATATTCACATTCCTAAAGAGAAAAGAACAAAAATAGAACCATTTGGAAAGAAGGGGATACTTATTGGATACAATGAAACAACCAAAGGCTATAGGGTTTTTATTCTGAGTCAAAGAATAATTGAGATTAGTAGAGATGTGAAATTCAAAGAAGATATCACATTCAATCTTTCTAAAACTAGTGATGAAACACTTACAAAACGTATATATGAAATATATAAAAATCACACAACAAAAATTGAGAGGGAGAATGATATTGAACCTTCTTTTGCCCCTGCTTCAAATCTTGAGGATTCTAAAAAAGTTAACAATAAAAAGAGGCCACTTTGGGCTAGAAAAATGATAGAAGAGAATCATGTTGAACCTAATGAAGTAATTTGAGAAAGTAAAAGAAAAAGAAACTGGTCATGTTATGTTACATTATTAATTAAACTTATAAAAAAAAAAACCTTCTAATCTTGAAGAAGCTTTAACAAGTCAACCTTGGAAAGAAGCAATGATTGAAGAATATAGTTCAATACTAAAAAATGATGTATGGGATGTTGTACCCATACCTAAAAAAAAATCAGTTCTTTCTTCTAAATGGCTATTCAAAATCAAGCATGCATCTGACAACATCATTGAAAAGTACAAAACCAGATTTGTAACATGAGGTTTCTCACAGAAAGAAGGTATCGATTATGAGGAAAAACTTTCTCCAATTGCTAGATACACTTCAATAAGAACTATCTTGGCTATTGCAACATCCAAATGATGGAAATTACATCAAATGGATGTTAAAAAAAAATTTCTAAATGGTAAAATTGAAGAAGTTGTTTATATTGAGCAATCGGAAGGGTTCTACACTCATGACAAAAAATCACATGTATGTAAGTTTGTAGTACCTGCCCTAGCTTTACATTTTTCTATTGTTTTCGAACTCTTTCACGAAAGTTTTATGTTGATGATTATTAGTAACATTATTTTGAAATTATTAGATATTGTTTTAGATTCAGTTTATTATATGATGAGATTACTTGGTACTTTATAGTTCATGTATGTATGATGATTATTACATTGTTTGCAATTATTGATGATGATTAGTTAGATGATTTATTATCATGTGTTTTCTTATGGATACTTACCCCATACTTGCATGTGTATGGTGTGTGTGTTTTTTTCTTTATGTATGGCATTTCTAATGTGGTTAAGGAAGGGAGTCGTAGTTACCTACTAGTCAGGATCTACACGATGCACCACTTTCTACCATTTCCTATTTAGCTTAGTATATATTGTGCTTGTACATGTGTGGATTTTATGTAGGTTATAGGTACTAGGTATCAACTTCTCTGAATTACTAGGATAAGCGTACCCTATCGCATTATATCAATGGTAAGAGAGGGGAGATAAATTCTCAAGTCCAAATCCCAACCTTTTAAGCCATTTGCCCTAATTGAACATTAGGACAAGTATTTGAGTCGAGTACCCTTTGAATGCGTCAGATGATGTAATTCATGATATTAACCCTTGGTTTGATTTTGTATGTGTTTTGCTAAGATGGGTTTTTGTATTTTACTTTGTGAGTCTTTGGTGTATTTTCTATTAATTAAGTCTAATTAAAAGATTTAGTTAATGATTTAATTTAATGGAAAATTATTATGATATTTTAATATTTAATTCTATTTAATTAATTGGGAAATTAATTAAATAAAAGAATTAATTTGAAGATAAAAGTTATAAACTTAAATTTGGAACATGATAATATTTATTTAATAATAATATATTTAGAGTTCATTTTTAAATAAATGCTAAATAGTATTATTATTTAAGTTAATAAATATTTTATCAATTAAGTTTCAAAAATAAATTTAAAATTGGAAAAGAAATTAATTTATTACAAACTTTCATAATCACATGATAAGTGCATGAGTTTTAAAATTAATAAATTAATTTAAAAAGGAGTCAAGTGAATATTAAATAAAGAAATTTAACTAGTTAAGTAATTTGCATTATTTTAGTATTTATTCACATAGGAGTATGCGAGCTCTTGGGAGTTGTCATGTTGACAACACAGGAGTTTGCACTCTAGTTATGCACGTGCTGTCTACAATTAGGAGTTAGCACATTATTTGAGCACATGGTGTCTACAACATTTTAGACACCTCATCATGTTTATCTTCTTATCATGGAAGATATGTGCTTAATTGTCATGCTTATCTCCTAGTTCTTTCTAGACACATTCTAGATGCATCTTAGAGGCCTTTATATATAGGCTCTCCTAGTGTGTATGGACGTCCTCATATGCTTCTACAAGCACTTCTAGTCACTTGGGGGGGTTCGGTTCTTGGATTAATTTCCAGTCACCTTGATAGGACTAAAGTGTTTGTTTTGATCTTGATGATGTCATGTTGTGACATGTTTGACTTGACCATTTTGGAGACTTCGATCAATATTATTTTGATATATTTTTTGGTTGCTTGTGAGAATCGATGGATATTGTGAATTGTCACTTGATGCTTTTTAGTTGCTCGCAGAGAACTGATATGATATTATGATTATCTTTGTGATGCCTTCCAGTTGCTTGTATAGGACTGAGGTTGTTGGTGTTTGAAAACAATGGAGGGTTTTCAATTATCCCACTGAGAAACTGACATATCTAGGGGCAGCTAACTCCCATTTTCGACATGCCATTTCTAACAACAGGCCAACTATAAGGCATGACCCTTCTTCTACTTCAGGCTCTGCTAAACCTAGGTGGGTAGACCTCAGATTCAAATGATACCGTACCAGTGCAAAAACATATCCCTGAATCTATTAAGCAGATGAAAACCCTTATATCTCCTAATTACTCATGTAATAACTCAGATCTACAGTAGTAAATTGCAAATCCTATGATATTCACAAGTTGAGTGAGGGCATTACATTTAGGTTCTTCAATATAAAAGGGAAAGAACGTTTGATTAATAATGTTGAATTCAGAAAAACCTCAAATATGCAACAGTAAGGCCTAATGATCCTATAACTGATCAGTGCCTTAAACATTGGGAAAATCCATGAATCACAAACATACATATGAATATCTGAGACATATGTGTATCTTTAGATATGTGATCTATCTATTCAACTTGATTTCTATGAAGCATTTACACAATTCCTTGAATTATCAGCAACAATGAAACAACATACAACCTTAAGGGACTGCAACTATGACCTAGGCTCTTTCTTCAAAGGTCATAAAACATTACAACTCACTGAGAATGGAGACAAGATTCAACTGAAACTCAATCATCTGCTACTCTTTGTATTATTTCCTTTAAATTATATAGTCATATGCATGAAATGAAAGACATGAAACAATCTAACAGATTTGAACTATCTGTATATTCCTTCCTATTGCTTTTCACATGAGAGAATTATGCTGAAAATATGGTGTTACAATCATGGGAACACATCAAAACTGGATCCAAAACCTGGTATCTCAGTAGTGAGTGGTTTTTTCTCCAAAAATTGGAACCTGTACGATGAGAAAGAATGAGAGATATATAGGAAGAAGGGATTCTCGGATCTAATCAGGAGATGACAAGTGTCCACTCAAAATTCCTTCCCAAGAAGATCAAAAGGCTCTCTTTACCTTCTCTCTGTAACTGAAAATCAAATCCCATCATTCTGGCTCTACAAGGCATAAAGAATCTTAGATATTTGGTTCATCATCATACCTGATTTCTGATGCTAAAGTTGAACTCATGGTAAAAGTGAAAAAAAAAGTTGAATAAGGCCTTTAGGATGCCCTCTAACAAACTCTAATGATTAATGATCAAATTTACCTGTTCTGTTGCCAATGCCCTAGATTTTACAAATTGACCTGTAGCTCAAATTGGTGAGCACCTGTGCACAAATTGACTTTAGAAATGGAAAATTTGGATTCTCCTAGTTTCGGTGGTATATTGGAATGCCTATTTTGGTTAAAAATAACCCTAGTTATGGCCATTTGAAAGTCAGGCCTCTGCTCCATGGCTCCATAGCATTTTGCAAAAAATTCAAATATTTGACATAATATAAAGTCTAAACTATGATATAAGTTCAAACTTTATTTAAAAAGGGTAGGTACGTGCATACAACACAAAATAACAATTAATTTTATAACCTTGAAATTTCCTTCAATCTTCCATCTGGGTCAAACTTGATTTGACCATTGGCGACACGTGGCGCATTCTGATTGGTTTGATCCTACACAGCGGGTGCCACATGGCATCCCATAATTCATCCTTGTCATCACCACATCATCGTGCCACATCATACTCACTATGTCACTATACTAATGGGCAAGCAACTTCCTTATGGCAAGTTAATGACGACCACACAATCCACCACATGGTGTGATCTAGTGCGCTCTTGAGGCTTGCCTACCATGTCACTTTCAGTTGCCACTTGTCATCCTTTGGTTCATGCTGATGCATTTAGGTAGGACCCACATCTCATTCATCTCCTCACCAGATTCTTATATTTTCTGGTGGGTTGCCATGTCGCTAGCCAGAATTTCACAACTTTTTTGGTGGGGACTTGGTGACCACCGAATTTTGGTCATCTTTTTTGGCATCTTACTCTAACCACTCAAGAAGTGTCATTTGGCAGCTTCTGGTTCATCGGAGACATCTAGGCAGAACCCACATTAGCACCTGTCGGATTCCAAGGTTTTCTGACAGGTCACTAAGTCGCTTGCCAGATTTTCTTTGGTTATTCGGTAAGCGCCATAGTGACTTGCCAGATTCTTCAACTTTCTGGCGCATCCAATGTCAGAACATTCGTTTAAAATTATATTTTAGTTTGCATGCCAGCTGGACACAGTTGGGACCCCCATGCATAGGCCGCGACCTTTCCAAAAGGCCTTTCTCTTAATGCATTACACTTTACGTGTAGAGTTATATTTAAACACTTCAAAGGAATACAATAGGAGCAATGTGGGATTATTTTGTTCAGTGGCATCTTTCCCTATTCTTCCTTTTTATGCTGTGGGTAGTTTCTTCAAAATGCCTCTCCTGCAACATGATCTGGTGGCCTCCTCTTTTATATTGCGTGATGGGTTTTCCTTGATTGCGATCCCTTGTTTTAATATGCCTCTGTCTTTTCATTGGTCTTGCCATTTCCTTCATGGCTGCGGCTTTGGGCTACGTCTTTTAATGTGTGATCTCATTTTACTTTTGATGAAGCTATTCCTTGAAATCTTGTAACTCTATAAGATGTTGTGTTCTCTCAGGTTCCAACTGTGTAGCTATTGCTTTCTGCTCATCAAATTTAGTTTGGACACGAATCACATCTACCCGAGCAATAAATTGTGTCCTAATATCTATCTCCATGCGTTGCATCTATTCTCTTTTCCTTACAACTTCATGCAAGCAATGTTGCATGGAGTTAGATTTGTGTCAAGATAATGAATAAGAATTCTATGTTCATGGCCTCTCTAACATATTTTCTAGGTACAAATTGCTGAAACAATTGTTTAATTTACATCTATAGTTGTCATATCACCATTTACATTGCACATCTCTTTGGAGATCTCCAATCATCATAATACCTTCTAATAAATCTTCATCATCAAATACAAGTACACAATTTTGTTGATATTCTAGCATTAATTATATTGCATCCTTACAGCGTAAGGTTATTGTTTCTATCATGGGGCTCCTCCCTTGTTTACGTGTTTTCAGAGTGGTGCCTCCATTCTATACCGCTGACTCCCTTTTGTCTACTGGCGCGGGTTCTTGATTGCAATCTCTCTGTGGTTTTCCTTTGCATAGACTTTATGTCTTTATAAGTTTCACTACTATTGCGCTTGGTGGGAGCTTCTTTCACTTAATGCGTAGACATTGCCTTCTCATTTGTGTTGATGGATGAGTTGATTGATCAGATGCATGGATGACTCCTGTCTTAACATGTCGACCTCAATTCTTCAAACACCTGAAACAACTTCTTCTCTTGCCATTGATTTTTGTATCCTTTTAAGTTTAATGTGGCTGAGGCAATTCCTATGTCGATGGAGAGTCTTAATTCTTTTATATTGTCACCCTGTACTTTGTAATCTATCTCCAGCTCTTTGATACATGTGTTCGAAGGAAAGTTTAATGTTGTTTTCGAACCCTAGTACTTTAGAGCAGGAAAGCATGTATGTGCTATAGTCTTTTCATCCTCATATGAATATTCTTATGTTATTCTGAAATCATATTAGAGTCACCACTTTGTCCTCGGATACAATTTACCATTTTAAAGCTATTAAAACCTTGAGTTCCCAACAGATTTGGTAGACAACTAAACTTAAGATTTTCATGTTGCAAAGAGAACCTTAAGAAAAGTGAATTTTTTTAACATTGATGCTTGCACATTAGAAAATGACATGCACAATGTATATTAAGTGCATAGAGGAAGCAAATTTGAAATTTCTTCTCTTTGTTTTATTTGTTTCTTTGAGAAGTATTAGAAACTATATTTCGGAAATCAGAATCTTCTTCATTGTATTCTCCATCCCTTCTCCTATCATTTCTATCCCAATATTTGGAATCTTGACCTGAATAAACAGATCCCTGACCAAAGTGAAGAAATTTGGAATCTTTATTTCTATCATTATAAACTATATCTTCTTTATGTTTTGAAATAGAGTTCTTCTTCAATTTCTTGGGATTTAAATTCTTTTCCATACAACCAGTCAGAAAGCAATTATCATTTTTTTTGTCTTTCTCATCAAATTCACTCTCTTGCTTGTTAAGTTCCAAAATAGCATCAAACAAGAAAGGGGTCTTGTGGAATTAGTCAGGCCCCCATGTGGGTTCGACTAAAAATTTTTCTGTTTCCAAACACTTGAAGTGCAAACTGATCCATCAATCACCTTAAACTGATCAGAACCAAGTTCGACCACTGATTAATCAACTTAAACCCACTTTTCCACTGATATGCAAACTATCACTTTCATGTTAGGAGGCCTGTTGACTGGCCTTAAAAATTGACTCAAACATCTGACCAAGCTCTAAAAATAGCACATTGAATCTCTGCTCCACACACTCACACCCTATCGAATCTTGTCTCATGACGAATTCAAGGTCAAGAGATATTCGTTGTCAAAGTTGCCTTCTTAGAACTGCCTGCAAGAAAACATGTTAGAAAACACTAAATTAGGTTTAAAATTGGCTTTGAAAACTGGGTAAACTAACACTTGAGGGAAAACAAAAACTAGGGCATTGGTTCTCTGTCATGAGGATAGTATGGATCTATGATTTGGGCTCATGATGAATCACAGGGTGCGAATGGCGATCAGTCAAAGTGGGCTACTTGGATTATGCAAACTAGAAACATTGACATAAGACATTTTTTGCGAATGGAAAGGACCTAGAAAAGTGTGCAAATTGATTCGTCATGACTTGAAAATTGGCAAGCTTGAAGTATTTTTGGAGGAAAACACAATGGTAAAATCCATTTGATCTCACCTATCACAGATTTGGAATTATGACATCACAAACAGGAGTCCTAACAAATTTGCAAATGCTAACACCAGTAAAAATTTATTAATTGCATTTGGAATCGCGCTTGAAAACTGATAAAACGAATTTGTCATGAGCTAAAACTCAAAACATAACAAGTCTCTGATGTCTACAATGCAACTCAAAAGGAAATTTCTCATTTCAGTCAACTGGGTCAAAATTATAGCATGTCAAATAGGGCTTCCTAGAATTATGTACAAATTGCAAAAGCATGAAAACAGTAAACTACCAACTTTGATGGATTCAAAACCTAGTCAAATAGACTCAAAATGACTCAAAATCTAAAACATAGGTTCTTAGGTATGGACACTAGGCACTCTCAAAGTGGCAAGTCATGAAACATTTGTGGGTGTGAGATATTCAATGGCAAACATAGCCTCCTGTTGCTGTTTGACACTAAGGGTAAAATGCAAAATTCACACTAGCTCAAAACAGGACTTTGCCAAATGACTCAAAATCTCAAATTAACTTCATAGAACACTTAGATGAACTAAATGCAAGGTGTTAGAAATATTAAACACATTAGGGGCCTCAAAGGTACAGTCAGGTACATATGCATTTATGGGGCTTGACTAGACTTAAAAATTCAGATGGACACTCAAAATGAGAATGCAATTTTGAGCACCAACAGAGGTAATTTTGTGATTTGTGATTTCATGAGCCTAGGGTAGGTTATCTACTTGTAGTGTTGGGAAGTGGCATGCAATGGGGGCCGAGGCCCTACGTAGCTGCCAGGGTTACTCATTGTAAGTTATTTAATAGGTGAAAACATTTACACTAAATGGGGATTAAAATGAACCTAATAATATAATTGTATGTTCTTGCCTATACCTCTAGTGCTAGTACAGACTAGGATGGTAGTAGAGAGAACACTTAGTTGCGACCTTGTATTTTGTAGTATGCCTCGTCAGTACGAGAGGATACTAGTGGCCACATAGGGATCACTAGGGGGCCAGGGTCTCTTGAGAGACTACCAGGGTAACTCTAGCTTGATTCATGCAATCACACTTTCCCACTTACATAGTAGGTTTCCTACATGTCTTTGTTGTGCCTCTGGGTGTAGATGTCAATCTGTGTGTTGGAATGTTTGAGTTAGTATACTTTTAGGATTTTTGGACTTAGAGAGTACTTGTGTTATGTGATTTGATATCCTATTTGGGACTTGAGACTATCTCCTCAGCGTGGTGGGAGTGGGCCATTTAGGTTCCACGCAGTTGGGTGGTAGTGCTTATTCACTCTTACCATTTGAGATCCGTCCGTAGTCACCATGGATGGAACATTCTTTGTTGGTATTTATCATCATTTTTTTCATGGATCATTATGATGGATGTTATTTATTGGTCTTTTTCTTTATATTGATCATTAGCATGTGATAGATGATGTGATCTACTTTGTAGGATCATCTTATGCTTTATTCCTTACATGTTAGCTTTCTTTATGCATATGTTGTAGTATGTTTAGGAGTGACATCCCTATAGTACTGATGATCTCTTCGATGGCTTGGGATGTTACACACAGAGGGATGGTTAGGGCCCACGATGGTCTAATGATGCTATTGACAGTTGGGAGGAACTGCACACTTAGTTAGTTGTGTTTTATGATGGATGGTTATCTTTTATGATGGTTGTTATATCTTTATTGATGGATGGATGCATCATGCATGTTAATAGTTTCATTTAATTTATTGTACTTGTATCATGGATTCAATGAGGATGATGTATCTTTATTTTTACATATGTGTATTCTTTTAAGCCTTTCATACCCTATGACATGTACAGTGGTTGATTGAGTATTCTAAATTTAATTACCAAAAGGCATTCAGAACAAATGTATATTATGGACTTTGGACCTTTAACTCTTCTTTCATGTGGATGTGGTAGTTTTTAGACTTAGTATTAATTAAATTTAAATGTAACTCGATATCTTGGGATCCTTAAGGAATGTAACCTATTTTTATGCTTTTAGATGATTACATGTTATTGCTTCTGCTTCTATGTGTTGATGTGTATGATTATCTTTCTTGTTTTAAATTTTTTTTTTTTTTTGGAAAAGTTAGTAAAACTTTAGGATAATTCTTTTGGATCCCTTGGCAGGGTGTTACAAAGTTAAAGAAAGCATTGTATGGTCTCAAATAGGCTCCTACAGTGTGGTATGAAAGAATAGACAACTATCTAAAAAAGTTAGGATACTTTAAAAATGAAGCTGATCCTAACTTATACTTCAAGATAGATGGTGATGATATGATTATTCTTGTATTATATGTTGATGATTTGTTGATAATAGGTGAAGAACATCTCATAAAGAAATGCAAACAAGAAATAACAATAGAGTTTGACATGAAAGGTCTAGGTCTTCTTCACTACTTGCTAGGACTAGAAGTTTGACAAAAGGGTAACTAATTTTTCTAAACGAAGGAAAATATATTGTCAATATTTTGAAAATTTTTGGAATGATGGAATGTAAACCAGCTAATAATCCTATGGAAGTCAATATACACAAACTAAAGGATGATATGATCAAATCTGAATCTATTGATCCCACTTACTATAGGCATATTATTGGATCCTTAATGTATTTAGTGAATACACATCCTAAAATATGTTATGCTACTAACTCCTTAAGCTAGTTTATGTGTGCACCAAAGAAGATACATCTACATGTAACTAAGTTCATCTTTAGATACCTAAAAGGAACTATTGGCATGAGAATTATATATGATCAAGTAGCCATCAATCTTCATAGATATTCAAATTTTGATTGGGTAGTCAACTCTACTGAATGAAGAGTACTTCTGGATGTTGCTTCAGTCTTGGATCTGGGATGGTTTCTTTGTTCAATAGAAAAAAATCCTCAGTTGCATTAAGTTCTACTGAAGCATAATACATTGCATCCTCTTTGGGAGATAGAGAAGCTATATGGTTACAAAAGTTTCTAGTTGATTTTTTTAAAAGACCTCTGAAGCCCACTATGATTCATTGCGATAATAAGAGTTGTATCGAGCTTTTAGCTAGTCTAGTTTTTCACAATTGCTCTAAGCATATTGAAATTCCATATCACTACATTAGAGATATGGTGGATCAAGGTGGTATTCATCTAGAGTAGATCAATACTAATGAGAAAATAATAGATATCTTTAGCAAGCCTCTTGCTAAAGTGAAGTTGGAATACTTAAGAGAAAACTTGGTATGATTAAATTGTAATATTGGATTTTGAATTAAAATTTTCAATTTATATGTGTTTATGCTTCTATGGTTGTTTAGTTGCATTATATATGTAATGAAAGGTGATAATATTTCATGGACATATATATATATATATATATTCAAAAGTTAATCCTTTGTAAGGTGATGATCATGCAAATGATAAGCCTATTATCATGATTTTTTTCTAGTTATGTTGGAAGTCATTGATAAAAAATGCATTATGATTACTCTAGATATTGTTTTAGACAATTAGAGATCATAATATATGTTATGATAGTGTTCATAGCATGATGATTTAAATTATTTAACAAGTCACTATTTCAGAGTGTTAATGTCAAATAATGTGTTATGTACAATTTTGTACTCTAGTATCTACTAAAGAGTTTTATTGCTTCTCCCTTATTAAGAGAAAGTGTTGATGTATATCATCAATTGATTAATATTGCATACTTGAAATTATTATTTAATAAATTTTATTCATTTACTAATGAAAATATATATACATATATATACCTATATAAATACATATGTGTGTGTATATATATATATTGTTAGAATTGTTTTAGAATAACTGAGGGGGGTGGGGGGGGGGGGGGGGTTGAATCAGTTATCCAAGGTCCAAATGCCCTAATAACACTTTTTCAATAATTTTAATGAATCCATACACTTTTCATTCATCCAAAGTTAAATCAACCATATTAGCAAGTTACAGTAAATCAACATGCAGAGATAAAACATGCAAGATCAACACATGACACAATGATTTACATGAAAACCCAATTTGGGAAAAACCACCAGTAACATGCTACTTGATTTTCACTCTTCTAAAGTGATGCCCTATTAAAAGCCTACCCTATTAAAGGCTTACAACATGCTGTTAAATGTGAACTTGTTAGAGGATTTCACCAAACTGTTAGGAATGGGCCTGGTTAAAGGACTTTTGAACATTCACTTAGAATGTCACCCTGTTAAAGGATTTACCTCATGGCTATTAAACCAACCTAAGTCCATAGGATTTATACTATCTGTTACAATTTCTAGGGAGTAACAATAATGGCTTTTTGATTTGATACAACTTACAACATACTTTGCAGATTTCAGATCACTTCTTTAGTTCAGTCCTATTGCTTGGCTTTAATCATTTCAGCTCTGACAGCTTGTCTTCCTCTCAAGCTTTGTCTCCTTGATTCTTCTTACTCATCATGCCAATGTAATCATCCTTGTGGTCATCTATCCAAATAGTATTTCTGTTCTTTCTTCTCCTTAGCACCTTCTTCAGCAATTATGCTTTCATGCTTGACCACCTCTCTCTCTTTGCTTCATGACCTTATGACTCCTTAAATAGAATCTAATTTTCCTTTTTCACTCAATTATCCCTCTCCAATTTGTAGGGTTTCAAATGGATTAGGTAGGATACAATGTATCTACCTCATATCTTGTTCCTATCTAGAGACTTTGTCTAGGTTCCAGTTGTAACCTCAAAAATGTTCTACATGGTGTTCTGTGCCACCAGCTCATCATTCTTATCTTCCATTTAATTCACAGACTTCTAGATAACAACCTTTTTGGCTTAGATCAGACAAATCTTGGATTATCAAAATAATGCAGTAACTCGACATTATTGATTTACTGATGCTTGGCATCTCTGTGTTACTCAGCACTATTGGTTTTCTGATGCTCAACATCTATTTCTTGGATAGCTCGGCACCTAAAGAAAATTGTAGCACTCAGCACCTGATTACTTTGGATCACTCGGCACTTGATAAAATTTGTATCACTCGACATCTAAAGTTCACTCGGCACTTGAAGTTGAACTTTCTTGGCTTCAACTAGGAATCTGTTCAACACCTACTAGCTTGCTCGGCTCCTTCTCTCTAATGAACTTTAGTTAGGCTTTACAGATGTCTTAGCTAAAACCTTATATCTTTGATATGTTTCAGTGTGCCCATTCTCTATGTCTTAGAGTATGTCATCAGTACATTATTTCATCAATGGCTTGACTGATCCTTCTACTTCATTGCAACCTTATAACTTCAATCTTTTTCTAGGTGTTCTAGTTACATCTTATTGATTTCCTCCTCCTTGTTAATCAACTAATTGATAGTATTTGGATCACTAATGCAATTTTCATTCCTACAAGTAGCAAGTTTAACATCAATGACAAAACAATGATTGAGAACATTCCTTACCAGTTCCATATGATCATTCCAACAATCTTCCTTATGATCTTTTCAATCATTTCCAACAATCTCCCTCTTTGGCATTGATGGCAAACCAAACTAATCAATTGATCAACTTAGTTACCACCAAGATTGTATACGTTGTCTACTACATTTCTTGGCTATTGCATCCTTACTATTGATCTCATATATCTCCCTCTTTCATATATATCTCCCTCTTGCTTTGTATTGATCAGGTTTCTGCATATTTCTCCCTCTTTGTCATAAATGCCAAAGATGTAGCATCTTTATCATGCAAAATATAAGCTTTGGCTTCTTGATGTCTTCTCCCTCTGTCACCATGCTTGTGACTGATTTGGAGTTTATGCTCCTGCTATCATCCTCTGCATCATTCTTCTGATATTTCAATGATTTGTTCCTGTTGATGCAAGGTAGCATCCTTGTTGCTTTAAACTTCTTGATTTAGGGGTATTACCCCCAACATGCCTCTAAGATATTCATAAGCATCCTTGGGCAATGGTTTGGTGATGATATCTGCAGTTTGTTCCTTTGTGTGAATGTATTCCAACTTCACTTGTTTGTCTTCTACCAATTCTTTGACATAATGATACTTGATTGCGATGTGCTTGGTTTTTGCATGCATTATTAGATTTTTGGATATGTTTATAGCACTTGTGTTATCACAATACAATATCACAGGTTTTGTTACCTCTTCTTTCATTCCTTTCAATAGATGTGTGAGCCACACAATGTTTGTGTAATTGACTACTGCTACCACATATTCTGATTCTGCTATGGACTGGGATGTGCATGTTTGTTTCTTGCTAGTCCAGGTAACTAGCCTTTTTCCTAGAAATAATGCACCTCCACTTGTGCTTTTTTTGTCATCAATGTTGCCTCCCCAATCTGCATTTGTATATGCATTGAGCTCAAACTTTCCATTCTTTTTATAGTATAGACCAAAGTTATTAGTTCCTTTAAGATATCTCATTATTCTTTTTACTGCTATGAGATGATTTTCTTTGGGATTAGCAGAGAATCTAGCCACTATTCTAACTGCTAATGCTATGTCTAGTCTGCTATGTACAACATATTGTAGTTTTTCGATCATGGATCTGTACATTGTTTTATTGACTTTAGCCAATTCATCATTTTTGGATAGCTTATTTCTTGTTGCCATTGCTGTGCTGATTGGTTTGGACTCCTCCAATCCAAACGTTTTAAGAATCTCTTTGATGTACTTTGATTGTGTCTCAAATATACCATGTTTGAGTTGATGTACTTGCAATCCAACAAAAAATTTGATTTTTCCAAACATAGACATCTCAAATTCATGTTTTATTTTGTCAGCAAGGTCTTTGCAAAGCACTTCCTTTCCACCAAACACTATGTCATCCACAAAGATTTCAGATAAATAACATCCTTACCTTCTTCTACTTTGATGTACATGTTGCTGTTATCATCAGTTCTTTCAAATCCTATTTGCACTAGATACTTGTGAAGTCTCTCATACCATGCTCTAGGTGCTTGTTTCAAACTATAGAGTGCTTTATGTAGCTTACAAACCATATCCCTATTGTTCTCATCAAAAAATCCCTCTGGTTGTTCAATGTAGACTTCTTCCTCTACTATTCCATTAAAAAAAGCAGACTTTACATCCATCTAATAGACTTTAAAATCTTTATATGCAGCATATGCAAGTAAAGTTCTTACTCCTTCCATTCTAGCAACAGGGGCAAATGTTTTCCCATAGTCTAGTCCTTCTTCTTGAGCATAACCCTTGCATACTATTTTAGCTTTTTTTCTGGTAATCTCACCATTCTCATCTAGCTTATTTTTCAATACCCACTTGGTGCCAATCACATTCTTGTCAACTGGTCTAGGAACCAAACTCCAAGTTTTGTTCTTCTTTATTTGATCAATCTCTTCTTCCATAGCTTTATACCAGTCATCATCTTCTAATGCACCATATATTGTCTTAGATTTAGATTTGCTAATCAGACATGATTCATGTCTCAGTCTGTTCTTTGTCATTAGTCTTGCATCTTTGTCACCAATTATCTGTTCAGCAGGGTGATGTCTTTTTACATATTTGGATAATCTTGGTTCTGTCCTTGTTTCCATGTTTGATCTTTCTTAATCAGGGTCACTATGTACTGAGTTGTCAGGTTGTTCTTCATCTCTTTCATGTGTATTGACTTCAGAATTAGATTGTGTAATTCCTTTATTCTGCAACTTGGCTTCTGAATGCAACTCGACATTCACTAGTTTTGAGTCGACTGAAACTGAAATTTGTTGTTGAGTTTCAATTTGATTGACATCATCCTCATCAACAATCATTCCTTCATAAGAATACACAAAGGTTCTATATTCATCCATTCTCTTTGGTTTTTCAGCTTGAAATTCTATATGTTCATCAAAGTTTACATTTGCACTTCCCAGAATTTTGTTAGTGTTAGTATTCAAACACTTGTATGCCTTACTTCTAGTGGAATAACCAAGGAATATTCCTTCATCACTTTTTGCATCAAATTTTCCATTTCTAGCATCTTTAAGGATAAAGCATTTGCAACCAAATACTTTGAAATGTTTTACATTGGGTGAGTGACCATACCATAATTCAAAAGGTGTTGTATTTGTACCTTTCTTAATTTGTACTCAATTCAGTGTATGAACAGCTACACTTATAGCTTCTCTCTAGTATTTTAGAGCAATAGTCTTTTCCATCATTAATGTTCTGGCACAGTCAATCATAGATCTATTTCTTCTTTCAGCAATTCCATTCTTTGGGGGAGTTCTAGGAGCTGATGTTTGTCTTTTGATTCCTTTATCATTACAAAATATCTCGAATTCATTTGATGTGAATTCACCACCTCTGTCTGATCTTAGGCATTTCAAGCTCTTTCCTATTTTCTTTTCAACTCTAGCCACATACCACTTAAACATTTGAAAAGAATCAGATTTTTGCTTTAAGAACATAACAGTCATCATCTTGGAATAGTCATCAACAAACAACATTATGTACTTATCTCCTTTATAGCTTTGTACTTCCATTGGACCACATAAGTTAGTATGAACTAACTCAAGTACTTCTCTAGATGTATAGTTTTTTCTTTTGAAACTTGACTTTGTCATCTTTCCTAGTTGACACTGTTTGCACATGATATTGTTAGGCTTCTTCAATTTTGGTAAACCTCTAACTTTCTTCATTTTACTGATATTGACCAGATTTTCAAAGTTGACATGACATAGCCTTCTATGCCATAACCATTCATCATCAAATTTTGCAATGAGACAAGAAACATCATCCATATCAAGGTAAAACAAATTACTTCTTGTTTGATCTCGTTTTCCTATCAGTTTACCATTAGTATCATAGATTTTTGCAGTTTTGTTTCCAAATTCTACTTTGCATCCTATACTGCCTAACTGTGAGACACTCAACAAATTGTAGTTTAATCCTTCAACATAGTATGCATTATCACATGAAATTTTCTCTGTGAGCTTAATGGAACCTTTTCCTTTGATTTGACATGGAGCATCATTACCAAATCTACCACTATTTCCATCATACTGAGTAAAGTTAACAAACTTACTTTTGTCTCCTGTCATGTGATGTGAGCATCCACTGTCTATGATCCACCTGTCATTCTTTTTCGTACATGTTACCAGTGTCATGGGCTCTTCTTCATTAGATTGGTCCTTCATAGCTACATAAACAACTTCATCATCATTATCATTAGAATTTTCTTCAATAATATAACACTTCTTACCTTTGTCTTTGTAATCTCTCTTGTTATCTTCTCTTCTAAATTTGTTGCCTTCCTTATAATCCTTTTTCTATGTACACTTGGTAGCAATATGACCTACTTCATTTCAATTGAAACAAATGATAGGCATCTTATCTTTGAATTTTTCTTTACCTCTGTGAAATCTTCTAGCAAGTAGTGCTTTCAATTTTTCCACATCTTCCTCATCAGTGCTACTGTCACTGGATACATATTTCATCTTTCTTCCTTTCTTTGATTTCATCTGTTCAACATCTTTTAGTGATAGCTTGGCCTTGAATGTAGATTCAACATTCTTAGGTCTATAGTTGTCAAAATTAGATAACTCAAATGCAGTGAGTCTACCCACTATACCTTCAAAACTTAGATTGTTTCCTGGTACACATCTTAACTCTTGTATTGCTGATACTCTAATAGCATAGATAGGGAGCAAGATTCTTAAGAACTTACTATTAACAGTATCTTCATCCAATTGACCACTCAAGCATCTTATTGCACTTACCACTTCCTTTATTCTTACGCCATACTGAGCAACATTCTCATTTTCTTCCATTTTCATATCATCAAACTTTCCTCTGAGACTTTCTCTTTTTGCTCTTTGTACATTCTGATCTCCTCCATAGATATCTGATAGGGCTTTCCACATTTTGAATGTAGTTTCACATCCTTTGATATCATCAAATTCAGCATAGTTGAGTGTAGAAGCAATCTCCAACATTATCTGATTATGTTCCTGTTTGTTTTTCATATCTTCTGCAGTAAGAGTACATGTTGGATCAACATGTTTAGTAACAATTGAATTTTGGGCATAATCTCCTATGGATCCAAGATGTAGCTTCCTCAAACTTTTCCATGCAATAAAGTTTTCTTTGTTGAGCTTGGGAACTTCTCTCTTAGGCATTTTGATCTTTTCTTCTTATAGTCCCTTTAAACTGAATCAGCAGTTTAGCTCTGATACCAATTGTTAGAATTCTTTTAGAATAACTGAGAGGGTGGGGGTGAATTAGTTATCCAAGGTCCAAATGCCCTAATAACACTTTTTCACTAATTTTAATGACTCTATACACTTTTCATTCATCCAAACTTAAATCAACCATATTAGTAAGTTACACTAAATCAACATGCAAAGATAAAACATGCAAGATCAACACCTGACACAATGATTTACGTGGAAACCTTATTTGGGAAAAACCACCAGTAACATGCTACTTGATTTTCACTCTTCTAAAGTGATGTCTTGTTAAAAGCCTGCCCTGTTAAAGGCTTACAACACACTGTTAAATGTGACTTGGTTAGAGGATTTTACGAAACTATTAGGAATGGGCCTAGTTAAAGGACTTCTGAACATTCACTTGGAATGTCACCCTGTTAAAGGATTTACCTCATGGCTATCAAACCAACCTAAGTCCATAGAATTTAAACTATTTGTTACAATTGCTAGAGAGTAACAATAATGGCTTTTTGATTTGATAAAACTTACAACATACTTTGCAGATTTCAGATCACTTCTTCAGTTCAGTCCTATTTCTTGGCTTTAATCATTTCAGCTCTGACAGGTTGTCTTCCTCTCAAGCTTTGTCTCCTTGAGTCTTCTTACTCATCATGCCAATGCAATCATCCTTGTGGTCATCTATCCAAATAGTATTTCTGTGCTTTCTTCTCCTTAGCACCTTCTTCAGCAATTATTCTTTCATGCTTGACCACCTCTCTCTCTTTGCTTCATGAACTTATGACTCCTTAAATAGAAATCTAATTTTTCTTTTTTGCTCAATGCTCCCTCTCCAATTTGTAGGGTTTCAAATGGATTAGGTAGGATACAATGTATCTACCTCATATCTTGTTCTTATCTAGAGACTTCATCTAGGTTCCAATTGTAACCTCAAAAACATTCTACATGGTGTTCTGTGCCACCAACTCATCATTCTTATCTTCCATTTAATTCATATACTTCTATATAACAACCTTGTCGGCTTAGATCTGGCAAATCTTTGATTATCAAAATAATGCAGCAACTCGGCATTATTGGTTTATTGATGCTCGACATCTCTGTGTTACTCGGCATTATTGGTTTTCTAATACTCGGCATCTATTTCCTGGATAGCTCAGCACCTAAATAAAACTGTATCATTCAACACCTAATTACTCTAAATCACTCGGCACTTGATAAACTCTATATCACTCGACATCTGAAGTTCACTGGGCACTTGAAGTTGAACTTTCTTGGCTTCAACTAGGAATCTGTTCGACACCTACTAGCTTGCTCGACTCCTTCTCTCTAATGAACTTTAGTTAGGCTTTACATATGTCTTAAGATAAAATCTTATATCTTTGATATGTTTTAGTGTGCCCATTCTCCGTGTCTTAGAGTATGTCATCAGTACATTATTTCATCAATGGCTTGATTGATCCTTCTACTTCATTCCAACATCATAACTTCAACCTTTCTCTAGGTGTTCTAGTTACATCTTATTGATTTCCTCCTCCTTGTTAATCAACTAATTGATAGTATTTGGATCACTAAAGCAATTTTCATTCCTACAAGTAGTAGGTTTGACATCAATGACAAAACAATGATTGAGAACATTCTTTACTAGTTCCATATGATCATTCCAACAATCTTCCTTATGTTCTTTTCAATCATTTCCAACAATATATATATATATATATATATATATATATATATATATATATATATATATATATATATATATATATATATATATATATATATATATATATATATGTCTTCAAATATTCACAAAGTATATTACATGTGTATTGAATTTGTATCTTGAAGGTTATTGGGGCTTTGTATTTTCCATCGATTAACAAGTAACTTCCATACATACTGACAATTATAGAGTGCATGTTATATGGTGGTCATTATGTTTTGTTAGTATTAGTCATGCCTATGTAGAGGCATGACCCTACATGACCTTTGGTGATGTAAAGTCATGTCTCTATAGATATGTGACTCTTTGTGTTATTATATATGTGGAAATAGATTGATGGGTTAAATATCAATTCAAGGCATACAAGTCCTAGTGATCTACTTCTCCTCTTTGCAATATATTCAACTAACATTGTAGATAGTCCATTGCTAAATAATTCTGAAGATTACTGGATAACAACCAAATCTAAAGATTGTATTATCTGATATACAAAGTCAAAGGTTTGCATCATCCCTTCTAAAGTATAAGATATCAAGTAAAGTTGCAATTGTTCTACTCTGATATAATAGTTTACATTCTATCAGAGATCCTAAAATTAAGAATATAGAGCACTATTGTTTGACTAGACTGAATGCTAATGCTTCTAGTATGGGGGAGTATTTGAGATGAGCGAAGTCAACTAGGACTCTTGGCAGCTAGTTTTGAATAGTGTCTTTGGACACTTGTGTTGATTTAAGACTTGGAGCAAATGATTAACATAATAAAGCCTTTGTCATTGATGTCAATGGGGGAGAGAAGTGTGCATGAAAAACATCTCCATAGTTATATAGGGGAGAGATTTCGTAGAGAAGCACCATGTATGGGGGAGAAGACCCTCTAATGGGGGAGAGATTGAAATCTCCTATGTAAAAGAGAAAGAACTGTTGGTATAAATGAGGAGTAACATTGAATGAGGGAGAAAATGAGAGTTTTTTAGTTTGTGAACAAATTATGCCAATCCTAAAAGATATAGAACAAAATAATGTTCCTGAAGATTTCAGATTTGATTCATGAAGAGGATTCAAAAAGATGAGAACAATAAAAAAAACAACAAAGTATTGTTTTGGTATTCTTGGAACATAGATGGTTTTCATCGATGTTTCCATCAATGACAAAGGGGGAGATTGTTAGCATGAATGCTGATGGTATTCCTTTGGGGGAGTATCCTAAGCATTTCTAGAGCATGTGAAGATTGGTAGTGTATATGTGAATTTTTGGGCCTCTGAACCTCACACACACTTCAACGTGGTCCTTACCTACACATTCATCCTAGAATGCACATGAGATAGTTCATCCAAGAGGTTTGACAGTGTGACCCATTGCCTTCTAGCTAGAATGATATTTCCTATTTATGCTCTTAGAGTTGAGATGCAGGAAACCAAACCATCTAGTATGAAGGGTTTAAAGAATTAAATTAAATCTAGATGATGTGCAATTAATCTAAATGTGTATGCAATTAATCTAATAGCATGCAAAACAAATTAGACTATATGTGTGCATATTAAAACTATATGATATTAAATCTAAGCAACAAAAAGCTATGATGATAGTAAGCAAATGAGTGCATGATTTGATAGAAATTTGATCCAAATCAAAATCCAACCTCCTTAATGAGGAATTATGAGTCTCTTAAATAGAATTCCTAGAATCCATCAATAGTTGAGATCAATTCCGATCGAAGGTCAGGATTGAAACCAAGATCCAATCAAAGTAGAAGATTCCCAATATAGATGCAGTTAACTGACTTAGATCCTGAGTGCAAGAAATAGTTAACTCAAATTCACTTTTGTGTGAGAGTAAGTGAATTAAGTCACTTCTAATTTGATGAGTAGTTAATTAAGAATTTCCATTTTGAACTAAGAAATAGAAATTGGGAAAGATATTCGATTTAATAAAATGAGGTATGACCTCATAAATGCCCTTTATTTTTAATTGAATACTTACATTCAATTAATTAAAATAAGCATACTTATTAAATTAATTAATTTTTAATTCCTTAATACATTAGCCTTAGGAGATAATTTAATTTAATTAAAGTATAAATACTTAAATTAAATTAAATCTTAATCAATAGGTTTAATGTGACTAATATGAGTCAATACTTTAGGAATTAAATAAATAGCATGATTAATGTGGATTTAGGGGTTTTTGTATTTGGCAATTAAGCCAAGTAGCAAATATCAGAGTAAGAATTGCCTAGTGGAATAGGACTTTAGAATTGATTGTAATAGACTAGAATTGGTGATCATGGAAATGAGCCAATTTTGGGGTATTACATTTTGCCCCTCTTTGAATGAATGTGTAAACAACACGTTCAATTCAAAGAAAATAAAAAAGTGTGATGCACAGATTAGGAAATAAAATTAGTTCCAAAGTTGATGTCATAGAGACCAATTGATAAGCTTTTAAGGACCATCTCCAAAATAGAGCTTAATCCCAAGGAATCCAAGTAGAACACCTAGATACCTGAATCACTAAGCATTTTAAAGGTTTTCTTCAGAATGAAGTTTAACCTTTAAGGATCCAGATAGAACATCTAGATACCCAAGATTTGATAAGAATTTAAAAGATTATCTCTAGAATAGAGCTTAATCTTTAAGGATCCAGATAGAACATCTAGATACCTAAAATTGATAGCATTTAAAATATTGTCTATAGAATAGAGCTTAACCTTTAAAGATCCAGATAGAACATCTAGATAACTAAAATTAATAGCATTTTAAAGATTATCTCAAGAATGGAGCTTAACCTTTAAGGATCCAGATAGAACATCTAGATACCTGAATCGATAAAAGATAGCAAGATCAAATTATGAGTCATAAAATCATCCCCAGAACAAGGCTTGATCCTAAGGAGTCGAGGTTTAGATTGTCCCAATACCTATCCATCAAACTCTTTATAAGATGTGATAGATGACAAGGATGCTAGAAAGAGGGGAATAAGATGCCTTGAGTGATGAGATGCCCCAAGTGATGAGGACATAAGATGGGAACAAGATGCTCTGAGAAATAAAGATTCAGATTGATTTAAAATTCCAGTTCAATGATGTAATCATCTTGCCCCCTCTAGAGCAAAATCGAAAGATGACACACCAGAAATATGATGTAAAGTAGTATGTTGAGAGATATATAAGAAATACGAGATTTAACAGAATGTAGAAGAGATTAGAATGATTAGTAGAAGATTCAAAGTCAATTCAACATGATTTCAAGGTCCAAAAGACCAAGTTTGACCAAAATTGACCACAGTTGACTTGAGTTGACTTTTTCCAAAATAAATTTTGAAAACATGAAGAAACAAGCATTCGATTGCATTGGTCTGAAAAATTTCAAAACATGTTTTTGAGCCACTTAAGTGTGTCAAATTTTGAATTCGATCCCAAAAATGGATTCAAAATGGTCAAATTATCTAGAGGATGATTTTTGTGCAAATTGGAGCACCCTGAAAAATTAGGTCAAAACCTATATAAGGGCCCAAGGGGTCATTTTCAAATCATTTGTGCCTTTTGTCTTTAGTGAATAGGAGCTCTGAGAGGAAGATTGTGGCCTCTGTGCGATTTCATCATTTCAAGCACTCCTAATGACATAGCCAGCCAGTAGACTATGGACCTCTGGTGAGTGATCGATAACCTAGCTTTGCATTTAATTTTTCATGCATTCTGAGGTAGTTTTAGTACATTTTTAGCATATTTTAGGAGGTTGTCAATCAATTTTCACACAAGAGTGTCCTTTCTCACGTGAAGATCCACCGAACCAGTATTTCTTCATGCACATTAGTGGGAAATCTTGTGTAGGACATACCCACTTCTCACGTGAGATGCATAAGAATTTGGGCACTTGTCACTCATTTAGTCATCACCACTCGTGCGAGATCATGTTTCTTCATGCGAGGACTTGATTTCTTGCACAAAAATACACAATATTGTGTGAAGAAATGAATTATTGCATGAGGAAATGCATTCTTGCACAAAAATCTGGCATTGTATGTGAATTTAAACTTGCATATTTGATGTTTTAGCTTCAATTTGATGTTCCTTATTGTTGTCCCCTTTCTTGTTCAAATTTGAGGACTTGCCTTGTTGATTGGCTTGAGGTGTTGTCTTTTTTGCATCCTTAGATTTGTCTTTCTTCCACTTCTTCTTACCCTTTCCTTTATTTGAAGATTGTCCAGCTGAATGTAGAGAACCCTCATTGTTGGCCACCAATGCTTTGGACTGAGGTGATTTGAGAATCCCCATTGTTTTCAACTTCTTTTCTTCATCATCCAACAGTTTAGCATATTCATCAAAAGTGACTTTTTTGTAGGCAAACCCTAAGGTAGTCTTTGAGGTGTTAAAAGAAGATACAAATGTGGAATATTCTTATGGCAGCTTGTTATGGATGAGATAGATCAGTCTGTCATCTTTGACAGATCTCCCACAATTAGTAAGCTTTGTCCTTAATTCATTCACCTTGATGATGAAGTCCTATATTGAGTCATACAACTTAGGATCTAAGGAAACAAGCTCATCTTCAATTTTGAACACATCCTCTTCAAACACTTTACCATAAAGGCTTTCGAGGCTATCCCAAGCTTCCTTGGATGTAGTACATTTCTTGATTTGATACATGACCTTATCATCTATCCCTAAACATATATCACCCAGGGCTTTCCTATCCATTGCTACCCAATTTGAAATTTTACTTGTTGATACATTATCACCTGCTGGTTTAGGAAGAGTACCATCTACATATTGTGAAACTCCATTATGCATTAAGTGATACAACATTTTGATTGGCTACGAAGCATAGTTATGAGGAGTTAATTTAGGAAACTTAAAGTTTCCCATAATGTATAAAATGAAAGAAAATTGTAGAAAAGAGAGAACACAACACCAAAACACCCCCCCTTTTCACTAAATCAAGAAACCCCCCAAAAATAGATGCTTTGGGCATTTTATCAGTAGTGTGATTACAATGGGCCACTTGCCAATTTTGGCCTTTGTCAACTTCTAGTTTTTCTTGTTACAACCTCTTAATAGAGTACAAATCTCAAACTTTACAATGTGCTACAATTCTGAAGCATTACAAAGTAAAGAAAGGCCCTATTGCTGAAAGTGACAATTTTGTCCACACAACACTATAATTTGATGCTAGATCTAGAAAGCAGACAAAAAATAATGCACTTTCAAAAAAAATAGAACCTATTTTCGACTCGAGATGTGCTCGTACGGAGCATTTGAAGTTTCAAAATGCAGGATTATCTAACTACAGTTGCAAAAAAATACAAATTTTGAACAATCTATGCACCAAAACTAGAAAATAACTGTACCACTAAAAAATTAAGAAAATTCTATCCAATTTCAAAAAAAATTGTACCTGATTTGGAGTCCAGATGTGCGAGTTATGGCCTCTTGAAGTTGGACTGCAAAAACTAAAATTAATTTGGTGAGGGGTTGCACCAGCAAAAGATGGGGTTAAATTTGACGGTCATACGACTATCATAGTAGTTCTAATTTTCCCTATTTTGATATCCAAATGAGTGTCAATTTTAAGCTCATAAAATGATGATGTCAGCAAAAATTTTGCCCACTGCTGATGTGGTAGTACGACTTGCTGACGTGGCAACCTGTGTGGCATGTACAAATTGTATGGAATTTTTCATGTCAGTAGATGATGTGGACTATTGACTTTGCACAGGACATGGAGGTGCACTAGCGTATAGTACAATGTGGTAGTTTGTTATTGGGCCACGTGGGCGATGACTGTCTGCAAGCAAGGTTTGAAATGCAACGAACCGAAGGATACCACATGTACACAATACACAAATTGCAGCAATTGTTGGTATCTTTCCTGATGTCGAGATATTCTGTTGATGCTGGAGGTTAAGTTTGCATTACCGGAGACTTCAAACTAATATCTCGCATTCATGGGGGAGTGCAATGGGCGCTATTTATATACAAATGGTTGCAGAGACAAAAAAATAGCCCGACGGGTTAAGGTCTTTATCGCTGATTGTTGGAATTAATGCCAGGTTTGGATGTCGCTCGAAATAATGCTCTGTCCAATTTAGTTGATGGTAGATTTGGTAGGAATTCATAGATTTAGCAAGAGGTACGACCCTCAGATTTATGAGGCTGAAAGGTGGACAAACCTTGATTAAAATAATAAAATTCCTGTGAATAAATAATTCCCAAAATACAGAGCTGGGATAGCCTAGTTCTGTAAATAATTTTCTCTGACCCAGAAATAAATTTTGAAAAAGGGCAGTAATTCCAAAAATAATTTCAAAAAAAACCTTAAATTACAGAGATGAAAATGAATTTAGATCTAAACATTAATCAAATAGATCCGAGAATGACCATACCTGGTTTTCAAATCGATGCCTTCGGGTGCCAGTTTGCAAAATTTTTTGCCTCATGATCAACTTTCACCAAAGATAGGAAAATTTATAGTTGATCTTCACCGAATCAATGCTCTGGATGCAACGGTGAGGTCAGATCTGGCTCTAGATGCTCCCAATTTTTGTGGATCCTCTGAATTTGTGTCAAGGTGCTAAAGCATGAACGGTCTCGAATGGCTACGTGATGAGAATCCTCCTCAGCTCTAATACCATATAAGAATTTGGATTAGGCCATAATTCACCCAAGAACTAAGGAACTCAACACAAGAACACAATAGACCAAAATAGACAGTATAATCAGAATGAAGATATTCATTCAATAAATGGATTCAAGAGTACACTAGGAGTGCCTGAATATAAAGGCCTCCAGAGAGCTTCTAGAATGCATAGAAGTTAGCATCATGATATGTCATACAACCAGGCACATGTCTACTAGATATGGGTTATCCTCCATTAAGCATGGGATTAAGTGTGATGATGTGAGGATAAGCCTACAATGGTGTAGCATGCAAATCAGTGGTGTAGACAACATGTGCTAAATAAGGAGTGCTGATAACTATGTTGTCATCATGACAACTCAGTGAATGATGTATACTCCTATGTCATAGGCACCATGTGCATAATTAAAGTTGCATAACTCAATGAGAGTTCACAAACTCCTAAGTGTCTCATCTAAAATAATAATTAAATAATACAAAATAATTGAATAATGCATTAACCTAAGTAAAACTTAAGTAAGTGTAATAAGTAAATACTTATTTACACCAACAATGAGGAATTATGAGTCTCTTAAATAGAATTCCTAGAA
The DNA here is from genome assembly GCA_028749045.1 of Cupressus sempervirens. Lineage (NCBI taxonomy): Eukaryota > Viridiplantae > Streptophyta > Pinopsida > Cupressales > Cupressaceae > Cupressus > Cupressus sempervirens. The sequence continues at coordinate 220,675,793 of CM053789.1, read as the reverse complement.
TCCATCAATGGTTGAGATCAACTCAGATTGACGGTCAGGATTGAAGCCAAGATCTAGTCAAAGTAGAAGATCCCCAATACAAATGTAGTTAACTAACTCAGATCCTCAGTACAAGAAACAATTAACTTAGATTCACTTTAGTGTGAGAGTAAGTGAATTAAATCACTTCTAATTCGATAAATAGTTAACTAAGAATTTCCATTTTGAACTGAGAAATAGAAATTGGGAAAGATATTCAATTTAATAAAATGAGGTATGACCTCATAAATGCCCTTTCTTTTTAATTGAATAATTACATTCAATTAATTAAAATAAGAATAATTATTAAATTTAATATTTTTTAATTCCTTAATACATTAGCCTTAGGAGATAATTTAATTGAATTAAAGTATAAATACTTTAAATTAAATTAAATCTTAATCAGTAGGTTTAATATGACTAATATGAGTCAATACTTTAGGAATTAAATAAATAGCATGATTAATGTGGATTTAGGGTTTTCTACATTTAGCAATTAAGCCAAGCAGTGAATATCAGAGTAAGAATTTCCTAGTGGAATATGACTTCAGAATAGATCAAAATAGACTAGAATTGGTGATCATGGCAATGAGCCAATTTTGGGGTATTACAGGTAGCATGATTGATATGTTGCATTCATGACTATGTTTGTCATTGATGACAACATAGTATGGTTTTGTGAAGATTGGTAGGGTAGCAGATAGAGATCAAGGTCATATGGACATAAGTTTGATGTTTAGGTGATGCACAGTTAAGGACATGTTTAATATTGGGTCTTGATGGTGAGGTTAAGTGCACATAGAGTAAGTCAAAGATATGTATATGATATGCATGATTTACAGAGAGAAGTATAGAGATAGAGTATCTACGAAGAAGTTTGTGATGAATGGGTTGTATCTCTCATCAGAGATAGAATTGTGATATGCCAAATTATATAGTGACATAAGATAGCCTGATGGTGACATTAGCGAGTGTGCCAAGTCTAGAGTTTCACATGTGAAAATTTGCAAAGACTGTGAGCCAAAAATATTGTGTAGTTGTGAAATAATTAATTATCTTAATGTAGTCCTATTATAATTAATTGGGAAAACCTCAAGGCTGACTCAAGGAATTCTTTTGAGGACATGATATAAAGGAAATATGTTTTCCTTGTTTGAGAAGTGTGTGTGGAAAGCATTGTGATTGAGTGAGTGTGAATAAGAGCTAAGTATTTGATAAATGTGAGTTAGCAATCCAAAGGATTATTGGATGCAAAGTTGGTGATTTAGTATCGAGATCACAAGAAGCAAAGTAGTACAGTTGATAGGAAAAAGGAAGAGGAAGTATGAGTACAATTAATTTCTATTATTCTATAAGGAATAATACAAAGGTCATTTGGATAGTGGGCTCATCGTTCTTGCCCTTGAAGTTGTTTGGACAGCGAGTCCATCTTCCTTCCACTACTTATAACAAGGTTGGAATCTCCTAATAGGGATTCAAAGTCTCCTAACAAGGAATGATATGTACTAAATGTATTTGATAGAGTCCTAACAAGGTCTATCCTCTAACAATGAATATTTATATTAGTACATCATTTTGTGGGTATCATCCCCACTGGGGTTTCCCCATTGATCAAGGGTTTCCCTAGTTAACATATCTGGTGTTATTGTGTATAAGTATCTTGTTATGGTTGCTGATTATATTGCTCATATGGTTAAGGACTAATAAAGTTGATAATTGTGATAATATTTGGATAATGGATTCACCCCCCCTCTCAGTTATATTATTGGATTTTACTTTCTAACACTTAATGTTTCTATTGTTCACTTGTCAAAACTCAATTAATCTATTCTTTTGTATATTATCATCGAGCTTCTTGCCTAACTCTTGGTTGGAATCACTAGTGCTACAAATTCTTGGGCACTTTTGACAAGCTAGAATCTTTGCTTTATCTTTTGACAAGTGAACATTTTGACTATACAAGTTTAGATCTTGAAAGAATTTGCTTCATCTTATTACACTAGAAGCTTTCCATTACATGCCAATTGTGACTAGACTCCAAGATGGTCAGGGAAGTCATCCTTCTTTTACTTTTGTGCAATCGTCCACTTATACTAAATGCCCTCATAAGAAGGTCTGCAACGAAGAGCTTGTCTTTGATAGGAAGGAAGAGGTTAAATCCACTAATTGGCACAACTTATTTTATCATTTAAATATTTCTTTGATACTCCTTTTGGAACTCCTAGGCCTACAGATAGTGTTTTACTTGCCATGAATCCCAAGGAGAGGAAGCATCACCTAGAAGACCTCTTTTCTCTTAAAGAGGAGAAAGCTAGGCTAGATAGATACAGATTAGAAGAAGATAGATGAATGGATGCTAGGGAAATGCCTAATCTACACACTAAAACTAGTGATCATGCACATTACTTTGAAAATAGACATGGTCATGCCAACTATAGAAATTCATTTTTGAATAAGTAGCCTTGTGAAAACAATGGGAATAACACACTACCAAGATCTCTAGGGACACACACAATAGGATGTTCCTCACCACCCAGACCCTCACAATCACACCATGGGAGTGAGGTAGACAATGAGGTTACTAGAAAAGCCCTCATGAAGTTCCAACAAGATGAGTTTCTCCAAAGACTTATGCCTAATGCCTTATCACAAAACATCGATCGATATTTTCAATACACAATTTCTTGGGGATGGAAACTTCCTCATGATTACAACATCCAAAGGATAATCTAGAGAAGAGAGCCAACCAAAGCTAAGATCATAAGGAAACAAATGCAAGATAATAGAAGTCAACTTGCTAAAATGAAGATGGTGAGAGAGAAATCGAAAAAATCCTTTGTGGAAACTATATGTGCTCTCATGTTCGATAAAAGTCTCTACATGGTGCCATTTCCCTAGGATATAGAGTTTCCCAAGTACGAAAAATATGATGGAAATGGTGACCCATATGACCATGTATGAAACTTCTATGCTCTTAGCATGGATTTCGTGATTGAAGACATATACCTCATGAGGCTCTTTCCTAGGAGTTTAACAGGACAAGCCATGGATTGGTTTACCAATTTGTCACCTTCTATTAAAATACTCAATGAACTTGCACAATAGTTCACCCAACAATATTCATACAACATACAACACCCTATCTCCATGTTGGATCTTTAAAACATCAAAAAAAAGACAAGGATAATCATTTTCCAAATACTTACTATGGTGGAGAGCACCACATTCTAGGTATTCTCAACAAATTCACTAAACTACAAAGATCTATATCTTTGTCAACACACTCATGCTTGAATTGTATTATGATCTTAGGAAGAAACTATTTACAACCTTCAATGACATGGTTGAAAGTACCTATAATATTTAATATGTTTTTGTAAGAAGGGGAGATATTGTCTTAAACAAGGATAAAAATGGCAATGAAAACTAGAAGGATAAGAGTAAGTCATGGAACAAAACAAGTATGTGGTTAATGATGGAGTTGTAGACACCCCTAAGATAAAGGAGCCAAACTTTCACTTAACTGTTAGCCATTTTCATCCTCCCACAAAATTTGAGTTTTTCTCAGCACACATGGCCAATGGTCATATTTTCAAATATTCAAACATTCTAATGCTATAAGGATACATGTAAAACCTTTAGTTATCTTTATATCCTAAGTCTTCAAGCAGTTTCACATTATAAACACCTCGATAGACCTGCATCTTCTCAACCATCTAATTTAAGGAAATCAACAAGCATCACTTTGTTGCTATGGAAAATTGTACTACACTTTTTCATAGTGACATAATGACAATGTGACATGCATCTAGTTGGGGCCTTTTACTTTGAGTCATGTGCAATAGTTAGCAAGAACATCTCCACCATAAATCTCTGGATAAATCAACAAGCATTGTTTTGTCACTATGGAAAATTGTACTATGAATTTTCATAGTGACATAAAAACAACGTGCCATGGATCCCAATGGGCCATTTCCTTTTGCGGCTTGTAAGGATGTCAGAGGAGATGATATGTGTTCCTATTTAATTGGTCATTCTGCAATTGAACCAAGTTTTTGAAATATTCAAACAACACCATCAATCTAATTTGAGATCAAGGGTTGTCATTATATCACTATAGAAAAATGTATGATCAAAAGTCATGGCAACATAAGGATAGTGTACCATGTATCCCAAGTGGGCATTTCTTATTTGTACCTAGTGGAGTTGTTAGATGAGTTAACAACTATCAAAATTTTATTCATTACCTTTTGAAGTGGGTCAATTTCTTGATATACCCTTGTCAATTGTTGATTTGGAGATGATCAATGATTGTCACTTTGTCACTATGAAAAAATATATAGTGAAAATACATAGTGACATAATGATAGTTTGACATGTGGAGGTGGCAAGACTAGCCCATGCAAGGAGTTGCTGAAGATTTTTTTCCATAAATATAGCTCTAGCTATTAGGTTCCTATTCATTGTAGATATAACACATAGAGAAAGGGTTTTATCATGATCATCTGATCTTCCAAGAGCAAATATTGTTGCTTCATTACTATGGAAAGTTTTATGATGAAAATACATAGCAAGATAGTGATGATGCAACATGTGTCCCAATAGTCTCATCATAGTTCATAAGGTGTTATATTTTCTCTACTATTAGATTGAGGATAGATCGAGGTTCATCACTTTGTTGCTATGGAAAATTGTCCAATGAATTTTCATAGTGACATAATGACAAGTTGACATGTGTCCCATCGGGCTTGAGTGGAAAAGTTGTGAATGATTAGATAGTTAATAGGTAAACATAAAGTTAGAAAGCTAGATAGGGTGGAAGAATATTCAAATGATAGTGGGCCACATGTCAAGATTAGACAACCAAATCTAGTTGACTTACTGATTTATCTAATTTGGTGTGTCGAGAAGAAGCAAGAAAATCTTTTAATGGTGAATCAATCTTTTGATCACCTGCAACCACCTTTTTGCATTCTCCATGTATGGTAAATGTAAAGGACATTACCCTTGCCACTTAATTATCCATTTATCTAGTTATTCATTAATGACCTCCATTTTTGTCTTCTCAAGGCTCTATTTAATAAATAATATATGATTTTCCCACATTTGGATATGTACCATGATCAGATCTTTCAAGATTTGTAGTGATTGTTCTCTACAACCTTAAATGTAGTTTTTTTGCTCTGCCTAAGGGGAGAAGTTATTTGAGTTATGCTTGAACTATAAAAGAAAATTATGTAACCCTTCTTAGCGTAAATCTTTTTTTCTGATTCATTGGTATTGTATTTTATGCTTTGCTACTATAATTTTCCTTTTTTCTATGCATGAATGTATTCTCTATCTCACCTCACTCTCCCATATATATAAGTACAAAACTTCCTTTATTTTGTTGATGTTTTGGCTTCTATCCTTCAATTTTGATGCAGGAGCATCCAGAGGTATAAGGGCAATCCTGTGTCACCCAAAAAAATGTACTTAGACTTAGTTTTTGTTTCATGTGTTTTCATTTGTGGATACCCATTTGGGTCAAATAAAGGTTCCAAGTCTCATAGTTCCACTATTAGTGTTCTAGGTTAGAGTTTTTAATCACCTTGGGATATGTGTAAATGTCAAAAAAATAGGAGTATGTAATTGAGCCATCATTTTGGTGAACTAGAAGGTGTAAATTAGTTAGATGATTGTCATTGTAATTTAGAGCATTCCAGAAAAAGAATCAGGTCAAAAGGCCCCACGGTTTGAAAGTTATCACAATTTTTCAATTTCTAGAGACCTACTAAGAATGCTTCAAAGTCAAGTTAGGGGAATTAAATGACCTCAAATAGGACCAAAAAATGGGGGACAAGAAAAGCTGGTCCATAGAGCTAAAGAGCACTTTGAGAGCTTTCCAAAAATGTAACCGGTTCGTCAATTGGAGCTACGGTTCAAAAGTTATGCCTCTTGAAAGTTTAGTTACTATTTCTGGATTCTTCTAATTTTGTGCTGACTTCTAATGTGACTTCTAGAGCCTTCTATTTGGTCGGTGCATGCGAACTAGCACTTTCTAGAATGTATTCCTAATCCTTAACCCTTTGAAGTCTATTTAAGAATATTTCTAGCATTGTAAAAGGCAGTTCAGAGTGGAGTTTGAGAGAAGGTACTAGGAGAAGAATTTATCTCCAGATTTATGCTATTGTAAGCCCATAAGGCATGTTTTGGAGTCTTTTTCTCTGCACTAAGTGTACTAGCATATTTTCACAATTAATAAAATTTTCCCTTTCTTGTTGTGTCCATTTTGTGTGTAGGTTGGGTCCCCATCAAGTGGTATCAAAGCTGGTTTTCTTGAGTGTGTGGACAAAGCGCTGACTGTGAGGTAGTTTGCACCAGGACGATGTGTTTGTGGGTTTGAGTTAAGAAGATGCCCCCATGAAGAGAGCATGGTGGAAGGGCTAGAGCTATTAATCCTAAGGAGGTTAGAGCCCTCCAAAGGTAGGTACAAGCATTGCAGGAGGAGCTCCGTAGAGGAACAAATGTTACTGCAGGTGACAAAAGTGAGGACGACAATGAAGAAGAAGAAATTGGAATAGAAGGGGAAGTTGACACGAAAGTTTTGAATCAAGTAGAGGAGAGGCTTTTTAGGGCTATTACTAAGTTTGGGAAAAGAACTACAATTGATGTGGGTGTATTTTCAGGAAATCTAAAACCAGATGAGTTGATTGACTGGATCAATGAACTAGAAGAGTACTTTGAGTATGAGGATATCAGGGATCCAAATAAGGTTAAGTTTGCAAAGGCCAAGCTGAAAGGACATGCCAAAATCTGGTGGCAAGAAGTTCAATTGGAAAGAAACAGAAGAGGAAAGGAGAAGATCACAAGGTGGGATCGCATGGTGGACAAACTAGAGAAGCAATTCATTCTTGTTGACTATGAGCTTGATTTGTTTAAGAAGATGCATGGGTTAAAGCAAGTAGGAAAATTAGTCCAGGAATATATAGAGGAGTTTTGTCGACTTCTGATTAGAGTAGGGCATGTAGAAGCATATAAGGTGAAGGTTTCTCATTATATTAGTGGGTTGCGACCTAGCATCTAGGAGGAATTGAGTCTGATAAGAATGACTAGCTTTGAGGAGGCATACCAATTTTCCCTACGAGTTGAAGAGAAGCTAAATAAAAGGTTTGAAGGGAGACAAAGAGGGCATGGTCAAGGAGGAAGGGGTAGTGGTAGGTCATCTGGAGGCCAAAATGAAATCCAAAAGAAAAATGAAGATGTGGGTACTAGCAGGAACCGGAGGAATGAGAGTTTCAACTGCTCCCGTGATCAAGAGTTTGGAAATGAGAGAGCAAGAGGTAGAGGACATGGAAAAGGAAGAGGAGGCTTCCATGGTACCTATTTCCATTGCAATGAAGAAGGTCATCGTGCCTTTGAATTCCCTCAATGATAAGGAAGGACAGATAGGAGAGATGAGGATCAAGCTAGGGTTGCTCATGTGGATGAGGATGCACAATCATCACATTTAGAGTAAATAAAAGGGTCCTACTAAGTGGTGAGATTGAACTAGGACAAAGGAGGAGTTTATTCTGTACCAGGTGCAAGTGTGAGGATAAATGTTGTGATGTAATCATTGATGGTGGTAGCACTGATAACTTGGTATCCAAGGAGATGCTCAAGAGGGAGAAACACCCCCAGCCCTATCAGATTGCTTGGGTGAAAGATGATCATAAGGTCTTGGTACGTGAAAAATGTTTAGTGAAGTTCAAAATTGAGAGATACCATGATGAAGTTCTCTGTGATGTTATTCTAATGGATGTTTTCCATTTATTATTGGGTAGACCATGGCAGTTTGATAGGCATGCAGTACATGATGGTCATGCAAACACATACTCTCTAACAAAGGATGAAGTTCACCACAAACTGAAGCCCATGAAAAAGGAAGGTGAAAAGATATGTAGCAGTGCTAGGATTTGTCTTGTTGATGGAAGGAAGTTATTAGATAGCATGAAACATCAGCGTATGTGCTATGCTTTGATTCCTAAGAAAGATAAAGAAGGTAGTAATGAAATACCACTTGAAGTTTCAGATTTACTAGCTGAGTTTGGAGATATCATCTCTGATAATGTTCTAGAAGGATTGCCATCAGTAAGGCAAATCAGTCAGCAAATAGATTTAATCCCAGGAGCTAGTTTTCCTAACAAGGCTGCTCACAGGATGACTCCTATTGAAACTGAGGAGCTAAATAGACAGGTTCAAGAGCTATTGAGGAAGGGCTTGATTCGAGAGAGCCTGAGTCCATGTGTAGTACTGGCACCAAAGAAGGATGGAGAGTGGAGGATGTGTACATACTCTCAAGCTATAAATAGGATAACCATCAAGTATCAATTTCCTTTGCCAAGAATGGATGATCTTATGGACTGCTTGAGTGGAGCTTAGTACTTAACAAAGATAGATCTCAAGAGTGGCTATCATCAAATATGGATACGAGAAGGACATGAGTGGAAAATAGCCTTCAAGACCAAGGAGGGTCTTTATGAGTGGTTAATCATGCCCTTTGGATTGACGAACGCCCCAAGCACCTTCATTGGGCTCATGAATGAGGTACTTAAGAAGTTCTTGGGAAAATTTGTTATTGTCTATTTGGATGATATTTTAATTTTCAACAAAACTTTGGAAGAACATTTATTGCATATTCGTAGTGTCCTTAAAAGGTTAAGGGAAGAGAAATTGTTAATTAATCTGACGAAATATATCTTTGTAGAAAGGGAGCTAGTCTACTTGGGGTTTGTTATATCACCTGAAGGTCTCAAAATGGATCTAGAGAAGGTAAAAGACATCTTAGAATGGCCTACTCCAAGGTCTCCTACTGAGGTAAGATCATTTCATGTTCTAGTTAGTTTTTACAGGAAGTTCATTAAGAATTTCAATGGCATATGTGCACCCCTAACTGACACAATAAGAGGGGATAGAAAAGAGTTCAAATGGACTGCGATAGATGTGAGAAGTTTTGAAATGCTGAAGAAGAAGGTGACAGAACAACTTGTGTTGGCACTTCCAGATTTTAGAAAGGTGTTCTAGGTGGATTGTGATGCTAGTGGCAGCACTATTGGGGCTGTATTAAGCCAAGAAGGTAAGCCTATTGCATATTTTAGTGAAAAATTGAATGATGTGAAAAAGAAGTATTTTGTTTATGATCAAGAGTTCTATGCAATAGTTTAGGCCTTAAAGAAATGGAGGCATTATTTATTACCAAAGGAATTTGTTTTATATACTGATCACCAGGCATTATAGTACCTAAATAGCCAAGGTAAATTGAATCAGAGGCATATGAAGTGGGTAGAGTTCTTGCAGAGCTATACATTTATGTTGAAGCATAGAAGTGGAAAATCTAACAGGGTTGTAGATGCACTAAGTAGGAGATAGTCGTTGCTTACAGTAATGCAGGTTGAAGTACTTGGGTTTGATGAACTCAAGAATCTGTACCCTAAGGGTCCTAATTTTTCTAAAGCGTGGAAAGATTTTAAAGAGCCTATTTCTGTAGATAGAACCAAATGGATAGACTATTTGATTTAGGATGGTATGCTGTTCAAGGGCAGTCAATTGTGCATTCCAAGGAGTTCCATGAGGAAAAATATGATTAAGGAGAAACACAGTGGAGGGATGGTAGGACATTTTGGTTGAGATAAGACCATTTCCATTCTCAAAGAACATTATTTTTGTCCTCAAATGTCACAGGATGTAAAGAAGTTTGTACAGAATTGCCAGGTTTGTCAAGTGGCCAAGGTATTTAGTCACAATACTAGACTATATCAGCCATTGCCTATTCCATCAAAGCCATGGGAGGACATAAGTATAGATTTTGTTCTTGGATTTCCAAGGACACAAAGGGGTAATGACTCAGTATTTGTGGTGGTTGATAGGTCTCCAAAATGGCACATTTCATTCCATGCCAAAAAACTCATGATGTTGTCCATATTGTACACTTGTTTTTCAGAGAGGTGGTAAGACTACATGGTCTCCCAAGGAGTATAGTTTCTGAAAGAGATACTAAATTTGTGGGGTATTTCTAGAGAACATTATGGAATAAGTTGAGAAAAAACTTGAAATTTAGTTCCACACATCACCTGTAAACTGACGGATAGACTGAAGTGGTAAACAAAAGTCTAGGCAATTTGCTGAGATGTTTAGTTGGGGATAAGCTCAAGGGGTGGGATTTGATTCTACCATAAGAAGAGTTTGCTTACAATAACTCTGTAACTAGGAGTATTGGTAGATCACCATTCCAAATTGTATATGGATGTAGCCCAAGGACTACACCAGAATTGAGGAAGATAGAGCAAGGGGAGAGGACAAGTGCTGAAGCTGAGGAATTTGCTAAACATATCAAGCGTCTACATGAGGAGGTCCAAGCACACATTACCAAGATGAACCAATAGTATAAAGCTAGGGCTAATCAAAGGAGAAGACATAAGGAGTTCCTAGTAAGGGATCTAGTCATGGTACACTTAAGAAAAGAAAAATTTCTAGCCGGTACTTACAACAAGCTAAAGATGAAGAAATTTGGCCCCTGCAAAATCCTGAAGAAACATGACTCAGGAAATGCATATGAAGTAGAGTTGTGAGATGGAATTCACATTTCTCCTATTTTGAACATTGCAACCTTAATAGAGTATCATGATGATGGTGCAGATGAGGAGCTGATGTTAGAGCCATGTCCAATTGCTACTTCTAAGAAGGAGGAGATAGAGGAGATTCTAGATAGTCATGTGGGTAAGAGTACTAGAAATAGGCAGTATGAAGAGTATCTAGTCAAGTGGAAATGACATCTAATAGAGGAATCAACTTGTATATCAACAGCTAAGGTTTCCCATTTGGGATTTCCTCTACCATTCATAAAGTGACAGGGTCACTTTTCAATTTACCCTAGGTGTCTGATGCAGGAGCATTCAGAGGTATAAGGGAAATCTTGTGTCACCCAAAAAAATGTACTTAGGCTTAGTTTTTGTTTCATGTGTTTTCATTTCTGGATACCCATTTGGGTCAAATAAAGGTCCCAACTCTCACAGTTTCACTATTAGTGTTCTAGGTTAGAGTTTTTAATCACCTTAGGATATGTGTCAATGCCACAAAAATAGGAGTATGTAATTGAGCCATCATTTTGGTGAACTAGATGGTGTAAATTGGTCATATGATTGTCATTGTAATTTAGAGCATTCCAAAAAAAGAATTAGGTCAAAAGGCCCACGGTTTGAAAGTTATCACAATTTTTTGGTTTTTGGAGACCTCCTAAGAATGCTTCAAAGTTAGGTTAGGGGAATTAAATGACCTCTAATAGGGCTGAAAAATGGGGGACAAGCAAAGCTGGTCCATAAGGCTATAGAGCACTTCGAGAGCTTTTCGAAAATGTAAACGGTTCATCAATCAGAGCTACGGTTCAAAAGTTATGCCTCTCGAAAGTTCGGTTACCATTTATGGATTCTTCTAATTTTGTGCTGACTTCTAATGCTACTTTTGGAGCCTTCTATTTGGTTAGTGGATGCCAACTAGCACTTTCTAGAATGTATTCCTAATCCTTAACCTTTTGAGGTCTATTTCAAAATATTTCTGGTATTGTAAAAGGCAGTTCGGAGTGGAGTTTGAGAGAAGGTACTGGGAGAAGAATTTATCTCTAGATTTATGCTATTGTAAGCCCATAGGGCATGTTTTGGAGTTTGTTTCTCTGCACTAAGTGTACTAGCATATTTTCATAGTTAATAAAATTTTCCCTTTCCTGTTGTGTCCATTCTGTGTTTGGGTTGGGTAACCATCAAATTTACATGACAATATCTATTTTTCCTCGATCCTTGTACCATTTCATTTGGTTCTAATCTGTTGTGGCTATTGGATTGAAACAAAGGTTGAAACAATGTATCTTAGGAATATGTTTATGGATAGTGTAGTTTTAGGCAAAAACAAGGTTGAACAAACTATTTTGGTGTATCACCCCCTTTAGTCTAGACTAGGTAGTTTGATTTCATGCATTCCATCTCCCTTTTCCTCTCAAATAGTAGTTAAATGCACCCTAATAATAATGAAGCTGACCTTCTCTAGAGACTCAATCTCACCTCAAGTCCCATAGGTTGGATATTTTTTTTCCATGTTTCACAAGGTTTACTTTAGGTAAAAACATTAGGCAAGGGTGCAATCTTTTGTGAAAATAATTTTTAGCATGCATGGTGGGACTCTCATATTGAAGCATTCTAAGTTCATTGGTGTCGAGAAAAGAACTTCATATACATGTTGAGAGGATAGTGCTTCTCTCAATATTTTCAAGCATTCAAGAGGCTAATTTTCAAGTACTTCTAGCTTTGTCCTTGTTGGAGTTCTTACTAGTAAGGAACATACTAGGTTTCTTTGAACCTAATACCAGGGTGCATAAGACATAGACCAAGCCTAAGGAGTAGCTAAAACCCATATTCAACTGGGTTTATCTTGGCTCTAGACCAACTTTAACAAAATCACTAGGACTCCCTTCACTTTAGGCTCTACAAGGCTAAGGTGGGAAAACCTTAGGGATTGATATGACTACTTCTATGGTATTCTTCTCTTCAAAACTATCCGCTATAGCAGAAAGTGGTCAATGTTCTTCTATGATTCACCAATAACTTCCTTATCACATAAGCTAACTATAATTAAGAAGATATTGCAAATAAATAATGACCAACAAAATTTAGTTCTTGATTACATAAAATGGTAAATTAATTGTTTGAATTTTGTGTGTTCAACAACTATATGAATCATTATTTTACAACTAAGATTAAATGACCAGTGTCTTATCCATTGCTATATAGAGTCAAAATCAGAAACTCATACCTATTTAATCAACTTGTAATTAAATTTGTCAATAGTGAATTTTGAATTTCATTCTTACCATATCCTTTTCATAAACCCTAAACCCTATCACTTATAGAAAATAATTACTTAATTCTTTGAACTAACAACAATTAGTAAGAGATACACAATTCATTCAAATCGAAGTAAATTGAAAGAAACTTGTTCATTTCAATCTCAAGATCATAGATATATAAGGAAGAAGAAAAAAATCAAAGACACAGATGTATAAGATATCATTTTTGTATTGATTTTCCTTTGAAAAATGAATACAATACTGATAAAGTTCAAAGTATAACTTAGAACTTGACAACTAATGCTTGATATTCACTATCTTCTCAAGTATACAAAGCTGATTACAATCATATAGTTACAAAAAACTTGGAAAAAGGGCATAAAACATGAAAATTCTACAAACTACTAACCACCACTCCACATCTTGGGAATCCTTATATAGAGGATTGCAACAAGCTTTATATGGCAAGGTAGGTGTCAAAAACTATCCACTCAAAAAAAAGGCAAAAATCCTTTGAGAGAATTTATTAATACATTATTTCTAGTTGAAAAATAGACAAGAAAGTGGGTGCAAAAAGTAGATGACATTTATGGAAAGAGTCTTTTATTTAACTATTTTTTCCTCTTCCATCTCTTCTTGTCTTCTCATAGTAGCGTCCTTGTTTGTATATGTCTAATCATCCTCCCGGGATGGTAAAGCTTTAATATCTGCTATCAATTCCCATATGACCACATCCAATTCTATCTCAGGCCAAGTAGTATCCTTGAATGCATTCAAATCCTCTATACATATATTCCATTTAGAATTAGTAATAGCCTTTACATCTCCTAAGACTTTACTTATATCTGATTCTATCCTAGAGAGTAAATCAATCAGATCATATACATCACTTATATCTATCTCATATTACAATAGGCCAAAAACCTCAAATGTGTCAAAATATCTTCAAATGAAGAAGACCATTCTTGCTATTCCTTAAAATTTCCATTACTCTCTATAATACTAGGAATAAAATTAGGTATCCCTACAACAAATGTTTTCTTTTACCTTGGATCAATTGCAACTTTCCTATGGAAAACCCATGCAACTCTCTTACCTTATTTATCATTTTTCTAGTATTAATGATTACCAACTTGGGTAAATCATTTTTCTAAGGTAGTAGAGGGACCAAATTATTAAAATATTGAGCCTATGGTCCCCATGGTGTGAAGAGATGAGATAAAAGCTCTAATGCCTTTGAGAACTTGTATTCAACTCCTTGCAGGCTAATGTAGCTACTATGCACACTTTGTGAAAGAATATGTAAGATACCAATTTTGTGCATAAGTAAATTCTAAATTTTCTTTATGTCCACCTCCTTAGCACCATCCCACTCATCAATATCCATATATTGGGATTCTCCAACAACTGCAATGTCAACTTTAGTTTGAGCTTCATGGTCCTTTACCTTTGTAACAGGTCTAGCCACAACCTTTAGGCTCCTTATTTCTTCCTCCATGTCTGCAATTTTCTTTTTTAGGACATAAGTCCTCTCCAACTCTTCTTCATATTTTTGTCTAACATCAACAGATATACTATAAGTTGTGTACAATTGGTCTTGCAATGTATGCATCTTTCTCTTCTCCATTAATGATGTTATATTTACCAAATTGTGGATTTGGTCACTAGATATAGTGGAAACATTCCAAAAATTACATTCCCCTAGGGGGACTCCTTTATCTCCATGAGAGTTGGTTTATTATCATTTGGATCCATGCTCCATATTGCTATTGTCTTACTATATATGTTAAAACCAGCCCCCTATAGCTCACCAGTAATATTAGCCTCTTTAAAAGAGACCGGTCTTTCTTGTTTTTTGATCTAGTCTAACATAAAAGAGGAACTAAGTTCCCAACTAGGAAAGAGAAACATTCCACTTCTCATTACTAATATTGTCATGGCCCAATCCTACAAGGTAAAAACAAAACTACAATTTTTTTTTGATAACATTTTAAATTATATAGTAATGATCTTCAATGACAATGAAAATCAAGTAAGACATTCATACTGGCATTAGGATAATGTTATCTTAAGGGTAGGGCTATTATGACCCAGTGTGCAAGTATCGAGTTTCAAGGACACATCGATCATTGATCGACTTCCTTCTATATTTCACAATTGTCCTATATATCCATTTGGGTGGTAAGGAAATTTATTGATACGTCACCAGATAATTGAATGCTTCATTAAACATGGCCATGATGTTAGAGTAATCTCATATGTTTCTTTTTGAATCTATTCCTAGAGAGGATAAGTTCATTCATTTTCAATAGTATCACTGACTTACTAATTTCACCCTAACTTCACTAGTTAATGGTAGGTTAACCATTTGTTCTCCAATGCTCATCAAATAAAGTTCGTATCCATATTTTACGTTATAGTTCTAGTTGTGGAATAATGTAGATGTCTTAGAATCTACGATTTAAGAACGGATATATCTAGTTACATAATTATATCTTTATCAAGCATCTTAGTGACATGGTTTAATGCATACATCTGATATGACCCTTTGGCATATATACATTTTACATTAGATGATATGTAGCATTAAGCTTATACATATTAATCTCCTAACATTAACATCTCAATACGAAGAACATAAATAATGTTCCTAGATAGTAATATCTAGAAACCACTAGCATTTAGCCTTTACGCAAGTATCATGATATAATTTATGTTAACTATTACTACTACCATAATTATTAATGTTGACTACCTATCAACCAATTTCATTCTTCCAACTATTACTAGATGTCTAAGATTGAACACAATAATCATCGATCAACTTCTTAGCAGAACACTTAACAATTTTACTAATCCTCCAACTTTTAAATGTAATAACTTGAATTAGTTAAACCTCTAATTTATTAAATATGTAATTAATACTTAACATTCTTCATCTTTTGACTCCTCAAGTCATGCTCATTCCAAGACTTAAATTTTCAAATATATGTATATATTTCTTATCTAATTATCTTCCTTGGCAATTCTAAAATTAAATACCCTAATATAAGTTAGGCACTATATACCCATTCAACCTGGTCACTAACGAATTTAATTACAACATTCCTAATTTAGGCAACTAATTACTTAGCTAAATAATCTATTAATTAATATTACTTGTTAACTACAATAGTTAGATAAATATAATTATTCTAATTATTAACTATTTACATGCTACTCACAACATGTATTACTAACTATCCTAAACTATCTAACTTACATCTAAACTGTTCAATACTTCTAACACCAAAAAAACTTACTATCTAAATTTTTTTAGCATTAACTAAACTAACTTATACAATATACCCATGCCTATATCTATATCCTATTAACTAACACATATTAAATTAACATTTTAAATTAACATTATTCTTATGCACATGAATTTTCTACTAACCAAACGTACCTTATACTATCCCCATCCCATCCTACATCTCTCCCTAACACCAAGGCATCCAAGTTGTCAAGGCATTTATTTTTACCTTTTTAACATATATGGGGTGTTTGCAGCAAAAATTGAAACTCGTATTACCCATGCAGTAGGCATTTGGTGCTCTTTTCAATGCATGATGTGATGGTATTAAAAGGGAAAGCTAAAGATTCATATTTTAAACTTTATCTTCCTCCAAAAAGGTGGATGCCAAATGGGAGGCTTGCTAACTTATGTTAGATTAGTAATCAGCCCCCATACTACAAAACTCACGTGCCCAAGGAATGAAGAAAGGGTGGGGATGCCTCGTCCACAGCCAATATTTATAATTATTGTAGTGTTTTTGATTGAAGGGAGCTTTGATTTGATAGGCACTTATTATTTGGTGGACGCATTTATAGTTTCTTTCTTATGTTTTTTTTTTTTTTTTTCTATTTGAACATACACTAATTATGTTTTATGCATATTGTTTTCATTATTATTATGTTTGTACAGGTCCTGTCATGATCTAAAGACATGAGATTCAAGGCTGACCCCATTATAATGGGGTGGTGATTTTAAAACTATTTATTTCTATCTTCCAAATTTTCAAGATATTATTATATTATTCAGGCCTATTATTTTATTGTTTTGTATTAACAAGAGACATTATTTTATTTGCTCATACATTTTCCAGAACATAATTTTACACCTACAGGCCTCACTTGGAGATTTTGTGTTATTGCTTCCTTTCTCTTCTAATTCTTCAAGTATATATATTGGATTGAGATGATGAATTTTTTTATATACTATCTATTACATTTCTAATCTCATAAGTCTTAATGGTGTGTGTTGTTGGTTGTTATGAAATTAATATCTCATTACATAGATTGTTTGGTTGCAGGTCCATACCATCTAATCTTATAAATTGCATCACAAAATATTGCTTGTTGGAAGTCAAGAATTTCAAATACATGAAATGTCGACATCTAACATATAGTTTATTATTGATATCTATTAAATCAAATGTATTGAATGCACATTCTACATCGATATTTGATTCAAGATTGATCATATAATGCATCCAGTTATTCCTATGAGAATGGAGAATAATAGGATAACAAGATGCTAGTTCTATTTACATCTTACCAATGTCTACTATGATACTAAATCCATTTTCCAATACATGATAATGGATCTCCAACAATAATACAATGAAATTCTAACTTCTATTTCTCCTTTAACATGCAACAAGCTTATCACAATTGAACATAAGGTGGTAGACTCTCAACATTACATAATGTAAAGATCTCTATTCAAGGTGATACACAATCCTTCTATTGAAAAGTGAATAGGAGCATTATCAATACTATTACAATCACAAATGAATACACATAACAAGATGGAGTTTGTTGATCTATTATCAACCAACTATAATAGTATTCCTTCCTCTTATGCAATGAAATCTTCATGATTTTCAAGTATCCAAATGCATCAAAAACCTGTAATGATCAAAATTATAGAACCATGGAGGCACACCTCCCAACCTAGGCCTCAAGGAGACCACCCCCATGCTAGGGGAAACAAGGCTCAACTAGGATACATTCAAAACAACATCACAATAACAAGAACCAACATGAATACCACAGTTTAACTACACATTTACAATCCCCAACCAAGGCTTGCACAATGATTCACAGATGGAATCATAAACATTGGGTGAAGGTGTGCTCTTCAAGGAGAAGAATGCCATATCCTTGTAAAACAACAAATCTTGTAATTTTAATATTTCAAAGGGTTCCAAGAAGCATGCCACAACAAGGCTATCAATAACACATGCCTCAACAAGGCTATCAACACTTATTCTTCTTCACATATCCTCACTTATACCTCCCATAACAACAAATCTTGCAATTGCAATATTTCAAAAGGCTTCCAAGAAGCATGCCAAAACAAGGCTATCAATAAAACATGCCTCAATAAGGCTATAAACACTTACTCCGCTTCACATATTCTCACTTATACCTCCCATAACAACAAATCTTGCAATTGCAATATTTCAAAAGGCTTCCAAGAAGCATGCCACAACCAGGCTATCAATAATACATGCCTCAACAAGGCTATCAACACTTACTCCTCTTCACATATCCTCACTTATACCTCCCATAGAAAAATAGAAAGGCATATGGCTTCAATGGAGCGCATACTCAATGAAAACTACCCCTCTCCAAGAGAAGGATTTCTCAACTTCAATGTTGAGCCCAACTAACCCCTTCACCCCAAGGCTTCTCTTCCCTCCCAAGGGTGAGTGAAGCCTTCACACCCAACACAACATTCAATCCACAACCACAATCCAAGAAAACAAAACCAAATGCAAATAGATTCAACATGCTCACTCACATACACAAACATTAACAACATGCACCATATGCAAACACATAGATCCTACAAGAAACGCTCTTACAATTTTCATCTTCAACTTTCATAAAATGAAAGAAAACATGGCATGAAGCACTAACCTCCTTTCAAGCTATGGTTATGAAATGGTGATGAAGATCTTTTCTTCCTTGGCTTCCAAGCTTGTTCTTCCAAAACACTATCTATCTCTACAATTAGAGAGTGGGTGAACATCATTTAAGTTTGGCACAAGTTCCCTAAAAATACCTCCACTCCCATCCCCATGTACCCCTTTTACACCCTTGTACCTTTCTACCAATAGGAACTGAACCAAGTGGTGGGATGAGGAAAGAAGTCATGTGACACTTTGATTTTCAAATTGGATTGAAAATGACTAGTTTAGAGGGTCTCCTAAGTCCCCCAGGCCAACTTACAGTTATATTTAGACCCCCAACCTATACTACTACCATGTGGGTAACTTATTTTCACCAAAATGACACCTAGGGACCACTTTTAGGCCCTCCAAAGTGCCTATCAGATTTAATTTGAATTCCATCATTAAGGTGACTCATCCTAACACTTTCTAAGGTGGGTTAACTTAATTTCATAATGGGATTAAGTTTAGGTTAATTGACTTCATTCCCAAAATCCTACATGACATGTCATTTACACATAAACAACACAAGTGTCAAATGAAACACACACATTAAATACTTACACATCACGATGACATGTCATAAATTAACCATGATCTTTAAACTTATAACACCCATGCACACTCACATTATAAAATAAACACATTACAACGAGGTTTTGAATCTTCCAAAGATTCACCTTGGCTTTACTTTGTTCACATAGGTATGAACCTTGTTTCCCCAAATAATCTCCATGGTTCAACTTTCCTACACACTCAACTTAATGTCAGTAGCTTAATTAAATAATATAGAAATACAAGTAGATAAGTACAAAATAATCCAATATCACTTAATTGCATTAACATATTCAATTATCTTCCATCTAATCATTTCCATAAAATATTCAAAACATACAAATATAAAGATATGTATAACATTAATCTTTCTAATCATAAAAAAATTACCATTCTAAATACCATCACACTCCTTGTCTATCATAACAATGAAACACCAAAGTCATTTTGATTAAATCATTAAAACATGTAAAATGTATCTTAGTATATAAGTGAAAATCACTATTTTGCAGACTTGTTACTAGTATCCTTTCAAATCAACTGACCAAAGTAATATTTCTAACAATGTCATTTTTATCTCGTTACGAGGTGTGCGTGCCCCTAAGTTAATTTCTCATGCCATTGAATGTTTCCAATTTATGTCATCATATTTTAAAACCAATCTATGAGTGCAACTATTATGTTTTGTTATCATTTGATCTATACTCATTGTTATTTCTTATGAGAGTGAATATTAATTCATCTTCCCTAATTGTCTAGTAAATCATGCCTTGAATCTTGTGACTAGCTTCCCAGCTTGAACATGTTGAGTTTCATTTTTATGTGGTCCTATCTTCTTGACCTAATGTTATTGGATAGGGTATCAACCTTATAATAATCAAAATCTACATTAGTCTCTATTAAGATCTCATATATCATTATTAGTAACAAAAATGTTAATAATAACCTTATTAACTCCTAATCATATTTATTTCATCAAGATCTATAGTAGGGTACTAGTGTGGGCCTTACAAATACTCTTGCTTCCTAAACTATGAGATTCTCACTATTTGGATCATAGTCCTACAACTTCTAAACTAATTTTGTAATTTTTTAAGATGAATTTCTAGGTTGCAACTATAGGGTAAGTTCATTCTATTTTACTTTGTAAATGAATGAATTGAATTCATCAGAATTTAAAAATTGGTCATCCTTTTTGAACTCCTCTACCGAAATTATTCTTTCATCCAACATTTAAATTTTCAATTTAGTCATGTTTGGGATCTTTTTGTTCTTACCTGCTTGTTTGATTAGAAAATTGCGTCTAATTGTATCAACAAATTTTGATCCTTGAGGCATAATCTGCAATGGCTTTCCTCTAACCTTGTCAAGGATATGAATCATCTTTTGTTTGTTATTTCTTTTAGCCCATGAAGAGCTCTCTAGTTGATCATCCTCAACCTCCATAGTTACAACATCCTCCTACTAAGGACATGGGTTTCTACTCTATCTCTAAACTATGCAAGCATTTGTGTCATCAATTCATCAAAATTATCTAGACACTTTTTGTATCTATCAAGATATGGTACATCATGCCCTTGAAAGATGGGTCTTCTACCCTCATGGCTTCTTCTATCTTCATTATCTTTCTCTAGTTCTAAGTCCTCTCCCTACAAACCTCTATTTGCAAGAAGCTCATGATACAATGTTCTTCCAAAATTAGCTTACTTTTAGGAAGAGTGTACTTCCTCATTTGTTTGAGAGCATTCCTCACCAAATCACTTGGATCATAGGTTTCAGCTAGGGCATAGGGAAGTTTAAATTCAGCTAAAAATTAATCTATCTCTTCTATGACATCCTTCCTTATTAGAAAATTACCTATCTTTGTGTTTCTAGCTACAAAAGAACCTTTCCTAATAGCAAGGCCTAGATACTCTCTATTCATCATTAGTAATTGCTAGAAGAATTCTAACTACCCTAATCTTTTAGGGACATGTTTAGGTAATACATGGGGAGGCTAAGGACATCCAAATACTCTTATAATTGAAAAGTTTTCAAATAAAAAAAAACTAGCATAGTAATGGCTAAGTAATTTATCCTCACTTGGGCAAGCATATGGTCTAATTAACATTCTTACCCCCTTAGGTACTCTTTCATTTATATCTGTTAACATATTCATTATTGGAAATATGGAATCATTATAGAAAATAATAACATTAGCATAGGGATAAAACCTTTGCTAGAAGCAAGTCCACAATTGCATAGGTAGGGTTTCTTAGTTCTCCTCAGTGGCCTTGATAAAATCTAGAATGATGTGCCCTATATTCTTAAAAAGGATAATGTGCATCAATAGTGAATAATGAAAAAACATAAAGTTTCCCATGTCTCCCTTTTGAGCTGCCTCAATTTCTTCATGCATCCTATCAATGATGTATTCCACAAAGTCATAATAGACATTATGATTTGGATCCTAGATATCCAATGCCATGATGTATTCATAACCTAGGGCATTCATGGTGCCATCAACTCCCAATAACTTTCCAATCTTGAAAATGGTATATCTGAAATATTTGTAGAAGAATTCTAATGGTATCAACTCCCCTACCTTCTTAGGAAATTCCCCCTTGTCCTTCTTCGATTTGGGAATGTTCCTCCTCATGATAGTTCTAGTGTAGAAACTCTTGGAAATCTTGAAGGACTCATTCATTTTATCTTTCTCAATTTTATTTGTGAAAGGTCCTCCTAGGTCAAAGACTTCACAAAAGGTCTCCCTATCTAGTTTGCACATGACACTCATATCCTTTTTGTGGAAGGCCTTGGTTGTTGGATTGTAAGACTTGATTAGCATCTTCACTAAATCAACATCAATTATTACCTTTGGCACTATGAATTTTCCCATATTTCTGATCCATGGGTTGGAAATTGGTGATTTGGCATACCTATTCTAATAAAAATACTAGAAGAACTCATTCCCATTAGTTTTAGGTATAATGGCATCCCTACAGAATGATTATACATCTCTAAAGACATGGGCATTCAAAGTTTGAGAATGAGATGACCCTAGGAGAAAATACACCCACTTGTCTGCATATAAAGTGGCCAAATTTGGCTTTGTTTGCTCTGTGACCTTTGAAGATTCTTCCATGTCAACTTGAGCTATCATCTTTCCCTCTTCCTATACCATATTTACTACAACTAAAGATTTTTTTAGGACAATTTGTCAATATTGGCTCTGAGAAAATTGAATTTTTTTGTAGATTCTTGGCACTCAAACTCTTGTCTCTAAACTTTATGTAAAATACTCTAACTCAAGAATCTATTATACTAGCTTATTAATGGAGGGAATGCAACAGAGGGGCATTCATGTCTCTTAATGTCATCATGTGTAAGAAATCTCAAAATTTGCAAAAGTGCCAAGAAATGACATGTACAACCAACCTTTTAATTCTTTTATGCACTTTTGATAGTATATAACCTTTAAAGTCATAATGAGGCTTCTAATAGTCATTTTCTACTAAACATTTCTTTCTCACAACCCAACAACAATAATATTTTAGTTTTTGCTGCCGCTTCATAGTCTATCCATTGTGGTTGGAAATTAACTGCATAAGCAAGAGATCATAGGTTTTGATCCTTTACTTTTCTTCAATCATGTGGTTGCCACCTTATGTTAACATCTAAACTTAACATCAACGACCTTGTGATCACCTTCAACTTCATGAAGTCATAACCTCACACATGGTTATCTATTTTAAAACTTTACTCTTGTGACCAAGCAACCATCACACTCCACTTTGAAATCAACTACATTGCATGGTCGTGGTAAAATTTATTTCATACTCACTAACCATGTGACTAGGAGACAAAGACTTTCTAACCATCCTCACCAGGTTGTAACTTACTTTTCTTATTGATTAGCGTGATTTAGCCTCTCTTTAACCCTTTCACCAAGTTGTCGTTAAAAATTTTAATTCTTTACCTTACATTATGACCATGAGAACAACAACAATCCTTTTGAATAGTGGGCCATAATCTCATGTCACCTCATCACTATCTCACTAATAGTAAAAAAAATCCATAATTTTATAATGACAAAGTGACAACCCTTGATTATCTTTAATATAACGGTCCTAGAAAACCATAGCTTGCTATCCATGTCATTAGCCCTTGACCAATTAGAAACTATCTTCATGTCATATCATTTTGACACCTAACCACCAAATCACTAGGCTCAATCTACCTGTCAGCATGTCACACCTCCACAACCTTAACCCATGGTTTCGATCTAACTCTGGTGACCTAGTGATCAACAACAATTCACCATTTCAAGATTCAAACCCAAGGTGAGACTAAACCTTGTGTGAACCCATGATCAAAGATCGTTTAAAAACTCTCAAACCTTATCACACAGTTGTGACCAAAGGTTTGACACAACATACTATTGAGGTGACTACAAGATCAAAATTATCTCTACTACTTCACTCAGTTATGATTAGGGGAAAAAAACTTAACTGCTAACTTGCTATGACTTAGTGATCAAAGGGAAATAACTTACTTTGCTGGGTCAATTTTTTTTTTGTTGTAGTTTGATAAGGAGCCTCAACTATGTGACTAACCATAATCACATGGTCACATATTTAAAACATTTGAGCCGTTTATTAGAAATAAAATATTTAACATAAAGTGCTACTTTTTGAGGCATAAAAATTTAAAATTTGAAGGGTGTGGGCTTAAAAAAAATGGTTTTCCTAGGGCAAAGCATTTTCATGCAAATCTCAAAGAAACCCTAGGTGCCTAGCATAGATAATAAATTCCAAAATAAGGGTTTTTCCAGAGGATAAAAACATATTGTAATTAATCCAAACTGCTCAATGGTTTAGAATAATTCAACAACATAATTTGGATAACATGCTTATTGAAAATGAAGGTAACAGTCCTTAAAGGGAAAAAATAGTACAATGGTATAGAGGTTTGCCTCATAACTCTATTACTCATTGGGATGGGTTAGGAGTAAGACTTTGGAAACACTTTGAAGATAAAAGTGACCACCTATCACTTTTAGAGTAGCTAACAAGTATAAAAGAGCACCTCATGAATATATGACTAATTTCAATTATAGATTTTAGAAGACATGGGATAGAACACCTACTGTAGTAAAACCCACCCCTGGTAATGCTTTCATACATTACCTTAGAGCCTTTAATAGTGACATAGCTACCATAGTGAAAAATATGGGAGGGGATACGTTACCAGATGCTTATGAGATTGCCATAAAGGCATAAAATATATTGATAGAAGGAGGGAAGTTAGCTCCAATTCCTGCAATACCTTTCTTTTTTGACATGCCTAATCATCAGCCTACAATAGCCCCTATCCCTACCACATCTATAAGTCAGCCCCTTGCTATTGTCCCTTTAGCCTCCCCATCTCCAAATGAGATTAGATGAAATTAAGAATATGATGGAGTCCATGATGAAAAATATAGACAAGAAGTTGTAAGTTCAGGAGAAGAAGCTAGAACATAGCTTCTCAGTGATACAAAAGATGAGTAAAAAGGTGGTGATCCTAGAAAGGCAACAAGCTCAAAACAATAAGTCTCCCCAACATCAATATCATGGTTCCATACATAGTAGGCTTCCAAATCAAAGCCAAAGTCATGTACCCTACAATTAGAATAGACCTATTGGTAATGCCCCTGCTGTAAATGCAAACCTAAATACAACTTTAGTCCCTCAGAATAATCTTGCTCAAGATCAAGACTTTTTCCCTTCCTACAACTATTCCTATGGTTATTGTGTGTGCTAGAAATTAGAATCTTACTTAGCATTGACTACACAAGAGAAAGTAACATGACAACAATACAATGTTAGTTAACCTGTTGATACTTCTCATCTACACTAGCAAGGTGATTTTTCTTTCATGAACCATCATCCAGAGGGGCATTGTCATACTAATCATGATTCCATAGCTCACAATACTAGAAGTAAGAGAAGAGTTGTTGGAGATGTTATTTCCCCAATAGTTTAAACTTCAACTTTAGATGTTGCTCCTCATGTTCCAGTGATGAATGTACAATCCAATGTTTCTCCTCAATATAGGTAAGATATGAGCAACAAGAAGTCTACTTAACCTCATACTTCTCAAATTCATCCACCTATCCATGCAACTCCCAAGGCTTCAGTCAAAGAAACTAATACTCCTTTCAATGTGGTAGATCAAATGAAAAAGACTATTATTAATATCTCTAAATGGGATGTTTTTTCTACTATACCATCACAAAAGAAGCTACTATAGCAAGAGTTGGAAAGTATAGAGGTGAAAGATCAAACACCTAAAGAAGAGAATGCAACCAACTTGATGTAGCCAATAAAAGGGGGAGAAACAAGTAAGAAAATCAGGCCTCCTCCCTTTTATATTTTGTTGATCATAGGAGATAAACTAGCCCATAATTGTATGATTTATTCAGGGGCTAGTAGCTCTATAATTCCTAAATGTATAGCTAACCTCCTTGGTATTAAGTATGAGCCAATAGTGAGGGATGTCCTTTAGTTAGATGGTAGCTCTATCAAGACTATAGGGATCCTAAAAAATGTGGAAATGGCCTTACATGCATGCCTTGGTTATGCTATGATTCAAGATATATTAGTAGCTAAGGTTGAGCCTTATTTTTCCAATTTTCTTTCTAGGGATTTCATTGCACAAATAGGAGGTCACATTGTAACAAATTAGTACTATATGTTCTTTAGGACAAGATATGGAGCAAGAGATTCCTTAAGAACATAGCCATTATCCCTTAATCATGTAGAAACTTATACTCCAAGCCCTATAAACATGTATTGTACAATTAAGGAGGAGGATGAGAAAGACATAGCACAAAAGCCTACCACTTCTTTGGTAGATGTGCTTGATTATCTTTTGGATGAGTGGGCCACTACTTATTAGTTTGATCTAGTACAAGAAGCCCTAGAGTTAGGCCTTGGCACATATTATATATTAGAAAAAGATGCCCCTATCCCTAGTCTCATGAAGACACAAGAGGGAACTAATGGATTATGGAGAATGTTCTTTGATGGCTCAAGAAGTAAGAATGGTTTAGGGGCTAGTGACATGCTCATCTCTCCCAACTTGGGGAAGTACTATTTTTCTTATAGCCTCCAATTCAACAACAAAAATGATGTAGCAAAGTATGAATCTCTGATCCAAGGTCTCCAACTTGCACAAAAGAGAGCAATCAAGGCTCTGAGTGTATTTGGGGATAATGAGTTGGTTGTTAATCAAGTAAGAAGACATAATATTACCAAGAACAATTTGCTTAAAGCATATAAGCACATAGTCTAGGATCTGCTTTAAGTTTACAAGAATTCAACATCTAGAGTGTTCCTAGAAGAGAAAATAAACATGTTGAAAGATTAGTAGAAATAGATGCTCATTATGATGTACCAAAAAATGTTAAGGATGACAAGGAGCAACACATCAGGGTGGTTGTAAGACCTACAATCTGTGGCAACTACACAAATTGACAAGTGTTTGACTCTAATGTATAAATTGTCAACTTCCTGCAATGTAAGGTAGAATTCTTTGAGAGAAACAAATCTAGACTAAAAGACCATTATGGTGACCAAATCATAAACCTTAGTGAAAAAAAGTTACCCAAAGCCTAATCACTTTGGAGAGTATCTTTAATCCTGATGATCAAGCAAGGAGTAGAAGTATGAATTTAGCTGCCAATAAAGATGACTGCATACTAGTTGCCATTGCTAATGGGAAGACTCTTGGTTTGGGAAAGGTATGCTCTAAAGTTGAACAAGAAAATTTTGTTCATTTATGTCAAGAATTTAATGATGTATTTGCATGGACATATGATGATTTAAAGGGTTTTGAACCATTTTTATTTTAGTATATGGGCAGATGCAAGGAGTTGGGTCTCAATTTCGTGAAAGTTTGCGGATTGAGATTGTACCCCTTTAGAAATGGGTACCCATTTTAGGCTCGAGCACCCGATCCAAGATTTAAAAAATAGGGACCCATTTTCCATTTTTGAAAACATAAAAAAATTGAATTTTTTAGAAATGGGTACCCACTTTTACTTTTAAAAAATGGGTACCCATTTCTAAAAATTTAAAATTTTGTTTTTTGTGGGGATTTTGTAAGCCGATTTGACATTTTCAAAATGGGTACCCATTTTTTGAATTTCAAATAATGGGTACCCATTTCTTACAACATTGGGTGGGATTTTTTTTCCCACCTTGAATTTTGGTTTGGGATAGGCTTGGTGAGACCAAGCCTATGCCTTGACCTCTCAAGATTTGGATAAGGCATTGAATTGACAAATTCACACCTTGCCATAATTTTTAGAGGGTCTTCCCAATCAAATTTTTTTATGAAACAAAAACCCATTAGAGTTGTTACTATCTTGATTTCAGAAATATGAATTTTATAGTGCTATGATTTTATTTACTATTTTTGCATTATTTTTTAATAAAAGGTGGTACCTAAACGTAAAATAGTGAAGTTCACTAAAACTTTAATAGCTTTTTTATTTATAATTTTTCTTAAATTAATTTATATGTCATCAATTTACATACAATTCTTTTGAGGTTAAAAAAAAGAATTTTTGAAAAAAGTGAAATTTTAATCAAATTATGGTGTTCGTACATGAGAGGTTTTAAAATTTACCTTTATAACCAATTAATAATTAATAAAAAAAATTATTCAATAAAAAATTAAGCAGAAATATTTTCATCAATCTTAGGTGTTTTAGGTAACTCCCTTTGAAAGGATTTACGAAAATTCATTCATTTGTGTCAAATTATGGTGTCCGTACATGAGTGTGGTATGGTCCTGAAATAGACATTTTGAAAAAGTGGTTTTTAAAGATCTATACCAAAAACAAAATCTATCATATGGGTACACAAATAAATTACATATTCAAAAACTAGATTCTGAACACTAAAAGTTTTATTTCTAAAGTTTTTTAATATTTAATCTCTAAATGCCTCAAATTTTGACATCAATTTACAAAAAAATTGAAAAATAGGAAAAACACTTCCACTTTTTGCCGAAAAGTGAGACCCAACTTCTTGCACTTACCCATACCATAGATCTAAACAGTGATGCCAAACTTGTTAGATAGAAACATAGGCCAGTTAACCCTAAGATTGAGCCATTAATGAAGAAGGATTTATCCAAATTAATAGAGGCCAATATAATTTTTCCTATTAAGAATTATTCTTATGTAGCCAACCTTGTTCTTGTTAAGAAGAAGAATGGGGTGATTAGACTATGTGTAGATTTTAGAGATCTAAATAGGGCCTCTCTTAAAGATCACCACCCTCTCCCTTCTATGGATTAGACCTTGTATAAGGTTAGTGGATCTTCTAGATTTGCCTTCCTAGATGGGTTTTTAGGTTATAATCAAGTGTTGGTTCAAGAGTTTGACAGATATAAGACAACCTATACAACAATGGGGCACTTATGCCTATAGCAAGATGCCTTTTGGACTAACTAATGCAAGTACTACTTTTCAAAAGGCAATGAAAATGGCTTTCAAGAATATGCTTGAAAGATTTGTGTTGGTCTACCTTGATGATATCATAGTTTACTCTAAGAATGTGGTATATCATTTTGGTCATCTGGGACAAGTATTCATCAAATGCAGAGAATATGGTGTGTCACTAAATCCAAGCAAGTGTATGTTTTCCACTAATCAAGGGAAATTTCTTGGACATATTATATCTAAAGAGGGTTTTACTATTGATCTAGAGAGAATAAAGAAAATTCTTTCTCTCCCACTTCCTACTTATAAGAAAGGGCTACAAAGATTCCTTGGTAGAATCAACTTTGTAAGGATATTTATCCCTAATCTTGTTACCATGGTTAAGCCCCTTACAACTATGTTAAAGAATAATATGGTCTTCACTTGGACAAAGGAAGGGATAGAAAGTTATGAAGAGTTTAAGGCAGCAATAGAATAAAATCCTACCCTTATTAATCCCAATTTTGATAAGGATTTCATTCTCTACACCCTTGGAGGTGAGTCAAGTGTATTAGCTATCTTGACACAACTAAATGATGCCAATGAAGAAAAAATTATAGGTTTTTTCAATGAATGGCTAAAGGATTATGAATATAAGTACAATTATGTGGAAAAGTAGGTCCTCTCTATCATAAAGGTGTTAAAGAAATTAGGGCATCGTTTGTCTCACAATAAGATCCAACTCTTAGTCCCTCATACAAGTGTGAAGGACTTACTCCTAAATAGGAAATCAATGAAAAAAGAGCTAGATGAATCACCAAGGTTATGGAGTATGATGTTGATATCAAGATCACCAAGCTTGTCAAAGGTAAAGGACTATGTGAACATATGATTTCATCCCAAGAGACAACTAAGGAGGTTTCTCTAGTTATAGAAAATGAAGAATCAATGGGGGATGAAAAATTGAATAGTTAGATGCATGATATGAAAACCTTCTTGTTGGAAGAAGGATATCCACAATAGGGTCAAAAGAAGATGATTTAGATTAAAGTATATCCCTTTTTCCCTAGTGGATGTCTTTTTAGGAAGGATCTAAGTAGATCCTTATTGAGATGCATAAGCATTGATCAAATTGATAGGATGATCAAGGAATTTCATGATGGTCCTAATGGTGGCTACTTCTCAACTAGAAAAATAGCTATGAAGATCATGAGAGGTGGTTATTATTGGCCAACTCTATTCAATGAGTGTTATATATATGTAAAAAAATGTGAGAAGTGTGCTTTCTTTTTAGGAAAACAAAGATTAGCAACTCTTCCCTTGCATCTTATTTAAGTTGATCAACCATTTTCCCAATGGGGGCTAGATTTTATTGGTCCAATCAACCCACCTTCCAGCTCCAATCACAACTGGATCCTAGCTACAACTAATTATTTTACAAATTTGATAGAGGTAGTAGCTCTAAAGGATGACACAAAGACTTTAGTGGTTGAATTCCTTGATGGAATTGTAACCAAGTTTGGTGTTCCTTCAACAATATTATCTGATAATGCCAAATATTTTATTGGAGCTCATATTTTCTCTTGGGTAGTTGATCATGGAATATATTTGAGTACATCGTCAAATTACTATCCCTAAGGAAATGGCTTGAATGAGTCCTCCAATAAGAACCTGATTAGAATTATAAAGAAGACCATTGCGGACAACCAGAGGTGTTGGTATTAAAAATTAAGGACTACCCTTTGGGTTGACAAAATTACACCTAAGAGAGCAGTAAGGAATTTTCCTTTCATGCTAGTATATGGAAGGGAGGCTAGGCTTCCTATTTCACTAGACTTCCCCTCTCTTGTGTTATCTCATCAGTTGGAGCTAATTGAAGATGATGCCATGACAGTTAGGATGGAAGAACTAATGGAGCTAGAAGAAAAGAGGCAAAAAGCTATGCAGACACTTGAAATTCATCAACAATAGGTCATAAAGAGCTTTGACAAG
Organism: Cupressus sempervirens; assembly: GCA_028749045.1. Taxonomy (NCBI): domain Eukaryota; kingdom Viridiplantae; phylum Streptophyta; class Pinopsida; order Cupressales; family Cupressaceae; genus Cupressus; species Cupressus sempervirens. The sequence goes on along the minus strand of CM053789.1, from coordinate 220,644,919 downwards.
AGGGCCAAAGCTAGGATTTTCAAGGATGGAGACCTTGTTCTCAAGTGGGATGCATTAAGAGCCAAAATATGTAGGAACTTCAAATTTGATGCCATCTAGAGTGGACCTTATGTTCTCACTAGTTGCAAGCAAGCCAATGCTTTCCAGCTATCCAATCCTAATCATGATGTCCTACCAATTCTAATGAATGGAATTTACCTCAAACCCTACTTCTAAAGATGGTTAGGGTTTTCTGTATATATTAGGATAATTTTTCAAGTTTTTCCAAGAAGTGTTGAGCATAGGTTATCTCTCTGTAAGATAGCCAAGTTTTGAAATTTTGCAGTTGTAGAGAAGATAGAGGTAGAGTTATGGTTTCATGAAGCATGGATTTCAGTATCTATGACTCCATAGGCCATGGATTCTTAAGGTCACTAGTCATATACTTAGCAAGCTAGTATCTCCTCTGAGTCACCAAAATTGTTAGCCATTTTTGCCCTCCCACAAAAATTTGAGTTTTTCCTATCAAGCATGGCCAACAGTCATATTGTCTAATATTCAAACATTCTAATGTTATAAGGATACATATAAAACCTTGGGTTATCTTTACATCCTAGGTCTTCAAGTGGTTTCATGTTATAAACACCTCATTGGGCCTGCATCTTCTCAACCATCTAATTTAAATAAATCAATGAGAATCACTTTGTAACTATGGAAAATTGTACTAAAAATTTTCATAGTGACATAATGACAATGTGACATGTGTTTGGGTGGGGCCTCTTGCTTTTAGTCATGCATAGTAGTCAGAAAAAATATCTCTACCATAGATCTTTGGATAAATTGATGAGCATCACTTTGTCGCTATGGGAAATTGTACCACAAATTTTCATAGTGACATAATGATAGCATTCCATGCATCCCAATGGGCCATTTCCTTTTTCAACTTGTAAAGATGTTAAAGGAGATGATAGGTGTTCCTATTTAATTGGTCATTCTACAACTAAACCAAGTTCTTGAAATATTCAACCAACACTATCAATCAAATCTGAGATCAAGGGTTGTCATTATATCACTATAGAAAAATGCACACTCAAAATTCATAGTGATATAATGATAACATGATACATATCCTAGGTGAGCCTTTCTTCTTTGCAGCTAGTGGAGGTTTCAGTCAAGGTAACAACTATCAAAATTTTATTCATTACCTTTTGAAGTGGGCTAATTTCTTGACATACCCTTGTCCATCATTGATTTGGAGATGATCAACGATTTTTGCTATGAAAAAATGTATGATGAAAATACATAGTGACATAATGACAGTTTGACATGTGGAGGTGGTGGGACCAACCCATAGGGGGAGGGTTGTCTACCATAAATGAAGCTCCAATTGTCAGGTTCCTATTTGCTATAGATATAACACAAAGAGAAAGGGTTTTATCATGATCATTTGATCTTCCAAGATCAACGATTGTCCCTTTGTTTCTATGGAAAGTTGTATAATGAAAATGCATAGCAAGATAGAGATGATGCAATACATGTCCTAGTGGGCCCATCATAGTTCATAAGGTGTTATATTTTCTCTAATGTTAGATTGAGGAAAAATAGAGGGTCGTTGCTTTGTTGCTATAGAAAATTGTACGATGAATTTTCATAGTGATATAATGACAAGTTGACATGTATCCTAGCAGGTTCGAGTGGCAAAGTCATGAATGATTAGACAATCAACAGGTCAACATAAAGTTAGAAAGCTAGATAGGGTGGCAGAATATTCAAATGACATTGGGCCACATGGCAAGATTAGATGGTCAAATCTAGTTGACTTGTTGATTTATCTAATTTGGTGTGTTGAGAATGAAGCAAGAAACTCTTTTAATGAAGAATCAATCTTTTGATCACCTACAACCACCTTTTTGCATTCTTCATGCATGGTAAATGTAAAGGACATTCCCCTCATTGCCTAGTTATCCATTTATCTAGTTATAAATTAATGGCTACCATTTTTGTCTTCTCAAGGTTCTATTTGATGAACGATATATGATTTTCCTTCATCTGGATGTGTACCATGATCAAATCTTTCCAGATTTATAGTGATTTTTCTCTATAACCTTAAATGTAGTTTTTGTGCTTTGCCTTAGGGGAGAAGCTATCCAAGTTATGATTGAACTATAAAAGAATATTTTGTGACTCTTCTTAGGGTTGGCCTTTTTATGATTCATTGGTATTGCATTTTATGCTCTACTATTGTAATTTTCCTTTTGTCTATGCATAAATGTATTCTCTATCTTACCTCATTCTCCCATTAATATAAGTGCAAAACTTCCTTTATTTTGTTGATTTTTTGTCTTCTATCCTTAAAGTTACATAACAATATCTATTTTGCCTTGGTTGTTATAGAGTGAAGCTCCTTCCTCATAGCATTTCATTTGGTTTTGATTTGTTGTGGCTATTGGATTGAAACAAAGGTTGAATCAATGTATTTTGGGAATATGTTGATGAATAGTGCATTGTTAGATAGAAATAAGGTTGAAAAAAATATTTTGGTGTATCACCCCCTTTAGACTAGACTAGGTAGTTTTATTTCTTGAATTCCTTCTCCCTTTTCATCTTAAAGAGTAGTTAGATACACCCTGATAGAAAGGAAGCCGACCTTCTTTGGAGACTCAATCTCAAAGTTCAAGTCCCACAACTTGGAGATTGTTTCCATGTTTCATAAGGTTTCCTTTACATAAAAAGTTTAGGCAAGGGTGCAAGCTTTTATGAAAACATTAACCAATACTATATATGTTGCTAAGAAACAAGAGACCCCAAAGACAAAATCTTTCAACAAGGTTAAGAAACCCTCTAAACCTAGATTCAGTTACACCCCAATGGTTGACTCATATGAAGTGTTCTTGAAAATTTCTCTTTGGTAAACTTATCACACTAACTAATAACTATGACCTTATGACCCAAATGTAAAACCTAATTGGTGGAGAGATGACCAATTTTGCAATTACCATTGGATAAGGGTCACAATATGAGTGAATTTTTTCAAACTCAAGGACATTATAAAAGCCTACAATGATTAAGGAAAGGTTGTCACAGATAGTTTAGTTGAGAATTCAGATCAGAAGGCCTTTAAGGATCCTATTCCTAAGTATGAGAAAGGAGAAACATCATAAGACAACAAGAAAAGTCATGATGCCAAGATCAACTATACTTATTCCAATGTAAACACCGTAATCATCAACATGACCAAGCCCATAAATGAAAGCATTTACATGCTGTGATCTAAATTTGATGAGGAACCTAACTATGACACTAATGATGAGCAACCTATGGTTGTCTTTAGAATGTGCAACTCCTTTCTATAGTTTGATATTTCTAGACCACTAATTTTGTTTAGGGTGGTGGATACCTGTCATGGTAAGAATTTGAACACTATCACTCAGGGGGAAGTCTAAGGTTATTCTTAAGATCCCTAGTGAGCCCAAGAAAGCCTCATATTCCAAACAAATGAATTCACCTAATATATCCAGTTATGATCTTATGAGTCAATTGTAGCAGACTCCTACACAAATTTCCATCTTTGAGTTCTTAGAGTTGTATCCTTTGCACAAAGAGATCCTAGAGAAAGATTTGTACACAACTAATATCTCTATAGATATTGATACCAAGAGGTTCCAAGCTATAGTCAATCACATATCTTCACCACACTATATCACCTTTTTGGAGGAAGATGACAAGTCTCTTAGTGATCCTCATAACCTCACCCTTCACATTGAATTTCAAATCTACCACACCTGAGTTTGATGAGTATTGATAGACAATAGTAAAGGGTTAAATATTGTTTCTGTTAGTGTAATTCAACAATTTGGTATGTCTAAATTTATAATTGGTCCTAGATGGAAGATAACCATAAAAGCATATGATGAAGCTGAATGATCCTCCAAGGGTCTAATTGTGCTTCATATCTATGTGGATCCCATAGAGAAAGATGCAGTCTTCCAAGTATTAAACATCCCACTAGCGTATAATATTTAGTTAGATAGGCCTTACATTCAGAACATGCAAGTTGTATAATTAGTGTATCAAGTTTCCATTCAATGGTGAAAAGATTATGATCCCATATGACAATTCCATGTCTATCAATATGCTTATTACTGCAAAATTGCTAGTGCCACATAACTAACCTTCTAGTGACATTAGACCATCATTTACAGAATGTGAGAAGTAAATAAAAATGATGAGTGTTGGTATGGGGGAGTATACCCTGGACTCCATTGTAGCATTACTTGTTTCCCCATATTCTTATGGAAAACCATTTGAGAAGATGAAGCCTTTAACTTCTGCTATGACAATCTACAATACCTTTTTCCAATTCTTAGCCCCCCTAGAAGACAAAAAGGAAGAATAAGCAATTAGAGATTAGGTATATAGAAAGGAAGGATCAATAAATGAGGTTATTCTCATCATGCCTATACCTCCTAATAAATATGGTAAAGATTATTATTTTCTCAAAAATATTGGTTACCTAGGTTAGGGACCTTTGAGAAACAACAAAAAAGCTCTTATTGAGCCTCTTAGTCACAATAAAGGTCATACGAATAAAGATAAAACTAGTTTAGTTTTTGGGGATGAGGACAATCTTCCTATTTATGATAGAGAACCTCCACTTTCTATAATTGATTTAGAGGGTGAGGTTCAACCTCTATCTACAACTACTCTAGGAATTGATTTTGTCCCATCAATGATTACATAGCTGAAGCATCTACTTCTAGACAACCTAAATTGGATGAATTAGACATTGAGAATCCTATTGTAGAAAGAATTAAGAGAAATATTTCCCAACTTGTGGCTGAGAGCAAAGAATTGATTCTCAATAATATAAGTTGGAATCCTCTTTTGATGCCTCTTGTGAATTGGGTATAGATGTGGTACATTCCTATATTATTCAAGCTAGTGTAGTTGATGAGTCTCATGTAGAGCTAGACAAGTTGGATTCAAAACTCACCTTAGTAGATTACACTAATTCTTCTAGGACTTACCTTGATCAAAACTTCTTTGGATACTTCCGTATAGGCTTGACATTTCTCATTGTTAGAGATGATTCCTTTCATGTTAATAACCTTAAAGCCTCCATTTCACTTTTTCTTCTGCACCATGATCTCATAGACTGGTCTATTCAAAACCAAAGACCTGGGCTAACTTCATTTCAAAATGATTATGAGATCCCATGCTACTTGAATACCATAGAACCCATGGCATTTTCCACTAGCGAAACAATAGTCAACATGATCGAGTTAGACATCGAGTACCTCAGTCATAAATTGAAAAGAAAAATGAAAAATAAGAGTTTAGATGGTGAAAGTCACTTTGTGACAGTGTTTGAACAAAAAAAGAGTAAAAATAAAGACATATTTGAGGGTGAAAACCTCTTTGAGGATCTCGAGGATGAGGCATTGGGTAGTCTTCCAAGATATTTTCAGGATAGATCATAAGTTTTGATAGAATCAACATATCCCATCAACTTGGGTACTAAGGAATCTCCCAAGATTATCCACTTGGTCCAATCTTTATTAGTAGAAGAAAGAGAACAATTCACACAGTTCTTTAAGGAAAAAAAGATCAACTTTGCATGGACTTATGCTTATATGTCTTGCCTAGATATAGAGCTCATTATGCATCACCTCTCCATTTCTCCTAGTGTTAAACTTATCAAGAAAAAATTAACAAAAATGCACCCTCATGATCCCTTGTTGGTCAAAGTTGAGCTAGAAAAATTGCTAAGTGATAAATTCATTAGAGCTATCAACTATGTAGAATGAATATCTAATATAGTATTCATTTCTAAACATGACAAGTCCATTTGCATCTGTACAAATTTTAGGGATTTAGAGAAGGCATCCCCAAAGAATGACTTTCTACTACCAAACATTGATATGATAGTGGACATGGTAGTAGGCTATGAAATGTATTCTCTAATGAACATCTTCTCAGGGTACAACTAGATTAAGATAGCTCCTAAAGACTAGGAGAAAATAACTTTCACTTGTGCATGGGGTACATTTTGTTGGAATGTCATGCCCTTTGGGCTAAAAAATGTAGGTACTACATACCAAAGAGTCTTAAGTACTGATCTACCTCACAATAGGTGTATCATAGTCATGCTCTAGGCCATGCTTAGGAATAATATATTCAAACTAAGGACTATTTTTCGCACTATGAGGTGCATTTAATTTTGTCAACCTAGGGACGTGTTGGTCTAATTTTTTGCATGTTAATTTTCTTGGAATCATGGTAAAAAAAATTAGATGTGAGTTCTTTTGTTATGTCCTAGGTTTTAGGTTCTGGTCTTGTATTTTTGATATTTTTAAATTTTTTTCTAAAACCCTAGGTCTTGCCTTTTAAATTTTATTCTAGTGCGAAAGTCTTAATAGCAACTAAATATTCTTTTCTAAAATCTTATCTCATCGTTGGATCTTGTTAAAATCAATGGATGTCACATACTCGCTATAAAAATTTGTGAGGTTGTTTCCTATAGCAATGTAGCGACCATCAGAGAACTATGTCCTGGTGTTGAAAAGTGAAGTCCAGGGCTGAAAAAAAACTATATTAATATGAAGGCATTATGGTCACATGCACCTTGTAAGTACTGTCAGAATAGGAAAAGGGACCTAGTAGAAGCAGCCAGAAGTCAACACCAAAATCAAGGTCTTTTCAATGCCTCACTACATCGCTATCAGAAAACTACGCATCTTGCCATTAGCAAAGTAGCGAGGTGCTATGAAATCAAAGACATGGTGGCCTCCAAGTTTCTCGATAACTATAGTGGCCTCCAAGTTTCTCGATAACTATAGTCTATCCAGGTGGCATGACGAGTAATAAATGCTATTGTTAGAAGTAGTTAGTAGGGGTGATAGTGATTTGATGGGTTTCTATTCTTCTAGTGTCAAGTTTTATTAAAGTCACCAGAGCTTGCTACCTCGCTATCAAAAAAAATTGACATCTCGCCATTAGTGAAGTAGCGAGGCACCATGAAAAGAACAGATAGTGGGACCTCAAGCAATGTGGAAGGGTGACTATGATTAAAAGTAAGGTCTTTTTGGGTGCCAATAGTGCAAAAATTTCTACATCATCAGTGCCCCAAACCCATGCCTCATTCATAAAGCATATGAGGGATCCCGATTGTCAAATTAGCTTAAATCGATGATCCTCGCCATCTTGCTATGAAAAGTTGCACAATGTTTAGTCTATGTAACATAACAAGTATGGAACCCACCACTTCTTCAAGGTACTTTGTGTAGTCTCCTTACCTTTGATTTGATCTCAGATCAATGACCATTGTCATCTTGCATTGAAAAATGTGCGAAAGTTATGTATAGCGAGGTAGTGAGTGAGGGACCCAGCATTGTTCTCTTAAGGGTTGTATCAAATGTCTGCCACTGGATCAAATAAAAATCAATGGTTACCACTAACTTGCTATAGAAAGGTTATTGACAGTTATGTATAGTGAGGTAGCGAGTTGATGACACATGTCCTCAGTCATCTATGGGCCCAATTTGAAGCACCAACAGTTGAAGGAATAGTATAGATGGAAGCATTTTATTGGGTTGACTGCCAATGTGTTAAGAAGAAAAATGAGTTAGCCTAGTTTTCATTCTTGGATCGTCAAATTTTTCAAGGATCAATGATGAAATTTTAAAAAGAACTTGGTAAAGATGTGAAGCGATTCCTCATCTATTTGAGAGCAATTGTAGAGGTTCAGAGAAGAACAAGTTTGGAAAATCGAGCTAGGAATTTTAGAACTAATTTTTGATAAGGTAATGACCTAAATGTAGTTAAAAGGTAGTGAAAACTTAGTTTGGGTTGAATTTGATCTCATTTATTCAGTAAAAATTGAGATTTCACCAACATTTCATGTGGTAGATCAGATATTATGGATGCAAAAAGGTTTTTCATCATTAAGCAGAGATATTTCAAGATCAGTAATAGAAAAATGATGAAACCAAAATAGATCAGAATGGGAGAAGGGAGAAAGAAGTTATTCAGCTGCAGGAGATTGAATTTCAAGTGGACATATGTCAATTGCAAGTTGAATCTGGGAATTTCCCTCTTGATATTTATACTTTCTTCATCTCTTTTTTAAGTGGGGGGAATTTTGGAAAGTTTATGTGGAATGAAGGCATTTAGTAGAACTGGCCCTGGAATTGATGAACTCTGAATGAAAGATCTTGAATGTGCTAGTTATAGACCATGAAGTTGTGCTTTTGCTATGATACCCCCTTCCCATCCCATTAGTTTCTCATTCCCACCATTTTCTCTCTTGTATGAAAACATATGTTATTGTATAGTCTAGTTTATTAGGTTGTTTATGAGTCAATTTCATGCATTTTTATGTATTATTTCAAGGAAATGAATACAAAGAACAACAAGGGTTGAGTTTCATTTTAAATCTTGTCTCCATTCTTAGTGAGTTGTAATATTTTATGATCTTTGAACAAAGAGCTTAGGTCATAGTTGTAGTCCCTTAAGGCTATATGTTGTTTCATTATTGCTTGTAATTCAAGGAATTATGTAAATGGTTCAGAGAAATCAACAGGGTTGTAGATTTATTGAGGAGGATATCAGGTAAGAATGAGATTTAAATTGAACATTGATGCCTATTTACAAGGTGAATGGATAGATCAGATATCTGAATATATGAATAAGTATCAGATATCCAAAATGCATAAGAGAGATTTATGAATTTGCCCAATGGATTAGGCACTGCTCAGCTATAGGATCATTAAGTTGTTGTCTATACATGGTTTTCATCTACTTTCCCCACCCACATAAAATCAAATCAAATTCAAATCATCTTTACATTTTATGTTGAAGAACCTAAATGTAATGCCCTCACTTAGCTTGTGAATATCATAGAGTTGCAATTTTCTACTGTAGATCTATGTTATTGCATGAGTTATAGGAGAAATAAGGGTTTTATCTACTTTATATTAGATTCAGTATATGCTTTGATAACTAGTACCATATAAAGAATCTATAGGTCCACCCACCTAGGTCTTGCAGAGCCTAAAGAAGAAGCAGGGTCTAGCCTTATAGTTGGCCCAAGACTGTAGTCAAGTGTATCCATCATAGGAATTTGCTAGCCTTAGATGCATTTGTATAGTTTCTTGGTCATTTTCAAAACTATTAAATCGGGAGCCAACAAAATGGTGACTCTACTAGGGAAGCTGTGAAGTAATTCACTATTAAAAGGACAAGAATCTTTGGTATAAGTTGAATATATATTTCAAATCCTATTCTCAGTTGGGTTTTTGCCCAGCTGAGTCACCAAAAAAATGGTGACTCTACTGGGGAGTCTATGAAGTAATTCACTATTAAAAGGATAGGAATCTCTGGTTTAAGTTGAATATTTCAAGTCCTATTCTTAGTTGGGTTTTTGCCCATCCGAGTCACCAACAAAATGGCCACTCTGCTGGGGATTGTATTGAATTTTAATGGTAGACAAACCTTGAGAATTTGAAGAAGATTCAATATAGTAGGAAGGATTTGCAACAGTAGCAGGGTTGTGTGAGTTGTTTACCATTTCTCTACTGATGTTTTGTGGTCCCCAGTGAAGCCTTATTCATGGACAATAGTAAGTTGTGAAATTGGATGTAAATTGTGTTCTATGACTATTATAGGTCTATCTTCAATCAATTCAATTTGCAAGTGCTATTGAGAAAGTTTAGAGTCAAGAATTGATTTATAAAGTGTAAACTCTTTTCAAAATGATAATGATCTACAAGTTTCTCCTACATTGAAGGTCTGGTTTAGATTTTTCATGTGACAAATTATGTTTTATTTCTCACAAAGTGTGAATGGTGACTCTCAAATATCTGTACTAGTTTGTTCCTAGTTGATTTCATTGCAAAATTTTCAAGGATTTTCAGTTGAATGGATAGATCTAAAACTGTTGATAGATCTTGGAAAGGAAGTTTTAAATTCTTGATAATTTTTTAAGTGTTGTTTGCAATCTGCTGTTATAAGAAAGTGAAATGTAAAAGTAGATCACAGTAGTGATTATTTTATTCCTCTTGCAAAGAGGTGGTGGCTCTACAAAGTTTGATCAGTGGTGTAAAGGATTTTTTAGTCTTACACCTATGCCAATTAGTAGATCTAAGGTTTCAGACAGCAACACATAAAGGTATTTTCAGTTTTCATGTCTTTGTCATTCATGAAAGTTGAATGGTAGAAATGGTTTCCTCCATCTAGTGTTTCAGCACTAAGAAAATAGAGGTGGAGTTTTAAAATTTTGAAAGATGGTTTCTAAGTCTAGGTCTGAAAATGATGTGCCAACTTCTGAAAGTGTTCATGCAAACATTTCTATATTGAAAAGAAAGATTCATGATAAGACTGTCTTAATGTTAAAAAGTACAATTGGTGATATTAAGGGTCTTAGTGGATTCCAAATTTATATGAAGTTTAAATCAGTAGTTATGAATCTTGATGAGTTTTTCAGACCTGAGGAGTCTTCATGGCCAGTGGTACTCTTAGAAGTTTTTATGCCACATTCGGTTGATTGGCCAGCCAAGATAAGATTAGATAAGATGTGTGAAATCCAAGATTTTATCATGGAGGTTGAAAATGTTTTGAAGGCTAATGAGTCTAATGTTAATGAATGTAATGAATCTATTGAAAGTGATACTGAATATGAAGAGTCTCATTTTTATGAATCAGATGATAGTAATCAACGCTTTGATAATAGGCATAATGTGGGTTCATCCTCTTATGATAATGAATATAAAGAAGAGGAAAAGTGTGACAGTAATAATAGTCTTCCTTCTAATGATGAATGTGAATGTGTTACAATTTCATTCATTGAGGTATTGTCTAAAAAGGAAGATGTAGGTGATGATCAGAGTTCTGAGTTTTTAGAAAATATTACTAATGAGTCTACTATTACAAATGTGTTAAGCTATCTAGATAATAATCATAGCCAAGGAGAAGAAACTACAGATGAAGTCTTGTTAAGTGTTGATGAGATTTTTGATTTGTTGGCTCATGATTTTGAAAGGTATGCTAATCTATCTAAGGGTGCTTTTGTTTTGCCACATTTTTTATTTCCATATGGTGAAGTCATTTCCCCTAAATTTGATGTTGAAGAAGATACAGTTTTAGAATATGCTCTGTTAGGCTTGAGAGGTGTATGTGATGGTAGTTCATACACTAATACACATGATGACTTCTATGTTGAGAATGCAGATGTAGAGATAAGGTCTATTACAGGTTCATTTTCTTCTTGTTTTCATAAGGCAGAGATACATTCAGATTACTCATGTGATGAGGAAAGTAATACTAATGAAGTCATTTATTCTAGTGAGCTATTTGAGGGAAAATTGGATACAGATCAACATATTCTAAGAAGGCAATTTCATGATGATTCTTGTGATTTAGTATCTAATCAGTTGTTTGAGTGTGAAGAGGTTTCAACAAAGGATAAATCTGATTTGATGAGTGACATAACTAGAAGTAGGCAACAATCAGATTCCACATACTCTTCACAACTAGGGACACAAGGTGAGTTGCAAGTTTTTGGTACATGCAACTTGGTGAATGATGTAGATTATGAAGTTTTTGTGTTTTCGATCAGCATGCATGAATCATCATTGGATTTTGATTCTCAGTTCAGTTTGTGTAATCATGAGCATGCTGATGCTTTTTCTCATAGTGAGCATGAAGATGAAATATTCTTTGAATTTTATAGGCACTATGAGAATGATTATAATTTCATTTTGACAAGTGATGTGATTCAAGATGCTAATCTAATTGCTAAAATTGAAAAATATATTTTCAGCTTACCTCAGAGAGATGTAAATGAAAATTAGGTATATGACAAAGGTAAGAAGTTTTGAAAACTTTTCGATGGCCTGGGGCCATTGTTTGTACATAATAGGAGTAGTTTTCCTATTTTCAATAAATCTATTCAAGAGAAGTTTTTGAAGTCAGGTGTGTGGTTTACTTCTCCCAAAGATTTGAATCCTTGCCATGCCCACAAGGGATATGCAACCCCAAATAGAGCCATTGTTGGTTTGATTTTTTGTATGTTAATTTTCTTGGAATCATGGTTAAAAATTAGATGTGAGTTCTTTTGTTAGATCCTAGGGTTTTAGGTTTTGGTCTTGTATTTTTGATATTTTTAAAAATCTGTCTAAAACCTTAAGTCTTTCCTTTTAAATCTTATTCTGGCATAAAAGTTTTAATGGCAACTAAATATTCTTTTCCTGCCTACATCGAAGTCATTGTTGAGTCCTTTTGAAAAATCTTATCCCGCTGTTGGATTTTGTTAAAATCAACAGATGTCGCGTACTTGCTATAAAAATTTGCGAGGTTATTTCCTATAGCGATGTAGTGACCATCAAAGAACTATGTCCTAGTGTTGAAAAGTGAAGTCTGGCGACAAAAAAAATTGTATTAATATGAAGGCATTATGGTCACATGCACCTTGTAAGTACTGTCAGAATAGGAAAAGCGACCTAGTAGAAGCAGCCAGAATTTGGCACCAGAATAAAGGTCTTTCTGATGTCTCACTATCTCGCTATCAAAAAACTAAGCATCTTTCCATTAGTGAAGTAGAGAGGTGCTATGAAATCAAAGACACGGTGGCCTCCAAATTTCTCGATAACCATAGTATGTCTAGGTGGCATGAGAAGTAATAACTACTATTGTCAGAAGTAGTTAGTAGGGGTGATGGTGACTTGATGGGTTTTTAATCTTCTGCCACTGAGTTTTATTAAAGTCACCAGAGCTTGCTACCTCACTATCAAAAAAATTTGACATCTTTCTGTTAGCGAAGTAGCGAGGCACCATGAAAAGAACAGTTGGTGGGACCTCAAGCAACGTGGAAGGGTGACTAGGATTAAAAGTAAGGTCTTGTTGGGTGCTAGTAGTGAAAAAATTTCTTGCATCATCAGTGCCCTCGACTCACACCCCATTCATAAAGCATATAAGGGATCTCGATCATTAGATTAGCTTAAATTGATGATCCTTGCCATCTCACTATGAAAAGTTGTGCGATGTTTAGTATATGCGACATAACGAGTATGAGACCCACCACTTCTTCAAGGTACTTTGTGTAGTTTCCTTACCTTTGATTTGATCTCAGATCCATGACTATTGTCATCTCATTATGGAAAGATGTGTGGAAGTTATGTATAGTGAGGTAGCAAGTGAGGGACCCACCATTATTCTCTTAAGGGTTGTATCAAATTTCTACCACAAGATCAAAGCAAAATCAATGGTTATCACTAGCTCTCTATAGAAAGGTGCTCAAAAGTTATGTATAGCGAGATAGTGAGTTGATGACACATGTCCTTAGTCATCCATGGGCCCAATTTGAAGTGCTAGCTTTGAAGGAATAGTATAGATGGAAGCATTTTATTGGGTTGACTGCTAGCATGTTAAGAAGAAAAATGAGTTAGCCCAGTTTTCATTCCTAGATCATCAAAATTTTCAAGGATCAATGGCGCAATTTTAAAAAGAACCTAGTAAAGACGTGAAGTGATTCCTCATCTATTCAAGAGCAATCGTAGAGGTTTAGAGAAGAACAAGTTTGGAAAATCAAGCCAAGAAGTTCAGAACTAATTTTTGATAAGGTAATGACCTGAATGTGGTTAAAAGGTAGTGAAAACTCAATTTGGGTCAAATTTGATCACATTTATTCAGTAAAAAATGAGATTTCACCAAAATTTCATGTGGTAGATCAGATATTATGGATGCAAAAAGGTTTTTCATCATTAAGTAGATATATTTCAAGATCATTAACATAAAAATGATGAAATCAAATTAGATCAGAATGGGAGAAGGGAGAAATAAGTTATTGAGTTACAGGAGATTGAATTTCAAGTGGACAAATGTCAATTGCAAGTTGAATCCAAGAATTGCCCTCTTCATATTTATACTTTCTTCTTCTCTTTTATAATGGGGGGAATTTTGGAAAGTTTCTATGGAATGAAGGCATTTAGTAGAACTAGCCCTGGAATTGATGAACTATGAATGGAAGATCTGGGATGTGCTAGTTCCAGACCATGAAGCTTTTCTTTGGTTGTGATACCCCCTTCCCATCCCATCAGTTTCTCATTCCTGCCATTTTCTCTCTTGTATGACAACATATGTTATTGTATAGTCTAGTTTATTAGGTTGTTTATGAATCAATTTCATGCATTTTCATGTATTATTTAAAGGAAATGAATACAAAGAACAACAAGGGTTGAGTTTCATTTTAAATCTTGTCTCCATTCTCAGTGAGTTGTAATGTTTTATGATCTTTGAACAAAGAGCTTAGGTCATAGTTGCAGTCCCTTAAGGCTATATGTTGTTTCATTATTGCTTGTAATTCAAGGAATTCTATAAATACTTTAGAGAAATCAACAGAGTTGCAAATTTATTGAGGAGGATATCAGGTAAGAATGAGATTTAAATTAAATATTGATGTCTATTTACAAGGTGAATGGATAGATCAGATATTTGAATATATAAATAAGTATCAGATATCCAAAATGTATAAGAGAGATTTATGAATTTGCCCAATCGATTAGGCATTGATTAGCTACAGGGTCATTAAGTTGTTGTCTATACATGGTTTTCATCCACTTTCCCCACCCACATAAAATCAAATCAAATTCAAATCATCTTTACATTTTATGTTGAAGACCCTAAATGTAATGCCCTCACTCATCTTGTGAATATCATAGAGTTGCAATTTGCTACTATAGATCTGTGTTATTACATGAGTTAATAGGAGAAATAAGGGTTTTATCTACTTTATATTAGATTCAGTATATGCTTTGATAACTAGTACCATAAGGTCCACCCACCTAGGTCTTGCAGAGCCTAAAGAAAAAGAAGGGTCTAGCCTTATAGTTGGCCCAAGACTACAGTCAAGTGTATCAATCATAGGAATTTTCTAGCCTTATATGCATTTGTCTAGTTTCTTGATCATTTTCAAAACTATTAAATCAGGAGCCAACAAGACATATACTTGAAATGGTTGGTGTAGAATGTGCACTAGGTCTCTTAATGAGTCACTAAGATTATGCTATAAGAAAGTAAAATGAAAGGAAAATAACTTACACTATTTCTATAGGAAACTAACACACTTAACTCTATGAATACTGGAAATAAAATGAAAGGATAACAAATATTCCAACTCAGTTCATCCACTATAACTATTCTTACATATGTTGCAGGAACATTCACAAAGTGTGATGCTATAGGAAGGAACTTGCAACTTCTACTTACAACACTATGAATGCTTGGAAATAAATCTATTGTATCCTAATCTAATCCACCTTCCAAGTGGGCCCCCTTGGTGAGCTTCACTAAACTACTAATACAAGATAAAAGAAAAAAACTATTTCATTAGATTTCATAAATTCATTATATAATGTAGAACTGTAAAAACACAACTATAAAAGTTAACAATCTGTTCTCATAAACTCTTTCTTCTACCTCACTAAAGTAACACACTTGGGTTGATTCCTATATATAGGAGATCAACACTTATTCCATAATAGAAAAGTAAATGACCTAGCTTTAAATCTATAGCAGAGAAAGAAGGAAATAACAACTCAAGGCCAGAAGAAGAGATAATGTCTTAAGGAGGGAATAATAAAGTTTGAACATCTGCTCACCATAGAATAAATGTAGAGAAGGCAATAAGTCTTCATAGCTTCTCCTTACTCACTGTTGTGTCTTCTGGAACCATTACAATTTTCCTCCACTATGGCTACTCCTTAGCGTTCTCCTCTCCTTGAATGCTATTGGCACTCAACTTTTGAATTCTTCCAGTCATCTTTTAGTCTTCATTAATAGGTTAGTTACAATACAAAGTCATATTTGCAAATAAACATTTATCAAATTAAATTAAAATATAAGAACACACATTTTGATAACTATATGAAATACTACATAATATATTTAATACTAGCAAAAGATTGCATAGTTTCTACCCATAGGTTTAGTAAACATAGGTCCACAAATGTTTTGACAGAAATAAAATAGGGTATCAACAAAGTGTCTTAAAACTATCATGAAATAAGGGCAATATTTGGTTTCATCATTTGCCCCCTACTAAACTAATGCTTTTCCTCAAGAATTGCACTTCCTTCATTACCTAAACTCTCCAATTTCTCTTGAAAGTGCAGTAAAATCCTCTGGTTCTCTCCCACACTTCCCTTCTATGATCTTCCTACAGCTTGTTGAGTCTATCAACATTAATGTCATACAAAGGCCATAGGAGCATTGGAGGCTGCATGGTTAGGGTACACCACAACTCTAGTCAGGTCTACTTCCCTAACTTTAAATATTTTGGAACCCTATGAAGTGTTGCCTCCTAGTTGACAAAATTATGTGGTTTTGACTTTTTAAGAGATTCAGGCAGTTTGGCCCATCTACTCCTAGCACCAGTCATAGCTCTTTGGAAAGAAAAGTAGAGAAAACTTTCATAATTAGCATAAACCTTAGCTCTAGTAGCAAAGATCTTATCCCTTACTTGTAGATTCTTCTTTCCATAAGTTAATGTGAACCAATCCCTAAGAAATTCATCTGGCTTGCTACTCTCTGCTCTTAAAGGCAAGGGTTCTGTCCTTTCCTCATCCCTATAATTATTCAACTGCCTATCATAATTTTCCTCATTGGACATCCAGTACATGAGGGCTCTTAAATGTATATCCCATATGTAGAGCAAGGGATTCCATTGATTCTTTGAAGGGATAGCAAAATTACGAACATATAATTTACAAAGTAAATTCTACTGCCAAGGTGGTAGAGTCTAATATAGTCCATAAAATTCTTGTGCTGATTTGAACTCTGCATTAATATTCTTAAGAGTTAACATTAATTGAAACAAAAGAAATTGTTCTTTCAAATAGAGAGCATAAAATCTTGGTGGTGGTCTACAAGCAAGGGCTTGATTAGCTAACTTGAGGGCATGGTCCATTTGTTGCTTTTAGCTTGCTATCTGTTCCTTTAAATTTGCAATTTCTTCACCTTGAGATGCTATAATCTTATTCATCCTTTTCTTCTCTTCTTTCCACAAGGCCTCAGTAAACAAATGCTATCCATACAATTGAAACAAGAGTTTCTGTAGTGTGATAGAACTACTATCTTCTTCATAATTTATTTTCCTCTTCCTTTGTTCCTTCCATAAATGTTTCACAAAACTAGTAATCCATGTTGATTTATGGGGAACTAGGGTAGTGTTTGAATCAACATATTTAGGAACTGTTTCATCCCTATAGCGGGATGTACCTAGTAGGTCTACTGGGGTATTATCTAGATTTTCTTTGATTTCATCCCTACATTCCTCAATAGGATTTTTGAGAATGCTTGCAATCTTAGGATGGGGAGGAGAATGATCAAAAAAAATTTGCACATGGGATTCCCTAGTGGATATTTTAGAAAAAGAAGGATCCTTAGAAACTTTCCCTCTCATCCTATGGCTTCTCCTTATGGGGGTTTCTTCTTGCATCATAGCCTTTTGCCTACTTTTTCCTTTGGGTGTCTCTGCTGTAGGAGTAGTTGTTGCATAACTTTTTTTTGTTGTCTTTTGTCTCACAATTGTAGGGTTTGGCTCTTCCTTTTCCTAAATAGAGATTTCCTCTTGTAGTTTTCATTTCCTCTTGGCTCTGCTAGAAGTAGGTTTTAGGGTCTCTTGTACAGGTGAAGGCATAATCTCTTGAACAGGGATAGTTTCTTGCATATTTCCTTGGGTATTCTTGGCTTCAACCTCTTGGGTATTCTATTTAGTAGGCTCATTGGTGGGGACATTTTCCACACTAGGCTATTCATTAGGGGCAACTTGGGATTGTAGAGTTTTGGCTTGCACAAATTCATCCCAAGTCATGGGAGATACATCCCTAAGAAACCTCTCTATCAGTAAATTGATTAAGGTATGATGAGTAACGAAATCATCTTTTCATTTCTGAGTCTCTTCCACACTAATACAAAAAATATTATACAAGAAATTTGGAATGTTTACTGCAAGATTATGCCTTACACAACTAAGTAATTTTAAATGATGTGCATGAAAGTACGAGAATTTTCCTTCACATGTAAAATACTTGATAATATGCATGGCTAATTCATTGTATGGTGGTGGTAGTGACAATCTCTTGCAACCTTGCTTTGTAATGTCTATTTGAGGATCATGTGGTCTAGTAAATTGACCTCTTGCTGACCTTGCATCATGCGTGCTAGGGTAATGTTCTCCAACTATAGGACAGACAATTACTTTAGCAATGTGTTCCTCTATTGCAATCATTGTTAAATCCCAAATGGAAGCTTCACCCTCATCAAATGTCTTTGTGAATTTTGCATTCACCTCTATCCTTATATGTAGTCAAACTCAAGAAATACCCTAGCCATCCACATGCATTAAACCTTCTCATGGCTTCTATGTCTGAGAGCAACACAATATGTTCCACTGGTTCTCTCCTCTACAACCATCCACCCATTTTCTTAAGACTTTCTTTGCTTGCTCTATTTTCCCCCTTTTGAATTCAAGCTGCTTCACTATTTTATAGACTCAACTCACACTTCTTTGTTTTAACAGCTAATTAATGTCATAACGAATTGTTATGCACAATAATATGGCTTTTAATGAAGGTAAATCATTAATATGTGTGAGAATTGTCTAAAAATAGGGTTTGGATCACATAAAATTTAAACTCAAGTCACATCACAAGTTGACATAGAAAATCAATAAAAAATAAGGGGTACAACACCTCACTTGTGTACTTATGGCAATTAATTTTCATTAATGAAGGGAATGTGAAGATTTGAAAAAATATTTATGGATAAATATAAATGTCATTTGATATTAGTGACCTTCCCTACCCCCTACTAAATATGGACAAGTGTCCACACTTGTCAGACCTAGTATGGGTAAGGGACTGGCATAACACCACCATCATATAAATTATGCAGTATTAAATATAATTAATGAAATCTGTGGACTATAACTAAATAATAATTTGAAAATGTTATACTTGTCAATCTAATTATCACACATACCAAAAAAAAAAATTGACGAAAGTGATATCATCATTAGCAGTGTCTATTAGCATCTCGTAGGGTTTATTAAAAACATGAGAAATTGATGAGGTGGAAAGTGGGTGGATGGAAGATAAAGAAATGAGATGAGGTGGATGGGTGGAAGGTAAAGAGATGAGATGGAAGGAGAAAGTGAATGAAAAAGTGAACTTTACATGAACATAAAGTGTTTATTATGAGCATGCACAAAAAAACTAATGTTGAAGAGCGATAGTTGGAAGGTTGACACCTTCAGCTGTAGGAAGAGTTATCTGATGTATGTTTGAATCCAACCACTAAAACTATTGCAGGAAGTCCTCTTTGGTTTCGGACCATTTATATAATTTGAGTCTATGACCATTGACTAATAATTTGAAAGGTACTGGATCAATGGTAGTTAGTTAAATAGCTCCATTATCAAAGACATGACTAATTTCATATGGTCCCAACCATCATGTTTGTAGCTTTCCTAGCATACCTTTAAATCAGGAATCATATAGTAATGCCTAGTCACCAACTTGAAATTTTTTATTGATAATATGAGAGTCATGCCATTGTTTCCTTTGTTTTTGTATCAGTTTAGTGCACCTCAAAGTAACTTTGTGCATTTCATACAGAGAGTTGAGATGTAAAAGATGTTCTCTTTGTGGTTTAGGAAGTTCGATATCCAATACTAATGTTGTCCTTAGATTTTTATGTTCAAATTCAATTAGAAGCATTGCTACCTTTCCATAGAAGAGCTCAAATGGTGTAAATCCTATAGTAGTCTTCTAGGTTGTTCTATAAGCACAAACAACTTCTTGCAATCTGTTGGTCCAATCCCTATGATGTAGATGAACTAGTTTTGTTAGGATGTTCTCCAGTTCATAGTTCATGACCTGTGCTTGTCCATTGGCTTAAGGGTGATAAGGATTGAATTTTTGGTGCCTGATGTTATGCTATTTTATCAACTCTGAGATGAGATTAGAGGTAAATTGTGTGCCTTGATCGTGACTAGCTCTTAGGGTACACCATAGCAAGTAAAAATTTCTTCATACATAAATTTAGCAACTTTTTCATCATGAGCATGCTTCATGGCCTTGAATTCAACCCATTTTGTTAGGTAATCAGTGCACACAAGAATATAAGATTTCCCATTAGATGGAGGATCAATTGGACCAATGAAGTCCATGCCCCATTTGTCAAATGGTGTTAATGCCATCTAAGGATTAAGAGGAATATCATCTATTCTTGTTGGTTGGCCCATCCTTTGACACTTGTCACACTTTCTTCCATAGTTGGCTACATCTTTGTGAAGTGTAGGCCAATAATAACCAATTGTCAAGATTTTTAAGGCTATTCTTTTTGCTGCAAAGTGTCCTCTGCGTGGTTCATTGTGACATGCATGTATAATATCATATGTGTTATCTTCTCTCACACATCTTCTCATAACTTGATCAAGTCTAGTGTAGAAAAAGAGATTATCTACCTAGGAGAAATGGAAACTTTTCTCTGCAAGATGCTTCTTTTCCTTGTAAGAAAAATGTTCTAGTATTCTATTGGCTATAATGTAGTTAGCAATATCTACATACCATGAAGTTTGAATAGTAATATGAAATAAATGCTCATCCAAAAATGCAACATCTACCAAAGTAGTGTCAATATCATCATGATGGATTCCTTATAAATAATTAGCTACAATATTGGGTTTTCTAGGTTTATCAACAATAGTTATATCAAATTCTTGCAATAATAGTAACCATCTTGCTAATTTGCCTATTATAGTAGGTTTATTCATGAGATATTTAATTACTGCATGATCAGTATGAAAAAATATGGAATAGCCAGTTATGTAATGTCAAAATTTGTTCAAGGCATAAACTACTACTAACAATTCTTTTTCTATCATTGTGTAGTTTAATTTTGGTCCATGAAGGCTCTTATCGATATAATAGATTGCATTTTCATGATTTTGGGATTGTTGTGCCAGAACTACACCTATGGCATAATTAGAGGCATTTGTATATATTTGAAAAGGTAAATTCCAATCAAGGTATTGTAAAATTGGGGCTATAGTCAGAACTTTCTTAAGCTGTAGGAAGGCTTCATCACATTCAGATATCCAACTAAATTCAACTTCTTTTGTGAGTAACTTATACAAGTGGCTAGCTATTTTGCTGAAATCTTTTATGAAACATCTGTAATATCCAACATGGCCTAGAAAAGATCTTACATCTTTTGATTATGTAGGTATGGACAATGTTTGAATTACCTCTATCTTAGCTAGATCCACTTGTATTCCTGCAGTTAATATGAAATGACAAAGTACCATGCCTTCCTGCATGAGCATGAAACAGTTTTCACTATTAAGTGCTAAGTTATGTTCTTGACACCATACCAAGACCTTTTCAAGATTCACCATTGCTTCTTCAAAAGTGACTCCAAATGTTGTGAAGTCATCCATGTATATTTTCATACAATCATGTGATATATCAACAAAGATGCTAATAATTTCTTGTTGGAATGTTGCAAGAGCATTACATAGACCAAATAGTAAAATAGATTATGAAAAAGTAGCCCATGGACATGTAAATGTGGTTTTGTCTTGATCTTCAAGAGCAATACTGATTTCATTATAACCACTATACCCATTTAGAAAAGAGAAATACTTCTTTCTAGTGAGTGTGTCCAAAAATTGGTCTATGAATGGTAAAGGAAAGTGATCCTTGTTGTTGGCCTTGTTCAATTCTCTGTAATCTACACAAATTCTCCATTTTCCTCCTTTTTTAGGCACTATGACCAAGGGTGACACCCATCTACTATTAGATATAGGATAAATAAAACTAGCATCAAGCAATTTTTGTAATTCAGTTTTAACTATTTCTCTAAGGCTTGGATTTATCCTTCTTTGGGGTTGATAGAGTGGTAGAAAACCTTCATTGATGTATATCCTATGGGTGCACAATGTTGGACTCAATCTTTTTATATCACTATAGTCCCATGCAAAGGTCTTTTCATGCCTTTTAAGAAATTCTTTCAACTATTCCATCTATGTGGGTGTTAATTTGGGATTAAGATGGAGATTATGACCTTTAGTTAGTTCAATAGTAGCGGTGGACTCTATCATAGTAGCTTCAGAGATTGTACTTGCTTCTAATTCACAAGATAAGAGTGGATAAAGGATTTCATGTTCTTTGAGCAAAGTACAATTCTTATCACATTCCTCATATGTGATTAATTCCAACATAGAACTTTCAAATACATCTTTTTCTACCACACAACTATTAGTGAGGATACTTTGAAGGACTAAATTTTTCTCTTGCAATTTTAGAAAAGACTATCTATGTAGCATCATGTGTTTTACTATAGAGTTTAACTCTTCTTCTTCATCCCCTAAATTTGGCCAAACAAACGTGCTTAAATATGTTAATGGTTGGGTTGGAGGATATAAATCAAATTTCTTTATTGCTTGGCCATTTGAGATGGTCATATTCCCTGATCTACAAATTATATTTGTATCAATTGTAGCTAACCATGGTCTGTCTAGGATGACAGGGTAACTAGATAGATTAACTTTGGGGGATAAAATCATGAAGTTTGTAGGATATTCTAGAGTATCCAAGGTTACAACTATGTTTTCTATCATCCCATTAGGGGTAATAGTAGAACTATCTACAAGTTGCAAAATTGTTGGTGTAGCCCTTAGTCCTTCTATTTTCAACTTCTTCATAGTATCCTTGGTCATAACATTTATAGTATCTCCAAGATCTATTAAAGCATTTTTAACAAACTAACCATTTATACTAACATTCACTACTAGACTTCCTAGATCAGAATATTTTGGTGTGATCAATTTCCCTAGAATGCTATCAGCCAATTGTCTCACAACATGGACTATGGTGGGGTCCTTTTTCTTCTTTACAAGCTTCTTCAAGCATGCTTCTCTAATATCTTTTCCCTAAATTGGAACATCCTTAATGGCTTGAAATAGGGGTATTTGGACATGTATGTTTTTCAGCTAATGAACAATATTAAAAGGTTGTTCCTCTATTTGTTCAAGTTTCTTTTGTATCAACTTTTTTAGAAAAGGAGGTTTCATTGCTGGTTGAGTTTGGGTTGATATAGTAACATTGGTTGAGTCAAAGTTTCAATAGCTGAGGATTTTGATGCTATAGGAGGGTTTGATATTTCAGTTATAAGAGGAAATTTAGGCTTTGGTAAAGTCATACAAGATATTAGATGTATATCTACAATGCCCAAAGAATAAGAAGGATACTATTGAGCATCAACACTATACATGGGCTTCTATGGCTCTCAACTATTTGGGTTTGGCTGAGTTTGTACAAGTAATTGTGTTTTCTTTTGAGGTCCAAGATTTGTAGGTGGTGGCATTAGAGTAGGTTGCTAAATTGGAGGTGGTAATTATGGAGCACCAATATTTTGGTTAGGCCATTGTTGAGATCCCCTCCATTGGTTTGTAGACTACCAATTCCCTTGGGGTGCTTACCATTTCTTTTGCTAGTTCTACCAGTAGTTCTATTGGTTATTCTATTGGTTAGGCCAGGGTGGTTGGGAATTATGAGGCCATTGGGATTGTTGTGGGTTGTTTTTCCCAACATTGTTCCAATTGGGTTGATTTTGTGGAGGACCTTGGAGATTACGATGTTGCCATTGATTACTATATGAATTTGGATTTTGCAAAGGGTCCTAAGGCATACCTTGATGTTGGGCCCATCGTCAACATTGAGAAAGAAAAAATACTTGCTCATCATCTCCATCTATCTTGACATACTTAGTTGGAAGATGTTGGTTCTCCATACTTGTGACCAGTTTACATTGGCAATCCTTCTTTTGCTTTTGACAATGAGGGCAATATTTAGCTAGTTGTAACTTGGTTTTTGCATACTTCTTCTTTGCAGTCATTGTGTCTAGATGTGTAGTGACATCATTGATGATGTCTTGTTTGAAATTTGACAATAGGTTAGATATCTTGAGCTTTGATATGCCTTGACTAATTCCTTTAGTGACTATAGAATGAGGTCCTTAGCCTTTCTTCATGGTTGACCTTGAATAGTTCTAAAAAATCTTCTTGAGGTCCTCCTATGAAGCTTGATATACATCACCAATAGCCATTAGGTCTAGTGCTTCTAGACAATCATCATTCACACCTCTTAGAAAGACTAGCTTTTGTGAATCCTCGGATAACACATGCTGAGGGTTCTTTTGTAGTGTATATAAGAAATGTGAAACATAGTATTCCAATGTTTCTTCCTCTTTTTGATATATCCTAAAGACATCATCTCCTCTTGAACCAGATGCTTTGCAATATTCTTTGTACTTATCTAGAAATAGAGTTTGCATTTCATCCCAACTTCCTATTGCATTGGCTCCTAAGCCCATGAACAATTATAGAGCTGATTCTTTCAATGTTACTAGAAATAATTTAAGCTTATGGGAGACAATGTTGTAGTCAAAACTATGGCAAAGTATGTCAAATTAAAACAAGAAAGTATTAGGGTCTTCAATTGCAAGGCAATAGAACTTTGGAAGAGCAGTTGTAGGTATATTCTTTAGATTATTAATATTTACAAGGCTTGGGAGAGGAAATGGAAAAGTAGGTTATGCCATGATTAGAGGTATTAGATTATGAGGTTGATGCTGAAAAGGGACATTAGGTACTGGATGATTAATAACTGGTGGATTCAAAGAAGTGTTATTAAGAAAACTAGCCAATACTTCAGTGAAAGGTTAAAGACTACTTGTATCTATTGGTTTAGCTCTTGATGATGACATTGTGGGAAAAATAGGGCTTGTATCTTCAAAAGGTAACTCAACTTCTTCTTCTTCAATTTCTTCATTCAAATTAATAGACTCCCATGGAAAAAATCTGCCATATTCATCTCGTCATCTTCCTCTTCGATGCATGCAATTAAACTTTTCGCATTGGTGAAAGAAACTTCAAACTAGAGATTTCTAAAAAAAAAATTTATCTAAGAACTATGACACAAAAATGCTCCTAGCTTGACACCATCCTAGGCAATGGTGCCAAAAATGATATGCCTCACAATAGGAGTATCATAGTCATGCTCTTGGCTATGCTTAGAAATAATATATTCAAACTAAGGACTATTTTTCTCACTATGAGGTGCATTTAATCTTGTCAACTTAGGGACATATGCTTGAAATAGTTAGCATAGTATGTCCACTAGGCCTCTTAATGAGTCACTGAGCTTATGCTGTAGGAAAGTAAAATGCAAAGAAAAGAACTTACACTATTGCTACAGGAAACTAACACGCTTAACTCTATGAATACTGGAAATACAATAAAAAGATAACAAATATTCCAACTCAGTTCATCCACTATAACTGTTCTCACATATGTTGTAGGAACATCCACAAAGTGCGATGCTATAGGAAGGAACTTACAACATCTACTTACAACACTATGAATGCTTGGAAATAAATCTATTCTATCCTAATATAATCCACCTTCCAAGTGGTCCCCCTTGGTCAGCTTCACTAAACTAGTAACACAAGATAAAAGCCAAAAACTATTTCATTAGATTTTAGAAATTCATTAAATAACATGAAACTATAAAAACACAACTGTAAAAGTTAACAGTTTGTTCTCATAAACTCTTTCTTCTAACTAGCTAAATTAACACACTGGGGTCAATTCCTATATATAGGAGATCAACACTTATTCCATAACAGAAAAGTAAATGACCTAGCTTTAAATCTGCAGGAGAGAAAGAAGGAAATAACGACTGAAGGTGGGAAGAAGAAATAATGGCTTAAGGTGGGAATAATAAAGTTTGAACATCCACTCACCATAGAATAAATGTAGAGAAGGCAATAAGTCTTCATAGCTCCTCCTTACTCACTGCCATGTCTTCTAGAACTATTACAACTTTCCTCCATCGTGGCTACTCCTTAGTGTTCTCTTCTCCTTGAATGTTGTTGGCGCTCAAATTTTGAATTCTTCCAATCATCTTTCAATATTCATTAAAAAGTTAGTTACAATACAAATTCATGTTTGAAAATAAACATTTATCAAATCAAATTCAAATATAAGAACACACATTTTGAGAACTATATGAAATAATGCATAATATATATAATACTAGCAAAAGATGGCATAGTTTCTACCCATAGGTTTATCATAGGTTTAGTAAACATAGTTATACAAATGTTTTGATAGAAATAAAATAGAGTATCAACAAAGTGTCTTAAAACTATCATGAAATAAGGGCAATATTTGGTCTCATCAAGTATAATCTTTCGTGACATGATGCATAAAAACATGGAGGATTATGTTGATGATACCTTTGCAAATTATAAACAATAAAGTACCCATTTAGCTAATCTAAGTCTGATTATATTAGACCATATAAAATAGTTTCAACTCATGCTAAATCCAAAATATCATGCTTTCCATGTTACTCCTAGGAAATTTCTTGGGTACATATTATCAACTAAAGGCATAGAATTTGATCCAAAAAGATTACAAGCTATTATGGAAATGCCACCTCCCAAAGACATTAGTTAACTAAGGGGTTTGCAAGGATTCCTTCAATCCAAAGGAGATTCATAGCTGAACTAGCTAATAGATTCCAACCATTCAACAAAAATCTGCATAAAGGGTGCACATGCATATGAAATGATTAATGTGAGAAGAGCTTGTACCAAATCAAAGAATATCTAGCAAAGCCACCCATCCTCATGGCTCCAATTCAAGGGAAGCCTTTGATTCTTTACATTTTAGCTTGCGCAAATTGTCTAGGATATTTATTATCACAACATGATGATAATGGGAAGGAAAGAGCTATATATTACATCAATTGTACACTGCTTGCCTATGAGATCAATTATAAAAATATTAAGAAATCTTGTCTTGGCATGGTGTTTACATCCCAATAAATTTGCTACTACATGCTTGCACATACCACACAACTTGTTGCTAAAATTGATCCCTAGAAATATCTAATAAGGCAATGCTTATGAGAAGATTAGAAAAATGGATGATTATTCTTTCAAAATTTGACATTCAATATGTCAAATGTAAGGCTATGAAAGCACAAGTTATCACTGATCAACTTGCTGAACTCCCAATTTGAGATAGCACTCCTATGAAATTGATTTCCCCAATACATCTATCATGTATGTCACAAAAAGAACTTGGAAGATGTTCTTTGATGGGTTGCATACTCAAAATGGAGCTAGTGTTGGAATTTTGTTTGTTACACCTCATGGGTATACTATTCCAAAATCTTACAAGCTACTATTCCCATGCACCAATAACATAGATAAATATGAAGCTCTCACTAATGGGATCAAGCTAGCCCTTGAATGGAGGAAAACATAACTACATATTTACAAAGATTCCCAACTTATCATCAATCGAGTTAACAATGAGTATGAAACCAAAGATGATAAGTTGATGCCCTATAAGAAATTAGTGGATTCTCTAAGGAATTATATTATTTTTTTCACATTTCAATAGATCCATAGTGGTCAAAATTAGGATACAGATGTATGCCAACTTTTGGCATCTATCCTACAATTACAAGAGCATGAGTCCCATTTTGAGTTTCTAGTGGAAGAACTATACCATCCTGCCTACAATTCCCCTAAAAATTGATTCATTTGCACCATTTTCAATCATAATTCCTCTCATTACTACACTATATTCTCCTATATGTGAGATGAAATCATTCCCAAAAATATTACACATATTAAAAAGCATTATTTTATTCATAATATTTTACATTACACCCTCATCTCTGGTGACATGTATAGGAAGGGCTTAGATGGAACACTTCTTAGGTGTCTAGAGATAGACGAGTCTAAAAAGGTGTTAGCCAAAGTTCATGATGGCATTTGTGGGTCATATTCTAGTGGCCTTGCACTTTCTATAAAATTTCTTAGGAAAAGATACTATTGGCCAATTGTACAAGATGATATCATTTGAGATGCCAAATATTGTAAGAAATTCCAATTGTATGATAAATTTATTCATGCTCTTGGGCATGAACTAATCCACTCTATTACACACTAGCCCTGCTAGCAACAAGCCTTTGAATTGGTTGGCAATGTTGAGATTATGGGTATTTCTCACATTGTACAATATTGATATATTGTATTATTTTATTTTATTATGTAATGTTGCACCTAGGACCACCTAGATGGACATGCAACAAATAAAGATTCCCATGAGATATACTTGATGAGTTGTATTGTAACATTGTGATAATATTTGATGTAATTATTTAATAATGGGGAAAATAATTAAATGTCCAATATTAAATATGGTGTCAATGAGTTAGGTAGTACATGGTTTATGTAATACCACTTTGTGGTTTTGTGGGACTTTATACATATAAGTAGCCACAATGGTTGTCGTAGAAAAAAGACAAAAGGGAAAAAGACAAGAGTTGAGCTTGAAAAGTCTTGATAGGTTAGCCAAGAGCGCATTTGTGAAGGTTGGAAGCATGGTATTGGATGTGTGTTTCATGCTTTTTCACATGGATTTATTGGTGGTGGCTATGGCTTTGACGGCTTCCATGGTTATATTGCAATGGTGTTTTGCTGAATAAAACATGGTGTGGATGCTTTTGTAGGTTTTTTTTTCCCTCATTGAGGGGTTACTAGGGTATATCTTGTGTCACATTTTTTTTTGGGTACATTTTCTATTCTCTTGCATGTGGATTTTAATTATATATTAATTTTAGAATTATTATGGGTTATGTGAAAATGGTAATATTTTTGGTTGAAAGTTTCCTTACAAATGGTATCAGAGCTATGGTTGTGTTGTTGTAACCCTAGATTGAATCCATGGGGATGCATGAGAGCATTAAAAAAATGAAAATATATATGAGTTGTTTGTTGTAGATCTGAAGGTTTTGGGTTTTTTGTTATGATGGGATGTTGGTATATTTTGGGCATGCAAAATTGTCGATCAAATGAAGATTTGGATGTTTCATTTTTAGGGGGGGAGCTTACAGTAGAAATGACCTCCTGGGCAAAAATAGACCTCCATTGGACCTAGGTTTGGCAATGTTGATAGAAAAAAAAGGTTTGTAGTTGCAACCTATGATGACTACCAAATTTAATCCCATCAAAATTTTTTCACCAAAAAAATCACAATGAAAATGGTACAAATATTGTCTTAGTAAAACAACCATAACTTTATCTCAACATATCAGATTTTTGACTTCTTATAGTCATTGGAAAGATAGTTCAAAGAACTACAACTTGGTGTAGGTTTAATTCTATGATTTGGACATTTTATTAGATTTTAAAAACATGGAAGTTAGATGTTATTTATTTTGAGCACAAACTTGGGCATATGGGGTCAGATTTTGCACTTTGAATAGTCAACAAAAATCTCTTGGAGAGTTCTATACATTGGTTTAGATTTGGTGTAGGTTTGGTATTATTTATTTAGTGATATATTGATGCAAATGGTTTATGATATATATTGACTGTGGTAACATTGTGAGTTTATGACAGTGTATAATTAGTTCATATTTTAGATTGGTCTCATGATGATATGGTTATTAGTATTTGGTTTGAATATGTATGATAAATTTTTGGGTCTACAAGTTGTATGGTGTTGTAAGTGGTCTATACTTATAGGTTGCATTTATGGCTTGGATATGGGTTATCTTTTCCCATTGATATTTCATTATTGATACATATTCAAATTTATGGCTTGAATTTTGGTTGTCTATTCCCTAATTCACATGATTTATTGATCTGTCTTCATGTAGAAATGATGGGATGTTGTTACTAGGTATGATCATGGTGGAGGATTATTAGTGACTATTTTATATTGACAGGTTGAACACTTTGAGAGTTAGATGCTTGGTTCATGGATGTGATCATGGTGCAATAGATTTTGGTGTGACATGATTGGATATACATGTACATCCTTGGTGTTCATTGATTTGGATTTCTAATTTGGTTATGGTAGTATATATATCTTCTTGGTTGAGGATCATGGTTATTTGGTTTCTTTTGAGGAGGTCATGATGTGTACTTTGAGTTCTTTTATAGTTTGATAAATTGGTTGATTATCATGGTTAGAAGATATTTTTTTTATCATGATGTCATGGATAGTTTGGATACATGGTTTAGTGGGAGCTTGTGACAGTGATGAGGTGGTAGTGTAGGATTAGTTCCTGGTTTGGTTTGTATCTTCTTGGTTTGGAGATCTTGGTTTCACTTGGTATTGAAAATTTGATTATGTGTGTGTAGACCTAGATGATCTTCATATAGGAGATGAATTTTTGATTCCATGGGTGACTCGATACCATGGTTGAGTGAGAGTTTTTTGCATTAATATATTTATTGAGTGTTTTCTATGTTGGAGGTTTATCTTATACCCTATTGCTATAGAAGAGTCTTTGACATATGCTTGGTGCACTTTTTATTTTCATGGTGTGTGGAGATGATTGCATCTAGAGGACTCATGGGGTTCTTGGTAAAGATGTGATTTATTCTTTCATTTGACATTTTATCCTTAGTATTAGGATGGTTTTATTATTATGTCATGGCATACTCATGATACAGGTTTAGAGTTTTAACATGTTATAGAATGTTCATATGGAGTATGTTATATCTTTGGTTGAGATGGTTTGGATCATGTTGTCATGTTTATGTTCCTAAGGCCATGGTTGGAACTTTGACATTGATCTTAGTATAGTTTCTTGAAATTGACTATATTAATCATTTTCCTGATACTTCATGATATTTCTATGTTGCAATTGGAATCAACATGGGTTTATTGGTTATAGGTGCTCATGAATACCTAGAGATGGTGGTGATGCTAACTTTTCTTGGATTAAAGATGTATTTGTTGAGATGGTTGATGGTCTCAACAAGAAGTTTGAGGAGCATTCACATGATATAGACTTGAGAGGAGTTTTTTTTTAGACGAGTACTGGTTGGAGACTTGAGTATCTTGATGAGTGTTCTCATTCCCCATTCTTGGTGTATTTGATGGTTTAATACTTGAGAGGTATAGCCCATTTCTTCTCTTAGGTGTATTATGTTTATGATTATCTTTTATGGATATAGATCTTGAGCTATGGTACATGAGTTCATTAGAATAAATTCTTATAGTATTCCTCTGGGAAAGTACCCTAAGCATTGGTGAGCATGTGTCAGTATTGACATGTTGCATTCATGATTATGTTTGTCATTGATGTAATTATTCTTAGATGATTATTGGTTGGAGACTTGAGTATATTGATGAGTGTCCTCATTCCCCATTTTTTGTGTATTCGATGGTTTACTACTTGAGAGGTATAGCCCATTGGTTCTCTTAGGTGTATTATGTTTATGCTTATCTTTTATGGATATAGATCTTGAGCTATGCCACATGAGTTAATTAGCATAAATGCTTATGGTATTTCTCTGGGAAAGTATCCTAAGAATTTGTGAGCATGCGTCAATATTGACATGTTGCATTCATGACTATGTTTGTCATTGATGTAAAAATAGCAATAAGTTTGTGAAAACTAGTAGAGTAGGAGACAGAGATCAAGGTCTTACGAAAAGAGGTTTAATATTTTGGTGATGTGTGAGTAAGGACATGTTCTACACTATGTTCTAATGATGAGGTTAAATGCACATAACATAAGTCAAATATGAATAGATGTTATAAGTGATTTACAAAGAGTAGTATATTAAAAACATAACTATTAAGCAATTTCTAATGATTGCATTATATCTTCTAACTAAGATATAATCTAGTGATGCATAGTTAGATAGTGATAGAAGATAGTCTTATGATGATGTCAACAAGTGTAAAAGCCCTAGTGTCACACCTGTGAGGATTTGTATAGACTATGAGCTGACAGTGCTATTGTAATTTTGAATTAATTAATTATCTTATTATAATTAATTGGGGAAGCCTCAACTTTGACGTAAGGAATTATTTTGAAGATATGATATAAAGGAAATATGTTTTCCTTGTTTTTAAGTAGTGTGATCATTATATTGAAGGCAAAGTAGTCAAGAAAGTGTGAAAAGGAGTAGAGTGTTATATCAATACAAGTAAGACATCCAAGGGATTATTGGATGCAATGTTTGTGATTTGGTAACAAGATCAAAAGGAGTAGAGGTTTGGTTGATAGGACATAGAAAGAGGAAGGAGTTGTATAGTTTAATTCTATTATTCTACAAGAAATAATACAAGGATCATTTGGATAGTGGGTTCATTGGTCTTGCCCTTGAAGCTATTTGGACAGTGGGTCCATCTACCTTCCACAACTCCTAATAGGGTTGGAATCTCCTAATAGGGATTCAAAGTCTACTAATAGGGAGTGATATGTACTAAATTTTATTATAGATTCCTAATAAGGTCCATCCTCTAACAAGAAATATTTATATTAGTACATTTTCTTATAGGTACAATCCCCACTTGGGTTTTCCCTCTGATCAAGGGTTTCCCTAGTTAACATATCTGGTGTTATTATGTATGAGTATCTTGTTATGGTTTTTTATTATATTTCTTATATGGTTAAAGTTTGATAAGGTTGATAATTGTGATATTAGTTGTATAACTGATTGACACCCCCCCCCCCCCCCCCCCCGCCCCCCCCGCCCACCCCCGCCCACCCCCGCCCCTGCTCAGTTAAATTGGTGGACCATATATTCTAAAAATTGGTATCAAAGCATCAAGTCAAGTCTTTGAAGAGAAAGCTTAACAAATTTGGGAGATAAATGGAAAGTTATTTCATATAGTCCTAAGCTTAATAAAGTTAACTATGACAACTAAAAAGAGAAGATGAAGACTCATCTGTTGTGTATGGGTTCATGTTACTAGATTTTGATGAAAGATGGGAAAATAATTGTGGAAGAACAAAACCTTAAATAATGTAGTGAAGTAGAGAGAGATATGTTCATGTGCAATATGAGAGCTAGAGAAGCCCTATTGATAGCTCTTCTTGAGAATGAATACAGTTAAGTAAAACCTTTGGCAACATCCCATCTAATTTGGAGAGCATTAGAATCTACTTTTGAAGGATATAAACATACAAAAAGGATAAGATTTTAGAACTCTATATATTGATTTCAAGATGCTAAAATGATGGAAGATGAATCTGTAAGAAGCTATGTTGGTAGGATATATGAGATTTTTGTAGGAATCAAGTCATATGGTGGAACCAAGGAAGAAGATGAGGTTGTATGGAAGATCTTGAAAAAATTTGACACCACCATTCAAGAAAGTAGCATAGATGATTGAACTACTAATACTTTGTACTGAAAAGTTTTCTAAGGAAACTTTTCTTGGAAGATTGAAAGTAGTAGAAGTAGGCTTGAGATAGTGTAGAGAATTGACAAGAGTTGAAACAACTTTCAGTGCCCTAAGTGTTCGGCCAAGTTTGTCTAGAAGTGTGAGCACACATGGAGATTTTTCTAGTAGTAGTAGAACCAACTTTGATGAAGATAAGAAGATTGAATAAGGTATAGCTCTTCTTGTAAGAAGAGAACTAGATGGTAAGAATATCTTTAAATGTTGGAATTGTAATTAATTTGGTTACTATGCATCTAAATGTCCTAAAAGAGAGAAAACATATAAGAGAAAGTTTAAGCCTAGAAGACCTAGAAATTGTTTTTCTGCAAATGAAGATGATGAATCTAATGAAAAAGCTTAGAGTGAAAGGGATGATGAGCTAGGATTAATATCCATTAAAGAAGATGGACTTGAAAAAGAAATTAGAGAAGGAAAAGCTCTAGTTTACCAAATTGAAAATAAATCTAATTAGGTAATAGACAATGGATGTTCGCATCACATGTCTGGTGATATGAACAAGTTTGTTAAATTCAAGAATCATGATGGAGGTATTGTTAGAGCTGGTAACAATGTAGCCTATCACATTACAACGATATGATCTATACTCTTGATGAAAATAATAACACTGATAATGTTTACTTTGTTGATGAATTAAAGAATAACTTATTGAGTGTTGGACAATTGGTGGATAAAGGTTATTAGTTGCAATTTATAGAAAATACTTGCATTATCAAAGATAAAGATGGTAAGCTAATTGGAAGAGGAACAAGGTCTAGAGGTAATGCATTTCAGTTGAATCTCATTGAGATGACATATTTCATTGCAAAAGTGGATAACTTTGTGAAGGTTAGTAGAACATTTGCAGTTAGAGATTTTCTTAAGATAATAAAGCTTATTAATATTGTTTGCAAATAATATATTTGGCTAAGCATAAGAAGGTATCATTTCCCAAAATAAAGTTGACTACTAAAGAGAAGTTGGAGATTGTTCACATAGATTTAAGCGGCCCTACCAAGACAAGAGGATTCTATGGAGAAAGGTATTCTATGATTTTTGTTAATGATTTCACTAGAATGATGTGGGTAGAATTTCTAAAAGAGAAATCTAAATCATTTGAGAAGTTTAAGATATTTAAGAATAGAGTTGAGAATGAATCAAGTGCTAAGATAATTTTTTTGAGATCAGATAGAGCAGGAGAGTTTACCTCTAAAGAGTTTAATATGTTTTGTAAAGAGAATGAAAATAAGAGACAGTTATCTTCACCAAAGACCCATGAGTAGAATAGGATTGAAGAAAGAAGAAATAGATTAGTATCAAAGGAAGAAAGAGCAATGATGTTTAAGAATGATGTATCCAAGACATTTTGGAGAGAAGCAGTCAACACAATAGTGTGCACTATGAATAGGGTATAGATTAGAAAAGGTATGGATAAGACCCTTATGAATTATGGTTTGGTCATTCACCCTCAATAAAGTTTTTTAGAATCTTTGGAAGAAAATGTTATATAAAGAGAGATGTTGATGTTGGTAAGTTTGATCCAAGAAGTGATGAAGGTATGTTTCTTGGTTATTCATTGAAAACTAAAGCTTACATATGTTTTAATCATAGATCCAAAAAAATATTTGAATGCACAAATGTAAAAGTTGATGAAAATTTTGAAATTAAGGAAAAGATGATGGATTACAATTTTGATGAAGAAGAAGATAATAATAGAATTGTTTGATAGAAAGTAGAAGTTTTCTTTGAGACTAACAATGATCTACAGAAGGATGTGTAAATTGTTGAAAAAAGAGGAGAAAAAAGATCTTAACCAAGAGAAGATAAAAGAGTTGAGTTAGCAACTCC
This sequence comes from Cupressus sempervirens, assembly GCA_028749045.1. Taxonomy (NCBI): domain Eukaryota; kingdom Viridiplantae; phylum Streptophyta; class Pinopsida; order Cupressales; family Cupressaceae; genus Cupressus; species Cupressus sempervirens. The sequence continues at coordinate 220,609,758 of CM053789.1, read as the reverse complement.
TACTTCTAATAGGAACATGAAAAAGAATCACCCACCAAAGTAGATTATTGGAAGCACATATATAGGAGTGGTGACAAGGAACAAAGCTAATGCAGAATTATTTTTGATTTCTCAAGTTGAACCTAAGCATACACATGAAGCATGTAAAGATGATCATTGGATTCAAGCAATGAAGGAAGAGTTGGATCTAATTATGAAGAATGAAACATCAAAATTAATACCAAGACCTAAATACAAGAATGTTATTAGAACCAGATTGGTATTTAGAAACAAGATTAATGAACAAGGAGAAGTTTTAAGAAACAAGGCCAGACTTATGTGCAAAGGATATTTACAATGAGAAGAAATAGACTATGAGGAGACATATGCCCTTGTAGCCAAAATGGTAGCAGTGAGAATGTTCCTTGCTTATGCAACAAATAAGAAATTTAAAGTGTATCAGATGGATGTTAAATCAACCTTTCTAAATGGAGAACTTGAAGAAGAGGTATACATTGAAAAACCTGAAGGTTTTCCTCCAATAGAAGAGAAATATATGGTATGAAAATTGAAGAAATCTCTACATGGCTTGAAGTAAGTACCTAGTACTTAGTATGCAAGGTTGGACAAGTATTTGGCAAAGCTTGGATTTGCTAAAGTTACGATAGATAGTAACTTGTATTTAAGAAAAATTGAGAATGGTTTTTTGATAATAGTAATATTTGTTGATGACATAATATTTGGAGGCAATGATGAAGCAAGTGATAAGTTTTTTGAAGAAATAACAAATGAGTTTGAAATGAGTATGATAGTAGAAATGAAGTCTTTCCTAGGTTTGCAGAAAGTGATGGCATTTTTATTTCACAAGAAAAGTATTTGAAGGACTTGATTAAGAGATTTAGCTTGGAAAGTTGTAAGCCTATTGGTACACCTATGATAATTGGTCAGAAGTTATCTGGAAAGATGAGACACCTATAGTTGAGAAAAATAAGTAAAGATCCATGATTAAAAGTTTGCAATATTTGACTCACACCAAACCAAATATAGCAAATGTAGTTGGGATTGTAGCTAGATTTCAAGTAGTTCCTAAGGAGTATCATTATATAGCAGTAAAGAGGATATTTAGATATTTCAAGGGAACATCTAATTATGGACTATGGTATGATAGATCTAGTGATTTTACTTTATGTGCTTATACTAATGTGGATTGGACAAGTAGTATGGATAACAAAAAGAGCACCAGTAGTGGAGCATTGCTTCTTGGAGGAAGATTGGTTTCTTGGTTGAGCAAGAAACATGATTGTATTTCACAAAGTATAGTTGAGGCAGAGTATCTAGTAGCACAAAATAACTGTAATCAAGTTATGTGAATGAAGCAGATGCTGAAGGATATTCAAATAATTTTTTTAGAACCTGTTATTGTAAACTATGATAACACAAGTATAGTAAGTATGTCTAAGAATCCTGTATTGCATTCTAAGACTAAGCATACATCTATTAAGTATCATGTCTTGAGAGAGAAGGAAACATAAAAGGATAAGATTGGAATATGTGAGTACTAAAGATTAGATTGCATATATCTTTATGAAGACCTTACCTAAAGATACTTTTGAGTACTATTGAGTTGTCATTTTGCACGATGCTTAATGACAAGAATCCTTTCGAACTTCCCACTTGAAAAGCTAACCTAGGATCAACTCCAATGTTTTGAGAAATCTTGTGAACTACTAGAATCCACTTAGTTGAAGATAAATGTATTTTTTCACAAAGAGGCCTTTTCTAGTCCAAACCAATTTCAGATGAGATGATCAATCTGCTTGCTATTTCAAAATTAACTACAAAAAGAGATATATCTTTGGCATTTTCTATTTTGAAATGAATGCAATCTAACAATGCAACTATATGAATTCCTAATTTAACCAAGGGTTAGCAAAGAAAATAACAAAGATAAGGTAACAAGAGATGAAAGAAAATAGCATGAAAGGGAAATTCCTAATGGACATAAACCACAATAACATGTCTACGAGATAAATCATTGAAAAGATTGGGTAGGAAATCAATGAAAGTAGGAGTAATTCTTCCTCAAATCCACTAATGTAATTATTGATGGGAATTTAGTAAAACTAAAAGATTTTTCACTTCTTATCAAATTGCAAGACCATGGAAAGTGTGCTCATGCAAGATAAGAAGCTATGTAGGAACAAAAGGGTGATCTCTTCTCCAACTCTGTATGTCAGTGGAATTTGTCAACACTTGGCAAAAAACATAACTAAAATATCACACAATCAAATCAAAAAAAAAACTATTGGCTCCATTATCATCATAAACAAGAATCCACAAAAATAACACACTCTAGCAAGAATAACTACACTCAGAATGAGAGCACCAAAATCATATATTATTGCATCAAAATAATGACCTAGAATACATGTTACATTCCTCAATTTATAAGAAATCATTTCCTCAATTTGTGTTGATAGTGAGAGATCTCTTCATGCAAATATATGCTTAAAACTAATAAAACAAATCTAATTATGTACAAATTGACTCTCTTAAAGGTGCTAAAATAGGAATCTACCCTTGTTTATATCAATTTATGGGTGCATGTGCCTTTACATGTCTTAAAAAAAAAAAAAAAGTAGTAGATAAGAAGAAGGAAGTTGTAAGAGGATCCGAGAGTCATTGGAAGCTCTAAAAATAGAAGCTTGGCCTTCTTTAAACATTTCTAGGGCTTAAACTGCTGTCAGAATGTATTTTTAGTGCACAAAAATCTCTAAATTTGGAAGTGTCAGTTAACTATCGGTGCATCTCTGACTTCTTCAAAATTTTCAATGCACCTTTGGAATATCACACCTTGCACACCTACACAACAGGTTCAAAAAATCCAAAATTTTTCTAAGTGTCAAAATTGAATTTCTAGCTTTTGGGTTTTCTTCCCCTTTATACTAGAGTGATTTTTGGATGTTTGCTCTTGAATTTCTCTATAATATTCATCATTTGGGAAGCTTTTGATAAATATAATGCCTCATATTTATGCCTAACTATATGTTGATAGTTATTGATATCCATTTGAGTTTTTGCAAAATCGTCAAGTCTACCATCAAGTCTCAACAATACCTCTTATGTCTTGAATGCTTGGCTAATATCTTCATCAAATGAAGCATCCTTGAAAGTTATTAGGAATTTTTCAACCACTACTTGTACTAATTTGAGCTTTGTCTTTGACTCATCTTAAAAAATCTCAAGGGAAATAGCATCATAATACCCATCTGCATCAAAAATTTTCTCTTGAGACTGGCCTTTCAACTTCTAAATATCTTCATGAAGTTCTTCCATGAATTTATTTCTAGTAGCTATCTTTTCAATCCAATTCTCAATTTTATCAATCTTATCTATTGTATACACTTCCATGAGTGTATGATACCTTTGACCTTTTATTGTTTGGAGTGCTTGAAGGTCTTTTCTCAAGGTATGCATCTTATCCATAAGTCCAAAATCTTGGTTTACTATATATACAAGTTTCTCTACATTAGAATGAACATTATGCAATAGGTTCAAATTATCCTATATTATCTCTACACCCTTCTACTCAAAATTATAATGTCATTGTTGGCATGCTCCCAAAAATGAATAAAATTGGACACTCCCCTTATCTCTTCTTTCTAATTATGTAGTGAGAGTAAGCTCTCGGTGGTCTTGATCTAGTGGATCTATAATTCCATGAAAATATCCTCTTAGTAGCTCATTTTATTTGAATAGCTTTATCAATTCATTTTCATTATCATCAAAATGACTAAACACCTCTCTGACACCCATAGTGATCATTACTTTAGCTGTATCTAGTATGGGATTTCCTAATAGATAGTCCTTAGGAGTCAAATCTTTGGTCTCAACATGTGGAGGAGGAATGGCTATGCGAGCAAGTAGGTCCTGATCTCTATTCCTCATTATGAAGGACAATTATTGTGCATCACTGGTAGGTGGCTCAAGCCTCTTGATGGCTTCTTCTAGCACATCCATACTCTCCTCTTTGTTCAGGTTCAACTATCACTTTTGCCAGACCATAATTATCTCTTCAACTAGGCTAGTGCAATGCCCATAAAAGACAAGTATTTGGTTGAAGAGGGTGTTTTCCCAATAGGCCCTTTTCCCTTATCACTCATTTTTGGAGTCTTCTCTTTCTGTGAGAGATCAAAATTTGGTGTCCCTAAATTTTTCATTTTGAAAGTCCTTACCTCTATATTATGAGAAGTTTGTTGAGGTTCTTCATGTATATGTCCTTCCTTAGATACTTCATTGGCTGGTCTCTATTTAGGCTCTTCTTCATGCACTACTCTCTCTCACCACTCTCTCTTCTTTAGTGATAGGAGGGAGGGGAGTGGTTGATCCTTTGTTGAAAAATGATAAATCCTAAAATGATGGTGGTGAGGTACCCAAAGATCCTTGTGGTAGATGTGGAATTTGATTCTAATCCTCTCCCAAAGGTTGGTTCGTGGATGTATCTCACATTTTATCACCCAACATTTTAGTCCCTACTAGTATAAAGTTGAAATTAGACATGTTGAAAATATATGTATGCTTCCCTTCTTGTTGATCTAAACTATTGTTGCTCATCCTCTAAAGTTGTAACCTCAATAGGTTTCCTAGAAATAGATGGCAGGGTGATGGTGGAGCTCCTCCTTCTCTCTTCCTCAAAAGCTCTTGCCAAGCATGTTCTTTGACTTAGTAGAAGATTGTCCTCTTCATCTTCTTCATCCTCTTCATCCTCTTCAGGGATGGTTTCTAGAACTAGAGGAATAGGTATAGCCTTTATTTGTATTTTATACCTCCTAGTCCTTCTAATAGGAGGTCCAACTCTATCTTTCTTAGCATGTGAAGGAGAGGCTTGTTCCTCTTGTAAAGGCAGGGATATCTTCTATGCTTTCTATTATGGGGCTTGTTCCTATTCCTAATCTGGTGGAGGCACTTATGGAATATCCTAACTTTGAGCTACTTCTTCAATTTGAGGGCCTTGGTTCTTAGGTGACTGAGCTACCTCTTGAGGTTGAGATTCTTCAGCTTGCTTTGGAGAAGCTCTTTTCCTCTTATTCTTCCCTTTTTCACCTCTAAAGTAACCAACTTCCTTGTCATGCTTATATACCATGTCTGCCCTAACTAGAGCTTGCACAAGGAAGTTGGTATTGTTATTTTTGCACCTTTAGCCTTAACTAGGCATGTTGTGGCCTTAAAGATCACAATTTGAGGAACTGGGTCTAGCTTAAAGGGCTTCTTGATCCAATCCTTTATCAATTAGATTATATGTCTCGCCCTATGATTGATATCTACACTATCTTCCCTATCAACCTTTGCATTCATTATTGGCCTATCAAATATCTTGTCACAATTATACAAGGGATCCAAAACCTCTTGAGTGTCTTTTTGGACAACCTTAAGTGGGATATTTATCTTCAAAGTGCTACCTGCTAGATATTGAGTCATCCTACAATAATCCCTAATTTGGATATCATAGTCATCTGTTGCATTCATCCAATGATCTTCTACTGCATCTTCATGAAAAAATTGTTTTCTTGCCAAAAGTTGAACTCTGCCAATATTATCAAAAAATGGATGAGGAGAGTTGTAATCTTCCAAGGGATATTCATCTCATTCTATATCAAAAGTCTTAATATCATGTTTACTCTCAACTTTAAATGGACCTGTATTGATGGGCCATACCCAAGTCTTCTTATGTTGTTTCCTCACTCTATCATATGTAGATGTGAATTGTCTTGCAATCTCCATTAAAATGAGCCTATCTGATGGATATCTTAGGAGTTTCTTCAGATTTATAGTTGTGCTCCAACCCTTAGGTAGGTGAATGTCTTGAAATAGATGTAATAGGCACCCATCTCTGCAATCCTTGCTGCTGCCTCTACTGACATCCTCTTGGCATAATCACCCTCAATGAACTAGATGATTACAAAAATGAAAGCATCATTGACTATTCTATATTCTCTGCTTTGATCTAAGAGCTTCTTCTTTACCGGTTAGTGGTATACCACACAAGGCTAGGCATTAACATCTTGCATGTTTCCCTTCTTATACAATCCTAGATAGCCAGTTGTCCTTGTTATTAGTAAGTGCACCAAGTATGATGTCATGCAAAACTTGGGGTTGAATTTGACTCCTACCAACTACTCATCTACATTTTCACTTAGTCTTGTGGCCTAATCAATTGCATTTTAGTTGTTCTGATGGTCTTGATGAAATGTACCATCCAAATATTTAGGTGCCTAGCTATTGGTAAACCCATAACCTTGCTAAGAAGCACAATGAAGTATCTGATGTCATCCTTCATGTATCTTGTAGTCATAACTACCTTGATTTCTCTTTGTCCCATTGGTGTTCTATCAATCAAGAATAATGATTGTATGATCTCTTTAACTTCCTTTTCATTTTCCCTATACCATGTTTTAGCTTGATGATAAGTAATTTTCACATATTGATCCACTCTCAAAAGATGGAAGAATTTCTCAATATTTCTCAATCTTAAATCTGGCACTCTCCCCTATTATACTCTTCACAACTCTTTTTTTTGACACATAATTCTTTACCAAGGCCATGAAAAGTTTTAAAGATTGTACTAATGTGGGATGTCAGGCCACATTAACCAATCCTAATCTAATAAGTTCTAAGACCATCAAGGATCTCTTCTTAGGCTTTTTACAAAGTACCAAGAATGTGTTCCAATCTATATGTCCCAACTCAGTATCTCTAACCTCTGAATGTGCATCCTAAAAGAGTGATTTCTTCAATGCACCTTGAAACTTGAAAAAAACTAGTTTTGGAGCCATCTTCTTTACAAGTGAGGATGGTGATAAAGTCATTTTATCTACACAAAACATACATAGATTAATCTAGAGAGGTGAAAATTAAACCCTAACAAAACCCTAATTGCTAAAAAACTAGACCTAGAACCCTAAAACCCTCACAAAACCAATCAAATCCCCCTTTTAGCTCTATTTATGTAGTTTAGTACACCTTGCACACCTTGATAGGTGCACTTTATAATATTTACAAGGTTATTAAGTGCACAGTGGCACACCTGTATAGGTGTGCACCCTTGCAGAGTGTGCACATACTCATGTGTGCTACTGCACACATGCTACATTTCATTTGCTAATGAGTTTTGATTACTTTACCAAGGTAAGGGTTGGAAATGGTGCATACATGTACACCTTCACAAGGTGTTCATGTGAGCACCTTGTCCCTTGGTTGAGTTAGTTCTATTATTTAAGTCTTTTTAAAGGTTAATAAAGGTACGTACTTGTGCACTTTGAATAGGTGTGTAGGTGTGCACCTTGGATAGGTGTGCTGGTATACACCTTTCTTTTATTAACTTAGTGTTTTCTATCTAGGAAGGTGGAACTTGTGCACCTCTAAGGTTGTGAAGGTGAACTCACAACTATTGGAGGATGAAGAATGAGGAAGGAAGGGGGCTCCTGGGCTTTTATAGGCCCGAGATGAAGTGCACCCTTTGGGGGTGTGTACTTGCACATGTACATCTCCAAAGGGTAAAAGTGTGTACTTGCACATTTAGAAAACTTGCACACCTTGAAAAGGTGCACATGTGTGCTAGTGTGCACCTTTTGCACTAAATCACCATTCTTTTCCAAATTCTTCAATTCTAGCAGATGGCTTTTTCAGGCAGAGGACTAGATAGGACCCAGACTTTGGTAGAATCCTAAAAATGACTTAGACCCCAGACTAGGGGTTTGAAAAAGAATTTTTTTATAGTAGGTCCCCATTTCTAAGAGAAATAGGGCATGTGCTATGAAACCACAACAAGTACTTGAGAGGTATGCTTGGGGTTATGCCCCTTCCTACTTTAGAGTAGATGATGGAGAGATTGCATCAACCTAGTGGTACATAGAACTATTGTTATTTAGTATTTCATATTTAACAGTGTCTTTGGAAACTTGAGCTAGTTGAAGACTTGAAGTAGTAAATTGAGATAATGAAGACTTTGTCATTGATGTCAATGGGGGAGAAGAGTGCATAAAAAGTAGCTCCTAAGTATGTATGGAGAGAGATGAGTATGAGAAACTATTACAATTCTTTATAATAACTGAGAGGGGGGGGGGGGGGGGGGGGTGAATCACTTATTCAAGGTCCAAATTCCATAATAAAACTTTTTCTCTTTTCTCTACAAATCCTTAATGGTGCATAACTAAACTTATCATGCATGCAATTTAAATATTGAAACAACTAAGAAAAGTAAACATGCATCACACCATAGCACTAAGAATTTGATAACCCAGAAACCCTCCAGGAATAAGAAGGTAAAATTGGAGTGGCGATGATATCCACAAAATAACTATGCAATTGATTTTAACCACTTTTCATGGTCTGCCCTGTGAAAAGCCTACCCTGTTAAAGGCTACAACACATTGTTAAATGTGACCTTGTTAGAGGATTTCACCAAACTGTTAGGAATGGGCCTGGTTAAAGGACTTTGGAACATTCACTTGGAATGTCACCCTGTTAAAGGATTTACAATATGACTACTAAACCAACCTAAGTCCATAGGATTTATCTTAACTATTACAATTGCTAGAAAGTAACAACAATAGCTTTGATCTGATTCAACTTACAACATAACTTGTAGATTACAGATCACACTTTAGTTCAATCCTTTGCTTGGCTTTTAATCACTTCAATTCTATTAGCTTGTCTTCCTCTCAAGCTTTGTTTCCTTGAGTCTTCTTTACTCATCATACTAATGCAATCATATCTGTGGTCATCCAGTGAAACAGAGCATTCTTTGCTCGCTTTCTCCTTAACACTTTTCTTTAGCAACTCATGCTTTCATACTTTCTCACCACCACACTACTGCTTCATGACCTTATGAATTCTTAAATAGAAATCTGAAATATCTTTCCTGCTCAATTCACCCTCTCTAATTTTAGGGTTTCAATGGATTAGGTAGGATATAATGTATCTACCTCATATTCCTTCTTCATCTAGAAACCTTGTCTAGCATCCAGTTGTATTCGTTAAAAACCTTTTTACATGGTTTTCTGTGCCACTAGCTCATCACTCTTATCTTCTATCTGGTTTACAAACTTCTAGGTAACAACCTTGTTAGCTCAGATATGGGGAATATTTGATTTCAAAATAATGTAGCAACTCGGCATTATTGGTTTACTGCTACTCGGCTTCTTCTATGTTACTTGGCATTATCAGTTTACTGGCACTCGACTTCTTTAGTGTTACTCAGCACTTGATATTTGCTCAACACTTGTTTTCTACTCAGTACTTGATATTTGCTCAGCACTTTTTTTCTACTCGGTACTTGATATTTGCTTGGCACTTGTTTTTTGCTCGGTACTTGATATTTTCTCGGCACTTGTTTTCTGCTCAGTACTTGATATTTGCTTGACACTTTCTTATGAACTTAGATTTTCACAAATTACTTAGCTAAACCCTTATATCTTTGATACATTTTAGTGTGCCTATTATCTATGTCTTTGAGTATGTCAACAATACACTATTTCATCAATGGCTTAGTTGATCCTTGAACTTCATTACAATATCATAACTTCAACCTTTCTCTAGGTACTCTAGTTACATCTTATTGATTGCCACCTCCTTGTCATTCAACCAATTGATAGTATTTGGATTACTAAAACAATTGTCATTCCAGCAAGTAGAAAGTTTGACATCAATGAAAAAACAATGATTGAAAACATTCTTTTCCATTTCCATCATTCTTATTCAATCATTTCCAACAATCTCCCTCTTTGGCATTAATGGCAAACCAAACTGATCATTTGATCAACTTAGTTACCATCAAAATTACATACATTTTTTTGCCACTTTTTGTTTCTCCCTCTTTTGCTCTAGTTTTACTACTGATCATATATCTTTGCCTTTCAGTTTCTCATAAGTCTCCCTCTTTCATATATATCTCCCTCATAAGTATCTCTCTCTTATTTTGTTCATTTTGATCAGTTTATTCATATCTCCCTCCTTGACATAAATGCCAAAGATGTAGCATCTTTAACATGTGAAATAAAGGCTTTGCATCTCATATTTTCTCCCTCTGTCACCATGCTTGTGACTGATTTGGAGTTTCTTCTTTCTGCTGTCATCCTCTGTATCACTCTTCTGATATTTCAATGATCTACTCTTGTTGATGCAGGGCAACATATTTGTTGCTTTAAACTACTTGAGTTAGGGGCATTACCCACAACTTGCCTCTTAGATATTCATAAGCATCCTTGGGCAATGGTTTGGTGAAAATATCTGCAATTTGTTCCTTTGTGTGAATATACTCCATCTTCACTTGTTTTTCTTCTACCAGTTCTCTGACATAGTGATACTTGATTGCAATATGCTTGGTTTTTGCATGCATTACTGGATTTTTGGATATTTTTATAGCACTTGTGTTATCACAATACAATATCATAGGTTTGGTTACCTCTTCTTTCATTCCTTTCAATAAATGTGTGAGCCACACAATGTTTGTGCAATTGACTACTGCTGCCACGTATTTTGATTTTGCAGTGGACTAAGACGTGCATGTTTGCTTCTTGCTAGTCCAAGTAACTAATATTTTTCCTAAAAATAGTGCTCCTCCACTTGTGCTTTTTCTGTCATCAATGTTGCATCCCCAATCTACATCTGTGTATGCATTGAGCTCAAAATTTTCATTCTTTTTATAACATAGACCGAATTCATTAGTTTCTTTAGGATATCTCATTATTCTTTTTATGGATTTGAGATGGTTCTCTTTGGGATTAGCAGAGAATTTGACCACTATTCCAACTACTAATGCTATGTCTGGTTTGCTATGTACAACATATTGTAGTTTTCCAATCATGGATCTATACTTTTTTGATTAACTTCAGCTGATACATCATTTTTGCATAGCTTATGTTTTGTTGCCATTGGTGTGCTGACAGGTTTGAAATCTTCTAATCCAAATATTTTAAGTATCTCTTTGATGTACTTTGATTGTGTCATAAATATACCATGTTTTAGCTGATGTACTTGTAAACCAACAAAGAATTTGATTTCTCCAAACATAGACATTTCAAATTCATGTTTCATTTTGTCAGCAAAACTTTTGCAAAGCACTTCCTTTCCTCCAAAAACTATGTCATCTACAAAGATTTTAGATACAATAATGTCCTTACCTTCTTCTGATTTGATGTACATATTGTTGTTGTCATCAGTTCTTTCAAATTCAATTTGCACTAGATATTTGTGAAGTCTCTCATACCATGCTCTAGGTGCTTGTTTCAGACCATAGAGTGCTTTATGTAGTTTACAAACCATATATTTTTTGTTTTCATCAACAAAACCATTTGGTTGTTCAATGTAGACTTCCTCTTCCAATATATCATTCAGAAAAGTAGACTTTACATCCATCTAATAGACTTTAAAATCTTTATATGCAGCATATGCAAGTAAAGTTCTTACTCCTTCCATTCTTGCAATAGGGGAAAATGTTTCCCCATAGTCTAATCCTTCTTCTTGAGCATAACCTTTACATACTAGTCTGGCTTTGTTTCTGGTAATTTCTCCATTCTCATCTAGCTTGTTTCTGAAAACCCATTTGGTACCAATCACATTTTTGTCAACTGGTCTGGGAACTAAACTCCAAGTTTTGTTCTTCTTTATTTGATCAATTTCTTCTTCCATAGCTTTATACCAGTCACCATCTTGTAATGCATCATACACTGTCTTAGGTTCAATTTTTCTTAGTAGGCATGATTCATTTCTTAGTCTATTCCTTGTCATTGGTCTTGCATCTTTATCACCAATTATCTATTCAACAGGGTGATGCCTCTTCACATATTTGGACAATCTTGGTTCTGTCCTTGTTTCCATATTTGATCTTTCAGATTCAGGATCACTATGCACTTCATTGTTAGGTAGCTCTACATTTTTTTCATGTGTACTAACTTCAGAGTCAGAATGAGCATTTTCTTCATTCTGTAACTCGGCTTCCAAATGCAACTCGTCATTCACTGGTTGTGAGTTGTCTAAAACTGAAACTTGTTGAATCCCAATTTTTTTGATGGTAACTTCATCAATAGGTATTCCTTCATAAGAATACACGAAGGTTCTATATTCATCCATTTTCTTCAATTTTTCAACTTGGACAACTGCATGCTCACCAAAGTTTACATTTGCACTTTCCACAATTTTGTCAGTGTTAGTATTTAAACACTTGCATGCTTTACTTTTAGTGGAGTAACCAAGGAATATGCCTTCATCACTTTTTGCATCAAATTTTCCATTTCTAGCATTTTTAAGGATAAAAAATTTGCAGCCAAATACTTTGAAATGCTTTACATTGGGTGAGTGACCATACCATAATTCAAAAGCTGTTGCATTTGTACCTTTCTTGACTTATACTTAGTTCAGTGTATGAACAGCCACACTTACAGCTTCTCTCCAATATTTTAGAGCAACAGTCCTTTCCATCATTAATGTTCTAGCATAGTCAATCACAAATCTATTTCTTCGCTCAGCAATTCCATTTTGTGGGGGAGTTCTTGGGGCTGATGTTTGTCTCTTGATTCCTTTGTCATTGTAGAATATCTCAAATTCATTTGATGTAAATTCACCACCTCTGTCTGATCTTAGGCATTTCAAACTTTTTCCTATTTCCTTTTCAACTCTAGCCACATATCACTTAAACATTTGAAAAGCATCAATTTAAAAAAAAAAAAACATAATAGTCATCATCCTGGAATAATCATCAACAAACAACATTATATATTTGTCTCCTTTGTAGCTTTGTACTTCCATTGGACCACATAAGTTAGTATGGACTAACTCAAGTACTTCTTTAGATGTATAGTTTTTACTTTTGAAACTTGACTTGGTCATTTTTCCTAGCTGACATTGTTTACACATGATATTTTCAGATTTCTTCAGTTTAGGTAAACCTCTGACTTTTTTCATTTTACTGATATTGACCAAATTATCAAAGTTGACATGACAGCCTTCTATGCCATAACCATACATCATCAAATTTGGCAATGAGACAAGAGGTATTTTCTAGATCAAGATAAAATAGATTACTTCTTGTTTGATCTCCTTTTCCTATCAGTCTACCATCAGTATCATAGATTTTTGCAATTTTATTTCCAAATTCTACTTTGCAACCTACATTTCCTAACTGTGAGACACTTAGAAAATTGTAGTTTAGTCCTTCAACATAATATGCATTGTCACATGAGATTTGTTTTGTAAGCTTAATGGAACCTTTTCCTTTGACTTGACATGGAGCATCATTACCAAATCTGACACAATTTCCATCATACTGAGTAAAGTTAACAAACTTACTTTTGTCTCCTATCATGCGATGTGAGCATCCACTGTCTATGATCCATCTGTCATTCTTATTCATACATGTTACCAGTGCTATTGGCTCTTCTTCATCAGATTGGTCCTTCTTGGCCACATAACAACTTCATCATTATTATCATCAAAATCCTCTTCAACAATATAGCACTTCTTGCCTTTGTCTTTGTAATCTCTCTTATCATCTTCTCTTCTATTTTTGTACTTGTTTCCTTCCTTGTATTCCTTTTTCTATGTACACCTTGCAGCAATATGTCCTACTTCATTGTAATTAAAAAAAAAATATAGGCATCTTACCTTTGAATCTTCCTTTACCTTTGTGAAATCTTCTAGCTAGTAGTGCTTCCAATTGTTCCACATCTTCCTCATCAGTGCTACTGTCACTCGATACAAATTTCATCTTTCTTCTTTCTTTCTTTGATTTCACCTTATCAACATCTTTTAATGATAGCTCCACTTTGAAAGTAGATTCAACAGTCTCAGATCTGTAGTTGTCAAAGTTAGATAACTCAAATGCAGTGAGTCTACCTACTATGCCTTCAAAAATTAGATTGTTTCCTGGCACACATCTTAGCTCTTGTATAGTTGATACTCTAATAGCATAGATAGGGAGAAAGGTTCTTAAAAACTTACTATTAACAACATCATCATCTAATTGACCATTCAAGCATCTTATTGCACTTACCACTTCCTTTATTCTAGTAGCATACTGAACAACATTCTCACCTTCTTCCATTTTCATATCATCAAACTTTCCTTTGAGACTTTCTATTTGTGGTCTTTGGACATTCTAATCTCCTCCATAAATGTTAGATAGGGCTTTCCACATCTTGAATGTAGTGTCACATCCTTTGATATCATCAAATTCAACATAGTTGAGTGCAAAAACAATTTCCAGCATTGTTTGATTGTGTTCCTATTTATTTTTGAAATCTTCTGCAATAGGAGCACTAGTTGGATCAACATGTTTAGTATCAATTGAATTTTAGGCATAATATCCTATGGATCCAAGATGTAGCTTCATCAAGCTTTGCCAAGCAACAAAGTTGTCTGTGTTGAGCTTGGAAGCTTCTCTCTTAGGCATTTTGATCTTTTCTGCTTCTGGTCCTTTTAAACTAAATTGGCAGCCGATGCTCTGATACCAATTGTTATAATTCTTTAGAATAAATGAGAGGGGGGGGGGGGGGAGGGGGTGAATCAGTTATTCAAGGTCCAAATGCCATAATAAATTTTTTTCTCTTTTCTCTACAAATCCTTAATGGTGCATAACTAAACTTATCATGCATACAATTTAAATATTGAAACAACTAAGAAAATTAAACATGCATCACACCATAGCACTAAGAATTTGATAACCTAGAAACCCTCCAGGAATAAGAAGGTAAAACTGGAGTGGGGATGATACCCACAAAATAACTACGCAATTAATTTTAACCACTTTTGATGGTCTGCCTTGTGAAAACCCTGCCTTGTTAAAGGCGACAACACATTGTTAAATGTGATCTTGTTAGAGGATTTCACCAAACTATTAGAAATGGGCCTGGTTAAAGGACTTTGAAACATTCACTTGGAATGTCACCCTATTAAAGGATTTACAATATGGCTATTAAACCAACCTAAGTCCATAGGATTTATCTTAACTGTTACAATTGCTAGAAAGTAACAACAATGGCTTTGATCTGATTCAACTTACAACATAACTTGTAGATTATAGATCACACTTTAGTTCAATCCTTTGCTTGGATTTTAATCACTTTAGTTCTATTATCTTGTCTTCCTCTCAAGCTTTGTTGCCTTGATTCTTCTTTACTCATCATACCAATGCAATCATATCTATGGTCATCCAACGAAACAGAGTATTCTTTGCTCTCTTTCTCCTTAACACTTTTCTTCAACAGCTCATGCTTTCATACTTTCTCACCACCACACTACTGCTTCATGACCTTATGACTTCTTAAATAGAAATCTGAAATATCTTTCCCACTCAATTCACCCTCTCCAATTTTAGGGTTTTAATGGATTAGGTAGGATACAATGTATCTATCCCATATTTCTTCTTCATCTAGAAACCTTGTCTAGCATCTAGTTGTATTCGCTAAAAACCTTTTTACATGGTGTTATGTGCCACCAACTCATCACTCTTATCTTCTATCTAGTTTACAAACTTCTAGGTAACAACCTTGTCGGCTCAGATCTGGTGAATCTTTGATTTCAAAATAATGCAGGAACTCAGCATTATTGGTTTACTGATACTCGACTTCTTCTAACATTATCAATTTACTGGTACTCGGCTTCTTTAGTGTTATTCGGCACTTGATATTTGCTCAGCACTTGTTTTCTACTTGGTACTTGATATTTTCTCAGCACTTGTTTTCTACTTGATACTTGATATTTTCTCGGCACTTATTTTCTGCTCGGTACTTGATATTTTCTCGGCACTTTTTTTCTGCTCAGTACTTGATATTTGCTTGATACTTTCTTATGAACTTAGTTAGGTTTTCACAAATTACTTAGCTAAACCCTTACATCTTTGATATGTTTTAGTGTGCCTATTATCTATGTCTTTGAGTATGTCAACAATACACTATTTCATCAGTGGCTTAGCTGATCCTTGTACTTCATTGCAACATCATAATTTCAACCTTTCTCTAGGTACTCTAGTTACATCTTATTGATTGCCATCTCCTTGTCAATGAACCAATTGATAGTATTTGGATTACTAAAACAATTGTCATTCCTGCAAGTAGCAAGTTTGACATCAATGACAAAACAATGATTGAAAACATTCTTTTCCAGTTCCATCATTCTTATTCAATCATTTCCAATAGAAACAACATCTAGATGAATGGGGGAGAGATAGTTATTAGGGAGATTCAGAAATATTCATGTAAAAGAGAAGGAATATCTCTATGGGGGAGATATTTAGCATGAAGAGTTATTAATTCTAAAGGGGAAGATAAGAGTACCATTGAATGGGGATGAAGCTAAGAAGTTTTTTAGTGTGAATAACTATTGGTGATCCTAAAGAAGATGTTGAACAAAGCAGTGTTCTAGAGGATTTTAGATTTGATTGATGAAGAGGATTTGAAAAGATGACAATAAAAAAAAAAAAGAGTATTGTTTAAGTATTCTTGGAACTTAGATGTTTTTCATCTATGTTTTGATTAATTCTAAAGGGGGAGATTGTTAGCATGAATGTTGATCATATTCATTTGAGGGAGTATCCTAAGCATTGGTGACCATGTGGTAGTATTGATATGTATTTATGACTATATTTGTCATTGATGTCAACATAGTAGTAAGCCTATGAAGACTGGCAAAGTAGCAGATAGAGATCAAGGTCGTACGAACATAGGTTTAATGTTTTGGTGATGTACAGGTAAGGACATGTTCCACACTATGTCTTGATGATGATATTAAATGATTGTAACATATGTCAAATATGCACATAAGCTATAAGTGATTTAAAAAGAGAAATACAGAGACAGAGTAATTGTTAAGCAATTTTTGATGATTGCATTATATCTTCTAACAGATATACTACACAAAAGATAGTGTGATGATGATGTCAACGAGTACGCAAGCCATAGTATCACACATGTGAGAAGTTGTATAGTGCTATTTTAATTATGAATTAATTAATTATCATATTATAATTAATTGGAAAAGGCTCAAGGTTGACCCAAGGAATTATTTTAAAGATATGATATAAAGGAAAGATATTTTCCTTGTTTGTAAGTAGTGTGATTATTGTATTGGTGTATTGTGGTTCCACAAGTGCAAGCCTCATTTTTGCTAGAAATAGGGACCCCCTACTTTATTTTTTGGCTTTTTGGATCCATAGTCTAGGGACTGAGTCTTTTTAGGGTTTCTGGTCAAGAGTAGGTCCTGACTGGAAAACTGAGAAACCAAAAAAATAAAGTTTTTTAAGGAAGAAGACCTATTTTGCAAAAAGAGAGGCACACCAACACACCTCAACTAGTGTGCTAGTGCACCAAATTACATAAGGCAGAGGTATTTCCCCTTTGATGATGCATAGATGCACAATAATGCAACTATGTACTTGCACAACACCAATGGTGCTTAGGTCCATTTAAGACCCCTACCTTCTCTTTCTTAACTTCTTTCATTTATGTTCCCCTAGCTATGACCACTGCAGCTGCACACTAAATTAGGTGTAGCTTCTGCCTACATCCTCCCACCTAACACCCTTCAAAAGACAAACACAATACCAAAAAATAGATGCACATTAGTGCACTTGGTTGGTGGCGTCGATGTGCACCTATTTTTTTTCATTTAAAAAAAAAAGCCTAAAAACTAATTAGGTGCGCTATTGTGCACCCTTTGAACATAATAATGCCCAAGTAAAAAATGAGGTGCACATTAGCACACCTCATAAGGTGCACTAATGTGCACCCCATAATATGAATTTTTCTTTTGAAAGGGGGTGCACTAGGTTCACCTATCAGGTGTGCCATTTTTTTGCATTTTAGGGCTATAAACTAGGGTTTGGATGCTTTTTGAGTAGTCTAGTTTTTAGGGTCTTATTTGTGTCACCTCTAGGGTGTTATTAATCCATTTTTTCTTCAATTCCAAACTAATAGACATGATTTTGTGAAAATTGTATAGTGTCTTCATCATCCTCCCTAAGAAGATGATACAAAAACTAGTACTATTCAAGTTCCAAGGCATTCCTACAAAATCAGAATTTCAAGATGAGTATTCAAATATTTGAGACACAAATTTAGGTCATAAAAATTTGGGTGCATTCTTGACACTATGCAACCAATCCATAGAAATATCTTAGATGATATCTGGATTGATTAGATTAGGAATTATTAGTGCAACATCACAGCTAGTGTCAGTGCTAAACCACCTCACAATAGGTGTATCATAGTCATGCACTAGGCCTTGCTTAGGAATAATATATTCAAACTAAGGACTATTTTCCCCACCATGATGTGCATTTAATCTTATCAAACTAGGGACATATACTTGAAATGGTTGGCACAGTATGTGCACTAGGTCTCTTAATGCGTCACTAAGCTTATGTTGTAGGAAAGTAAAAATGCAAGGAAAAGAACTTACACTACTGCTGCAGGAAGGTAAAACACTTAATTCTATGAATATTGGAAATACAATGGAAAAAATAACAAATATTCCAACTTGGCTCATCCACTAAAATTGTTCTCACATATGCTGCAGGAACATTCATAGATTGTGATGCTACAGGAAGGAACTTACTACTTCTACTTAAGATACTACTAATGCTTGAAAATAGATCTATTCTATCCTAATCTAATCCACCTACCAAGTGGGCCCTCTTGGTTGGCTTCTCTAAACTATTAACATAGGATAGAAGCCAAGAAAACTATTTCATTCCATTTGGATATTCATTACATAATATAGAACTATAAAACACAATTATAAAAAGTTAACAGTTTGCTCTCAGAAATTTTCTTCTTACTCGCTAATAAAACCTAACACACTGGTGTCAATTCCTACATATATAGGAGATCAACACTTTATTCCATAATAGAAAAGTAAATGTCCTAGCTTTAAATCTACAAGAGAGAAAATAGGAAGATAACAACAAAAGGCAGGAAGAAGGAATAATGGCTTAAGGTGAGAATAATAAAGTCTAAAAATATGCTCATCATAGAGTAAATGTAGAGAAGGCAATGAATTTTCATAGCTCCTCCTTACTCACTGTCATGTTTTCTAGAACTGTTACAACTTTCTCCACCATGGTTGCTCCTTGGCGCTTGCTTCTCCTTGAATTTTGTTGACGCCTAACTTTTGAATCCCTCTAATCATCTTCCAGTCTTCATTAACAGGTAGTTATGACAAAAATCATATTTCCAAATAAACATTTATCAAATTAAATTCAAACATAAGAACACACATTTTGATAACTATATGAAATACTGCATACTAGATATAATATGAGCAAAAGATGACATAGTTTCTACCCCATAGGTTCATCAAAGGTTCGGTAAACATAGGTCCATAAGTGTTTTAAAAAAGACAAATAGAGTATCAAAAAAGTATCTTAAACACCACAAAATAAAGGCAAATTTTAGTCTCATCATCTTCCCCCTGCTAAACTAATGCTTGTCTTCAAGCATTGCACCCCTTTTTGTTGCTCTTAAAAGTGTAGTAAAATCCTCTAATTCTCTCCCACACTTCTCTCCAATGATCTTCCTGTAACTTATCAAGTCTATCAACATTGATATCATACAAGAGCCATAGGAACATTGGAGGTTGCATTGTTAAAGGACACCACAACTCTGGTCTTGGCTACTTTCCCAGTTCTAAATATTTTGGAACTCTGTGTAGCACAGCTTCCAAGTTAATAGGGCTATGTGCTTCTGATTTCTTAAGAGATTCAGGTAGTCTTTCCCACCTTCTCCTTACACCGATCATGGCTCTCTGAAATGAAAAGTAGGGAAAATTTTCATATTCAGCATAAACCTTAGTTGTAGCAAAAAATATCTTCTCCCTTACTGTTGGATTCTTGTTTCCATAGGTCAATGTAAATCAATCCCAAAGCATCTCCTCTAGCTTACTACTTTTTTCTCTCAAAGGTAAAGATTCTGCTCTCTCCTCATCTCTATAGTCATTCAACTACCTATCATAATTCACTTCATTGGACATCCATGACATGAGAGCTTTTAAATGTACATCTCCTATGTAAATCAAAGGATTCCACTCAGTCTCTATAGGAATAACAAAGTTATGAACATATAATTCACACAATAAGTTCTGCTGCCATGGTGGTAAAGTTTGATATAGTCCATAAAATTCCTATGCTGACTTAAACTCTGCATTCACATTCTTGACAGTTAACATTAACTAAAACAAAAGAAATTTCTCTTTCAAGCAAAGAGCATAGACTCTAGGTGGTGGCCTACAAGAAAGGGCTTCGTTAGTTAGCTTAAGGGCATGGTCCATGCGCTATTTTTGGCTTTCTAGTTGTTCTTTTGATTTTGCAATTTCCTCATTTTGTGATACTATAATCTTATTCATCTTCTTCTTTTCTTTTTTCCACAATGCTTCAACAAACAAATATTGTCCATAAAGTTGAAAAAGGATCTTCTACAGGGTGACAACACTATTGTCTTCTCCTTCATAATCCCTTTTATTATTTCTTTGTTCCTACCATAGATGCTCTACCAAACTATTGATCCATGTTGATCTATGTATAACTAACGTAGCATTGAAATCAACATACTTAGGAACTGTTTCATCCCTATGGCTAGAAGTGTTTGGTATATTTGCTGGGGTATCATCTATACTTTCTTTAATTTCTTTTCCACACTCTGTAGTAAGATTATTAGGAGTATTTTTTATCTCAGGATGAGGGGGATAATGATAAGAAACAATTTACATGGGAGATTCCTTGGTGGATTTTTTCAGACAACATAGGATCCTTAGAAACCTACCCTCTCATTCTAGGGCTTCTCCATATAGGGGTCTCTTCCCATGTTACAACCTTTGCCTACTTTTTTGCTTCAGTATCACTACTGCAGGACTTTTCTTTGTTCTCTTTTGTTTTACAATCGTAGGACTTGGTTCTTACTGAACAAAAGTTTCTTCTAGTAATTTTCATTTCATCTTAGCTTTGGTGGTAGTAGGTTTAAGGATTTCTTGTACAAGTGGAGGCACATTTTTTTGAATAGGGTTAATTTCTTGTTCATTTCCTTGAGTCTTTTTAGTTTTAGCTCCTTGAATGTTTTGTTCTATAGGCTCACTACTGGGAGCTATGTTTTCCTTACTATGTTATTCGCTAGGGCCAGCTTGGGGTTGTAGGGTTTTAAATTACACAAACTCATCCCATGTTAAAGGGGATACATCCCTAAGAGACGTCTCTATTAACAACTTAATTAAAACATGGTGAGTAATAGAATTATTTTTCCTTTTCTGAGTCTCTTGTACACTAATGCAAAGCATATTATACAAGAAATTCAAAATATTCACAACAATATTATGCCTTACATAGCTAAGTAGCTTGAAATGATGTGCATACAAGTGAGAAAATCTGCCTTCACAAGTAAAATACCTAATAATGTGCATCACTAATTCAAGGTATGGTGGCAGCAATGACAACCTCTTACATCCTTGTTTCATGACATCCAATTGAGGGTCATGTGGTCTAGTAAATTGGGCCCTCACTAACGTAGCATCATGCGTGCTCAAGTAGTGCTCTCCAACTGCAGGTAACCTTGTTACTTTTGTGATGCACTCCTCTGTTGCAACTACTATCAAGCCCCAAATAGATGATTCACCCTCATCAAATGTCTTGGTAAATTCAACAACCACCTCTTCATCATATGCCATTAAAATTAAACAATAACCTAGCTATCCACAAGCATTGAATCTTCTCACAACTTCTACATTAGAGAGCAACAAAGTGTGCTCTACTGGCTCTCTCCTTTGCAAATTCCCACCCATTTCTCAGCACTCCTCTGCTACTCTATTTTCTCCCCTTTTTCCAAATTCAAGCTTCAAACTCAATGTTATTGCTCAGACTCATCACACTTCTTTACTTTAGAAAGCAATTAATTGCCATAACAAATTGTTATGTACAATAATTAAGCTTTTAATGAAGGTAAATCATAAGTTTGTGTGGAAATTTTCTAGAAATAGGGTTCAAATGACAAAATTTTTAAAAATAGGTCACATTATAGCTTGACGCAAAAAAATCATTCAAAAATAGGGAGTACAACACCTTACTTTGCGTACTTATGGCAATAAATTTTCATTAATAAGGGGTAATGTGAAGACTTAGAAAATCATTATAGATAATCAGACATGCGATTGGATAGTATGACCTTCCCCTACCCCCTGCTAATTTTAGACAAGTGTCCTCACTTGTCAGATCAGTATGAGTGAGGGACTGCCATATGCCGCCATTATATATTTTATGCAATATTAAATATAATTAACAAAATCTGTGGCCTTATAAATGAAAGATAATTTGAAAATGTTACACCTGTCAAGTTGATTGTCCCACATACCAAAAAAGGTGGCATAAATAATGTCAGTGGCAACATCTATTAGCATTTGTAGATTTTATTAAAAACATAGAAAATTTGATGATGTGGAAAGTGGGTGGATGGAAGATTAAGAAATGAGATGAGGTGGATGGGTGGAAGATAAAGATATGAGATGAAAAGAAAAAAATGAAGAGAAAGTGAACTTTATGTGAACATAAAGTTATTATTATGAGCATGCAAACTAAAAACTAATGTTGAAGAGAAATAGTCAAAAGGTTGACACCTTCGGCTACAAGAAGAGTTGCTTGAATTGTATTTGAATCTAGTTGTGGGAACTACTGTAGGAAATCAGATTTTGTTTGTGGCCTTTTGTATAACTTGAGTCAGTGACTATCAACTAACAATTTGGAAGGCACTTGATCAATTGTGGTTAGTTGCATAGCTTCATTCTCAAAGACATGACTAATTTCATATGGTCCCAACCATCGTGTTTGTAGCTTTCCTAGCATATCCTTGAAGTGGGAGTCATATAATAATGCCTAATCACCAACTTGAAATTGTTTACTAATAATATGAGAATCATGCCATTGTTTCCTTTATTTTTGTACCAGTTCACTATGTTCCAAAGTGGCTCTATGCATCTCATCAAAAGAGTTCAGATGAAAAATGCATTCTCTTTGTGCTATAGGAAGGTCAATATCCAATGCCAAGGTTGTCCTTAGAGTTTTATGTTCAAATTAAATTGGAAGCATTGCCACCTTTCGATATAGGAGCTCAAATGGTGTGAATCTCGTAGTAGTCTTTGAGGTTGTTCTATAAGCCCAAACAGCTTCTTGTAATCTACCGGTCCAATCCCGATGATGCAAATGGACTATTTTTGTTGGAATATTTTCCAACTCATAGTTTGTAACCTTTACTTGTCCATTAGCTTGTGGATGATAAGGACTAGATTTTTAGTGCTTGATGTTATATTGTTTCATCAATTTTGAGATCAAGTTGGAAGTAAATTGTGCACCTTGGTTAGTAACCAGCTCTTTGGGAACACCATAGTGAGTAAAAATCTCTTCATACAAGAATTTAGCAACTTTTTCATCATAGGCATGCTTCATAGCCTTAACTTCAACCCATTTTGGTAGGTAGTCAGTGCATACCAGAATATAAGACTTCCCATTGGATGGAAGATCAATTGGACCAATGAAGTCCATTCCCCTCTTTGTCAAATGGTGTGAATGCCATTTGAGGATTAAGAGGAATTTCATCTATTCTTGTTGGTTGACCCATCCTTTGACATTGGTCACACTTCTTTGTATAGTTGGCTACATCCTTATGAAGTGTAGGCCAATAATAACCAATTGTTAGGATTTTGAAAGATATCCTTTTGGTTGCAAAATGTGCTCTACATGGTTCATTATGACATGCATTTATAATGTCATATGTCTCATCTTATCTCACACATCTTCTCATAACTTGATCAGGTCTAGTATAGAAAAAGGATTATCTATCCAAGAGAAACAAAATTTTTTCTCTACAAGTAGCTTTCTTTTCTTATAAGAAAAATGTGCTGGTATATTATTGGGTACAATATAGTTAGCAATATCTACATACCATGGAATTTGAATAGCAATATGAAAAAAATGCTCATCCAAAAATACATCATATACCAAAGTAGTATCAGTATCATCATGATGGATTCTTGATAAATAATTAGCTACAACATTGGCTTACCTAGGCTTATCAACTATGGTTATGTCAAATTCTTGTAACAATAGTAACCATGTTGCTAACCTACCTGTTACAACAAGTTTGTTCATGAGATATTTGATTGTTGCATGATTAGTATGAACATAGATGGAATAACCAATTATGTAATGTGTAAATTTGTTCAGGGCATAAACTACTACTAGCAATTCTTTTTTAGTCATGGTGTAGTTCAGCTCTAGGCGATGAAGATTCTTATTGATATAATAGATGGCATTTTCAAGATTTTGGGATTTCTGTGCTGGGACTGCACCTATGGCACAATAAGAGGCATCTGTATATATGTGAAAAGGTAAATTCCAATCAGGGCCTTGTAAAACTAGGGCTATGGTCAAAAGTTTCTTAAGCTGCAGGAAGGCTTTATCACATTCAAATGTCCAACTAAATTCAGCTTCTTTTGTAAGTAACTTATACAAAGGACTAGCTATTTTATTGAAATCTTTTATAAAATGCCTGTAATATCTAGCATATCCCAGAAAGGATCTTACATATTTGTATTTTGTAGGTATGGGCAATGTTTGAATTACCTCTATCTTAGCTAGGTCTACTTGTATTCCTGCAGTAGATATGAAATGACCAAGTACCATGTCCTCCTACATGAGCATGAAACACTTTTCATTGTTCAGTGCCAAATTATGTTTTTGACATCTCACCAAAACCTTTTCAAGATTCATCATTACTTCTTCAAAAGTAACTCCAAATGTTCTGAAGTCATCCATGTAGATTTCTATACAATCATGTGATATATTAGCAAAGATACTGATAACTACTTGTTGAAATATTGCAAGAGCATTATATAGACCAAATGGTAAAATAGAATATGTAAAAGTACCCCATGGATGTGTAAATGTGGTTTTATCTTGATCTTCAAGAGAAATATTGGTTTGATTATAACCACTATACCCATCTAGAAAGAAGAAATACTTCTTTCCAGCTAGTGTATCCAGAACTTGGACTATGAAGGGTAAAGGAAAATGATCCTTTTTAGTAGCCTTATTCAATTCTCTATAATCTAAAAAAATTATCCATTTCCCTCCTTTATTAGGCACTATAACCAGAGGTGATACCCATTTACTATCAGATATAGGATAAATGAAACAAATATTATGCAATTTCTGCAATTCAGTTTTGACTATTTCTCTAAGGCTTGGATTTATCCTTCTCTGTGCTTGATGAAGTGTTAGAAAACCTTCATTAATGTATATTCTATGAGTACACAATGTAGGGCTCAATCCTTTCATATCACCATAGTCCCATGGAAAAGCCTTCTCATGTGTCTAAAGTAATCCTTTTAACTATTCCATCTATGTGGATGTTAATTTGGGATTAACATGCAATTTATGGTCTTTACTCAATTCAACAATAGTAGTGGATTCTATCATAGCAACTTTAGAGATTGGAATTGCTTCTAATTCACAAGGGAGGAGTGAACAAATAATTTTAGGTTCTTTAAGAAAAGTACAATTCTTATTACATTCCTCATATGTGATTAATTCTAACACAAAGCTTTCAGATACATCTTTCTCTACCACACAAGTGTTAGTGAGGATACTTTGGAGTACTGAATCTTTTTCTTGCAATCTTAGAAAAGATTGTCTATGCAACATCATGAGTTGTACTATAGAATTTAACTCTTCTTCTTTATCTCTAAAATTTGGCCAAACAAATGTACTCAAATCTAGTAATGGTTGGGCTGGAGGATATAAATCAAATTGCTTTGTTGCTTAGCCATTTGATATGGTCATGTTCCCTGATCTGTAACTTATATTTGCATCAGCTATGGCCAACCATGGTCTACCTAAGATGACAAGATAACCAAATAGATTGACTTTATGGGACAAATTCATAAAGTCTACAAGATATTCTAGAGAATCTAAGGTCACAACAATATTCTCTATCATCCCATCAAGAGTGATAGTGGAACTATCTACAAGCTATAGAATGGTTTGTGTAGATCTTAATCCTTGTATTTGAAACTTCTTCATAGTATCCTTGGTCATCACATTTATAGCAGCTCCAAGGTCTATTAAAGTTTTTCTAACAAACTGACCATTTATATTGACATTCACTACTGGACTTCTTGGATCAGAATATTTTTCTGTAATCACTTTCCCTAGCATGATATCAGCCAATTGCCCTACAACATGGACTATGGTGGGGTCCTTTTTCTTCCTTCTAGGTTTCGTCAAGCAGGATTCCTTGATAGATTTTCTATAGATTGGAATGTCCTTAATAGCTTGAAATAGTGGTATTTGGACATGTATATTTTTCAATTGATCAACAATGTCAAACGGTTGTTCCTTTGTTTGTTTAGGTTTCTTTTGTATTAGTTGTTCTAATAAAGGAGCTTCTAATGCTAGTTGAATTGGCATTGTCAAGGTAACATTAGTTGATTCAACAAGTTCAGCAACCAAAGGTTCTGATGTTGTAGGAGAGTCTGGTATTTCAATTATATGTGTTGGTTTAGGTGCTAGTAAAGTCATTCCAGATCTGAGATGTATATCTACAACACCTAAAGCATAAGTAGGATACTACTGGGTATTAGCACTATACATGGCCTGCTGTGGTTGTTGGCTATTCGAATTTGGCTGAGGTTGTGAGGGTAACTGTGTTTTCTTTTGAGGTACAAGATTTACAGGTGGTGGCATTAAAGCAAGCTATTGAACTGGAGGGGGTAATTGTGGAGCACTGATATTTTGGTTAGGGCATTGTTGAGATCCCTTCCATTGGTTCGTAGATTGCCAATTCGCTTGGGGTGGTTACCATTGGTTTTTCTAGTTTTTCTAGTAGTTCTATTGGTTCTATTAGTTCTATGGCCATTGGTTATTCTATTGATTAGGCCAAGGTTGTTGGGAATTCTAAGGCTATTGGGATTGTTTTGGGTTATTTTTCCCAGCATTATTCCAGTTGGATTGATTCTATGGAGGACATTGGGTATTAGGATTTTGTTATTAATTACCATATGAATTTGAACTTTTCAAGGGGTCTTGAGGCATACCTTGACATTGGTCCCATGGTCGGTATTGAGAAACAAAGAATACTTGCTCATCATCTCCATTTATCTTGACATATTCAGTTGGAAGATCTTGGTTCTCCATGCTTCCAACCAATTTACATTGGCAATCCTTCTTTTGCTTCTGACAATGAGGACAGTACTTAGCTAGTTGTAATTTAGCTTCAACTTTTTTCTTCTTTGCAGTCATCATGTCCACCTATGTAGTGACATTATTAATAATGTCTAGTTTGAAATCTAACAATAGATTGGATATCTAAAGCTTTGAAATGCCTTGACTGATCCCTTTAGTGACTGTAGAATGTGGTCCTCGACCTTTTTTCATAGTTGACATTGAATAGTTTTGAAAGATCTTTTTGAGGTCATCCCAAGAAGATTGATATACATCATTGCCAACCATTAGGTCCAATCCTTCCAAATAGTCATTATTCACACCTCTCAAAAAGACTAGCTTTTGTGAGTCTTTAGACAACATGTGCTAAGGATTCTTTTGCAATGTATATAGAATATGTGAAACATAATCTTACAATGTTTCCTCCTTCTATGATATCCTAAAGATATCATCCCCTCTTGTACTAGATACTTTGCAATATTCTTTATGCTTCTCCAGGAATAGAGCTTGCATTTCATCCCAAGCTGTGGCTGCATTGGCTCCTAAGCCCATGAACCATCGTAGAGCTGATTCTTTCAATGTTGCTAGAAATAATTTAACCTTATGGTCATCAATTTTGTAGTTAAAACTATGACAAAGTATGTCAAACTCAAACAAGAAAGTATCAAGATCTTTAGTTGCAAGGCCATAGAACTTTGGAAGAGTAGTGTGAGGTATGTTCTTAAGATTAGCATTGGATACAAGACTTGGAAGAGGAAATGGAGAAGTAGGTTGTGCCATGACTAGAGGTATAAAATTATGAGGTTGTTGCTAAAAAGGAACATTGGGTAATGGTTGATTAACAATTGGTGGATTTAGAGTAGTGTTATCAAGGAAATTGGCCAATACTTTAGTGAAAGGTTGGAGACCAGATATATCTATGGGTTTAGCTCTTGATGATGATGCTGTGGGAAAAATAGGACTTGTGTCTTCAAAAGGTAACTCAACTTCTTCTTCTTCAACTTCTTCATTCAAATTAATAGATCCTCATGGAAGAAATCTACCATGTTCATCTTCTCATCTACCTCTTCAATGCATGCAATTAAGCTTTTCACATTAGTAAAAAGAACTCAAACTAAAAACTATGACTCAAAAATGCTCCAAGCTTGAAACCATCCCCAACAACAATGCCAAAAATGAACTGCCTCACAATAGGTGTATCATAGTCATGCACTAGGCCTTGCTTAGGAATAATATATTCAAACTAAGGACTATTTTCCCCACCATGAGGTGCATTTAATCTTATCAACCCAAGGATGTATACTTGAAATGGTCAGCCCAGTATGTGCACTAGGTCTCTTAATGAGTCACTAAGCTTATGCTATAGGAAAGTAAAAATGCAAGGAAAAGAACTCAGAATACTACTGCAGGAAGGTAAAACACTTAATTCTATGAATACTAGAAATAGAATGGAAAAGATAACAGATATTCTAGCTTGGCTCATCCACTAAAATTGTTCTCACATATGCTGTAGGAACATTCATAGAGTGCAATGCTACAAGAAGGAACTTACTGCTTCTACTTAAGATACTACTAATGCTTGAAAAAAAGTCTATTCTATCCTAATCTAATCCACCTCCCAAGTGGGCCCCCTTGGTTGGCTTCTCTAAACTATTAAATAGGATAGAAGCCAAAGAAAACTATTTCATTCCATTTAGATATTCTACTTAAGATACGACTAATGCTTGAAAATAAATCTATTCTATCCTAATCTAATCCACCTCCCAAGTGGGCCCCATTGGTTGGCTTCTCTAAACTATTATATAGAAGCAAAAGAAAACTTTTTCATTCTATTTAGATATTCATTACATAACACAAAATTGTAAAACACAATTGTAAAAGTTAACAGTCTACTCTTAGAACTTTTCTTCTTACTCACTAAAAAAAACCTAACACACTGGGGTCAATTCCTACATATATAGGAGATCAACACTTTATTCCATAATAGAAAAGTAAATGTCCTAGCTTTAAATTTGCAAGAGAGAAAATAGGAAGATAACAACTAAAGGTAGGAAGAAGGAATAATGGCTTAAGGTGGGAATAATAAAGTTTGAACATCCACTTGTCATAGAGTAAATGTAGAGAAGGCAATGAATCTTCATAGCTCCTCCTTACTCGCTTCCATGTTTTTTAGAACCGTTACAACTTTCTCCATCGTAATTTCTCCTTAGCACTCACTTCTCCTTGAATGCTATTGACGCCAGCCTTTTGAATCCCTCCAATCATCTTCCAGTCTTCATTAATAGGTTAGTTATGACACAAATCATATTTGCAAATTAATATTTATCAAATTAAATTCAAACATAAGAACACACATTTTGATTACTATATGAAATAATGCATACTAGATAGAATATGAGCAAAAGATGACATAGTTTCTACCCCATAGGTTCATCAAAGGTTCGGTAAACATAGGTCCATAAGTGTTTTAACAAAGACAAATAGATTATCAACAAAGTATCTTAAACACCACAAAATAAAGGCAAATTTTAGCCTCATCAAGTGTAGTCATTAAAATTATTTATGATACTCTTAGAGCATCATATTCCTAAAGAAAGGGTAGTTAAGAGCATTATTGGAGAGATTTTCCTCAACCTCAGACCCAAGAACATTGAAGTGTTCCATCTACCAAGCATTTATCAATTCATTAGATTAAGCTATGATTAAGCAAAGAGATGGTATGAGGAACATATTGATGAAGCTTCTGAGATCATCTAGTCTTCATACCTTATAGAGAAGAATCTTCTAGGAAATAAAGTGGAAAAAGTAGACATGAAAAGAGGATACATGAAGGAAGATATTGGATATTCAATCATACTCTTGAGTAGAGTTATGGGTTCTTTGGCATTTGGACACCTGAATATTGTTATGGTGCATTTTATTGAGACAATAAAGAAAGTAGAGGTGCCACTTGATTGGGCTTCTACTCTCAATGAGAACTTGAGTGAGCAGCTAGTAGTGGTAAAGAATAATAGAAAATTTTACATTACATCATACTTGGTGTACTTGCTAGCCTCAAGATCAATGGATTATTCGATGCTTTTGTATTTGCAATAATACAGTTTACAGAGGGAGATTATGAAAAGAGATTATAGAAGGAGGTAGCTGCATAGATATCACTAGTTGGAGCTTATTATATCTAGTTTTGAAAATTTACCTATTTGAGGGTAGTAAGTAAAATTATCAACCCTAAGGAGCTCTCTAGTTATCCAAATGACAGACTTATTCTCCTAGAGATCTCTCGACAACTCTTGTCTGCATATGACAGAGTTAGAAAGCAACACAAAATATGTTCGATGTGTCCTATTACTATAGGGCCTTTCTAGGTGGATCAAAAGAAAGATATTCCTTCTTTTGAGTGTGAATGGGATAAATATCCCTTGGATGAGTATAATTCTCCTCAGCCGTATTTTGATAACATTGGGAAAATACAATACTTAGCTGGTAAAACATTTCAACATGAAGATGCCCTTGAAGATGATTGGATGAATGCAACAAATGACTATGATGTTGTTATAAAGGATTATTATAGGATGATTTTGTATCTAGAAAAGAAGGCCTTGAAGATAAATACTCCATTGAAGATTGTGCAACAAGATACAGAGGAGTTGCTTGATCCATTGTTCAATAGGGATAGGATTGGTGATCAACCTATCATGAATGCCAAGATTGACAAAGAAGAGAGCTCAAACATTAACCATAGGGCAAGGCACATCATCAAATTGACAAAAAATTGGATTAAAAGGACTTTCAAACTTGAGCCAATTCCTAAAACAACCATCTTCCATGCTCAAGCCTATCTAGCTAAAGGTAGAGGAGAAAAGGTCATAGTGCCTACATTTACAGCCCAGTCACTAGTAATACCAAAAATGGTGCACCAACTTGATAGACCAATTTGGTATTATTAGGCTCAAAATGGTAAAGGTAAGGGAAAAAGAAAGAGAAACTCTCTTCAACAAGTTGAACCAGAAGAGGGAGAAATTTAGGCACCTACACAAACTAGAGAAGAAAATGTGCAAGGGTTAAAAAATGTTGAAGCTATAGAGACCCAAGACAATCCTCAAGTACCACTAGCAGAACAAGGACAAGGAGGAGATAAAATGGAAGTCCATGAAATACCTCACTAGCAAGTACAAGCCTCCCCTTCCATGCCCAAAAATAGAAGAAATATTAAGACTCTGGTAAAGGGGAGGCAAAAGGTGATCAAGAAAGTGATCACTTTCCCATCAGTCCCCAAAACTATTCAGGAAGAAGCCAAAGAAGAGGATGATGCAATTGAAGAGGATAATTTACCTTTGAACTAGAGGACTTGTCTTGTAAGAGCTACAAAGTCAAAAAGGAGAAGAAGCTCCACTATCACACCTCCATCTATTCTTGAGCAATCCATTCAGACTACAATATCAGAAGATGAGATGCAACAATGGATAGGTGAGTAGGATGGGGAGGGTACTGATATCTTTAAGATGTAAGATTTTGATTTCATCCCCATGGGTACCAAATTGGTTGGGGATAAGATAAGAGATACTCCAACCAATGAACCTCAACAGGAGGATTGGAGCTAGCTGCCACCTGAACCATAAGGACCCGAGGTAGTTCCATCATTCAAAGTGCAAATCACATTTTATGTGGATAAATATTTAGTTACTCCTCTATCACCAAATAATTAAGGAGAACAACTCCAAATGGGACAAGTGGGAGAGCCAGAACAAGTATCCACCAATGAAGTTTTAGAAGAAAGATAGATAAGTGAGAAACCTCAACAAACTTTATGAGACACTGAGGTAAGGACTATAGACTCTACTGATATAGAGATTCTTGGTGCAGATCTATCACAGAAGGAGAAGACTCTAGAAAGGAGTGATAAGGGCAAGAGTGTAGCTAAGAAAACTCCATCCTTGAAAGATAAATCCCCAAAACAACATATTCTAAGGTGGATGTGAGAATAAGT
Source organism: Cupressus sempervirens (assembly GCA_028749045.1). NCBI lineage: Eukaryota > Viridiplantae > Streptophyta > Pinopsida > Cupressales > Cupressaceae > Cupressus > Cupressus sempervirens. Next base: position 220,577,548 of record CM053789.1, on the reverse strand, counting down.
AATAAGGAATAAGAAGAAACAATTCACCATTGAAAAGGAGGGTAGAATGGAATTAATTAAAGTTTTGAGGAAGTCTAAATCACTTCCAAAAGATGCATAGGCATTAGCTTGCATTATGAGTGATCAGAGCCAAGAATTTTTTGCTCATGTGGCTATCCCTCCTCCACATTCAAATATTGAAGAATTGACTCCATGAGATTATTAGATCAGGGAGGTCATGCTTGAAAAGCCTACCTTGGATACCACTAAGCTAATGGTTACAAAAAGAATGGAGGTATTAAGTTGGTGGTCCCTTGGACCCTAAGAAATTGAAGGGGACTTTGAGTATAGAGAGAAGAGATAGGGGTACAATCCAATTGGATCCATTTTTGAGAGCTTGTCAACTATGGAGAGAAATTTTTGAGGAGAAAGGTGTATTGATTATACAAGGAAAGTTGAATCTATTACATGTAATGAAAGATAATGCAGATAGGCTAGTAGCCATTCTAAATCAAGATTTTGGTTTGATAGATGAAGTACATACCTGGGGCAAGGATTTGCAGGCATTGTAGTCCATTAAAGGACAAAGGTATCAGATGTTGATGGATGTATATACAACTAATGAATTAGATAAAATAAATGATTGGATTGAAAATATTTTGGATGGTAATAAAGTAATGGAGACATTACATGCATAGGTTCATAGGCTCAAGGACCAAGTCTAAGAGAAAATTTTGGAAGTTGAGAAACATTATAGTGATGCATATTTAGACATATTTGAGGGTGATACACAAGAGAAGTTAGTACCAGTAGAGGTAGTAGTTGAGAAATTTTGAAAGAATTTTGAAGAAGCTTCTAATGGTGAAGATATCAAGTAGGCATTCAGAATGGAAGAAGCTTTATTAGAGCTTGATGTAAAAATCATAGATTTTGTAGAAACTCATATAGAAGTGGGAAACTATATGTAGAAAGTAAAAGATAAATATAATACCTTAGATTTTCTAGACGTGGCTCAAGTCACTAAGATAATCAAGAAATTCAAGGGAAAATATCTAGACATAGCTCTGGTATAAATGGGAACAAAACCCAAATGCCATCATTTCAATTTTGACACTTAGTGAAATTTTGCATTTTTTGGAGCCTGCTTCTGAGGTATGCTTTTTTAGTACTATTTTGGAAGATTTTGAAGAACTCAGAGGTACACCAACAATTAACTACTAGTTCTAAATTTAGAGCTTTCCATGCATTGAAAACACATTTTGACAATAGTTTAAATCCTACAGATGCCTAGTGAAGATGGATTTTCTATTTTTGCCATTTCCAATCACTCCTACATCAATTAAGGGCTTTCTCTTTCTTATTTTCTCATTGTTCCTTTGTTTTATGACATGTAAAGGCTCATGCATCCAATTAACGAAATAAAATGGATGAAGTCCTACTTAGCATCAGTTAAATAGATAGTTTATACATAAATAAATTTGTTTTATTAGTTTAGAAGCATATGATTGCATAAAGATATCTCTCACTCTCAGCACAAATTGAGGAGAAAATTTCTTATAAATTCTAGATTGTAATATGTAATCAAGGCCATTATTATTTTGTAATAATATATGCTTTTGGTGCTTTCATTTGGAGTGTAATGATTCTTGCCTAAGTGTGTTATATTTTGTGGATGTATTGTTCATGAAATATAATTGAGCCAAAATTTTATTGCATTATTTTTTATTATGCAATCTTTTAATTCTAGTGTTTTCTATGGGTCTACAAATTCTGCTAACATACTTAGTTCAAGAAGAGATCATCATATTGTTCCTACATAGCTTTTCATCTCGCATGAGTGCACTTTTTGTGGCCTTGCAATTTGATGATAAGTGAAACATATTACAATTAATAAATTTCCATTGATGATTGCATCAGTGGAGTTGAGGAAGCACTACTCCTAGTTTTATTGGTTACCCAATGATCTTTTCAAAAGCTTAACTTGCAGATGTGTTGTTTCTATAGCTTATGTTTGTTAAGATTTATTTTCATGTTATTTCTTAAATTTCTTGTTTCTTTATCTTCGTTATTTTCTTTACTAACCCCTTGGTTAAATTAGGAATTCATATAGTTGTATTGTTAGATTGCATTCAACATAAAAGAAAAAAATACAAAAATATATTTCATTCTTGTGTAAGTAGATTCTACATCTTATCTGAATCATTTTAGAACCAGCAAAGGCCTCCTCAAGAATATTCACATTTATCTTCAACTGAGTAGATTCTAGTAGGTCACAAGATTAACCAAAACCTTGGATTAGATTTTCAAGAAGAGTTCAAAAGGATTCTTATTGTTAAGCATCATGCAAAATGACAGCTCAACAAGGTCAAGTAGTTAAGAAAGTGTGAAAAGGAGCAAAGTGTTTTGTGAGTGGGAGTAAGGGACTAAAGGGATTATTGGATGAGAGGTTTTTGATCTAGTAACAAGATTAGAAGGAGCAGAGGTCCAGTTGATAGGATAGATAAAGAGGAAGGAGTATTACAATATAATTATATTATTCTATAAGGAATAATACAAAGATCATTTGGACAATGGGTCTTGCTCCTAAAAATGTTTAGAAAGTGGTTCCATTTGCCTTCCACAAGTCATAAAAGGGTTGGAATCTCCTAGCATGGATTCAAAGTCTCCTAAAAAGGATTGATATGTAGTGAATGTTGTTATAGACTCCTAATAGGGTCCATCCTTTAACAAGGAATATTTACATTAGTTACATCATCTTGTGAGTACCATCCCCATCAAGGTTTTCCCTTTGATCAAGGGTTGCCATAGTTAGCATATCTAATGTTATCATGCATGAGTATCTTGTTGTGATTTTTGATTATATTGCTCATTTGGTTAAAGTTTGATAAGGTTGATAATTGTGATATTTGTTGTATGATTGATTCCCCCGCTCCTAGTTATATCAATAGACTATATATTCTAACAAAGCTAGTTTTAGAGGGTTCATTTAAAAGATGGTTTGACATTGGTTATCTCCTTGTGCATATTTTGTTAAGATGGTTGAGTTTGGGAGATGGTTTTATATTGGGTATATTCTTTGGATTAGGAATGGTTATTCCATGGTTTAGGAATGGTTTATGAGTTTGATCTTCTTATGAGAGGCTTACATCCATGATTATTTATGTGACATGGTTTGGGTTTTGTTGTGGCTTCTTGGATGGGGTTTTATGGAGTAGATAATAATTGCATAGTTTACATCTAGTGGTGTTGTAGAAGGAAATGATATAGGTTATGGTTTGCATGGTTTTCTCTTTGGTCATGGTTATCATCCTAGATGTTTTGTTTCAGCTACATTGGATTAAGATTGGTTGGAGATTGTAATCACTAGTTTGTGCACATGTATTTGATGTGAGATATGGCATGGTTATTTCTTTATCTCTTTCCTTAGTTGGTTGTGGAGAACTTGGGAGTGTGTTGGAGACTTTTTATGAGAATTTTTCTTGTACATTATTGGTTTATGTAGCATGGATGCCCTTGTTACTACACGTATTCAATTATTTGAGATGTTTTGCATGGATTTGTTATAGATTTGACATTATCTTTTATAGTGGGAGCTTCTTGGTATATATGTGAATGGTATTTTTTATTGAGGCTTGTGGATTTAGGTTATAGATCAGGTATGTTGATGATGTGAGATTCACTTGATATACCTTTAGAGGTATGGATAATTGGATGGGTTTAGCACTTGCGGGTGCTATTCCATATATGGATTTGGAAAACTATGAATACATGTGATTACGTTTGGATAACGTTTTTGTGCTTGGAATTTTAGTTGGTAAATGATTTTATGATTCTTATGTGATAGGTTGGGTGGCTTTCTCTTTGGATGGCTTCTATGTATGTCTAGTAGCAGTGGCATAATAGGAGGTGGGATCACTTGTGTTTGAGATGCTAGATACTTTGATTTTGTTGCAAGTACTAGGATGGAGCACATTGTGTACTTTTATCCTTGATGGTGGATGTACTAAGAGGGAAATTTTCCTTGTTCATTTATGTGGCTACAAATTTACCCTATTCAATGTCTACAAAAAGTGGGAGAATGTTGAGATAATGGGTGTTGCACACATTGTATAATATTGATATATTATTTTATTTTATTTTATCATGTAATGTTTCACCTAGGACCATCTAGATGGACATGCAACATATAAAGATTCCCATGGGATATACTTGATGAGTTGTATTGTAAAATTGTGATAATATTTGATGTAATTATTTAATACTGGGGAAAAGAATTAAATGTCCAATATTAAATGTAGGGTCAATAGGTTAGGTATCACATGGTTTTAACACATAAATTATGTAATACCACTTGGTAGCTTTGTTGGACTTGCTACTATATAATCAACAACAAGGGTAGTTTTAGAAAAAAAGATAAAAGGGAAAAAGGAAAGACTTGAGCGAGACAAGGCTTAATAGGTTAACCAAGGGAGAATTTGTGAAGGTTGGAAGCATGGAATGGGATGTGTGGATTCATGCTTGTTTTTATGGATTACTTGGTTGTGGTTATTGGTTTGAAGGCTTCCATGGTTGTATTGCAATGGTGTTTTTTCTAAATAATACATGGTGATGGATGCTTTTGGAGGCTAGGTTTTTTTCCCTCATTGAGGGTTTCCTAGGGTTTATCTTGTGTCACATTTTTATGGGTATGTTGTCTATTCTCTTGCATGCAAACTTTAACTACATATTTATTTCAGATCTATTATGGGTTATGTAGAAATAGTAATATTTTTGGTTGCAAGCTTCCTTATAGGAAAGATTCATCCAAGATCATCTAGTATACACAAATTTATTATCTCAACAACTGAATATTTCATTAAATGGGTTGAAGTTGTTCCACTTTTTGTTTCTACAAATAAACATATTGCCTTGTTCATACTGAATCACATTATTTGTCACTACAAAATTCCCTCCTCCTTAGTCATTGATAATGGGGGAAATTTAAGAATAAGGACATTAGGAAAATTTGAAAGAAGTTTAAAATCAAGCAACATTGGTCATCCATCTACTATCCCCAAGGGAATGGACAAGTTGAGGCTTCAAACAAAATATTGTTGATAATTATGCACTAGAGGGGTCACAAATAAGGAAGGGATTGGCACCTATAGATTAATCCTTCACTATGGGCCTCCCATTGGGGCTACACCCTTGGCCATGGTCTAAGGTTATGAGGCCATCCTCCCATTGGAAGTTGATATTCCCTCTTTACAAGTCTCTAAGAAAGGATTTTTTACCAATGAGGACTATCAGGCTACAAGGATTCATGAGCTTGAGACTCTAGATGAGCACTAATAAGATGCTTTTGATCACATGAGATCTTACCAGAATAGGATGTCTATCAATTACAAAAATAAGATGCATCCAAGGGAATTGAAGGTGGGTGATCTTGTTCTTAGAGAAAACCCAAAGAATCAGTAGAACAAAGAGAAAAAAGGTGTAAGAATTTGTCTTAGGGAAAAATTCACCCAAGAACTAAGAACTCAAACACAAGCACAACTATAGACTAGAAAGAGTATGATCAGAATATCAATCTGTATTTGATTCAATATGAATGAAAGTACACTAGGAGTGATTGTATATAAAGGCCTTTGAGATGCATCTATAATGCCTAACAATTAGCTCATGATAAGTCATACAACTAGGCATGTGTCCACTAGATATGGGTTATCCTCCATTAAGCACAAAAGTAAGTGCGATGATGAGAGGATAAGCCTAAAAAGGTGTATCACACAAATTTATGTTGTAGACAACATGTGCTAAAAAGGGAGTGTTAATAACTGTGTTGTCAACATGAAAACTAAAAAAGGTACAAAAAATCCTAAGTATCTCACAAAATAAATAATAAAATAATACATTAACCTAAGTAAATTTAAGTAAGTGTAAATAGTAAATACATATTTACACCAACAAAAGGTAAGTTTGAGCATATTTACTTCAAAAATTTAACCATAAAACATTCACCACACATCCATCTCACAATTTAACATATAAACTAAAATAGCTAGCTATAGATGTTCATCCAGAACATGAAATAAATAACACATAACATAATGAGTTTGTTACCTAGAAACCCTCCAATGAGAAGATAAAACTGAAGAGGGGATAACGCCCAAAAATCTTCACTACTATAGTTGTAAAGTATATCTAATTAAGGTTACAATTATTTCATCATAAACTATGAATTACCTTATGAAAGGTCTTCCCTATTAAAGGCTTACAAAGATTGATAAATCTTACCTCATTAAAGGATTTCAACACCCTACTAAAAGTGTGCCTTGTTAGAGGACTTAAACTTGCAATAAAGCAAGCACCTTATTAAAGGATTTACAAAAGCCTATTAGGACTACTCAGTTAAGAGATTTTCAATGATTCACCTATTCGAATGTTTGAGCCTTGATCCTTTGTTTAGAACCTCTCCACTAGATATTAGATCTTCTCTTTCCTAATGTGTACTTGATCCTCCTAATTACATGTATCTCTTATGTCCTTTAACTGCTCTTCTTTGTTCTCTCTAACTAATTCTATAATTCATATGTTTTTCATAAACTCCATAGTCACCTTGAATGCTCTCTCTACATTTAGCATTTGACCTTATCTTCTCATCTGCAAATAAAAAATCTTTAGGGTTTTCCCTCCTTGAGAAGACTTAAGTGAGCTAGGGGTAGCTAGGAATCAACGATTGCAATTCAACCATTTTTTCTCTTAGAACATCCCTTTTTATGATTGGTTTCATGTATTGCATAGAGATTCTCAATATACCTTCATATATATCTTGTAGAATCATTAAAAAATCCTTAAGTCATCCCAAAAATGATTTACATAGGAATTTGTGCCATTACAAACAACTATACCAAAAACTATTTACTCGGCACTTGAAAGCTCCGATGCTTGACATTCACTATATCCTTAATGTTGTAAGTTGTCTCCTAAATGAATTAGCATCCACCATTTTACTCAGCATATGAATCACTCAACACTTGAGTGTCTTAGCACATGCCATCTGCTTAGCACATATTGGTCCTTAACTCAAACTATGTATATTGCTCGATATACACTACTTACTCAACACATACTAAGTTATATTAAGTAATGACTTAAGTGTTTTGTCACCACCTTGTCAAAACCAAAATGAGATCAACAATCTCCCCCTTTGATATGAGTGGCAAAAAAAAATTTGTCATGCATATACAACCTAACTTATGTGCATAATGCAAATAATTTTTATGCATTACTTGGCTCTCATACAAAATTACAAAATTTGTAAAACCGATGACATAACTATCATACCTAATTTCATCAAAATTTTATAACTCCCCTTAAGTTGATATTTCCTTTCTGTAATTGAATTTTGTACTCCTGTTGAGTAAGTGTATGATCTTTTTCTGTCGCCTATTTCTACATGAGTACTCCCCCATTTGTATCCCCTATTTTTACATGAGTACTCCTCTAATCTTAGTACAATAGTACTAGAAATCTATTCAAGAAATTTAGAGTGAAACTTCCTTTTAGACCATTCCAATAGTTTAGTGTTTACATCCAGGTCTTCATCATTGATCTTCTCAACAATATTTACTAGTTTCTCAAGAATATGTTTCTCTTCATTAGGGGATGGGAGGCTAAAAGTGTCAAGAAATATGTCTTATATTTCATGAAGAACTTGCTTCTTCTTGTGCTCCCTTCTTGTTGTTTCTTCCTATGTAGAGCTTCCTATAGAATACTCATTTTCTCAATGGTGATTGTTGTAAGATCAAACTTTGGAAGCTCAATCACCTCATCAAGACTTACATCTCTATAATATATATCTTTTGATCTACTAGATGTATCTTCACTTGCCTTGATATTTGTAATGGGGTGGCATGATTGCTCAACCTTTGAAGAAATTGATTACTAGTATGAGTAACAAAAATTGGTAGAGTGACCAAAGTTTGTACGAAAATGTGTTCCTCTATAAAAATAGTCACCTTCAATTCTTCAAACTTTTCAATCTGACTTGCCTCTTCCTACTTTTCACTTTGTGTTTGTGATGTAGGTGCAGGACTAGCTTCTTGACCTAGTTTAACTTATGTTCCATTTTATCAACTATAAGTAAGGCTTGCTTATGTGAAATGAATGGCACTAGAGATAAATAAACTAGTTTTGTAACAACAACTTGTTGTTTAGTGCTTTCATTGTGTTCTTCTATAACTTTTACCTCTGGGGACACACTAGATGTGTCAATTTTCTTCTCCTCTGCTGATGCTATTACTACCTTTTCAATTTCTTCGATTCTCACCAATACAAGATTTGAGCATAGTTTAGCTGCCATGATGGATCCTTCAAAATATTCTTCAAATCATCATCTATCAAGGGATTAATGTTCTAAGTAGAATTGCAAGAAGCATCCTTTGTTTTTACTAAGTCTTGTTGACTTACTTGTTCTACATGTGGAGGACTAGCACTCAACACTTGTATCTCAGGCACACTTTGATCATCTTGGTGCTCATCCTCATTTATGGCCTCTCTTCCTATGGTTTCCTTAGTTCCTTCCACATGAACATCCTTGACTAATAAATCTTTTGTAGTCTTTGCTAATTTTTTTCCATCCTTCTTAGGATTTTTCCTATCTTACTCACCTTTCTCTGTTATAGCAGGAATGAGTAACTTGTAGATAGATCTCCATATAGCTTTACTATTATTTACCACATCCTCTATATTCTTCTTCAAGATATATAATTCTATATATTTTGGAGTAATTTTACCTTTGTGAAACTTCATAGCCTCATCTATCATTTTCTTTGGCAATTCAAGCACGACTTGGGGTAAAGTGGTTTCCCTAACCTATCTTCTAGTATGTAAATTGTATTGCCATTTCTGCCCAACTCTATCAAATAAAATGTTGGTTAATGAGTTGACAATCTCAATAGGTGTGGTCTTGAATGTGGCCATCATCTCATATATAGCTTCCTCCACATTATTCATATCTAATTTTCCTATCTTATCAAATTCAACATGTGTGAATCCTAAAAAATCAACATTATGCATAATATTATCACATAAGTTGTCTAAGTTAGAGGAGAGACTATGGCTTACCACCTAAAATTGACTCATTTCATCTAAATCTATCTTCTCCTCATCTAACTTGGTTGGAGCAACAAAATTTTTTCTCTTTTTCTTTTCTGACTGACTCGTCTCTTCAACAATAATAGTTCTTTTACCCTTAGGTTTTCTAGCTTCCTTCACTTGTTTTATAGTTGCCCTTGTACTAGCCTTGGTAATAGGTACTACTAGCTTTTTTTGTGTAGGTTTCAAAATTTTCTTTGGCTTTCTTACTACAAGTTCCTTTTCCTTTCCTCTTCTTCTTCTTCTCAAGCTTGGGTGCTTCCTCGACTTCTTCTTCCTCAATACCTTCTACATTTGTTGCCTGGTCTTCACCTTGACCTTGTGTGAGTGCCAATGGGGCTTGTCCCGATTCTTCCTCTTGTTCATCTTCATATTCATCATCTTCTCCTTCTCCCCCTTCACCAAATCTCTCCTTAAGCTTCCTCATAATTTCCAAATTAGGTGGCACTCTTGTCTATGTCTTTTCAAAATAGTGTTGTGATGGCTATAGATGCCTCATCCATATTAATTTCATAAGGTAATGGCTTCAACCATCTGACCCTAGGTATGGTTGCCTACACATATGTATGATCAACATCAAATAAGAAGAAAATATCATTATAATGTTTCTCCACTAGTGACACTAGAATCTTTAGTCTATGCTTCATAGATTTCTTGAAATCTTCAAAGTAGCTTGTCATCATTGTTTCAAAATTCTCTCCAAGTTGTTCTATCAACTCTAAAATATGCGTTATCACTGATCTGTTTGTCTTCCACACTATCTTTCCAAATGTGGGAAATGTATTATGTACATAAAATAATATACAAACCAACAAAGAAACAATTTTGCATGATGCACTTTTATCCTTCCTAATGTCATCCAACTTTTTAGATAGTTACTGAAGTTGTAACTCGGCTAGGTCATAGGAGTGGTCTCTCTTAACAATCTTGTATCCTAAATCTACTACTAGATTGAAAGAGATTTTGAGCACTCACTCTTATGAAAAAATAAATTATGGGATCAAAAAATATTTCTATGGACATCCCTCTCTTATTCCATACCAACTTTGTGTTCTTCTTTATCACTTCCTTTGCATCACTTCTCATGCTCTTTGGTTTGTCAAAGGTAGGATACCTTGTCACTCGGTGGATGATCCTCTTTGTGATTTTAGTAAGCCCATTTTCCAACCATAAAAAGTTATCATGTATTCTACTATGTATGATCTTTATCCATTCTATTTTGAATACATTAGGGAAATCTAGGGCATGGGTTAACTCTTTTCTTTATACAATTTTGTTCTCTTCCCTCAAGACTCCATGTACACAATTTTCTATATAAATATATAATTTCCATGTCTATAATACCTCCAACCTTACAAGTGTAACAACATCTAACAATTTTTATCATCAAAACTTGTGGTGGTATCATTGATAGTACACCAAATGGGTCTCCCTTATATGCTATCATAGGAATAGCTCAAAAGGGTGGTTGTCTAATTTCATTACTTATCAATTGCACATTAAAGTTATTTTCCTTCCTTCCTAACATTTGAAAAAAAGCTAGATGCCATGTTATATATCTAGGATTCATGAAAATTCAAAAAACAAAGCTTGACACTCAATAAACAACTTTTGAATTTGATGAATAGTAATGAGTAGTAGCTAAATCTAGTTCAAAAACACTTGAATCTTTCTCCTCAGTTCCCCTTAAGCTCTTTGTTCACTCCTTGATCTTTGATGAATGAAAATGAGTAAAAAATTGACTATATAACCCTTGAGATTTGGAAATTAATTCTTAATGCTTGTACAACTATAAGCTTGACTATCATAGGATTTCCCACTCACTTGACTTATATGTGATTTCCACTACACTTAGCAACCACAACAAGTTCAACCAATTCTAACATAATTCCATCACTTGGAAACAACATGAAAACTAAAAAAACTAATAGATTTCTTCTAGGTTCTAACCAATACATTGCATCTTAATTCATGCATATATTATCTTTTTAGATCTCATATTCTTGGAACTGATGTATGATATTATTTTGAAATATCAATCCCACACATACCTTTTGATTGCCTAGTTGGAGGTGATGTGATCACTTGATCCATTAGAAGAAGTGACCTCATATGAACTTGATGTACTAAAATCTTCCTTCTTCTTCCATGATTTTTTCATCTACACTTTGAACTTTTCAACATTGGCCTTTTCTTTGCCTTTATTGTTACCATTACTTGGTGCTAGTGATCTAGTTGTACAATTTTTGCTAACATGACCAGTCTTGAAATAACTAAAACATATAGTCTCATTAAACCATCTATTGTAGCTACCTTTTAAATGTGTTCTAATGCAATTCTTAGGAACATATCCATACTCTTGACAATAGTGACAATTGTACCTTGTGTTGTAATCCCAATTGTAGGATTTTCCATTTTGTTGTACCTTTGTCTATTTGTTTGATGTCCAATTGGCATTAGATCTACATTCATATGATTTATGTCCATGCTTAAGAAAATTGTGGAAATATCATTTAAATCTTTGTGTGCTTAAGGTCTTGGTCCTACATTTATGTGCCTGATGTTCTTTCTTGTTGCACTTATGATTTAACTCTTGAATTTCTTCTTAGAGTTCTAATTTGCATTATTGCTCCTATAAACATTTGTTGTATGACCTAACTTTCCACATTTATGACAAGTGGGTTTATAGTTCTTATCTTTTTTGTTTCATTGTTCACCACTTTTAGATGATTCTCCTTCCTAAGTGCTAGGGTATCCCAATCCAGTAGTATCATTGTTAGATCTAGGAGATCTCATCAGTCTCTCAAAGTATTTTATGGCTTCACTAGGTTTGTTGAAACTTTTAGAAAATTCATTTTCTTTTCTTAGTTCTTTCCTCAGTTGTTCATTCTTTCATTTCAATGTTGTTATCTCAATGTCCTTTCCATTTAATTCATGATTGGAAATCATCACTTGATTTATTGTTTCTAGTAGCATGCTAGAAATCCTTTGTACCTCTGATGTCTTTTCTTCTAGTCTATTGGTCAATATCCTTTTCTCATCTTCAATCATGACCATGTTTTCCTCAACTTTCTTTTTTTTCCTGGTCACCTCACATAGCAATACTAATTAGACTTCTTGTTCTATCTTATGATTTATGACCTCTTTAGTTAGGGCATCATTCTTTTCCATTAGATTTGCAACTGTTGCATCAAAATCACTTGAGTTTCCATTTGCAAACAATTTAATAGTGTCTTCCTCTTGGTAATGTGTGTCATTTTCCTCAATAGCTATCTCTTTCCTTCTCTTCTATGAACAAGCTATAGTTCATCTCTTTCTTCCATGAATCGGTGTAGGGCAAGCTAAATTTCAATCTTTTGGTTCTCAATAGTCTTTCCCAACTTGCAAATTTCCATTTTCAAGATCTTTCCTCAAAGATGTAGAGCTTTCCTTTCTAGAGAACAAACCTCTAATACCAATTGTTATAATTAACAATGGGAAAGTAAACTATGAGAGGGTTTGGGGGGAGGGGAGGGGTGAATCATTACTTCAAAAATTTAACCATAAAACATCCACCACACATCCATCTCACAATTTAACATGTAAATTGAAATAGCTAGCTACACATTTTCATCCATAGCATGAAACAAATAACACATAACATAATAAGTTTGTTACCTAGAAACCCTCCAATGAGAAGGTAAAAATGGAGTGGGGATGACACTCAAAATTCTTCACTACTACAGTTGTAGAGTGTATCCAATTAAGATTACAATTGTTTGATCATAAACTATGATCTACCATTTGAAAGGTCTTCCCTATTAAAGGCTTACAAAGACTATTAAATATTTACTCTATTAAAGGATTTCAACACCCTACTAAAAATGTGCCTTGTTAGAGGACTTAAACTTGCAATAAAATAAGCACCCTATTAAAGGATTTACAAAATCCTATTAAGACTACTTGGTTAAGATATTTTCATTGATTCACCTATTATAATGTTTCAACCTTGATCCTTTGGTTAGCACCTCTCTACTAGATATCAGATCTTCTCTTTCCTAATGTGTACTTGATCATCTTGATCAAATGTATCTCTTTTGTCCTTTAAATTCTCTACTCTATTCTCTCTAACTAATTCTACAATTCATATCTCTATCATAAACTCCATAGTCACCTTGAATTCTCTCTTTTCATTTAGCATTCAACTTTCTCTTCTTATCCCCACTTGCAATCTCTTTAGAGTTTTCCCTCCTTAATAAGACTTAGGTGAGGTAAGGTTAGGTAGGAATGAATAATTGTGATTCATCCATTTTTCTACTTAGAGCATCCCTTTTTCTAATTGGTTGCATGTACTACATAGGGATTCTCAATATACCTTCATATTTATCTTGTAGAATCATAAAAAAATCCTTAAGTCAGCCCAAAAATGGTTTACATAGGATTTTGTGCCATTACTAACAACTATTCCAAAAACTATTTACTTAACACTTGAAAGCTTTGATGCTCAGCATTGACTATATCCTTAATGTTGTAACTCAATTCCTAAATGACTCAACATCCACTATTTTAATTGGCATATTAATCACTCAACACTTAAGTGACTTAGCACATACCATCTTCTCAACACATAATGGTGCTTGACACTAACTATATATATTGCTCGACATACACTACTTACTCAACACATACTGAGTTTTGTTAAGTAATTGCTTAAGTATTTTGTCACTACCTTATTGAAACCAAAATGAGATCAACAACTCCACCTCAAGAATATCTATGTATAAAAGGATCTTATTTCTTAGTTACTTGTACATATCTTATGATCTTGAAAAAATTCAAATAAAAAACATATATGATGCTGAAAAAATCCTAAAAAGTACAAAATATCTTGAAAAAATTGATCATTTTAGTGGAAACCTAGCAATAGGCTCTTTGATGTATCACCAAAAGAATCAATGAAAAAAATACCAAAACATCATAAAAGAAACTACCAAGTGGTGGAATCATGGAAATAGGCATTTCTTGAGACCCTTACACCAATGTCTATCAGTCTTGCTTTGCACTCATTTCACTTTATTTTCACTATCCCTTGCCTAGCTTGGAACTAACTCTTGTCTAAGTCTAAGGGGCGCAAAATTCTTATCTTATTAGGGTCTCTTTGTGCATAGGTAATTCTTTGGAAACTTTATCAACAATATTTCTCAACACTTATTAGATACCTTAGCTATAGTCTAGGATGCTACAATATTTCTCACTGGCAAATTCCAGTCCTAAGGAAAAAATCATGTGACTTACGCATTTACACTTGAACATTAAACTTGATGAGATTTTATTGACTTTATTTTTCTTTGTATGTTCTCTATGAAAATTTCATTGCTGAATGTTTCCTCCCTAATAGTCTCTCAAGGATGTCATGGACTAGATGACTAGGGTCATGGAGCATGTTTTACTTTGTTTATGCTTGTGGGTATAGTATAGAAATACTCCTCTATCTAAGACCCCTAGGAGATAGTCCTAAATCTCCCTTCATAACCCTTGTATCTCTTGAAGGGGATCTACATAGTCCAACATTGACAACCATCTTGAGTCCTCCTCACAGAACCTAGCATATGTGGTGGTCTTAATTAGGACCCTCTGTTATCACCCAAATTGTCTCTACACCCATGTAATAATAAAACACTCCATAATCCTTGCATGATGGCCTACTATTAGTCAAGTCTTGAACATGTATCCAAGCTCATCTACTAGCTCCTAGAAACCCTCGCACCCTCTATATAGTCACCACTTAAAGGATGATAGCTCATCAAACAACTATCGATAGTATGTGACATCTTTGCTATGTAGCTAAGAGATAAAGCCACAATATCTATAGATGTATGGGTATTCCCTCTCTTAGGGTTGTAATCATAGATGGATCACTTTTACATGGACCTATTGCCAAATTTGTTCCAACACTACCCTATATGCCCATGTCCTCCCACTATGGTATACTATCTCATATAGCTCATGGTACATATCAGATAGGATAGTCGGTCCCTATACCATCCACCATGGCCTTCCTATTAGGTCCATCATTAACCTCCCCCATCCATACAAGAAGCCCTTCTAGCTTATGCATGTGACTAGTGCTTGTGCTAACAAGCATCATATAATGCATAACTCTAGGTACTACTAATAATATTCTTCTATCAATCTCTCCCATGTGAAGGGCCTATCTAGGATGGTAATATCCTCTAAGAGTGCCTGTAATGTTTCCTTTCACTCTCCTAGGGCCTAATCATAATATGTTAGTGACACATAAATCTCATGTTAGCACCCATAATAAAGAGATGAAGTGCAAAAAATAGACATATTCATTACACTTGCTATGTCCTCGTGACATGGTACTCACAAGATTCAATAATCCTCAAGTGTTATTATGACCTCTCTAATGGGAAAATAAAACATGTTATGCTCACAATTCCACCTCTCTACTAGCATGTTCAAGAGGCTATGGTTTGCCTAGATATGGGGCAAATGTAACAACCACTCAGATCCCATGGTCACAACAATCCTCCTTTGATCCTCATCTAACTAACCTACCAATATCAGTCCCACTACCTCACAGGCCCTAATGTGTAACATTAGGAACATGATCTACAAAAATGAGTCTATGTGTTAGTACATGTCCTAATGAAAACCAAAACATGACTATAAACATCTCTACTTTTCTACCCAAGGACAAAATCTAACATTCAAATTGAGAAATGATACAACTCTGACTCATACATGCAAAGTTGGTTGACCAAGTATCATACAATACTTTCTCCAATAGTCATGAGATACTATCTCTTTGTACAATACTTCACATAGTATCATATGAATAATGGGTAGGACTCATATGATACTTTGCTTAGTACTCATGCAATACTTTCCAAATCTTAGAAGTATTGTACTATAGTTCTTAGAACCATTATGCAATAAAATATTAAGTATCGAATGAATTTTTTCATGAAAATTCTAAAAACATACAAAAAACTATTAAAATGATCAAAAAGTGACTTAAAATGCTTGGAAAACTGAATACTTACTAAAGCCCCATACTATGGAGGTCAGTTATGCAACTAGTTGCACTCAAAATGGTGAGATACAATTAGAATCCCTCCTTGCACCATCACTATCTCTCTCTAGATGCTCTAAGATCTCAAAAATAAAATAAGCAAAATGAATTGAAAATGACCCCTTGGACCCCTTTTATACCTTTTGACCTCATTTTGACCTAAGTTTTGAGATCCTTAGAATTGCACAAAAATTGCACCCCTGGCTAATTTTGACATCATAGATCCATTTTGAAGATCAAAATCAAAATATGAGTTCATCTTCATGGTCAAAATCATATTTTAGAATTTCCTTCTTCTATGTAGTTGGCTGACCTTTCAAGGCCTAATCTCAAAATCTTGCAAGGGCATCACTATTTCCTCATTCCTTCACTCTTCCATGCTTCTTTCTCATTCCATTTCATCTTTCTTCATGTTTTGACCTAATTTTAATGCCTTACCTTTCTAGTCAAACTTCATCAAAACTTGGGCATCTCGTCACTTCTTGGTGGTTTCTCTTTGGTTTGTATAATTTTTATATCATCATGGACCTTACTTTATCTCAATGTTATCATATTTTTCTAATTTCCACATCTCCTCTACCTCATTTCAATTTCAATCTCAAGGGGTTAGGAATATTCTATCATCACTACAAATTGTTTTTCTACTATGAATATCTAATTCTTAGGAGCATATAATTAACCTTTTCATTTAATCTTGATCTATCTACTTACTTTACATGAAATATTAGCACTAATCTCAAGTTTTGACTCTCTCTCTCTCTCTCTCTCTCTCTCTCTCTCTCTCTCTCTCTCTCTCTCTCTCTCTCTCTCTCTCTCTCTCTCTCTCTCTCAATACTACTAGTAAAAAATGTGTATTCAAGATCTACTTTTTATAAATTTGGCTAAGGTAGATAATGGATGTTGTAATTTATGGAAACATATCTTCAATATGAAGAAGGTAGACCTTGAGGAATGCATTATGTTATTTAAACCTAGAAATTTTTCTAAGTATCACTTAGTTTATTTGGCAAAATAGATAGAGTTTTGATCAATGTAGTTTACAGAAGTCATATTAGCACATGTGTACTTGAGGAAAGGTAGTTCATACTATGATAATGACATGTTCAAGAGTGTAGGATAATATATATATAGTATGAAAAGAGTTATACATAGTTTACTACTTATGGAAATCTACATGCAAAATAGAGCATAATAGAGTTGGGTATTTTAGGTCAAGGAATTTTTTTTTTAAAAAAAATAATTACTTAAGTGATTAGGGATGGCATCCTTGATGTTAAAACTAGGTTAGTGAAATATAATATTACAAATTTTAAAGTGTGTAAGAGCATGAAGGTTGATTGGGTAATAATGTTGTAATTGTAAAGGTATAAAAGAAATATTGAGAATGTGAAGTTTTGAGAAGTAACATATATGATGTTTGATATGTGAATTCTAATGTATTATTAGATTAATGTGACTTGAGATAAAAAAACATTGTTGAGAAACAAAGGAAATATCATATACTGAAGATATCATCCATAGTATAAAAGAGGTTTTTGTATCTATCTCTTTGTATTAAGGAACTACGTAGTATATTTCATGTTTGGGAAGTGGGATCATTTTGCACACATTTTATATTTGTATATAAAAACTCCTAATAGGGGTTGATTCTTCTAACAATTCCTAAGTCATCTAACAAGGATTGGGCCACTTTATGGATGTAGTAGAATCCTAATAAGGTCAATATCTTTAACCAGATACTTTTGATTAGTGGATCATTTTGTTGGTACCATCCCCACCAAGGTTTTCCCTTGGCCAAGGTTTCCCTAGTTAATAAAAATGGTGTTATGAGTTCTCTTATTCCATGGATATATTTACTATTCAATATAGTTAGTTTACTTTCATATGCAAGTTATAAGGTTGTTAATAATATCTAGTTTTGGGCTATAGTTTATAATATATTGATTCACCTCCTCCCACACCCCCCACCCTCTCAATATTTCCTATTTCTAAAAATTGTATGAGAGCACATTTACTTAGAAAAGGCTTACTAGCTAGAGTAAGATCCATATGGATTTGGAATAGTTACAAAAGAACTTAGAAGAAGCTCTTGAGCAAATTGATATTCTCACTAAAGAAATAGATACTTTGAAAGAAAGATATGAAGATGATAAAGACTACATCGAAAAGATGAAAAAAAAAGATTAATCATCTAAAATATAAGAAAGAGCCTAAAGATAAAATCAAGGAAAATGATGAAGTTTCAAGATTGAAGAAAGTAAATGAGATATTGAAGCATGAACTAAAGTTTACTGATCTAAAATTGAGCATGAAGAAAGATGATAGAAAAGTTGAGTCAGATCTGAAATTTGAGAATGCATATCTAAGATCCAACCTTACAAAAGTTACATCTAAACTTGAATCTACCAAGTTGTAGTATGAAGAACTTGAGAAATACAATACCATTGTGAAAGGAGAGTTAACTTGGTCTAAGAAACAACTAGAGAATTTATATTCCAGTAGTGAGAAGATTGGTGAACAAATATATTTTTAGAGATCTTCTTATAATAAAAATGGTTGTGGATATTTCATTGGAGAAAATTGAGCTAAGAAATCTAAAGCTAGAAAGGAACCTAATCCTAAAATTCATGTTGATTGATGGAGGCATAAACATGATAACCAAGATACTAAGAGGGGGATGAATCAGAATCTTAAGAAATTTTACTTTTCACCAATTCATCATTTATCCTATGCATGTAAAACTTGTAATGATAAGCTGACCGTAACATGTAAAACTTATCTATCATATGCATGAAAATAAACATATAACATAATATTTGTTACCTTGAAACCCTCCAAGGTGAAGGTAACACTAGGGTGAGGATGACACCCACAAATCTTCACTACTGCAGTAGTAAAGTTAACCTATTATGGTTACAATGTTTAATCATAAAATATGATCTACGTTGTGAGGGGCTTACCTTGTTGAAATCTTAAGAGACTGCTAGGTCTCACCTTGTTAGAGGATTTAACACTTACAACAAAGTAAGGACTCTATTAGGATATTTACAAAGATCTATTAAGACCACTTTGTTAAGAGATTTACCTTGATTCAAGTCATTTAGAACTAATTTAGTACCTAACTCTCAATATGCTCTATAAGTTGATTTCAAGTCTTCTCCTTGCTAACTGATCCTCTCCTCTAATATGATAAACTTTTCTTTCCCTTTCACTTCTATGATTAGGTCATTTTTTTTGTTAAGTGATAGAAAAACCCTTCATTGACTTATGATCTAATTTCAATTGCATAATACTCCATGTTTTCATATACACATGTATCTTCTCATCTCCCTCTCTCATTGATCTAGGTTAGGATCTTCTCTATTTAAAGAGTTTCATAAAGAGTTTTCTAGATGCTTCCATATTTTGCCTCTCCATCCAAATCATTGATCACACAACATAGGGATATGTAATCCACTTCATTAACTCATAAAACTCTCTACATGTATTAAATATTTTGTAACAACCTCTACATGTATTAAATTTTTTTTCCAAGTCAACCTAAAAAATATTTTACCTCAAAATATTTTCCATTTTTAACTTTTATGTAAACTTTGTATTTCTCGTCCTTTATTATTTTTTGATGCTTGACATTGTTGGTGCTCAACCTATAATGTGTTCTTTTGATGCTTGACATATACCATGTAACTCAACACTTGTATGTTTGAAACTTGTTTGGTCGCTATTGAGCTCAACTCATATAGAAAATACTCAATGACCATAAACTTACTCAACTCCTATAGAGATTGGTAGATAGTTTCTTATGTACATGACTCAGCCTATATAAAGTAGCTTGGTTGAAATGATGACAGTTTGACTATATGTTATAAATGACTAAGTTTTTGACACTAATAGACAACAATAGTTAGAGATACCAACAATCTCCCCCTTTGACATTAGTGGAAAAAACAAATTTTCATACTTACATCATTACAATACAATTTGATATAAAATATCCCACTAATTCTTATGACCTATACAAATGAACAATAATTAAACAATGTTAAAATGAATAACAATTCATTTTCCCCTTATTCAAATAATTTCAAATCTATTTCCCCCTTTACTTTATTTAAATCTATTTCCCCCTTATTTTTTAACACTTATGTCAATGCTACCAATACATATGTATTTTTTCTATCTATAAGAAAACATATATCATTGTAATATCTTGTGACTAATTCTTTAAGTATCCTCATCCTCATTTTCATCTTTTTCTTGAATTCTTCAAAATAAGCATCCATTATATTATCAAAAATTTCTCGCAATTGAGTAATGTACTAATTAATTTGTCTTGTCATTAGTTTGGCTTGTTCCCACACAACATCACCAACACCATGAAAATAATTCTAGATATAAAATAAAATACATACAATGAAGGATCCAAACTTACACATTGAATTCTTTGATTTTGTAATAGACAATAGATTCTCTGCAAGTTGTAGTCTTTGTAGCTCGGTAAGATCATATTCATTATTTTTCATCACTATCTTCCACACTTGATCAACTGGCATACATGGCACACTATTTAATCTGATTAACTTGTAGAATTTGTGAGCTATGACTCTCACTAAAAATTTGATTAGTGGTTTAGAAATATTTGTGATGGATAGAGCATGACCATTCCACTTAGCTCCTATGTTTTCCTCAATTTCCTCACAATTTAGGCATCACATGGTTTTCTTCTTGTCTAGGGTTGGATAGACTATAACTTTATGAATCATTTTTTTGTGATTTCTATGGGCCCATTTTTTAATGAATAATTCATGTGATGGATTCTTCTCAAAACAACTTTAATCTATTCAATCTTGAAATTCTTTGGAAATTCTAGGGCACTAGTTAACACTTTCCTTTCAACAACTTTAAATTCATCCTTCAAGATTCCTCCATTACATAACTTCTCATATGCTTCTCTGATCTCATAGTCTCCCACTTTTTTGATTTTAGACATGTAAAAATTCTAACATCGTGGATCATAATGACTTTGGGCAGTATTAAGGATAACACACCCATTGAATCTCCTCTTATCACAATTTCTAGAATAGGACAAAACTTTGGTGGAGGACAAGCCTCACTCTTCACCAATTAGATTCTACTAACCTCTTGAATCATTCTAGCAGTAGATGAAGATATCATATTCATTGTTAGGGTTTTAAGTCCTTTCTTCTCTAGATTACTCAACACATCTCAAATCTTCACTCATTCTCTCAAATTGCTAACTTGCTTTGTGCTCTTGAAATCTATATGCAAGATATTAGATAATATCTTTGAAATTTGATATATACCTTCTTTTGATCGATTTAGGGTCTCCGTAATGTTGTGTACTTTTGTAGGTGGAAGCCAGCTATCTCAATTGATATTGGTGCCTTTTAACTAGGGCTTAGCTTTACAACTTGGTCTCTTCCATATCACTCAATCTCTACCATTCTATTTAGTCTCTACCATTTGATTTGGTCTCTACCATTCCACTCTAAATTTTTTAGTTTGTGTTGCAATGCTCAATCAATATAGACAATTTTACTAATACTCAACAACATTTCACATATTTATTCTTATGCATCTTCACATATGCTAATATGAATTTTTGGCACATTTCATTTAATGAACTAATGTATAATATATCAATTAAGTGTATAGTTCCATACACACTTTTCTTTCTTAGCTTGAGATGACATGATCACCTTCTCCATTGGATTGGGTGACCTCAACTCCATTTTCTCCACTATTTCCATCTTCAACTCTCTTTTTTCATTTTTGATTCATTTCTTTCCCAGATTTCTCAATGTCTACTTTGCCTTTGCCTTTTTCTTTTGCCTGATGTTTTGAATGTACATGAGTTTTACAATTCTTTCATAGATGTCCAAACTTGTGACATTTGGAACATGCATTGTTAGGTACATAATTCTTTCTCTAATTTTTCTACTAAGGTTTTGTCTATGATTTGCATTCATATGCTCCATGCCCATACTTTTTATAGTTATAGCAATATCCTTTAAATCTAGGTGTAGTAGATGAATTCATTATTCTTTGACGTATTCTCATATATTTGATGTCCTTGTTTATTGTAATTAAAATAGTAACCAATAAACTTAGGTTTAGGATTTTACATACCATGTTTGCTATGACAAACGTTTGTAGTATGAACAAGTTTTCCATAGTGATAACATGTTGGTTTGTCCTTTGACTTTGCATTCCTCAATTCTCCATCCCTGGATGATTCTCCTTGCTTTGTGCATGAATGTCTCCTCCCATTAGAATAGTTGGATGACTTCATAAGTTCTTCAAAGTACTTCATTACCTCTAGTGATTTGTTGAATCTCTCCATAGATTCTTTCTCAATTTTCAATTCATTTACTAATATGTCCTTCTATGATTTGAGATTTGCAATTTCCACATCCTTGTGATTCAATTCCTAATTTTCAATCATTAGTTGATCTATAATTTATATTTGTATGTTTGTAAGCATCTGCACATCTGATATCCTTTCTTCTAGTTTGATAGCCATTACTCTTTTGTCTTCTTCAACTTTCTTCTTTTGTTCAGTCACTTCATATAGTCTTACTAATTGGATTACATGTTCTCTTTTTAGTCATTGTATTTCTTCATTCAAGAGTTTGTTCTTTTCAAGTAGATCTGTAGATGTTTTGTCATTTGCATTAATTAACTCAAACAGTCCTTTAGTTTCAACTTCTTCATAAGAAAATTATTTTATTTGGATAGAAATTTCCTTTCTCCTTTTTAGGAAATCCTTCAAATCTTTTCTTTCTTTCTCAAGTTTATGCAGTATGGGTTGGATGCCAATCATTTGATTGTCAATAACCTTTTCCAATTTAAAATACTTCATCTCCAAGATCTAATCTCTAATTGATAAAGCTTCTCTTAGAAAAACAATGCTCTAATACCAATTGCTGATTGATGGAGGCATAAACATAATAACCAAGATACTAAGATGGGGGATGAATCAAAATCTTAATCACTTTTACTTTTCACCAATTCATTCAAAAATCAACCATTTATCCTATGCATGTAAAACTTGTAATGATAATCTTATTGTAACATGTAAAACTGATCTATCACATGCATAAAAATAAATACATAACACAATATTTGTTACCCAAAAACCCTCCAGGGTGAAGGTAAAACTAGGGTGGGGATGACACCCACAAATTTTCACTATTGTAGTAATAAAGTTAACCTATTATGATTACAATGTTTGATCATAAAATATGATCTACCTTGTGAGGGGTTTTCCCTATTAAAATCTTAAAAGATTGCTAGGTCTCACCTTGTTAGAGAATTTAACACTTACAACAAAGTAAGGACTCTATTAGGAGATTTAGAAAGATCTATTAAGATCACTCCATTAAGAGGTTTACCATGATTCAATTTGGTTAGAATTGATTCAATAGCTAACTCTCGGTATGCTCTATAAGCTAATTTTGAGCCTTCTCCTTACTAATTGATCCTCTCTAATCTAATAAACTTGTCTTTCCCTTTCACTTCTATGACTAGGTCGCTTGTTCTGTTAAGTGATAATAGAACCCTTCACTAACTTATGATCTAATTTCAATCACATAATACTCCTTGTTCACATATACAAATTTCTCTTCTCTTCTCCCTCTCTCATTGATCTAGGTTAAGATCTTTGCTATTTAAAGAGTTTCATAAAGAGTTTTCTAGATGCTTCCATATTTTGCCTCTCCATCTGAATCATTGATCACACAACATAGGGATATTTAATCCATTTCATTAACATATAAAACTCTTTATTTATTAATTTTTTTGTAACAACCTCTACACATATTAAATGTTCTATACAACTTGACTTGAAAAATATTCTACCTCAAAATTTGTTCCATTTCTGACTTTTATGTAAAATTTGCATTGCTTGGCCTTTAATATTCTCTAATGCTTGCCATTGATGTTACTTGGTTTGTATTTTGTTCTTCTAATGCTCAATATATACTATGTAACTCAACACTTGTATTCTTGAAAATTTCTTGATCATTATTGAGCTCAACTTATATAGAAAATACTTGGTGACCATAAACATAGTTGGCTCCTTTAGAGCTTAGTATATACTTTCTTATGTACATGACTCAACCTGTATAGAGTATCTCGATCATAGTGATGACCATCTGACTCTACCTTATAAATGACTAAAATTTTGACACTAATAGACAATAATAGTTAGAGATACCAACAATTTATTAGCCTATGCAAGAAAAAGAAGATCTAAGCAAGATTGAGTGAAATCAGTTAGTTGATAAACCTAAGGAGATTGAACAAGTTAATCAACCTAAAAAAGTTGATGAACCCAAGAAATCTAGGAAAATTGAGTCACCTAAAGATGTAAGATATGATTTCAAAGGTAGATGATATGCATATAATGAAGTTGGTCATATGAAAAGACATTACACATGCAAGACATTTGAATAAGTTACTAATTTTTATTGTTATAATTATCATGGTTTTGGTCATAAACCAATAAATTGTAAGAAACCTAAGTTTGATAACAATAATAGAAATATTAAATTTTTTAGAAGTACTAACCCTGTAGGAAGAAGATATGAAGAAGGAAATAATGGATCAAGGAACAACATTGTGTTTTACAAGTGTAACAACTTTGGACATATAGCTAGAAATTTTAGAGTGGCTTTGAATCATCCTTGACCCAAATTTGGAGAAAATGCACCAATATGCCAGTCATGTAACAAATTTGGTCATATAGAGAGATTCTATAGAATGGATATGAGAAACATCAATAGGAATCCAAACTTTGGAAGAAATATGAACAGGAATGATAGAAGAATATATAGTAGCAATGATAGTAAAAAAGAAAGCATAAAGGAACATGTAGAAGAATTCAAAGAAGCATTTTTCAAAGATAAAGATCCATAAAGTTCACATGTGGTGTTAGAAGAGCAATAGTTTGAAGCATTTGAAGGAAAATTGAAGTCAAAAATTGTATTTTATTCATCTTATTTGAATTAAGTACTTTATATAAGCAATTAAGCATTAGAAAGGTAAAAGTGATGATAGTGAGAAAGTTAAGGTTTGCATAGTTAGTATGAGGAATACTATGATACATTAAATCCTTGATTAAGAGAAATAATTATTTGGAGATTGTATGTGAGTGTGCAAAGGAAATTGAGTTTCCTGGAAATGAAAAACAACTTTTCAGTGATTGCATACTTGGGCAATTAATGCAATGATGAATTGAAAGAAATTCAAGGATCAAAATAAATTGATGGAGTACTATTTTATTGTACAAGAGTTGAAGGAGTAACTTAGAGTAAATTTAAGGTAAAGTTGAAAGATTTTTCAAATGCAAGTAGAAGAAACCCTAGTTTTATGAAATTGAGGTATTTATCTAATTTCAAAAATTTTATCTGTGAATTTGAGTTGAAAATTTGTGGTAGGCATGGATAGTATTTTTATTCACTATGTTGAGGATGAGGCAAAATCGAAGGTCAAGGTTAACCCTATTCAATCCTTGGAGAGAGACCCTACAACAACAATTTTCATTACTCCAAATAGAACTCTATATTTGGAAACCATAGGAAGTTATCTAAAAACTAAGTTTGAGACAGTAGGAGAAGAAAGTATATCAAAGGAATTCGATCATGTTTACAACCAATATATGTTATTTAAAAGTGGTTATGAACACCTAGAACATAATGAGATAATAACATTTTTATTTTCACATGACTTTGACAATGAGGATTCAGTAAAAGTTATATTGAGTAGGATTCATGATAAGTAGTTCTGGTTAGGAGACAATATAGTAGACATATCAACTAACCTAATTCATGAAGTAACTAGACTATTCCAATTAATGAAAAGAATGTGAAGAAATTTGTATTAGAAAAAAATGAATCTAAGTACAATGGGAAAGGAATTGTGATAAGCAAGATAAAGAAACATAATGTGATATTCATATGTAGGATCATGACATCTAAAATATGTGCTAGTTCTAGAGAGGATGACATGGAAACAAGTTTCATACATGTAGCCTATAAGATGTGTGTAGAAAAAGTATAAGTAAAAATGTCTAAAATCTTGAGAGTGCAATTAATAGAGAACTTGGAAAGGATTAAGAAAGCAAAGACATTCAATTCAGATTTAAATCATTGATTGCTCACATGTTTTTCCATTCAATTAAGAGATTTCCATTCCTATCTATAATTGAATTTCTTAACAATGATAAATGCATTGTTGAAATGATTAATAATTAGTATAGAAGATAACTAGTTGATAATATTGAGAGTAGTGTGGATCATAGTGTGAAGACCTTCCAAGAAGAAATAAAATAGAGGTGCAAGATCCCACCTTTAGTTGTAAAGTTTTTCAAGGATGACATATGCTTTATGGTTGATACTTTTTTTCCTTACATTGAGCTAATTGAACCAAGAATGATATATGTTGAACTACTTGGTAATGAGGTTATTGCAAGTTTAAGGATATGTGGAAGTAATTATGAAGTTAGCAAGAGATGATGAGTTCAATAGGTTTGGAACCTATAAGGAAATTATGCAAGTAACTACTCAAGCTTAGCTTGAGAAATATACAAACAAGAAGATAGAGGCCACTATGAGGAAGATCATGGAGAAACAAAAAATGACCCCAAAATAAGTAACATCAATAAGATAGACAATTAATAGAATGAAGTAGAGTGACCAAGAAGGAATCACATGTGTGCCACCACTAGTAGTAATAGGGCCATCAGAAGGTATAACTATTGTAGAACCTCAAGAAATAGCATTAGAAATACTCTATGCCATAGTTTCCTAGGTACAACCTACAATTTTATAGCCAATACAAAAGGATAAAGGTGAAGAGGAAGTAAGTATAATAAGAGTTCAAATAGAAACCCCTACTGGTACTAGGAGGTCAGGAAGGTTGACAAAGGTAAAGTAAGAACAAGATGAGTCACCTATCAAGAAGATAACCAAGAAGATGTCCATTGAACTAGGTAAAAGAAGAAAGACATTGCAAATAGTTGAATTAGATGAGTTAGATGAAGAGGAATTAAAGGACAAACTAGTTGAAAAGTTAGAGACAAGAGTGAAAAAACCTTCTAGAAGAAAATCATGGAAGCCAAAGGTTGAGAATTTGAATGTTCAAATCATAAACAATAACAACTTTGTATAGTTGAATAAGTTTTATGATTATTATTATTATATGGATAGATTGTAGATGGAGAATGTTTTAGTTAGGCACATGATAATAAATAAATAAAAGATTTAAAGATATTCATAAAAACATACCAAAATATGTGTACAATAGATTTATTAATAGGAGAAGAAGAGTAGTAGATTATGACAAAAGAATTATAGAAAACCTAATTAGGAAATTTTATGAAGTTAATAGTGATGATGACATGGAAAGGATAATGAAGGGTAGTAAGTCCTTGCTAAGAAACAAAAAGAGAGAAATTTTGTGAATGTGTGGTAACTATGAAGAAGTGAACAAAGAAATAGAGAAAGCAATCGTAAAATTTATCTTATATACCTAGTGTTGTTTAGACAAGCCAATATTTTGGGGGGGCAACCCCTATGACAGAAAAGAAGACATTACCAGTCGATATCATAATAACACCAAAGAAGTCTACAATGACTATATCAATGGAATAGGTTGAGAAGGACACAACAATGACAAAAGCTACTCTAAAAATCACTATTAAAATTGACACAATACAAATTGACAACACTAATATCAAAATTGATATAGTAGAGGATCAATTTAAGGATTTTGGAACAAATATTGGCAATTTGGTGAGCTACACTAGCTCTAAAAAATGAGGAAGAAGAAGAATAGAAGAAAAAGAGGAAAGAAGAAGAACAAATGAAGAAGAAAGAAGAAAAAAGAGGCAAGAAGAAGAAGAAAGGAATAGATCTAAGAATGTAGACAAGAGGAATTGACAAATAGTAATACAAGATTCCTCATTCTTACCTCAACTTAAGTATATAGAGATTGAGTTTAACAAAGTAGAACTCCAACATAAAGAAAATATTTTGTTGAAGAATCATGAGAAAGGTAAGACACCTTTAGAATTAGCTTTAGAGAATTTATCCAAAGATGATGATGATTAACTAGGCCTAATGTCATATTTGAGAAAGTTATTTGAGAAAAATAAGAAAGTAAAGAGTTTGGAAAGAACCTTGGGAGAAAGATTAGACAGGCATTTGTAGAAACCTAATGATTTCACCAAGGAGATAAGAAGATGTCTCAAGGAAGGAAAGAAATTTTGTGGATAATATAATTTTTCATACAATCACACTACAGACATAAATAATGAATTTGATGCTAAGATGAATGAGCTACAAGTTTTGACAATAATATTGTAGCAACCAGATACTAAAATTGAAGATGTTGAGGTAAAATTGTACAAGTTTGTGATGACATCAGAATCATTGAACTAGGGAAAGAGAACTTAATAAAGAGGTTCTCTTTGCTAAAGAGCACCTAACCCTAAATATTAGCAATGTACAAAAGCAGCTTGAAGAATTTCTTGCAGCCAAGACATCATATGAGAAATTTGTGTATATAGATTTGAATACAGTAGAGGTGGCATCCTATGGATTATTTACATTACTCAACATATCAAAGGAAGTCAAGGAAACTTGGTAGAAAGAATTTGAGAGCTTGAAAACAAGCTTTGCAGATTGAGTATTAAGAGTTTCAAACTCAACATAAAGGAAGGATTATACAATTTTGATCTGTACATAAGTTTTGGCACATTTGTCATTAATGTCAAAGGGGGAGATAAAGAAAAGGAAAATCATATAGATGTATGTATATTTATATAGATCTATGTATTTAGAAGGATAAATAAATAAAATGATAAGGAGACTATTGTATAGATATGTATGAAAAGAGGATTAGTTAAAGGGGGAATTATATAATTAGGACATATAAGGAAAGATGGTTAAGATGTAATGATCCATAATTTTGAATTTTTTTAAATTTTTGCTAAGGCCAAGATTTGTAAAATTTTGAATTTTTTCATTTTGGGACTTAGCCAATTTTCCCATATGTTGCCATCAATGCCAAAGGGGGAGATTGTTGAAAATTTAGCTAAGGTAGACATTGGATGTTATCATTTATGGAAACATATCTTTAGTATGAAGAAGGTTGACCTTGAGGAATGCATTATGTTATTTATGCTTAGAAAATTGTCTAAGTATCACTTAGTTCATCTAGCAGAACAAATAGAGTTTTGATTATCATAAATAACAAAAGTCATATTGGTGCATGCACATTTGAGGAAAGTTATTATAGAATATGATGATGACATATGGAAGAGAACAAAACAATATAGACAGTATGGTAAGAGTTACAAATAGTTTACCAATTACAATAGTATACAAGAAGAACAAAGAATAACAATGAATTGGATATTTTGGTTTAAGAAATGATTTTCTTTACAAAATAATTACCTCACTAGTTAGGGATGACATTATATATTAACTCTAAGTTGGCTAAAAATAATAATGTAGTTTATAAAGTGTGTAAAAGCATGAAGGCCAATTAGGAAATAATACTAAAATTATAATGGTATAAAGGAAAGATTGAGAATGTGAAGTTTTGAGAAGTAATGTATGTGATGTGTGATATGAAACTTATGATGTATGATCAAAGGAATGTGAATTGAGATAAAGTTTTTTTTTGAGAAGAAAAAGCAATATTAGCAATAGTATAAATGAGGTTTTTGTATCTATCTCTTTGTATTGAGGAACTACATTGTATATTGCATGTTTGGGCAATGGGCTCCTAACATGGTTGAGGCTTCTAACAAGGCCTAAGTGCTCTAACACAGATAGAGACATTATATAGATATAATAGACTCCTAATAGGGCTAATATCTTTAACCAAATATTTTTTTATTAGTGGATCATTTTGTTGGTACCATCCCCACCAATGTTTTCCCTTGGCCAAGGGTTCCCTAGATAACCAAATATTGTGTTATGAGTTCTCTTATTGCATGGTTATGTTTATTGTTCAACATAGTTAGTTTAATTTCATATGCAAGTTATAAGGTTGTTAAAAATATTTAGTTTTTGGATAAAGTTTGTAAAATATTGATTCACACCACCCCCGCCCCCCCTAGTATTTCCTATTTTTAACATTTCTATCTCTCTCTCTTTGTACTTCATTCTTTGGAATTCGATCACTTTGTTGCTTGCTTGGCTTCTTCATTCTTTGGTGTAATGTGCCCTCCAGATTTATCGCACATTAGTCAAAGAGGGGCAAGTGTAATCACTCAAAAATGGTCATCTAGACTATTAGCCCCCTTCTTGGCATTTTAAAAAAAATTATTAAATAACTTATTTTGATCAAATCCCCAAAAATCAATTTATTTGATTTTATCCTATAGTTTGACCACTATATCCTAAGTTCCTTTTTAATTAAAAGGAACATTTCCCCACTTTAATTAAATAAAAGAACCCAATCATCTCTTATCCTAAGTTGCACACATAAAAGAATTTTACTACTTTAAAAATAAAAGAAAAGTCTTTTTGTCTCACATAGAGACACAAAAGTCAACTCTCCACCCTTGATTAGATACTCTTGCTTCATGATCTCCACCATCTATATTTATTTATAAGAAGGATCTCTCTCCTCATTTTGGATCAAATCTTTTGTTACTATTGTTACGCTCCAAGTTTTTTGATGGGGACACCACCCAAGCACAGAATGAACACAATAGGAAAGGGAAAATTGTATTAACTGTGTAAATATGCTAATACATTCAATACGGAGAAAATAGACTTCAAAACATGCCCTAAGGGCTTACAATAGCATAAGTTTGGAGATAGATTCTTCTCCCAGTACCTTCTCTCAAACTCCACTCCAGAACTGCCTTTTACAATGCCAAAAATGTTCTTAAATAGACCCCAGAGGGTTAAGGATTAGGAATACATTCTAGAAAGTGCTAGTTGGCATCCACCGACCAAATAGAAGGTTCTAGAAGTTGCATTAGAAGTCGGCACAAATTTAGAAGAATCCAGAAATGGTAACCGAACTTTCGTGAGGCATAACTTTTGAACTGTAGCTCCGATTGACAAACCGTTTACATTTTCGAAAAGCTCTCGAAGTGCTCTATAGCCCTACAGACTAGCTTTGCTTGTCCCCCATTTTTTGGTCCTGTTTGAGGTCATTTAATTCCCCTAACCTGACTTTGAAGCATTTTTAGGATGTCTCCAAAAATTGAAAAACTGTAATAACTTTCAAACCGTGGGGCCTTTTGACCTGATTCTTTTTCTGGAATGCTCTAAATTATAATTAAAATCATCCAACCAATTTACACCTTATAGTTCACCAAAATTATGGATCAAATAAATAATCCTATTTTTCCAACATTTACACATATCCCAAGGTGTTCAAATACTCTATCCTAGAACATTGATAGTGGAACTGTGAGAGTTAGAACCTTTATTTGACCCAAATGGGTATCCATAAATGAAAACACATGAAACAAAAACTAAATCTAAGTACATTTTTTTTTGGGTGACACAGGATTGCCCTTATACCTCTAGATTCTCCTACATCATTTTTCTAGGTACTTTTGGAGCTTTGGAAGATCTTGTGGCCTCATACTCTCATTTGCATATCATAATAACTTAGAATCATGTTTCATTACCATAGTTTCCTCTTATGCATTAGAATAACACACCTATTTTAATTAGAAGGATTGTAATACTCTCATTTTTCTAGGTAGTTTTCATTCCATATCTCATTCTATAGCTTAGTTTTCACTTGCATTGCATTGCATGTGGATTCCTAGACACTAGCATCTTTTCTCTTGTTTGACAATCTCCCATTTAATGGTGTAATTAAAAGGGGCTACATTCTTATACTCATTTGAGATCAATTTCATTCATATTTACATCGCTTTTTAAGTCATGATTAGGGAGCCCTATGTCATCATTTGAGGCTCTCAATCCATGGGATCCCTCAAATAGAAGGACTTAGAGAAGTGCACTTTCTGAGTGTACAACAAGAGGAAAGATTCTTACACATTTATTCTTTCCTACCTCAAATATTCTCTCAAAATTTATATGACATAACCTTCTATACCACAATAAACTATTATCATTCTTAGCTACCAAGAATTTATTCTTAGAAATATTGAGTTAAAAGAGGTTGCCTCTTCTTTTTTCTCTCATAGCTAGTAGTCCACCTATCTTATCAATGATTCTCCAACACCATTTGTTAAATTAAAACTTATAAACTTGATCCATTAACCAAGCCACACTCAATAGGTTATTCTTGAGACCTACTGGTGTTGGAAATATTATAACACGATAATTTATTGAGTGGGGAGAGGTGAATTAGTAACTAATAAAACTTTAACTTGATTAACAATTAATCCCTTATATGAATTATGATCTAACTGCATGCATGAGAAACTAAAAACATGAAAGCATACATAACACTTTAACTCAAGATTTGGTAACCCAGAAACCTTCCAATTAGAAAGTAAAACTAGGGTGGGGATGATACCCATAAGCTTTAGTACTATAGTATAAAGCTGGCCTATTAAGGCTTATAGTGATCACTTTTGATGATCTGCCCTATTAGGGGTAATAAGGATAGCTAGGTCCATCTTGCAAAAGGATTTACAAACATGCAATGAAGTATGCACTTAGTAAAGAGATTTATAAAAGATTGTTATGTCTACCTTGTTAAAGAATTTGACCGATCCACTTGTTAGGATGAAGCAGTAGCTAATCTTTGATCTACAACTTGGTTTGTTGAATGAGATTTCACTGTTTACAAATCACCTTCTATGATAGATGAATCTTTGTTTCTCCTTATATTGTTGTAGCCTATGTAATTTTCTCTTCTCTACTTAGTAGATTCATTCTATTACATTACATTGGATATGATATAATACATTACATATATACCAATCCAATTACATAATTGCAAAGTTGACCACAATTAAAGTTTACACAAATATTACAAAGTCAACCAAAGTGAAGAAACTCAGGCTCTGAAGACTGACTCAATGAGGTTTTGATACTCAGAATCCACTATCAATGCTCAACATCATCATGCACTTGGTAGACATAGAAGCTTGGTCCATATTGATCACTTCCAAGTAGTCTTGAACTTGGTCTGAACTGGTGACTCGATGAATTTTGTGAAACTTGGCATATAAACTAAACCACTTGATTCTTACTACATAGCTTAGTCAACACTAGATTTTCCACAAGTTCAGCATACACTGAGTCACTTGGTTAACATAGGGTAGCTTAGCTAACACTGGACTTACATCACATGAATTGCAAACTTGACAAACACTACACAACTTGATATACATTAAAATGCTCAATATACACTACTGATATTCAACTTTGAAGTAACTACTCAGTTCAAATTGAAATTTGTCCATAGGACTTGGTAGCAACTAAAATGCTTGGTTAACACTATTAACTATACAATATGCTCGGTATGAACTTATAATTTGAATAAGTGTATGTTACTAGTAACAAACATGACTATAATGTCAACAATTGGTTCCTTAAATTATTGGTTGAAATCCTATGAGATTGTCACTCAATATTGGGATGTTCAACATAATTTGGCCAACAAATTAGTTTGATCCTTTGAGAATCAAATACCCCTACTCTTTAGGCCCTGCAAAATCTTGGAGTTTGTACCTTTGATATGATCTTTCACAATGGTTTAATGTTTCTCAATGCAATCTTTCAGGATGATGCTCTTGAAAATGGCAAGAAACTTTCAAGGAGAAATCACGATTATGAGACAAATATTTATAGAATGTTTATGTGTGATTCAAATAATATTGATGGGTGTATCTCTACACAAATCTTGGGAAAAAAAAATCACCAACTATAGTTGTATATCAACTTAAGAGAAATGTACAAGATGAGTCTTTAATATAATATTAGGAAAATAGAGTTAATCTTTATATATCTTATTGTCAAACTCTTTAGAGACAACATGCACTCCATTAGCTACTAGATAGAGAACTTGAAATACAAACCTTAGTCTAAATGACTTTAACCCCAATTGAAGGAGGCCAATTAGAAAAATATTGAATAGTATGAAATACTCAATGATCAAGAGCATGTACTAATTTAAATCCATTAAATAGTAGTATGAATACATGAGGATAATATAGAATGCAAGAAAATGTGAAACTAAATACTAAATTTTAGAATTAAAGAAAGTATCTTTATATTACTTTTAATATAGCGAATTACACCTGAGCAGTATCAATTGCATGTACCAACAAGAAATTGTATAAGATTCAATTATTTCTACTTCATCTACCAAAAGTATGTTCATTCATTCATGTCAAACTAATATCTACTAACTTATACATACATACAAACATACATACATACATACATACATACATATAGGTCTTGGTACCCCTTCTCATTAAAACAAAAGGGGACAAAAACTGCTACAAACCTTTTGAAAAGACTAATATTTTAATTAATTACATAAGTAATCATGTCTTAATCGATGTAACAAACTAAAACAAAAATAACATTTAAAGATTGTCCAGCCTTATCCATTGTTGGAATATCCAAATGGGAAGAGTACTTATGAGAGGGGGGTGAATTAGAAGTACCACACTTTTAAGCTTTTCAAATCCTTTAAAGAAAATAACTAAAAGTAAATTGGATGCATGTAAACATAAAGTAAATGCATGCAAGTAAACACATGAAACTAGAATTTTGGTAACCTAGAAACCCTCTAGGAATAAGAAGGTAAAACTAGGGTGGGGACGATACCCACAAAATCACTGTAGCAATAATTGTTTGACCACTTCTAATGATCTACCCTGTGAAAGGCTTGCCCTGTCAAAGGCTTTACACTATGTCAATTGTGACTTGGTTAAAGGATTTAAAACACTTTACATGAAGTGTCACCTTGTTACAGGATTTAGTCACCTCTTCAAAGGATCTACAAAATAGTTGTTAAGCTAACCTATCAACATATGATTTTCCACTATCTAATACAATTGCTGGAAAGTATTAGAAATCTTTGACTTGATTGCTTACAATCTTCAATTGCTGATTTCAGGCACTTGATCTGCTCATTCTAATGTGATCCTTGCTTGATCTAATATCTATTCATAACCCTTGTACTATTCTGATTAGCTAGATTTGAAATTGTTGCTCAATTCACTAAGTCTATGATGCCCCTATTGTTTACCCTGTTCTGCAATTTTGCTATTTTCTTAGAAACTTCCTTCACTTCTATTTAGCAACATAAAATCATGGGGTCTAAGCCTTCTTATAAAGACTTCATAGACTTAGGGTTAGATATTTATTTATGATCCATATTGAATCTTTAATTCCAGCTCATTCTTTAAAATTTTCTCATTGGTTGCATGCCTACTCCATTTTTCTTATTGGCTATATGCTAATTGCATTGGAAATATTCAAGATATGACAAGTTATTGAGAGGGGAGGGGTGAATCAGTAACTTCAAAACTTTAAAACAATTCAACACTTTAATCATATATACTATTCACCATTCATTCATCTGATCTACTACATATATGAGAGATCAAACATTCATAACACATGTGCACAGAGATTTGGTAACCCATAAATCTTCCAAGTAGAAATTAAAACTGGGGTGGGGATGATACCCACAAAACTTTGCTACTGCAGTATAAAGTTGTCCTGTTAAGGCTTACATTGACCATTTCTAGTGATCTACCCTGTTAGGAGCATAAAGAATTGCTAGGTTCACCTTGTTAGAGGATTTATAAACATGCACTGAAGTATGCACTCTATTAGGAGATTTATATAAAAACTATTAGGTCTACCTTGTTAAAGGATTTACAAAACTGATTCACCTATTAGGATGAAACAATGGATCTACTTACAAACTTGATTGATGATTATATCCTTGAAGTATAGATCACCTCTTGTGACTGATGAATCTTTACTATTCCTTGTTGACCTTGCTGAATATTTTGCTCTACTACTGATTCGCACTTACATGTCTATCTTCAAATTCTCATGCATCTTTTTATTCCTTTTTATACACACACTCATATTGCAAATGATATATATATATCATTCCAATAATTACAATTGCAAGATCGGCCAAAACACAAGTGAACAAAACATTACTGAGTCAATTCAATAGTAAATAACTCGGGTTCTTCAAGCTAACTTGGTGACCTTTTGATACTCAACATCCACTAGATTACTTGACATCATCATACACTCAATAGAAGTGAAGGCTCGATCCATACTAATCACACAACATAGCTTGGAACTCGGTAACCATTGGAGACTCGGTAGATATAGTGTCACTTGGTAAAAACTAAATCTTTCATTTACCTTGATTTCACTTGGTAAAGACTACACTTCCATCACTCAGTAAAAATTGGCTTCTATCATACAAATTGATGACTTGGTAGATACTAAGATGCTTGATAGATACTAAGATGCTTGGTGTAAACTACAAAGCTCGGTGTGAACTGCGAAGCTTGGTGTGAACTATGAAGCTTGGTGTACACTGTGATGAGTTGATAATCATACTAATATAGATAAGTGTTTTCACTAATCACAAATATAATATAATGCCAACAATATCCCCCTTTGGCATTAGTGACAAAACACTTATAAGCCAAAACATATGTACATAACCTAACTCATTGAATTTTGGTTTTTCAAAATTGATCTTTGTAGAACTGTTGCATATACATTTCTATATATCTTCTTGATGACTTATAATGTATATACAAAGATACTTATGCGCACATGCTATACACATGCTATCTCTATTGAGTGCCAACTCCCCCTTTTACTTATACTAATAGCTCTCCCAATTATTATGTTTAATCTCTCCCAATGCCAAAGTACTATATATAAATAAATAAATATATATATATATATATAGTTTATATGGCTACACCAAAGTGAGATAGAAAATTTTGATGTACCTTAAGGATGGTGGCAAAGGTATTATCCCAAGTTTGCTACAAAATTTGATAGGTGGAGAGAGCAATTTGAACTTCTGCTGATAATTGGATCATGTGATCAGCCATTGAGAAGTTATGATCTTGGATCAATGTTTTGCAATGAGCAATATGTTTCTACATTGTATCCATGATAGGAAGGATCATGTTCTAGATGTCTATTAGTGTAGACCAGATCCTTGCTTCCTCTCTCAATAGTTCTACCTGCACATCTACCAGATATCTGATTTTGGTGTGATGAGAGATTGTGGAGGAGTCCAACTTTAGCTTGGATGCACTTGATTGCATATCAATGTCAATCTTATTTAGCTTATCCTTTATTTCTTTAGTAAAACCTAAACCATCACAAAGTTTGGCAAAAAGTGATGCTGCATTATTAAAAGAATTTTCAAAATTACCCAAGAGTGTGGACAATTCAACTTGCTTGATTTCTATCTATTGAGAAATATGCTCTAGCACCTTATTATCAAATTTTCTTTCAGCTTTTTCAATTAGTTTCTCTTGTTCAGAAGAATCTTCATTAAATTTTTTTATTGCCTCTTCTAATTGAATCAAAATGTTTTGAGTGTGTTGGTCTAAATTTTTGTATGATATAAATCCTCTATTTAGGAATAGAAAATTCAGATTATCCCCATTAACAGATAATAGGGTTTCTAGCTAAGCCATCTTTTTATGGGGCCTTTGAATTTTTTTTATGAAAACCCTGCATTTCATTCCATTCATAAATTATCAAGCGTGAAGTATTTGAATTTTCAAATAAGGTGAATATTCTATTTCTTTTTATCTCCTGTGCCCCCCAGTTACTTTTCCTCTCAAATTCCTCACTGTCTGATCTGAATTAATCTACCATCGTCGTTACCTCACTATGAAAATATGAGCACCTTTTATGTATAACAAGGTAGCGAGGGCTAGAAAGTTTATAAAATGGGATCGAAAAATGATTTTCATGGTGGTCAAAATTTTTTCTTAGGGCTGACTTTTTAGTCACAAACACCTTGAAAGTAATGTCAGAATGGAAAAGGGACCCAGTGGAAGTAGTCAGGAGTCAGTGTCGAAATGAGGGTTTTTTCGATGTCTCGCTATCTAGCTATCAAAAAAACCAAGCTTCTTGCCATTGGTGAAGTAGCAAGGTGCCCTAAAATTAAAGAAAATGGTGGCCTCAAAATTTTTTGGTAACTATGGTTTGTCCAAGTGGCCTGACAAATAATAACTGCTATTGTCAGAAGTAGTTGGTAGGAGCAATAACAATATGATGGGTCCTTGTATTTCATGATGCCGAGATTTATTAAAGCTGTTGGAGCTTGCTACGTTGCTATCAAAAAATTGTGGCATCTTGCCATTAGTGAAGTAGCGAGGCACCATAAAAATCAACGGCTGATGGGACCTCAAGTAATGTGGATGGTGACTAGGACTAAATTAAGGTCTTGTTGGGTGCTAATAGTGCAAGATTTTCCTACGTCATCAATACACTAGACCCATGCCCCATTCATAAAGTGTACAAGAGATCCTGATCATTAGATCAAAGTAGAATCAACAGTCCTTGCTATTTCACTTTGGAAAGTTGCAATTTTTTTAAGCTATGCAGCATAGCGAGTATTGGGCCCACCACCTTTCAGGGAACTTTGTGCAGTATCTCCACCTTTGATTTAATCTCAGATCGATGGTTGTCATTGCTTTGCTATGGCAAGGTGCTCGTTCTTTATGTATGGAAAAGTAGGGACCTGCTGACACGTGTCCTCAGTTTCCAATGGGTCCAGACAGAAGTGCCATCAAGGAAAGAGCTATGTAAATGGGAAATTTTCATTGGATCAATTAACCAACTTATCAAGTAGAATGTCAAGCTGTCTTTCTCTATACCCTGTGATCGTATGATTTTTAAAGAAGTGATAGTGCAGGTTTAAATACTGAAGGTGGTGGCACTTTGCATATTAATGAGATATGAAAAGTTTCGCATGTGAAAGAAAAATAGAGTATAACTTATAAGATTTTCTTAGTTGCACCTTATTCGAGTAAAGAGTTTGAAGTCTTTTCTAAATAGGATCTTTTATTAAGAGGATTGTGTAGATTTTGGCACGAGTGCCAAACAACATAAAAGAACTATAGATAAGAGATTTCCAAGTACGTATTTTACTATAATCTTTGAAGCGTTGCAATCTTGCATGGTGTAGTAGAAAGGGCTCCAAAAAATTCACTAAATCTTAGATTATGGATAGCAGAGGGATTGCTTGACAAGAGTAATTGGATTCCTAGTGTTTCTTCCTCTCGAATTGGTTTAAGTTTGTTTGAAAGGTGGTTTGTAGAAATGATGTAGGAGCATCCAGGGGTATAAGGGCAATCCTATGTCACCCAAAAAAATGTACTTAGACTTAGTTTCTATTTCATGTGTTTTAATTTCTGGATACCCATTTGGGTCAAATAAAGGTTCCAACTCTCACATCTCCACTATTAGTGTTCTAGGTTAGAGTTTTAATCACCTTGGGATATGTGTAAATGCTGGAAAAATAGGAGTATGTAATTGAGCCATCATTTTGGTGAACTAGAAGGTTTAAATTGGTCAGATGATTGTCATGGTAATTTAGAGCATTCCAGATAAAGAATCAGGTCAAAAGGCCCCACGGTTTGAAAGCTATCATAGTTTTTTTGGTTTTTGGAGACATCCTAAGAATTCTTCAAAGTCAAGTTAGGGCCAAAAAAAGGAGGACAAGCAAAGCTGGTCCATAGGGCTAAAGAGAACTTCGAGAAATTTTTGAAAATGTAAACGA
Source organism: Cupressus sempervirens (assembly GCA_028749045.1). Classification (NCBI taxonomy): domain Eukaryota; kingdom Viridiplantae; phylum Streptophyta; class Pinopsida; order Cupressales; family Cupressaceae; genus Cupressus; species Cupressus sempervirens. Next base: position 220,537,563 of record CM053789.1, on the reverse strand, counting down.
TTCGTCAATCGAAGCTACGGTTCAAAAGTTATGCCTCCTAAAAGTTCAGTTATCATTTCTAAATTCTTCTAATTTTGTGCTAACTTCTAATGCAACTTCTAGAGCCTTCTATTTGGTTAGTGGATGCCAACTAGCACTTTCTAGAATTTATTCCTATTCCTTAACCCTCTGGGGTCTATTTAAGAACATTTTTGGCATTGTAAAAGGCAGTTCGGAGTGGAGTTTGAGAGAAGGTACTGGGAGAAGAATTTATCTTCAGATTTATGCTATTGTAAGCCCTTAGGGCATGTTTTGAAGTCTATTTTCTCTGTACTGAATGTATTAGCATATTTACATAGTTAATAAAATATTTCCCTTTCCTGTTTTGTCCATTCTATTATTTGGCTTGACCCCATCAAGAAAGGAAGTTGTTTGTCCCGTATATTAGTTAATGGATTTTTTATTGAGGAAGACTAGTAATCCCAAGTATTTTTATGGGTTGCAATCAAGCTACTAAGGTAATGAGGAGAGTAATGAGTGAGCTTGATAAGGTAAAAACCTTGATAGTAGTAACACCTTTCTCTAAGAAAATTCTCAAGATGGCACACTTCAATGCCATGACAGCAGAAATACGTAGGACTCTGTGCAGAGTTTTTGGAGAGGGTGAAGAAGATTTTATACCCATGGTTTTCATGCAAATAGTCCCTCTGACTTTTTGTTAGCGCACATCTTTTTGTGTTAGTAGGTGAAAAATTTTGGTTGAAAGCTAGTTCTAGATGTAGGTGTGGTTGGCTAAGTAGAAACTGCTCATTTTATTATATTTGATAGCCACATTGCTTCCATGCTTGAATGTTGTTTATTAAGGGATAATCCCATTATCTTAAGGAGTTGTATTAATCAGCGAAGAGTGGGAAGTAAGGGTGTTTCTCCTAGTACAATAATGATGGTAAAACTCATGAGTTTAGGTTAGTTTGCAATCATCCGAATAGATTTTTTCATAGGCAAGCTTAGCAGTTACATATATGACAGAATCACAGTTGGAGCCAAATCAGCAAAAGGATGTGATAGGGAGAAGCCTACAAGAGAATATATGATTTGAAAAATTTCTTGTTAATCATTTTCTTGGCAGATGTGTCATTTTCCTATTGTAAGGGACACCTATCAGTCACATTTTCCCTTTTCTTGTTGCAACCCATGCTTATATAAGTGAGTTTTCAAGGTAGTGTGATGGTCTGATTTCTATTGTTCCTAGGTGATATACTTAGTTTTGTTCTCAGTCCAATTTTTTTTAGCAAGTTTTTGGTGTATTTTCTCTATCAGATCTTGAGAATACATGAATATAGAATGATCTATAATTCTTCTGAAGTTCATTCTAAGTCTACTATGAATGTATACAATTTTCAAAGAAAATGAATACAAATTATGAGCTATCCCCATATTAGTTCTTTCTAAACTTTATCTCCTTTCGATTACTTGGTTATCTTGATGTTGTATGAGTAAAGGCTTATGCAATTGAATAAAATTTAGTTAGGTTGTATATTTGTTCATCACTGCTATTAGTTCAATGGACTAAGTAAAAGCTTTGGTGACTTTGATAAGGTGGCTGTAGTGGTGGAGAGGATTTTTGAATGATAAATTCTGATAAGAATTGCTGATAAAAATTTTTGTAACACAATAAAATAGATCTAAGGATTTGTAGTAGACTCTGAACCCCAATACATTAGGCATTGGTCAAATTAATTCAGTTAAAAGAGAAACGTGTCATAATTGATTGTCAAAAAATGCAGAATTATAATCAATTTTACTTTTATTTCTTGTAGATCTTCAAAGTTGGCCAGTACTTGTTTGCATGGAATGTTTTAACTTTAGTTAGCCACTATTGTTGAGAACACCTGCAGATCTATAGAAGAATTTTGGCCATATCTATTGTATGGGATGTGTTTATCAAATTATCAAGAATTATGCATGTATTTGAGGATTTGAGATGAGAATTAGAATGAAACTAAAATAATCCTCATATAGTGCTTCCCAATCTTGAATCATCCTTGGGTATACCCACCCTGATTTTGTAGAGCCTAAAGAGTAGAAAACCACCCTTGGTTTTGTTGAAGTTGGGTCCAAATGGTTTGCACATACAATTTTTGATAGGAATTGGATAGTCTTTAGATTTTGTGAGTTATATCATTTTGGTATTGAGCATTTTGTTGCTTAGTAGTTTTAAAACACCAATAGAGTGGAATCTACTTCAATACCTATAGCATCTATAATTATATCCTTGGCATTCTCAGTTATTTTGTATTCGTTATCCCTTTTGGACCTTAACTACTTCTACATAGCTTTCAATTCTATGAGTTGACTAACTAACCTCATCTCTTCAATGGTAGCAGTGTCATAGTGAATCTTTGGTATTACTATCTCTGTGTCTAGGTCAATATCTTCATCAATTTCCTTTCTAGTTACCAGAAGTTTTAATGGATGCTTTTGTTTGACTTCTGTGATGACTGGTTTGACCTTAGGAATAGACACAATAGTGGAGATAGAAGGGCTAGTAGTAAAAAATATGATAGGACTCAAGGATTGAATGCCAATAGGAGTACTAACTAGATCAAAAACTAAAACACTTCCGAAAAGTGGTGACACACTTGGTAGAGTACTCATAGTAGTATTTGAACTGATTGGAGTTGAAGTGGATACAAATAATACTAGCGAAAGAAAAACTATAGAACTTACTAGTTCACTCATTGATGATGAAGGAGCTAAGGAGGCTGACTTGGTAGATGAAGTGCTTGGCACATCTATTTCAAATACCTAGAGCTAGGAGGTGGTTGGTGAAGACTGAGCAATTGATGTGGCAATTGTGCTCACAATCTCATTTGCAAAAGCTATCTCCATAGTAGATGTAACTATCTTTGGTGGAGAGTGAGGAAGGGATGCAATAACTTCTACTACAATTTTTACTAGATCATCTTCATCTTTTTCTTCCTCAAGTGCTTCTTCCTCCTTATCTTCTTCCTCTTTTTCTTCCATTAGTGCATGCAGCTCTCTTGGTGTAACTGTGATAGATGGAGTGTTGTCAAAATCATCACTATCACTGCTATCATCATCCTTAATTTCAACAGGATCATCATTGGGCTTTTGCAGATGATAAATGTTCTTCCACATGTTTGTTGCATCTCTTACAACATGCTCAATGTCCTTAGTTAAAATCAAACATGTGTGAAATTTAATCATCATTTTACCTTCATTGTTCTTCATTGCTACCTTTATTTTAGCTTCAGTAAGAATCGGTAGAAGATCCTTCAAAAATTGCTCATATATTTCCTTGGCCGTTTGGGTGGTTGATTCCCACCTTGGTTGCAATCTCTCCAATAGCTCTTTGAAGATTTGAGGGGCAAGCTAGTTTGGGGAGTATTTCCACTTTCCCATCTTGTTAAGTACCAGTTCCTCAATCTGCATTTTCTCTGCATCAGTCCTTGTTTCAAATTTCAATGCCTTGAAATTTTTGATGCCAACTCCTTCTTCCAATTATTTCAATCTTTCTTGGAAGGTCAATTGGGGCTTGTTGAACACTACTTCACCTTTGTTCTTAACTTTTTCTCGCCTGGTGAAAAAAATTGTGGAGGTTTTGGGTGGCTTGGTAATGATTACCTTGCCCTTCTTTTTTACTGGCTCTACCTTCTTCTTTGATTCTTCCTCTATATCTTCTGGTTCTTGCTCCTCTTCTTCATCATCACCTTTTCATTCAGTAAGCATAAGAGGGCTAGTTGCAGTTTTCATTTTTGCTATCTTCCTCTTGCCTTTGCTTATAGCCTGGGGTAGCTTGATTTCAAGCTCAATTCTAGCCTTTGCTTCATCATAAGTACCAAACATTGGTTGCTTTGGATCTACTGGCTCATTTACTAGTGCTTCAATAATGTCCCTAGTTTCATCAATATTGAACTCATAAGGAAGAGATTTCACCCATGCAACTTGGGGCCTAACTGCCTGAATGTACACTCTATCACAATCAACCATAAAGCATACATCATCATTGTAGTCTTTAACCAATTTTGGTGGAATTTGAAACCTATTATTCATCCTTTCCTTTAAATCTTCAAAATAATTATCCATGATGCTATCAAAGTTTTCAACCATTTCTGCTACAAACTCATTTATCTAATATAGAATAGGAATATCTTTTCTCCACACTATAGTTCCTTTTGATGCAAAGAATTTTTTAAGATAGAAAAATAAACAAGTCAATAGGGGACCAAATTTGTAGGGATTGTTCTTTGAAGTCTTTATGCTATCCATGTTCTTGTTCAATTGTTTCAACAATAATTCTGATAGGTCAAATTCAAGATTTTTCTTCACAATTTTGAATGCTAAATCCACAGCCTCACAGGGTACACTATTCAAATGACTTGAACTATAAATTTTGTGAGCAATGACATGAATACAAAACCTTAATTCAATATCAGATACAATGCTAACCTTGGCTAGGGTTTTCTTCTATAATTCATCCCGACTTAGGGTTTTGGTAACCTTAACATTGTTGAGCATAGGGAGACCTGTGATTTTGTGAATCATCTTCTTTGTTATCATGATAGGTTGCTCTATCCATAACTAACCATTGTGCACACGACTCAAAATATACCTAATCCACTTGATTTGGAAATTTCTTGGCATATGCGAGATATGGGTCAAGCCTTTGGTCTCTAGATGCTTATGCTCAGGTTTCAAAGAGCCATCAACACTCATTTCTCCTAGGGCATTGTCCATTTCTAGGTTTCCAATCTCTTGAATAGAACATTTAAAATGAGTACGAATATTGTCAATAAGAAGTACCTTTGGTGGAGTTTGTGATTGAGCTCCATTGGGGTCGAGTGATTCTGCAATTGCTAGAACTAGCTTGAATTTTGACGCTTTCCACTCCACACCTTTAACTAGCATTTTTGAACCTCTTTTTTCCTTGGTGCTACTGCTACTCTTGAATTCCATTGCTACTCAATAGGTGTAAGAAAAGTTTGAACAAATTCTTTTCTAGGAAATCGCTTGGAATTGCTTGAATTGCTTGAATGCACCTGAAAATCTCTTAGCTCTAAAATCGCGATGAAGAATGAAATCAAATTCTACCCTTTTGATGAAAATTTTTTCATTAATGCTTGGTACAAAGGTAGCTAGGATGACATAGTGCTTGATAGGTTGGCATTCATTCGCTTGCTCAATAGAAGCTTGCAACTCGATGATTGAACAAAACTTTAGTAACTCCCAACCTAGCTTGGTTGAGTCTAAGACTGACTTTTCTCAGTATGACTTAATTTCTTGTGACCCTTTGTATCTGAAATACTAATTGGATCTTTTACTTTCTTTCATTTGGAACTACTCTAGATATAACTTGATGATATAGTTCTAGATCCTCCTTTATGAATCTAATTGGAAATGGTGGAGTCACCCACTTCTTAAGTGAAATTTCCATCATTTGAACTGTCTTGCTCGATAGATTTAGGAATCCACTATTGCCTCATCTACTTTTGAATGTTGTCAGGTTTAGCTTTCTTTTCATCTTCAACTCTTCCTATGTTCATGCAATTTTTAGCTATATGACTGAGTTTAGTGCATGTATAATATCTTACTGTTGTATCTCTTTTTTCAAGTGATGCCTTGAGTAGTCTTTGAAAATGTGTCCATATTCTTTACAATAATGACATCTGCACCAAGTGTTGTAATCCCATCCAAAGATTGCCTTAACAAGTTGTTTGGCTGGATTGAACAATTTTGATCTTCATTGGAATGCCTTGTGACCATGCTTCTTGCATTTGTGACATTTTTCTTCAAATTTTGGTTTTTCCTTGCATTCATTAGCTTTGTGTCCATGCTGGTTGCAGTTGTAGCATTTTCCATTGAATTTACCTTTTCCATTGCTCTAACATTTGTTTGATGTGTGACCTAACTTACCACAGTGATTGCAAGTAGGTCTTTTATTCCTTTGGGGACCTTGTTTGGAGGTTTCACCTTCTTCCTTATAACCAAGACCCACTTTACCCTTTTGTCTATGAAGATTTTGCTCACTTTTTTGATTTAGTTGAGTCATGTCTACTTGAGATTTTATCATTTTCTCATTGATTTTATTTTCAGTGATTAAGTCATTTTCCAAATTTTCATTGATTTGTCTTTTAGATCTTAAGTCACTTTGTAAACTTTCATTGATTTGTCTTTCAGTGACTAAAGCATTCCTCAGGCTTTCATTTTCAGATCTCAGATTCATGATTTCTTCATTTGCATTAGATAGTTGATCCATAAGATCTTCATGCTAATTGGATTGATTATTTCTTGCCTCCAGGTCTTCATTTGCCTTATTTCTCTATTCCAAAACTTCACATAGCCTAATTGATTGGATTTCTTGTTCTCTTTAAAGTTTTCTCACTTCTTCCTGTAGAGAGCCATTCTTTGCTAGGAGTTCCTTGATTTCCTCATTAGCTTCATCTAAACTACTTGATGGTAAAAGTCTTCAATATTTTCTTCAACATACTAATGGTCATTCATTTGTCTTGCAAGTTCCTTCCTTCTTTTTAGGGATTGAGAAAGATGCTCCTTTACTTCTTTGAGTTGAGCCATGGCCATTTCCAGATCTAGCTTTTCATTTTCAATAGCTTTGTCAAGTCTAAATATCTCCATTTATCCTTTAGACCTTTTGTCAAGCTATTAAACTTTGTCCTAAGAACCAAAAAGCTCTAATACCAATTGTTTGAAATATTCAAGATATGAAAAGTTGCTAAGAGGGGAGGGATGAATCAGTAACTTCAAAACTTTTAAAAAATTCAGCACTTTAATCATATATACTATTCACCATTCATTCATCTAATCTACTACATATATGAGAGATCAAACATTCATAACACATGTACACATAAATTTGGTAACCCAAAAACCTTCTAAGTAGAAAGTAGAACTGGGGCGGGGATGATACCCACAAAACTTCATTAGTGTAGTATAAAGTTGGCCTGTTAAGGCTTACATTGACCACTTTTGGTGATCTGCCCTGTTAGGAGCATAAAGGATTGCTAGGTCCACCTTGTTAGAGGATTTATAAACATACACTAAAGTATGCACTCTGTTAGGAGATTTATGTAAAGATTGTTAGGTCTACCTTGTTAAAGGATTTACAAAACTGATTCACCTATTAGGATGAAACAATGGATCTACTAACAAACTTGATTGCTGATTAAATCCTTGAAGTATAGATCACCTCTTGTGACTGATGAATCTTTACTATTCCTTGTTGACCTTGCTAAATATTCTGCTCTACTTATGCAATGTCTAGTGACTTATGCTAGATGGCAGTTTCTATAGTAAGATGTACAAGTCTATCTAATGTAGAAAGATTAGGATCTTTCTTTAAGATAGTTTCAACATAGACTTGCTCTTTATGGAGGACCTCTAGATGTGGGGTAATGGAGGACTGTATCTGCATCAATCTAACCTTTATATTGGCCTCTTCACTTGTTAGTGTAGCTAATTCTCTTTGAGTGTGAACTAATTGGGCAAAATGCTTCTCACTTTGAGTTGGAACTCTTGGTAATTGCATGCTAGAAATCTTAAGATTTCTCTCCAAGCTCAATATTCTTTGGCCTATTTCTTATGTGAAATTGGAAAAATCACATAGCTTTTTGTATAGTGAGAAAATGTTCTCTAGTACAATTTTGACCTTTTCAATCTACTTGGCCAATTCTACCTATGCAAGTGCTATGCTACTTGATATTTTTTTATTCACCTTTCCTTGAAACTTCCTCTCAGACCACCCCATAAGTTTGATGTTGGTATCCTAGTCTTCACTTGTCACCTAGTCAACTATATCTAATAATTGTTCTAGTATATGTTTTAACTCATCTGGCGATTGCAAGCTGAAGGCATCCATAAAGATGTCCTTAATCTCATATAGTGCTTGCTTATTCTTATACTCTTTTCTAAATATTTCATGTCTTCTCCTTCTATTTAATGCATCTTGCATCTCTAAAATCTACTCCATGGTGATAGTCCTTGAGTCATAGGCAGGTATTACAATGTCTTCATCTAGCTCAGGGTCTCCATAGTGAAGTACCCTAGTAACCTTTGTAGAACTCGAGCTTAGTGTGGAGATTTACAAAGGTATGGCTTCAGTGCTTGGCTTCTAAAGTGTTTTTGTAGGAGTGCCTATTTTTGGTAGCTCCACCAATGTCTAAATAGTACCCTGCTCCTCTTCCTTTAATGTATCCTCCTCCTCATCAAACTTCCCTTCTTCTACACTCAACTTCTGAATGGTATCACTAGCTACTATTGCAATTGATGGAGATGGTGGTGGAAGCATTAAAATTTGAATCTTAATAGCTATATAGATGAAAGGTGGGTCTTGTGGTTTCACCTTGTCTCCTTTTGGTTCTACTACTACCTTTTTTAACTCATCTACACTCACCAATACAAGATTTGTGCATAATTGTGCCTATAGAGTGGATTAGTGAAGGATCTTGGAGAGATCCTTTGTAGTTAGGGGATTGATGTTCTGAGTAAAATTGTCATGAACATCCTTGATTGTTATAGTGTCTGTGGGTGTGATTTTTACATGAGGAGGGCTAGGGGGTGGCATTTGTGTGTCTTGTACACTTTGTTCCTCTTGCTACTACTGTTGTTTCTTAGATGTTTGACATGTCTTCTCCCTTTTGTGTCTCTTCCTCCTCACCTTTTTCTTTATCTTCCTCCTCTTTCTTCTCTTCTTCTCCTTTCTTTTCTTCATCTCCTTTTGTTGTTGCTTCCTCCTTCTTCTCTTCTTCTTTCTTCTCTTCCACTTTCTTTTCCTCTATCTTCTCCTTGGCACTGGCCTCTACCTTATTTGCTTCTTCATCCTTTTCATTAGTTATCTTATAAATTGCCTTCCATAATTGTTTGGACTTATTCACTACATCTTCAATCTTATTTTGTAAGATATTGAAAGCTCTATATTTAGGTGCAAATTTGCCACCATGTTTTTTATTAGCCTTTGTTATTTGACCTCTTGTCAGGTTAGGCATCACTTGTGCTAAGGTAGATTCTCTGATCTAATTTTCCATTTTTAGAAAATAATGTCATTTTTTTTTCAATTATCTCATATAACTCCCTAGGCATGGTATTGTCTAGCTATAGAGGTGTGTTCTTAAATTCAGCCATCATGGCATACACCAATTCCTCTATTTTGTTTTGCTCTTCTCCACTTAGCTTATTGAAATCAAGATTTTTCCAATCATTCAAATCTGCATTCTTAATAATTTCAAAAAATTTATCTATAGAAAATTTGGGAGGATGGCTTACCACTTGGAATTGGTTGATATCCTTTTTCTCAGTCTTCTCCTCCTCATCAGAATCTGGTTGTGCTACATATTTTCTTCTTTTCTTGTACACTTCACCAGTCTATTTAGTGGCCTTCTTCTTCTCTATTTTTTCCTCCTTGGCCTTTTGTGAAGATGCCCTTGTGGTAGCTCTTGTTGTTGGTACCTTTGGTTTGGCTTATGTTGTTCCTATACCCTTCTTTGCTTTAGGCTGGGCTAGAGGCTAAGTTTTAGCCTTTCTCTTCTTTTTCTTGGCTTGTGTAGGTGCTTCCTCAGCTTTTTATTTCTTTTCACTTTCCTCCTTATCTTCTCCTAAGCCCTGGGTCAATTCTATAGGATTTTTCCCTTGCTCTTCTTCTTCTTCATTCTCATCTTCTTCTTCTTCTTCTTCTTCAGCTTCAGCACCTACTACCCCCTCAATATCTACTCCAAATTTCTTCTTTATTTTCTTCACTAGTTTGTCTTTCCTCTTAATTATAAAGTCTATCTTCAATTCTATTTCAACTTTGGATTTTGCAACATCATATGTGCCAAAATAAGGAGCCTCTTTATCAATCTCTTCTGCAAGCAATGTTGTGATTATTGCTGAGGCTTCATCCACATCTAGTTCATAACTTGATGGCCTTAGCCATCTCACCCTTGGAATTACTGCTTGAATATAGGTATAGTCAATGTCAACCAAAAATCATATGTCATTGATATGTTTTTCCACTAGGGAAATTGGTATTCTAACCCTTTGCTTCATGGATTTCTTAAAATCCTCAAAATAGCTTGTCATTTGGGCTTCAAAGTTATCACCCATCTAATCAATGTACTCATTGATTTGAGTGATTGCAATTTTGTTTAGATTCCAAATTACCTTTCTTGTTGATGGAAACTCTTCCATGACATAGAAAAATATGCACACAAGAACTGAACCAAACTTGCATTGAGCACCTTTTGACCTTCTTATTGCTCCTAGGTTCTCATTATTTGTTGCAACATCAGTTCTGCTAGATCATATGTATGATCTTTCTTCACAAGCTTGTAAGCTACATCAATAGAAATGCATGGTATAGTATTTAATTTTTTGGATTGGTAAAATTTGTGAGAAAACACTTTCACTACAAAATCTAGAAGAGGATCTATTACAGTATCAATTGTCATACCCCTCTTATTCCACTTAGCCCCTGTATTCCTTCCAATAACTTCTTTAGAATCACTTTGCAGGGTCTTAGGCTGATCTAGGGTTGGGAAACCAATAATCCTATGTACTATATTCTTGGTAATCTTAATTGGTCTTGTTTCCAACCACAAACATCCATTGTGTATCTTGCTCAAGACAATTCATATCCATTCTATTTTGAAACCTGTAGGGTAAACTAGGGCATTTGTTAAACCCTTCTTCTCAACTTTCTGAAGCTCATCCTTTAGAATTTTGTTATCACATAGTTTTTCATAGGCTTGGAATATGTCAAGGTCACCTATAGCCCCCATCTTGTAGTTATAACACTTCCTTACATCCTGCACTATGACAACCTTGGGTGGAATTATGGACAACACACCGGTAAGGTCATTTTTGTAGGCTACCTCAAGAATGGGTCTAAACTCAAGTTGTTTAACTTCACTACTAACTAGATGGATCTCATGAATTTCCTTTCCCTTGGGGTTCTTAGAACTAGAAGCCATTATAGCAAACTAGGGTTTCCATATATTAAAACTTTAACACTATGTAGCTTGAAACTTGATAAATACCTTAGATAGACAAAATTTATGCTGAATCGCTGTTGAAATTGATGCAAATGGCTTCAAGGTTGCTATATGATCACTTTTTCACTCTTGTCATTTTTTCTCTGCATTCAAATGGCATAAAAATGATCAAAATTCAACCTTATACCTTTTAAAACCTAGCATTAAATGCTTAGTGCATACAACTATAAACTTGGCACTTGAAAGGTTTCAACATGACTCAGCTTCCATTGGATTTCATTCACTCGACTTCCACTAGATTTCTACTTCACTTTACTTCCATTGACATATCTCAACTCAGTGTCAACCATCAACTTGGTTGCTATTAGCAACTTGGCATGTATTGGAGCTTTACTCGGCATCTTTGCTTATGCTGATTTCTTCCTTGCAGTACTTCTTTGTCTTGAGACTAATGTATGATATAACTTTGTATATCAGTCCCATGCACCTATCCTTGCTTAGTTGGATTATATGTGACCACTTGACCTCTTGGGTGAAGTGATCCCTCCATTTGATGTGCTGCACTCATCTTTCTTCTTCCAAGTCTTACTCATTTGCCCTCTAATTTGTTCAACATCTACCTTCTCTTTTCCTTTGTTGAATTTTGACTTGGGGTGCTTTTGACTTTGTTGGGAAATTCCTACTAATGTGACCAATCTTCAAGCAACTGAAACATATGGTTTGAATCAACCACCTATTGTAGTTCCCTCTAGAATGTGTCCTTATGAAATTTTTCCATATCCTCGATAGTAGTGATAACTATACTTGGTATTATAATCCTAGTTGTAGTGGTGTGCATGGTTGTTTCTCCTTGTAGGATAATTTGGTGTCCACATAGGCTTTGATCTACATTCAAATGCTCTATGTCCATATTTCTTGCAGTTGTAGTAGTGACCCTCAAATCTTGGTGTCCTCATGGTCTTGGTCCTACATTCATGTGCTTGATGTCCTTGCTTTTTTCACTTGTGACAAAAGCTTGCATTTTTAGGCTTATCATGCCAATGGCCATCCCTTATTCTACATACATTAGAGGTATGTCCCTTTTTACCATAGAAATGACAAGTAGGTTTAGTGTTCTTACCTTTGTTACTTCTTTCTTCTACAATCTTGGATTATTATCCTTGTTTATGGCTAGTGTAACCAAGTCCTGAAGTATCATTCCTAACCCTTGGTAATTTTAGCAGCTACTCAAAGTACTTGATGGCCTCATTAGGTTTGTTGAAACTTTCTGCTATCTCCTTCTCTCTCCTCAATTAATTCTATAATTTTTCATTTTGCATTCTCAAGGTGGAGATCTCAATTTCTTCCATGTTTAACTCATGGTGAGCATTCATCATCTGGCTTAAGCTGTCAAGTTGCATGTTTGAGATTCTTTCAAACTCAATTGTCTTGTCCTCCAGTCTATTGGTAAGATTTCTCTTGTCATCTTCTATCATGGCCTTGTCTTCAATGGCTCTCTTCTTCTATTTAGTTACTTCACAAATCATTATGGCTTACCACTCTTGTTCAAGCTTGAGTATTCTGATTTCTTCTGCTTGAGCTCTATTCTTCTCCATCAATTCTACTATTGCTGCATCAAATTCTTTGGAATCTCCATTGGAAAATACTTGTGTGGTATCAATCTCCTTGTAGTGTATGTCATTTTCAGCTATGGCTATATCCTTCCTTCTTTTCAAAGATTTTCTCAATTCTTCTCTGGCTTCCTCCAATTTGTGTAAAGTGAGATGCACATCAATCACATGATTGTCTATAATCTTCCCAAGTTTGAAGACTTCCATTTTTAGATCTTTTCTCTAAGTTGTTAGACTTCTCCTTGTGAGAACCTTGCTCTGATACCAATTGTTGGAATATTCAAATGGGAAGAGTACTTCTGAGAGGGGGGGTGAATCAGAAGTACCACACTTTTAACCTTTTCAAATCATTTAAAGCAAATAACTAAAAGTAAACTACATGCATGTGAACATATTAAATAAGCATAAAGTAAACACATGACACCAGAATTTTGGTAACCCAAAAACCCTCCAGGAATAAGAAGGTAAAACTAGGGTGGAGATGATACCCACAAAATCATTGTAGCAATAATTATTTGACCACTTCTAATGGTCTACCCTATCAAAGACTTTACACTATGTCAATAGTGACCTAGTTAAAGAATTTAAAACACTTCACATGAAGTGTCACCCTGTTAAAGGATTTAGTCAACTCTTCAAAGGATCTACAAAATAGCTATTATGCTAACCTATCAACATAGGATTTTCCACTATCTAATACAATTTCTAGAAAGTATTAGAAATCTTTGACCTGATTGCTTACAATCTTCAATTGCTAATTTCAGGTACTTGATCTACTCATTCTGATGTGATCCTTTCTTGATCTAATATCTATTCATAACCCTTGTACTATTATGATTAATTGGATGTGTAATTTCTTCTCAATTCACTAAGTTATGGATCTACAATCCATATTGAATCTTTAATTCCTGCTCATTCTTTGCACTTTTCTCATTGGTTGCATGCCTACTCCATTTTTCTTATTGGTTGCATGCTAGTTGCATAGGAAATATAAAAGATTCACTCTTATCCTTATTATCCTTTGAAATCCTTAAATTTCAGCTCAAAAATGGTTTACATCCGATTTTGTGAAGCTACAAACTCATATGCTAATTATGTGTTACTCAGCACATACTGGACTACTAATGCTTAGCACATGTTTGATCCTGGTTTGCTCAGCACCAATTTCATTTTTTCTTGCTCAGCATCAACTGTGACTCAACACTTATATATCACTTGGCACCTATATAATGCTTGACACCTGAAGTCACTTGGCTTCAATGTAGAAAGTGGTTAAGTGAGTTGACACTCAATTGTCAAAACCATTTTGAGACCAACAATCCATGTCTTCTTCTACATTTACTATATCCATTGATGTCACCTCAAGGATAGTCATGTAATCATTTACCCACTTTGGAATATCAAAAGTGCCATCTACATTTGGAAACTTCTAGGATGAATGTTTGAGAGTCCAATCATTTTTTCCCTTTGGTAACCCTCACATCTATTTGGAATTTGGTGAACCTATTTTCCATGGTAATCTTCTTATCTAGTAATTTATGAAATGCATATATCTAGAAATCATTCTCTACTTTGAACTTTTCCATGGACTATTTTGATAGCATTATCAATTCATTTCTCCAATTTTTTAGATCTTTAACTTTTCCCTCACTGTCTTTGATAACATTAATGTCCACATCATTTGAGGAAATGACAAGCACTAGTTTCTACTCTATTTTTTGATATTCTTAGTCCATGTAACTTATATTTTTAGATATTCCATCAAGGATATTGACTATGGCTTTAAATTGGGAAGGGGAATCTAGATCCCTCTTGACCACTTCATAAATCCTACCCAACTCAAATCTAGAAGGCATCCACTTACTTTCATGCTCTTAAAAAAAAAGTTTTATTCTTCTTAAAGGAATCTCTCATATGGTTAACAATAAAAAATCCTTCATATATTTCATTACACTTTCTTAAAACAATTCTTGTCTTGAAAATAGTAATCTCTTCTAAGTTTCTTTGAATATGGTCTTTTTTCAAATCTTCTTTCCTTGACTCTTTAAGTTGTTCTTCTTTAATATTAATGATAGGGGAAGCTCTTTGAACTACAATAGTAGTAGATTCCTCAGGGGTTTTCAACTTGTGAAATTCCTTCTCCAATCTTGTTGTCTTCATATGCATCTTATTTATTATTTTATTCATCATAGTTTCACTCATGTATAACTCTTGAATTATGTCCTACAAATGTCCATCTTAGGCTTGGTTAAACATTTCTTCATGTTTCATCGTAGTAGAAGTGATCAATGGGTTAGTTTTATAATTGATATAAACTAATTCCATGCCTTCTAAACCTTTGGAAATGTCAATCAGCATGGCTTTATTACCTTTGAAGGTAACCCAAGTGGAAAGAGTCTCTATCATACGGTCAAATTTGGATTCATGCACATTTTCAATAGTTTCAAATTCTATCATGAAAGTAGGATCAATGGGTTAGTGTTATCAATTGTATGCACTAATTTCATGCCTTTTGAACCTTTCAAAATGTCAATCACCATGGGTTTATTACCTTTGAAGGTAACCCAATTGGAAAGAGTCTCTATAATAGGGTCAAACTTAGACTCCTACACCTTTTCAATAGTTTCAAATTATAACATGAAAGTGGGATCCTCCTGCTTTCTAACTTGATCAAGTAAAAATATTTCTTTTAATGATACTTTAGGCACAATTAACATATCACTTTTTTCTACAATTTCTCTTGCTTCTTCCTCAGTGCAAGACATGTTATCCAAATTTAGTTTATAAATCATTTGTTACACAATCATTACATGTGATTCATCTTCATCTTATAATATTTTCTTTTTTGTTTTATCAAAGTCGTTCATCTTGTATCTAATCTAGAAATCCTTAAACTCCTAGGTCTAAGTGAAACTTTCTTGCTCAATGAACCTTAGAGAGACTACCTCTCTTTTATCCTTAATTTCTATAGGTTCATCATTCTACATGGTTTGAGTATAGTAACCATGTTCCTCCTTTTGAAACATTGTGGGAGGTGATGCTTCTTTAGTCATTGTGTGTTAGGATAAACCATAGACAGAAATAAAAACTACATGCAAATATAACCAATAACAAAAAATAATAGAACACACAGAAATGAACACAAGGCACCAAGATTTAACGTGGTTCACCCAATCCCTGGGCTATGTCCACCAAACAAAAAGTCCAATCTTATTACAATCCAGTGATTACAACCTGATTACAATCCGTAATCCCTTACGGCTCAATACCGCCGCAAGAACCAATTTCGTATCACCACACATAAAAAAATACCCAACCCTAAGCCCTTTTTATACAAGTATTAAACCACTTTAGGGTTATAACATGTCGGCCATATGTCAGCCATAATATGTTGGCTACCATGTCGGCTACTTCCCCAAAAAAAAAAATTCGGGGCGATGCCCCGAACCCCACTATTTATGAAATATGTACAGTACTTTCCTGATCAGTCACCACAATCTAACATTGTGTTCTTTGTTAAACTCTTCAATATAGTATCAACATCCTCTGACCCTCCTTTATTTTTTGAGTCACCATAAGAAACCAAGGGATTACTACTTCCTACACATTTTTTTGCTTCATGAATATAGGTAGATGAATCAAAATTAGATTCATTCAAGATTAACTTTCTCCTCTTCTTTTTTGGTGGAGGTTGTGGTTGGTCAATGCCTTTTCCTTTCTCCTATTTCATGTGTTCTTGATACAATTTATCAAAATCATGAATACAATTATCAATCTTGATTGTTTCAAGTTCTTCCTCAGTATAAAAGTGAGGAAGAACTTTAATCAAGATCTTATTTTCCATTGTTTAAAGGAAACTTCATTTTTTAACCTTTTGGATTATTTTTGAGGCATTATCACAATTTTTAATAATGGCATCCTCCATATTTAGCTAATGGCAATGAAAGACTCAATATGCCCCTCATGATCATATTGTCTAGATTTATCATTGATAAGCCATAAATTGTCCATAATATATACTTTTAATTTTTGCAACACAGAGTAACCTATCATGATACCATAAAAATTTATGAATGGGGCATTATGTTTCCCTTGTTCTTTGGCTAAGCAATATCCTTCTCTACCCATAGTAACTTTTATAGAAAATACAAATTATGGAAGCATGTAGGGTGGTTGTCTACACCCATGTAATCTAATCAATGTGTAATTTGGTTTGAAAATCCAATCTCCCAAATTAAAATCATAGCCTTTATCAAGAAGGGACTTTTGAGGCCATAACATAATCTTGATTTGTTGAGGTATCCTAGTAACTGATCCTCCAAGAAATATCTTAATCCAAGTTACAAACACATCTCTAAATATTCTATAATCACCATGCTTTTCATGCACATCCCAAGCTCTGCACCATATTTGAATAAGCAACCTGTTACCTTCTTCATCACAGGTGGTCAAATTCATAGAATTCCTAAACTATTTGAAAATTTGGAAGATTATTAAATGGTAGAGAAAATAATAGCTCTTAAAAGTCTTTGAGATCTTCCAATTGGATATTTGCATGTGAAGTGATTTTTCAATTTCATTGGAAAAGTCAAAATCTGATTAAGTATGAGGGTTTTGAATCCTCATACACATATACATGTAATCAAGTGGGAGTTTTTGTTTCTAATATTCTCTAAACAATTGGGACCATGCATATTATGTGTTTTTCCCATGAAGGATTGACCTGGATGAAGGCCCATATACTCAACTAGCATTATTCTAGTATTTAAACCTTTTTGTTATTAAAGCACAATTTCCCTATATCTAGAACATTTTGTTATCTTCTAATAATCTGATTTGAATTTATCTCTATAATTTTAGTGAGATCTTGGGTGCTAAGGTCAAAAAATTCTTCGATGCATGACTTGTTAATAACTAGCAAGGACATTTCATTTGCTTTTCTTATTGTCTTATTTGTTGGCTCATAATGTTGTGCTACAATGTTCATGAGCTCAATGTCTATAAATACAGTTCGCACAATGATTTTACCTAAGTCTACCTTTAATTAATTATTTCTAAAATCCTCATCTTTGTTAGCATATAAATACAAAAATAGGAACCTACCATAGCTTAGAAGACTTGCATCTCTACACCATCTTAATTCATTAGTGGAAATCCCCATAGTACAAGTAGAAGAAGATCCAAGGAATACATCTAAAAGTATTTTTTGCATAACCTTTTTCCACATTATCTTCCTTGAATTATCTAGCATCCTCCTTAACTATAATTTTGACTTTTAGAAAATAGAATTCAATCTAGGGAAGAAAATTTGAACTTACTACTTTCCTAGATTGTAGAAATCTCATTTTACTTGCTTGTCTTCTCTCTAAAATTCCTTTTCAACTTGTTACACCACTTTGCATGAAATCATTAAACTTCTTTAATAGTAATTTTTGATTATTATTCATTAATTTTTAATTCATGAGCTTGGACTATTTGTACATGTGTGTACTTCAGAATTTCCCTCAAACAATTAACTTAAACATTCCTCCAAATTAATATTTCACACTTCAAGTGATCTGAACTAATATCCATCATTTATTTTTCACTTTTGTAAACTTTCTTTGACTCTCCTTCTAAGACTATGAATTTTTTCAACCTTTCAACCATTGAGAAATACTATTCACAATTTAATGAAGAATCACTATTTTTGCATAGTCTATACTTTATTATTTCTGAAATAGAAAAATATCATTATTTTGGAAAGTATTAATTCTTCTCTTCTCGAAGAAGAGAAGTTTCACCATTTCAAAAGTAGCTTTAAATCTAGTATATGATATGGAAAAATAATAAATTTTCTCTAATATTAGTTGACCAACTTGAAATTTATCTTAATTTAAATCAAGTACATTTCAAGATTTCATAGTGTCTCCTTCTAGGGACATGTTCTTATGTTAAGAATAATGAGATCTTAGTTATCTTTAGAAGAGTAGACCAACATCATATTTAGAATGTGTCACAGTCTTCATCTTCTATAAAAAAAAACTCTATATTGCTAATGCATAAATATTCCCATCCTAAAAATATTATATATGTCTCACATATTTAGAAAATATTCTTTATAGATACACCTTTTTTTTAACTCTATCCATTTTACAAGTAGTTAATAATACTCCTAATATCCAATCTCATGATATCTTAGATTTTGACACAAATCATTCCTTCTTATTGTTTCCTTCCCTTTAGTATGAAAACTATCTATAAGCATACTTTCTTAATTAATTAGGTACCATAGAAAAGATATATATGTCAGATGTTTTGGGGAGTTCTAGGCATTATAGTCATTGTGTTATCTTTCTACATATAACAAGGGAAAAGTCTTATACATTCAATATAGAAAATGGGCTTAGTTGACTTCTCACATGGTTCATGTTTCTTGACAACTATATTATTTTGGCTCATGGTGATATGTATGTTTCTTTTCTAACTATCTATAACAATCTCTATCATAGCTATTGAATTTTGTGCTACATATTCTATACGGACCTTTTTCTCTAAATTTTCATGGTTTGGACACTTCTCCTTATATGAATCTACACGCTTAAGACTATTTTTTGTATATTTGTTTGTATGATATGCCTCACTTTGTTGCCCATGTTTTCAAATATCATAACTAGGGCTCTTTGTATGACTCATTGTGTAACCTAAAATCTTTGGGTTGATAACCTTTTCCCTTTCTTCATCAAATACAACTCTATCATATACCAATGCATCCTAAAATTTCATCTTTACTTAGGAAGTAATTTTCTTCATTTCTTAGTTCATTTGATTCTACCATATTTTGTTTGAATCTATATTTTTATAAGATTCCCTTTCTTTTGATATTTATATTTACATCTTTCTTCAGTGTTACTTCTTTCAAGAAATTCAAATGAAAATCATTTCTAGCCTTCATATCATTAAAAAAATTGGATACCCTTTGGGTTTGGCTTTCATATCCAAGGTCACTTTTAGCCAAACTTGTGGCATAAATTGCTCTTTACTTTTCTTCATATTGGAGGGTGTTTCTAGAGGGTACACAAAATTTATGTACTAAAACCTTCACTTATGGTAGCTATACCCCTTGTTGGTGTTTCAAAACATCACATTTCAAAAATCTCAATGAGAATAGAATACATCTAGGGGTAGCTACTTCCCATCTACAACATACCTATTCATACACTAGGCCAACTATAAGGCTAGACCCTTCTTTTACTTTAGACTCTGCAAAACCTAGGTGGGTGAACCTATAGATTCTTCATATGGTACCAATGTCAAAAGAATACAACTAAATCTAGACAAAGAAAATAAAAACCTTATTTCTCCTATACTTATACAATAACAAAGATGTGTAGTAGCAAATTGAAAATCCTACGAAATCCACAAGTTGAGTGAGGGCATCCTTTTAGCTCTTAAATAGAAAGGGAAATTGATGATTATAAATTTGATTTCAACATATCCCAAATATGTAATAGTAAGAAACATGTTGATCTTATAGCTTATCAGTACCTTATCTATTGGGAAGTTCCATAAATCACACACATACATCTACAATACTAGTGATATATTACATACATCAACATATCGTATCTACCATATCACTTTGTGAATCATACACCAATTTTCATAAAGGCCATGTTCTCATTCAATGTCATTCTCAAATAACTAACAACCTTGTCAAATACATCAATCATTTACTTGGATCTTTGTTCCAATAGAAAAACATACAAGACATACAACTTTAAGGGGCTACAAAAGGGTTTAAGTTATTTATCCCTAAACCACAAAATATTGCAAATTATAGAGATGGGAAATGAGAATCAAAATGAAACTAAGAAGTTTTTTTTCGTTGTATTCATTTCTTTGAAACTATACATTCAAGATGCATGTAAATAACTCATAGAACCACTAAATAGACTAGAACTATCTATATTAGCTTCATTACTACTATTCATACAAGAAAGAATGTTGAAGAAATGGTGGAATCACAGTCATTACAAAAATTTCAACCTAGCTAGAACCATCCTTGTGGTATCATGGTAGTGAAAAAAATCCAAGAAATAGAACCAACCTTGTGGTATCATAGACTGATTGGAACCAACCCTTACAATGAAAGAAAAAAGAAAAATATATAGGAAAGGAAGAAGAAACTGGATCTGATCTGAAAGACACACATGTCCACTTGAATATCCATCCCTATTGTTGCAAAGTAGCTCTCTTCTCTCTATAACCAAAATCTAAAAGGAATCTCATCATTAAGCTTTAAAAAACTCAAAATATCTTTTCTAACTAATGAGAAACCTTATCTTGACAAAAACATCAGGTATACATTTGAAATGCTGATAAAATCTTCTACTAAACTAATTTAGAGATGAAAAAACCAACACTAACTACATCCCTAACAACCTTTGGTGCACATCCAACTCACCATTTTGCCAAAAACCAACTCTGAATTGTTATAAGAGAATGTTGTTGAAAAATAGGCACCTAGTACAAAAACCTTAATAACTCAAACATATGGCTTCCTGTGCAAAAACAAATTCCAAATCTAGAAATTTTGTTTCAAGACATTTCCAATAGTATATGATAGTCATATATTTTCTTATTAGAGATGCCTATAATGTCTATTTGAAGTTCAAGTTCCTCAGTAGTTCACAAGTTTTCTAAAATGGAAAATAATCTTTTAAAATTTGTTTTTATGACCTTTTATTTTCCCTCCAATTTTGCATCTGGTTCAAACTTGGGTTGACCAATCTGACACATGGAAACTTGTGATTGGTCCAACCTTTGCTCCATCACTACCACCTAGGCACCACATGGCACCCTTTGATTGGTCCACTGATATTCCAAGTATCACCTAACAAGCGCTACATGGTCATCTCCTATTGGATCTCCTTGCACAATCATCTTTCCATGCCATCTGCCTGCTAGGCACCCTACCACATCATCGCCATGTGGCATCCTCCAATTTTTTAGATATGATTTGTCCCACATCATCCACCACCTAGGCCCATTGCCACATGTTGCAATAGTGCTTACCTACATTCTTTAACGACCTTGCATCTTTGAAATGTAGGGAAGCACCAATCATCAGATCTAACACGTCTCATGATCTAGTGAGTTTCTCTTGGAATTTTCCATTTCACTGTTGACCACCATGTGTTGCAATGGTGCTTCCCCATATTCTTTAACAACCTTGCATCTTTGAAATGCATGAATGTGCCAGTTGTCAGATCTTTCCATGTGTCAAGATATGGAGCATCAATCTTGAAATTTCCATGTGACCCACTCCTCAAAATTCATGCCAAGTGTCACCTTGTGATTGATCCACCTCATTGAAACATGTTTGTTTCTAATTTTCCTGTACTAGTCTAGTCACTATCCTCATTTTGCATGGTCATTCAAAATTATAATTAACCTTCCCTCAAAAATGGCTAGGGCCCATGCATGAAGTATTGGCTCCAAAATCCTAGTGTCTTGAAGACACTATACAATCGTATGTTGGGATATTTAAAAAGGTTAAAAGTCCATCTCATACTACATGTGGGATTAAAATTTTAAACTACTTTCCTTTCTTCCCTAATGCATTTTCATGTATCACTCAAGGCTTCAGTTGTTCTCCCTCCACTAAAAAGATATGATGATAGTTTTTCTAAATATTATACTTGCAAACTCATTACACATTATTCAAATTTATTATTGGGGATAAGCTAAAAATAATTTCCCTCTACATATGTGATGAGAATACAAAGCATCACTCCCATCTTGATAAATCTTCTACCCATAATCAATGTCACTGAAGGGTCCAAATGCTCCTGCAATAGGTATTCAAAAATGATTGCTACTGAAAACTGAGAGAAAATTGCACTGGGCTAGGAGTTGGTTGGAAAGATCCTTTGTAATGCCAAATATCTCATTTGACTAGTGTGTCAGAGAAGATTTAGATTCTTCCAGATCTACCTCTGTGCACTCACTCTAGACTCAGAACTTCAACATGGAAGCTTTGTTGTCTCCTTGCATGTCACCACCCAATCTCAAATTCCACTTTTTTAATTGTTTCCCACTTTGAAATAGCAACACACACCAAACCACCAACTAGCAGGGCCCAACATTATAGACAAATTTCACTCACAATCTTGAGAAATCTGGTGTCATTTTCCCTATATGCACTAAGTAAATGGGCAATGTTTGATTTCACAATTGTTTACGAAGTAAAGACGATTAATAATAGTCATTGCACCATCTATAGTGACTGAAATTTTTCTTTTTAACCCTTGCCAAATAGTTATGTTACCCTTTCAAAAATGGATTGGCACTCCTTCATAAGATGTAAAGATTCAAATTATGGTACAAATGAAGAACACTACCAACCATAAATTTTCACAAAGCCTTTGTCATTTTCTTGGGATTCCATCATTCACATTGGCCATACCCATCTTCACTTCAAGATCAAACAATATATTTCATCTTTGACTTGCACTCATTGTGTGTCTTAATACATACATTCTATATCCCTTCTAGATAGGGAGATAAGGCCTCTACGAAAGTTTTGATGCACTTATACTTTGTTAAAAGCTTTCATATTTATATTGTTTAGATATTTTCCAACTCGATACACATAGCACCTCTAATATCTCTCCTTTTAAGAACTTAAAATATTTAGTCAAACAAGTTGCTTGATCTATGGTGCCATTCAAAAATGAATGTAGGAATGAGCTTGATGAGTATCATATAGAGGCTAGGAGAAAGACATAGAGGAGATGAGAGGACAATTTGTGGGACCTTTGAAGCAAATTAAAACATTTACAACATCAAGTAATTTCCATCAATATTCAAGAACTGGGCCTCGACTTCACCAACAATTTCTTGAACTTTCCAAGGCTGAAGAAAACACTTGGGGACTAAAATTATTTAGTGCCACTTCATTCATTGATCACTATATGTGCAAACCTACACACCCCTTTTAACACTTGGACAATGGTGTTCGCACACCAAAATTTTTAAGTCATTATAATCTCTAACATCTTTTGAACAACTTGAAACCCCAACATCTTATCAATTTGTTGAAGTTAGTTAGGCCCCAAAAAGTGGGTCTAGCTAAAAAAAATTCACACATAAATATTAACCTCCCAAACTGATCCATTAAGCACTTGACACTAATTGAAATCACATTCAACCTCTAATTTATCATTTAAAACTTATTTTACCACTTATCTACAAAAAAAAAGACTTTCTATCAAGAAGGCTTATATGCTAGCCTTAAAAACTTACCAAAACCCCTAATTGAGCTTTGAAAACTAACATGCTAATTTTTTGTTCCTCATTCTTTCAGCCTAAAAAATTTCACCTTATGATGATCACTCAGTCAAAACATATTGATCATCAAAGTTTCCTTCTTAAAACTGCCTGCAAGCAAACATGTCAGAAAACCATAAAATGCATTCAGTTTTGACCTTGAAAATAGGTCAAATAGACACTTGGAAACATGAAAATTGGGGCATTGGTTCACTTTCATGAGGAGAGTATTAATCTAGGATTTTTGATCATGATGAATAATTGGGTACATTTGGCAAATGATCAAAGTGGGGTACACAGGTTTGCAAAATTGGAAACATTAACAGAACAACAATTTTATCAAATGTAATGGACCTGAGAAAGTGTGCAGATGGATTGGTCAAGACTTGAAAACTAACATACTTGAAGAAATTTTAGAGTATAAAAAAATTGTACAATCCATTTGGTTTAGACAATCAGGAATTTGGAGTTATGACATCCTGAACAAGGCTACCGATCAATCTACACTTTATGACACCAGTAAAGCTTTAGAAATTGCATTTGCAATCGTGTTTGAAAAAAAAGTCAAATGGATTCATCATAATCTCAAATATGAAACATAACAAGTCTTTGACCTCTAAAATATAATGCAAAATAAAATTTTTCATTTTGGTCAACTGGGTCAAAGCTATAATTGGTTAAACAAGGCTACCCAAAATTCTAAACAATTTACATCAGCATGCATCAATAAATAATTGACTTTGAGGGATTCAAAACCTAGTCAAAACATATTGAAACAACTTGAAAAAAAATCATAGGCTCTTTGATATGCATACTAAACACTCCCAAAGTGAAAATTCATGAAACGTAACCAAGTGCAAGATATTCAAATGCAAACTAGGCTTCCTATCGTTGTTTGACAGGTGAAAAAGAAGATTTGAACATTGCTCAAAATAGAACTTCACAGAATGAATTGGTGTGGAAATTTATCTTCATGGGATGCATAGATACACTACATGCAAGGTTTTAGAAACATAAAACACCTCTTAGGCCTCAAAAGTACACTTAGGTACATATGCATTTAAAATGCTTATAGGGTTCAAAATTAGAAAGGTACTCAAAATCAAGGATGCATTTTTGAGTCCCAACACCCCTCTCCTTTCCTAATATTCTAAAAGGAATACATGAATCATCTTTAAAATTGCTTCCATGATGAAATACTTCATGAGTGTGAAGCTTTGTATCTTCCTTTTGCATATCCTTCTAAGGTTTTATTAAAAAGTATCATCAAACTACACTCCTCATAGACCTAGTTTTGTTTAACAAAGGTGTAAAATATATCTAGGTGACACACTGGTGATTTATGCCACTCTCCATAGAATTTAGGCTTATAGTTAAACAAATTTGCACTTAACTTGTTTGGTTTATAACTAAATCTCCTAAGATCAAATATCCAGATACCTTTAGGTGTCAAGGGTTTCCCTTGGAATGAATAATGCATTAAAATAAATCTAGTCTTCAATTAGAGAATATGTTATTCTTTTTTGAGTTCCCTCTCTTGGTAGAGACACAAATCATTAGAAAATTACCACCTACCCTTGAGGAAGCTATCCCTTGTTAGGCTTGTTGGGTTCCTCCCTCCAACAAAGTACATTTTGAAAATATGATTTTCACTTCTTTTGGTCTTTAAAACTAGAAAGCTCTAGGTAACTTCATAATGAAAATTGTGATCAACTCTCCCCAATAGATTCACCAATCTCTTGGTTCTTCAAATTGTTGGTTGAAATACTATGAGCTTGTCACTAAATGTTGGGATGTTCAACATAATTTTTCAAATGAATAGGTATGATCCTTTGAGAATCATATATCCTTGCTCATTAGGCCCTACAAAACCTAGGTGAGTGTACCTTTGATATGATCTTTCACAAAGGTTTAATGTTTCTCAATGCAAGCTTTTTAGATGATGCTCCTAAAAGTGGAAGGAAAATTTCAAGGAGAAATAAATATTATGAGACAAATATTTATGGAATGTTTATGTTTGATTTTAATAATATAACTTGGTGTACCTCTATAGAAACCCTGCGAAAGGAAATTCACCAACTATAGTTATATATAAACTTAAGAGAAATGTGAAAGATTGTTCCTTAATCCAACATTAGGAAAATAGAGTCAATCCTTACATAATCTTATTATCAAACTCATCAGAGACAATATACATACCATCATCTACTTGACAGAGAACTTAAAATAAAAACCCTAGTCTAAATGACTTGAACCCCAATTAAAGGAGACCAATTAGACAAGTGTTACATAGCATGAAATACCTAATGGTCAAGAGCATGTACTAATTCCAATCCATTAAAATATAGTGTGAATCCAAGAGGACCATATAGAATGCAAGATCTTATGAAACCAAATACTCAAGCAGAGAATTAAAGAAAGTATCTTTGTATTACTTTAAATATAAGGAAGTACAACAAATTAGTATCAGTTTCATGTACCAACAATAAATTGTATAAGATTCAATTTGTTCTACTTCATCTACCAAAAGTATGTTTATTCATTCAAAATACTATCAACTAATGTATATGTGTATATATATAGGAATCAATACCCCTTTTCATAAAAATGAATTGGTGCAATAGAGTTACTAACCTTTTCAAAAGATAATTGTCTTAACTAATTGCATAGATAATCATATGTTAATAAATAAAATAAAAATAAAACATTAAAAATATTTAATGACTATTTAGTCTGATCAATTTCTTCTTCCTCATTATTTACTATGTTCATTGAGGCCGCCTCTATTAGAATTAGCAAAACAAAAATAATAATTACATGCATATATAAACAATATCAAAAATAATAAATCACATAGAAGAGAAACAAGACATAAAGATTTAACATGGCTCATACAATCCCTAGGCTACATCCACCAATAGTGTGTCCAATATTCTTACTATCCAGAGAATACAACCTAATTAAAATTTGTAAATTCTTATAGCTCAATACTTCCACAAGAAGTGACAACCTCATAACACATTATGAAATTCCTAACCCTAAGCCATCTTATACAATCTTTTCTCTGCTTAAAATTTAGAGATAGAATAAGCCAACCAATAGAAAATTATAACCTCTGATGCCTTTTACAATAGTAAATTAATTTTAGCTTTAGGGGTGTTTCTCCTCAATCCCACCCTATATTACAACAACAAGAACAGTTGGGTCTGCCAATCCTAGGACCTTGTAAGGGGCATTTCCTTTTGACCCAACCTAGGGAACTACCCTAGGAACCCACAAGGGGTGTTTCCCCTTAACCCCTAGAGCATGGGGGTGCTTCCCCCAAAACCCCATAGTAAAATATGTGAGGAAACTATATTGAATAAAGTAGGGAAAAATTAATCTCTAAATCTGATTAGGCTCCACATCACAACAACCTTGGGGACTATCATGTAATCATTCACCCACTTTGTGATCTTATAATGTGTTGGCCATGTGAATTTGAAAACTTCTTAGATGAATTTCTTAAAGTCCAACCATTTCTTCCCTTTGGAAACCCTCATATCTATTTGGAATTTGGTGAACTTGTTTTCCATTGTAATTGTCTTATCCAATAATTTATGAAATATTTCTATCTAAAAATTCTTCTCTTCCTTGAAATTGTTCATGGCCTTTTTTGTTAGCTTTATCAATTTATTTCTCCAATTTTCTAAATATTTAACTTTCCCTCACTTTCTTTGATAATAGAAATAGCCTAATGATCTAAGGAAATGAGAGGCACCAATTTCTACAATATTTTTAGATATTTCATCAAGGATATAGATTGTGGCTTTAATTTGGGAAGAGGGATCTGGATCCCACTTCTTCACTTCATTAAGCCAACCCAACTCAAATAAAGAAGGCCTCCACTTCCTTTCAAGCTCTTAAACATAGTTTTATTCTTCTTAAAGAGATTCAACATATGGTTAATAGTTAGAATCCTTCATATATTTCATCACACTAGCTTTAAATAATTCTTATCCTAAAAGTAAGAATCTTTTCTATTTTTTTATGAATATAGTCCTTCTACACATCTTATTGCCTTGGCTCTTCAAGTTATTGATCTTAAATAGTGATGATAGGGGAAGATTTGTGAACTTCAAAAGTAGTAGATGCCTCAAGGGTTTTAAACTCATATAATTCCTTCTCTAATATTTATGTCTTTATATGCATCTTGTTTATTATTATTTTCATATCAGTTTCCTTCATCTAACTCTCATCGCTATTTTTTATACAAATTTATAACTTGGTCTTATTTCAACATTTATGTATGTGTCATCTTAGTAGTAGTGATATATGGGTTAGTGTTATCAATGGTCTGCACTAATGGCATGGCTTCTAAACCTTTGGATATGCATCAGCCTAGGTTTATTACCTTTGGAGATAACCTAGGTGGAAAGAGTCTATCATAGGGCCAAATCATAATCCCTACACCTTTTTAATAGTTTAAAATTCTAACATGAAAGTAGGATTCCCATGCTTTCTAACTTGATCAAGTAAAAATAATTCTTTCAATAATAAGCCAGGCACAATTAACACATCAATTTTTTGTATAATTTATCTTGCTTCTTCATTAGTGTAAGAAATTTAATCCAAGTGTAATTAATCAATAATTTTATGTACAATTATTTCATTCTTTAATTCATCTACACCTTCTAATCTTTTCTTTTTCTTTTCATTAAATTCTTTCATCTTAAATCTAATCCAAAAATCCTTGAACTCTTGGGTTTGAGTGAAATTGTCTTGCTTAATGAACCTTAGAGATGTCACCTCTATTTCATTCTTAGTGTCTATAGGTTTGTCATTATCCATTGTTTGAGCATAATAACCATGTTCCTCATTTTAAAACAATGGGGGTGGTGATATTTCTTTAGTCACTTTTTTCTCTTTCAAAATATTCAATATATGAGTAACCTCCTTCAACCATCCTTCATTGTCTAACTTGTCATAAGAAACCAAGGGATTACTATTTTCCAAAAGTTCATTTTTTTGAGGCACAGGGGTAGAGGAATCAAAGTCAAATACATTCAAGATTAACTTTCTCCTCTTCTTTTCTGGTGGAGGTTGTGGTTTCTCAATTCCTTTTCCTTTCTCCTTTTTCATGCATTCATAATATAATTTGTTAAAGTCACAAATACACTTATCAATCCATATTAATTCAAGTTATTCCTTATTATAAAAGCAAGGAAGGCCTTTGCTTAGCCTCTAATCTTCTATTTTTGAAAGGACACTCCTTCTTTTACCCTCTAGATTATTTTTGATGCATCATCACAATTTTAGATAATATCATCCTCCATAATCAGCTCATGGGTATAACTTGTAATGAAAGACATAATATGTCCCTCAGGATCATATTGTCTAGCTTTATTACAACTAAACCATAAATTATTCATAATATGTTCTTGGATTTCTTGTAGCATTGATTAACCCACCATGAAACCATTGAAGAAGGAAATTGTTGAGAACAAATTGATACAAGCATGATTAATATGATTCAATCATTATTTTGTCACTGATGTCAAGCCTACTATTTTCTGGATTGCTTACAGGATTTAAGTACTATCACTTATTTGATTGATGAATAGGATTTGATCAAAAGATGTAACAATAGCACCTAAAGGAAAGGTTGAGTTATATTATGTAAATGAGTACAAGAATCAACTAAGACAGTGATAACATGATGTATTGATAATACACTTAAGGTTAAAAAGGATGGTTACACTAAGCAAGTTTATAAAAACAAGTTAAACAAAGTTTTTCTGCCAAGCTTGACTGAGTAGATAGTAGGATCTGAGAAAAGTTAGTGCAAGCTAAGAAAAATAGTGGATGTTGAGTAAAGATTAGTTTATTGTAAGCACTAGTAAAATTTAGTTCATAGTAAGTGATTCTATAGAGGATGTTGAGCAACCCAATATGTGATGGGTATTAGAAGAAAGTTAATGCCAAGTGAATGCAATATTTGAAAGATCATGAATTTGATGGATCTAAGTCGACAAGTTTGTTATTTTGGATTGTGTGAATCAGGTGGAAGATAAGATTGATGAGCTGGTGGCACAAAATTCAAGATAAACCATTTTAAAGAGAATTCAAAGAGGATTAAAGAAGTTTCTAGAAGAGATATGAAATATGGGGTAGATTCATTGAATCCTAGCTAATTTTCCCAAACCCTCAATTGGATGATAAAGAATGAACGACAAAAGATATTAATTTCCTATTTTTAGGGATGATTGGTTAGAAGCAAGGGTTTTAATGTGTGAGAACCTATAGAAGACAAGAAGTCAAGGGCTTTACTTCATCAAGTCACCTAAGAGAAGAGTCTTCATTGGCATGTTAAGAAAGAAGGCTTAAGGGTATGAATTCTTGGAGGGTGAATAAGCTATCAGAACTCAAATGTGTGAAGCCCAAGAAGAATGGAGGACTGAAATAGAGATCTATAATCTATAAATGGAGTTGTAATTTTTTATTAGATCAAGCCTTACTATTATCTCTAATAATTGTATTAGTCTAGGTTAAATCCTTTGGATTAAGGTTGACCTAACTTTCATTTGTAAATCCTTGAATTGGGTGACATTATAAGTGAATGGTCTAAAGTCCTCTAACAAGGATCACTCCTAATAGGGTGATTGAAATCCTTTAATAGGGTCACATTTAATAATGTGTATTGTAACCTTTAACAAGATTGGTCTTTCACAGGTCATCACTTCAAAAGAGTGAAAAAGGGTAGCATGTTATCGGTGGTTTTTCCCAAATTGGATTTCTACATAAATCATATTGTCAAATGTGTTGCTAAATCTATTATGTTTCATGTTTACATTTCTATAAATTGATTTGATAGTAACCTACAAGTTTTAAGTGATTGTATAATCTTATGGATGCATGCATGATGATAAATGTTTTATGGGTTCACTAAGATGTGAAAAGTTCTATTTATACATCTGGACCTTGGATAATTAATTCACCCCCCACCCCGCTCTCTCAATTATTCTAAAGTATTCCAATAATTGGTATCAAGGCCATCTACTTAAGAGGACTAGTTTGAAGGTACTAGAAGCACAAAGATCAAGATTTCAAAAAGAGAAATACCCAAGCTTAATAGAGATAACTTTCCTGCATGAAAAATTTTGATGAAGCTACAACTTTGAGGACTTGGAGATCATGCACAATCTACCATTACTACTGAGCATGTTAATCTTGTTAGAGCTCCAACTGCTGAGGATATGAAAAAGAAGAAAGAACATAACTAGGCAATGATGGAGATTGCCTCTACCCTAAGCTATGCTGAATTTGATGATATCAAAGATTTTGACAGTGTAAAGAAAATGTGGGATGCCTTAACCACTATCTATGGAGGATATACTAATGTTCTAAGAGCCAAAGCTAAAAGCCTTAGAGGTAAGTTTGATAATATGAGAATGGAAGAAGGTAAAAATATTGCTCAATATGTCACAAGGATAAAAGAATTTGTTAATGCAATAAGAGGAGCTACTAGCACAATAGATGATGATATTGTGCTAAGAAAATTTTTAAGAACAATACTACCTATATATGTTATTAGAGTTTCTACAATTCAAGAACTGAGATGTATACCAAGGTATAATCTATCACTTGAAGGTTTGGTAGGTAGGCTCACTACTTTTGAGCTATCTAACTTGTATAATTACAAACCTAAAAATATTGAATCTTCTTTCAAACTAAATTGTCATTGAAGGAACCTAATGAGAAGAAGAAGAAGGAGATAAAGTATGTGTCCAGTGACAATGATACATATGAGGAGGATGTAGGACAACTTGCAACACTACTGGCAAGAAGATTCCATAGAGGTAAAGGGAAGTTCAAAGGTAAATTTCCTATCATTTGTTTCAATTGCAATGAGGTTGGTCATATTGCTGCTAGATGTCTAGAGAAGAAGAAAGAGGTGGTGACAAGTACAAAAGTAGAAGAGATGAAGATAACAAGGATTACAAAGACAAAGGCAAGAAGTCTTGCTATATTGCTGAAGAGGAAACAAAAGATGAATTTGATGAACATGATGATGAAGTGGTGTATGTTTCAATGAAGGATGGATCTGATGAAGATGAGGCAGCTACACTTATGACTTGTGTGAACAAAAATGATAGATGGATTATTGACAGTGAGTGTTGACATCACATGACTAGAGAAAAAAGTAAGTTCATTACCTTGAATTGTTATTATATAAATAGTGTAAGATTTGGTAATGATGCACCATGTTTGATAAAAGGAAAAGGTTCTATCAAAATCACAAAAAAGATTGTGTGACAATGCACACTATGTTGAAGGACTTAACTATAATCTATTGAGTGTGTCATAACTGAATAATTCAAGATATAAGGTTGAGTTTGAAAAAAAAATTGCTAAGATATATGATACTGATGGAAAACTAATTAGAAAGGGTGATCAAAATAGGAGTAACCTATTCTATCTTGATATAGAGGATGCTACTTGTCTAAATGTAAAATTTGATGATGTGTGGCTATGGCACAAAAGGTTATGTCATGTTAATTTTGATAACTTGGTTAGTATCAGTAACATAAGAAAAGGTAGAGGTTTTCCTAAGTTACAGAAACCTAATAATATAATGTGTAAACAATGTTAGTTACAAAAAATAACAAAGCCAAGTTTCAAGAGTAAAACTCATACCTCTAAAGAAATACTAGAGATTGTTCATATTGACTTGTGCGGACCAATTA
This sequence comes from Cupressus sempervirens, assembly GCA_028749045.1. NCBI lineage: Eukaryota > Viridiplantae > Streptophyta > Pinopsida > Cupressales > Cupressaceae > Cupressus > Cupressus sempervirens. The sequence continues at coordinate 220,504,929 of CM053789.1, read as the reverse complement.
AAGTGCAAAGCTACAAAGGAGATAAGTACATTATACTATTTTTTGATAATTATTCTAGAATGATGATAGTTATGTTTCTAAAATAGAAATTTGATGCTTTCCAAATGTTCAAGTGGTACTTAGCAAGAGTTGAGAAGGAAATAGGTAAAAGTTTGAAATTCTTGAGATAAGACGAAGGAGGATAATTTACATCAAATGAGTTTGAGATGTTCTATAATGACACAGGAATCAAAAGACAAACATCTACCCATAGAACCCCTCCACAAAATGGAATTGCTGAAAAGAGGAAGAGATCTGTAATGGATTGTGCTAGAACACTCATGATGGAGAAAAATGTTCCTTTAAAATACTAGAGAGAAGCCATAAATACAGTTGTTTATACCTTGAACCATGTACAAGTCAAGAAAGGTACTCATTCAACACTTTTTGAACTATGGTATGGATACTCACCCAATGTAAAATATTTTAAGGTATTTGGAAGAAAATGTTATATTCTCAAAGACTACATGAATGGTAAACTAGATGCAAAAAGTGAAGAAGGTATATTCTTAAGATATTCCACAAGAAATAAATCTTATAAGTGTTTAAATACTAACACTAACAAAGTTGTGGAAAAAAAAATGTAAATTTTGATGAATATATAGAAGTATATGAGGCCAAACCTATCAAAGAATGAGAAGAATACAAATTATTTGTATACTTTTATGAATGTATGCCTACTGAAGAAGATGCCACAAATCAAGCTACAAACCAACAAAAAGTTTCAGTTATTATTGAGTCACATACTATAAATGTCAAGTTACATTTAGGAACCAAGTTACATTCAGATGTTGAGTTACCAAATGAAGTGGAGGCACATTCTAATTCTAAGATTAGTGCACATGAAAGAGATGTTTAAACTACTTGATAGAGATGTTTAAACTACTTGATAGAAATGTACATAATGACTCTAAAGTTGAAAGAGCAAATGAAGAAACTAGAGCTGAACCAAGATTATCTAAATATGTCATGAGACATCATCCTGCTACACAAATTATTGGAGATAAAGATGTTAGATCAATGAAAATAAATATATTGAGAAATGATACATGTTTTTGGAGCATAAAAAAACCTAAATTGGTGAGAGGTGCCTTAGAAGATGTAGACTAGAGTAAAGCCATGGAAAAAGAGATTCAACAAATTGAGAAAAACAAAACATGGAATCTAGTTCCTAGACTAGAAGACAAAAATGTGATTGGCACCAAGTGGGTATTCAGAAATAAGCTAGATGAAAATGGTGAAGTTGAAAGGAATAAGGAAAAATTAGTTTATAAATGATATGCACAAGAAGAAGGAATTGACTATGGATAGACATTTTCTCTTGTTGCTAGATTGGAAGGATTAAGAACTCTACTTGCTTATTCTACATAAAAAGGTTTCAAAGTCTATCAAATGGATGTTAAATATGCATTTTTGAATGGCATATTAGAGGAAGAAGTTTACATAGAACAACCAGAAGGATTTTTTGATGTTAACAAATAGAATATGTAGATTACAGAAAGCTCTATATGGTTTGAAACAAGCACCAAGAGCATGGTATGAGGGACTTCATAATTATCTTATGAAGATTAGATTTGAAAGGACTGATGATAACAACAATCTATACAAGAAGACAGAGAAAGGAAAAGGTATTTTTTTATTTGCAATTTTTGTTGATGATATCATATTTAGAGGTCAAGATGCTTTATGTAAGGCTTTTGCAGGTGAAATGAAGCAATAATTTGAGATTTCTATGTTTAGAGGGATCAAATTCTTTGTGGGATTCCAAGTATATCAAATAAAATATGGTATATAGATCACTTAGTCAAAATATGCTAAGGAAATATTGAAAACTTTTGGATTGGAGTATTCTGAACTAGTAAGAATGATGATTTAGTGAAGGTGAATCAAACATTGTATAGGTCTATGATTAGAAAATTACAATATGTAGTACATAGCAAACCTAGCATTGCATTATCTATAAGGATAGTTGCAAGATTCTCTACTAATCCCAAGGAGAATCATTTGATGGCTATAAAGAGAATAATGAGATATCTGAAAAGAACAAAGGAGTATGGTCTATACTATAAGAAAAATAAAAAATTTGAATTAAGAGCCTATATTGATGTTGATTGGGATGGAAACATTGATGGCAGAAAGAGCACTAGTGGAGGAGCATTTTTCTTAGGCAAGAGGCTGGTTACATGGACTAGCAAGAAAAAAATCTACATAATCTACTATTGAAGCTAAATATGTTGTTGTTGTTGTAAATTGTACAAACATTGTATGGATCAAATAGCTACTCGAAGGTATGAAGGAAGAGATCATAGAACTGGAGACAATTTATTGTGATAATACAAGTGCTATAAACATATCAAAGAATCATGTGATGCACACAAAGACTAAGCATATTGCAGTCAAGTATCACTACTTGAGAGAATTAGTTCAAGATAAAGAGGTGAAGATGGAATATGTTAACACAAAAGAACAAATTGTTGATATCTTCACAAAAGTGTTACCTGAAGATGCTCATGAGTATCTAAGAGGTAAACTAAGGGTGATACCCATATCAAAGGCTATCCAAGTAACAAAAGGATTTCCCTACATCAAACAAGTTGATTTTCATATTTTACAAATTGATGCAATGGATCTTACTTTAGGAGCTACCTAAAGTAATCAAAGAGCTAAAACTACAAATTAGTCACAAGCAAGGTGACAAAATAAGAAACTAAAGAAGTTTATATCTACATATTAAGATGTCTAATCTTTGGCATTGTTGTTGAAGAGGGAGATAGTTATTGATTAAGGGAAATAAAAGAAAGAGGGAATAGTTATTGCTCGAGAGAAATACAAGATTGGAGATTGAACAAAGAGGGAGAAATGTTGACAAGAGGTATAAGAAGTAATTCAAAAGAAGTTATAAGGATAATACAAAAGAGTTTTGTAACCTATTAAGAAAATGAAAGTTTTTAATAGAGGGAGAGATTTCAATACAAGAAATTTTTTTCTTTTTGGTATTTTGTTGGCCTTACTATTTTAATCTATTCAGCTTGGTTGATTAGTTTGGTTTTCCATCAATGCCAAAGAGGGAGTGTAATGCCTACCCTCGTTCACATCTTTTATGGAAATTGATGCTATTATTATCAGACTATGATAGACTAGTTTTATGTTAATGGATTAGTGGTATTGTTTTGACACTATCAGTTATTATGATATGGATTCAGTTGATATATGATGAGATCATTTAGATTTTACATTTCATGCATACATGATGATCATTATACTGTTTTCAGTTATTATTGATGATTAGATGGATGGTTTATTATCTTATGTGTTTTATTATGGATACTTACCCCATACTTGCATGTGTATGGTGTGCATGTTTTCTTATTGTATGGCATTTCTGATGTGGTTAAGGAAGGGAGTCGTAGTCACCTGCTTAGTCGAGATCTACAGGATGCACCACTTCCTGCCATTGTCTGTTTAGCTTAGCATTATATATATATTGTATGTACATGCATGGTTTTTCTGCAAGTTGCAAGTACCGGGTATCGACTTCCCTGAATTGCCAGGATGAGCGTACCCTATTATACTATCTCAATGATAAGAGAAAGGAGATAAATTCTCAAGTCCAAATCCCAAACCTTTAAACCATTTTTTCCTAGTGAGTTAGGACAAGTATCAGAGTTGAGTACCCATCGAATGTGTCGGATGACATATTTCATGATTTTTAACCCTTTAGACTGATTTTGTATGATTTGTTCTATGATTGGTTTTCATATTTTATCTTGGAGGTCTATGGTGAATTTTCTATTAATTAAGTCTTAATAAATAGATTTAATTAATAAATTAATTATTTTGGAGAAAATTAATAAAATATCATGATCTTTGATATTTTGATTGTAATTAATTAAATGTGAATTATTGAGGAAAATGAATTAAATAAAAGAAAATTAGAAATTAAAATTAATAATAATAATAATATAATAATAAAGTAATAAATAAATAATAATAATAAAAAAGTTATAAAAGTTAAGATGAAAGTTATAAATATTTAGATAGAAATTATATAAAAGTGGATTGGAGTTATAAGCTTGCATGGGAGTTAACGTACTTTTCTATTTCTCATGTGTGAACAACACGGGGGTTAGTGCATCAATTAAGCACATGGTGTCTACAACCCTATGGCTCATCTTGAAGGTTGCAAAAGATCCATGCTTAGTTGGTGACACCTTCTAGCTGTTTCTAGAAACATTCTAGAAGTTTCCTGAGAGCTCTTTATATTCAGGCATTCATAGAAGCTCAGATATAGCATTTGGAGTGCAATTGGAGCATTGGAGGATTCGAGAATTCTGAAGAAGGGAGCTTGCTCTGCTGGTTTTCTGAGGAAGAGCGAATTAGCATCAGAATCCGGGTAGATTCTTGTGATTTTACTTATGCTATTTTTGCATCTTGCATTCCCTGTCTTCTTCATGTCTTCCATATATCTTCTGAGGAATTTCATATTTTTATTGTATACATTCTCAATATGGGCAATTGAATTTATGTGGAAATCTTTATATGCATAGATCTGAAAGAAAATGGGGCTAGGGTTTTAATTCATAGCCAAACCCATTAGATTATTTATTGGATAAATTTGAAGATCAAAGATTTAAAGGAAAATTTTGAAAATTAGAATTTCTAAGTAAATTGTGTATATTCTTGAATCTGCATACACATATACATACATACATATATATATATATATATATATATATATATATATATATATATATATATATATATATGTATGAGCTATGATGGTGATAAAATCTGCGTGTGTATATATACACACACACACACACACACACACACATATATATATATACATATACCCATATATATATATATATACATACATATGTATATATATACATATACATATTTATTTATATAATAATCGAATGTCAAATCGCGATAGAGTTTCATGTTAACAGTATTTCATATCGCATGGGAATGTTTTTGTAAAAAAATGTTATTGAAAATCGCGTTAAAAAAATAATAATAATAAATGTTGGGTGGGTATTATATACCCCACCCACCGCAGGCCTGCGAGATCGCAAGGTACCTGCGATCGCAGTGTACCTACGGTGCGGATGTATTGGGCCGCGCGATTTGAGTTTGGTTTTAAATTATATAAAATTTTATTTGCAACATTATTTCATATGAGATTTGGATATGAATCTCAATTTTGTTGCAATATCATTAATTATTAAATGTTATTATATATATATATATATATGTATATAAGTATATATGTATATATAATTAATTATAAATGAATATTATAAAGTTCTAAATTAATGGATCACTCTTTTAATGATTTAAAATATTGATATTGAGCTTGTCAATTATGAAGAGATATTAATAATTAATTTAATTAAACTTAGTTTAATTAAGATTAGTTATTAGAATATATTATCGAAGTTTTGATTCATTGAGAGTGTCAATTTTCAAACAATGTTATATAAACAAAATATTATTAGATCAATTAGAAAATTGAGTCTAATAGTTTTGGGGAGAAACTTTTATCTATCAAACAAATACATGGGTTAGGAAAAACGTGAAATTTCTCCACTTAATATAATTTGGAAAAACATAAACTGAGATTTTTAAATTAAAATTTGAAAACTTAGCAAAACCAAAACATGTGTTTACATTGTGTATTCTTTATGCTATTGTTTTGGGTTTTGGGTTGACTAGTGTTGACCAATATAGGACGTCTACCAGAGGCTTGGGGGTTATGTGATTGTGATGTCATGATGATGTTTTAATCTCGATCTTTATAAACCCAACCATAGTTTGTGATGGAATGCTCTATGTATTGGATGTGATTACTGATTGTTATAGTTGAGATTCTTGTGTATGAGACTCTTGACCTAACCATTATTTTGGTCATCGATCAGTTATCCTTGATTATTTTCTAGTCGCCATGATGGGACTGAGATGTGGATTTATTCTTGATGATGTCATGTTGTGACATGTTTGACTCAACCATTTTTGGAGTCTTTGATCAGTATGATTGGTATATATATTTTTTGGTTATTGAGAACCATTGGATATTTGATTATCAGTGATACTTCAGTTGCCAATAGAGAGTTGTTGTGTTCATGATTTTCTATGGATGTTAGCTCATGGAGATTTGATGCTTTTATGCATATTTGATGATTTTATGGATTATCTTTTGTGATTTTGAGATTTATGAGTCCATGAACATTAGGGTAGGATATCTGCATGTAGTGACAGGAAGTGGCTTGCAATGGGGGTCGGGGCCCTAAGAGGTTGCCAGGGTAACTCATTGTAAGTTGGATTAATAAGTGATAACATTCACACCTAATACTAACTGAATGAACCTAAAAAGATAAGTGTTTTGTTCTCACCCATGCCTTGAGTGCTTGTACAGGCTAGGATGGGAGTAGTGAGACGCATGGTTGCGACCTTGCATTCTGTAGTATGCCTCGTCAGTATGAGAGGATACTAGTGGCCACATGAAATTAGTATGAACCCGTCGAGTTTAGCTAACTACCAGGGTAACTTGTACATGATACATGCGATGACACTTTCTCGCTTGCATAGTAGGTTCCTACATGTCATTCTGTGCCTTTGGGATTAGATGTCAGTTTTGTGATTGGAACCTTTGAGTTAGTATACTTTTAGGATTCCTGGACTTATGGAGATTTGTGCTATGTGATTTTGATAGCCTATTTGGGACTTGAGATTATCTCCTCAGCACAGTGGAAGTGGACCACTTTGGTACCACGCGGTCGGGTGGTAGTTTATTTTCCACTCTTATCATTTTGAGATTCATTGAGACATCGTGGCTGATGCATCCTTCATGATAGTGGATGTGTATCCTTTTCATTGATAATTAGCATATGTTAGATGATGTTATCTTATGCTTTTATTTGCATGTTAGATTACTTTCTACATATGATGTTGTATATATTAGGAGTGACATTCCTACTATGTTAGTATCGATGATCTCTTCGATGATTTGGAATGTTACGCACGGAGGGATGGCTAGGATCCACGATGGTCTAATGATGCTATTAATGGTTGGGAGGAACCGTGCACTTAGTTTATTATGTTTGATCTTTATGATGGATGTATATGTCTTCTATGATGATGTATCATGTGATTATCTCTACTTTGATTTATCATGGATTAGAATAGGATGATGTACCTTATTCTATTTATGTATATTTTTGAGCTTGTCATACCCTGTGACATGTATAGTGGATGAATGAGCATTTGAAATGTAATGTGTAATCATTGGACTTATCATTATTATTTCATGTGGATGATGTACTAGATGGATTCATGTATGTAATTCAATGTTAAGAGATCTTTAAGAATGTAATCTATTATTTATGTTATGTTTACTTTCAGATGGACAATGCTATTTCTTTCGTTATTGTGCAAAAGTTATTTGTGATGGTTACTATCATGAAAAAAAAAAATATTTGCTTCTAAACTTAGTGAAATTCTAGGTTAATTCTTTGAATCCCTTGGCGGGGCATTACAGGGAGATTGTTGAAGAAGGAAACTGTTGAGAACAAATTGATACAAGTATGATCAAAATGTTTCAATAATTTTTTTATCATTGATGTAAAACCTACTATTTACTGGTAAGACAATTGCTTACAATATTTAAATACTATTACTTATTTGATTGATAAAGAGGATTTGATCAAAAGATGTAACAATAGCACCAAGAGGAAAGGTTGAGTTATGTTATGTAAAGGAGTACAAGAATTAGCTAAGATAGTGATAACATGATGTATTGATAATCCACTTAAGGTTACCATGGCTAATTACACTAAGAATTTTTAATGCAGGAGCATCCTGAGTGTAAGAGCAATCTTGCATCATCTAAAAATATTTTTATTTCAGTCTTTTCTATTTTAATAAGGACTAGTAGATAGGGGGTTTCTATTTTTGGGAGCTTTCTATTTTTAGTAAGTTTTTCATACAAGCTCAGAATGTTCTCATTTTCTACAAGAAGGTTCATTTTAGAGTTTTGAGCCTACCATAAAAATCTCAATGCTCAAGAATAAGTATTGGAGAAGTTATTGCATATTTTCGATGGAAAATTTATGGAGACACAAACAAAGACCAGAATGAACACACAAGAAAAGGAAAATATTATTATCAATGAAAAATGCCTAATGGGCTTACAATAGTATGATTCTAGAGAAAGAAATCCTTGACACAATACCTTCTCTCTAACTCCACTAAGAACTACCTTTACAATGCCAGAAGTGTTAGAAAATACGCCCCAAATGGTTTAAGGTTAGGAATACATTCTAGAATATGCCATTTGGCATTCACCACCAAAATAGAAGGTTCCAAAAATCTCATTAGAGGTCACTGTAAAAAAATTAGAAGAATCCAAAAATGGTAGTCCAAATTCCAAGAAACATAACTTTTGAACTAAGACTCTGATTGATGAACCATTTACATTTTTGGAAAGCTCTCAAAGTGCTCTATAGCCCTATGGACTAGCTTAAATTTTCCCCCATTTTTTGGCCCCATACAAGGCCATTTAGTGCCTTGAATCTGACTTTGAAGTAGTCTTAGAGGTCTCCAAGAAAATTAAAACTACAATAACTTTCTAACCGTAAAGCCTTTTGACCTAATTCTTTTTTTGGAGTGCTTTAAATTATAGGTATAATCATCCCTCTAACTCATCATAATTTTGGCTCAATTAAAAAATAACTCATTTTCTACATTTATACATATCCCAAGGTGCTTATGATGCTTAAAATCTCTAACCCAAAAAACTAATAGTGGAACTATGAGAGTTGGATCCTTTATTTGACCCAAATGGGTATCCAAAAATGAAAACACATTAAATAGAAACTATCTCTAAGCATATTTTTGGGTGATATAGGATTACACCACTGGATGCTCCTGCATCAAAAAATTTGCAAAAAAATATTTAGGCTCACTGTTGGAGGCCTTAGAGTGTCCAAATGAGGCTTGAAAACTCAACAAAAGGGTGTTATCATAGTTATGAGCCTATAGATGAGGAGTTGGCATTTCAAAAAAGTGGTTATCATAGCCAATCAGAGCAACGGTTCATGAGTTATGGCCTATCAAAGTTGGGCTACCCAAAATATCTAAAATAATTGTCAAAGATGTATTTGGCCAACTCCATATGTATTGTTAGGGTCTTTTGGCCCAAAGTATTAAGGTTCAATGTCTAGAACCTTCCCAAGCAACATAAAATTACTTATTTAAGAAAGGTTCAAACATTGTCTAGGATGGCTCTAGTCATAGTTCGCAACATTATCTTGTAGATTATTGTAATGAAGGTGCCCATGTGGGCTAGCATATTGTACTTGTGAATTTTGTAATTCTAAATTTGCGGTGCAAATAAGAAGTTCATATTTTGTTCTCATATTTTTTGTTGTTTCTTTGTTTATGTTATGAGTTTATGATATTAAGAGGAGCACCCTTCATCAAGTGGTATCAGAGCTAGAGTTCTTGAGTGTGTGGATAGATCGCCAACTATGAGGCAGTTCACACCAAGACTGTGGTTTGGGCTGAGCACATAGACAGATTGCCAATTGTGAGGTAGTTTGCACTAGGGTTTCAGTGGAAGCACGAAAATGCCTCTACAAAAAGAGCATGGTGGGAGAGCTACAGGTGTTACACTGGAGGATTTTAGAGCCCTCCAAAGACAAATGAAAGAAAATGTGTAGAGGAATAAATCTTCCTATAAGAGATGAAAATGAGGATGAGCACAGAGTAGAAAAAAATGTTGAAGCAGAGGTGGTTCTAAACCTAGAAGAAGAGAGGCTTTTTAGGGCCATTTCTAAGACTAGAAGAAGACCTAAGTTTGAGGTTCCCAAATTTTCAAGAAATCTTAACCTATAGGACTAATCAATTGGATCAATGAACTAGAGGAATACTTTGAGTACGAAGATATTTAGGATCTAGATAGGGTCAAGTTTGTAAAGGCAAAATTGAAGGGACATGCAAAGATCTAGTGGTAGGAGGTTCAGTTGGAGTGAAATAGAAAGGAAAAGGACAAAACCACCAAATGGGATCGGATGATAGCTAAAATGAAGTGATAATTCATTCCTATGGATTATGAGCTTGATCTATTAAAGAAGATGCAAGGAATGAAGCAAGATAGAAAATATGTTCAAAAGTATACCAAAGAGTTCTACTAAGTTCTCATTAGAATTGGCCATGTAGAAGTTGATAAGGAGAAATTTTCCCATTATCTTAATGGGTTAAGTCCAAGAATTTAGAATGAGCTAAGTGTAGTTTGAATGAATAGTATTGAGGAGGCATACTAGTTTTCCCTAAGAGTTAAGGAGAAATTGAGCAAGAAGATTGACAACAAGAATAGTGGAAGAGGTCATAGTGGAAGATCTGGCGGATGATCTTATGCAGGTTGTAATGATGATCAAAAGAATAAGGATGGGGCTAGAAGTAGTAGTCAAAACCAAAGGGAAAACAATTCCAATCATTTCCATGATTAGAACAATAGAGATCAGAGAGGAAGAGGTAGAGGGTAAGGATCTGGAAGAGAAGGCTTCCATGGGAAATGTTTTCACTATAGAGAAGACGGGAATAGAGCATTTGAATGTTCCCACTACCAAGGAAGGATAGATCAAAGAACAGAAGGCTAGGCCAGAGTTTCTCATGTTGATGAAGATGCTAGATCCTCACATTCTAAAGATGTTGAAAGAGGAGAAGTCCTAGTTAATAGAAGAGTCCTACTAAGTGGTGAGAATGAACTTGATCAAAGAAGGAGCTTGATTCACATAAGGTGCAGATGTGAAGATAAGTGTTGTGATGTGATCATTGATGGTGGAAGTACTAACAATCTGGTGTCAAAAATGATGGTCACCAAGTTGAAGCTGAAGAGATGGAAACACCCACATCCATACCGTACTTCTTGGGTGCAAGATGACCACAAGGTCATGGTCAATGAGCAGTGCTCCATGAAGTTCAAGATTGGAAGCTACCAGGATGAGGTACTATGTGATATCATACCTATGGAAATATGGCATTTGTTGCTAGGTAGGTTGTGGCAATTTGATAGGCATGATGTACACGATGGACAAGCAAATACCTACACTCTAACCAAGGATGAAGTGAAACATAATTTGAAACCATTGAAGGAGAAAGAAGAAAATGTACGCAGTGCTGCCAAAATATGTTTTTTTGATGGAAAAGAGTTTCTCAAATGTATGAAATGTGAGCATATGTGTTTTTCTATAATTCCAAAAGTACTAAAGAAGCAGTAGAGGAGGTACCTGTAGAAGTTGTAGATATGTTGGGAGATTTTTTTGATGTTGTATTAGATAATATACCTAATGGATTTCCCCCAATAAGGAAAATTAGTTACCAAATGGATTTGGTTCCAAGAGCCAGTTTTCCAAACAAAACAACACATAGAATTACACCAATAGAAAGTGAAGAGTTGAACAAGAAAGTTCATTAGTTGTTGCAGAAGGGGTTGATTCGAGAGAGTTTGAGTCCATGTGCTATACCAGTAGTATTAGCACTAAAGAAGAATGGAGAATGGAGGATGTGTCTAGATTCTTATGCTATCAACAAGATCACAATCAAGTATAGATTTCCATTTCCAAGGATGGATGATATTATGGACTGTTTGAGTGGAGCTGACTATTTCATAAAGATAGATCTGAAGAGTGGGTACCATCAAATTCGTATTAGAGAAGATGATAAGTGAAAAACTACTTTCAAGATAAGGGAAGGACTATATGAGTGGTTAGTCATGCCTTTTGGGCTAACCAATGCACTAATCACTTTCATGAGGCTCATGAATAAGGTACTAAAGGAGTCTCTAGGTAAGTTTGTTATTGTTTACCTAAATGATATTTCGATTCTTAGTAAGACATTGGAGGAGAATTTGATCCATATTCACAAGGTTTTTTATAAGTTAAGGGAAGAAAATTTGATGATAAACCTGAAGAAGTCTAGTTTTGTAAAGGAGTTGGTGTACCTGGGATTTGTAGTCTTAGTAGAAGGTCTAAAAATGGACCCTGAGAAAGTGAAGGCTATCCTTGAATGGCCTACTTCAAGGATTGTGATAGAAGTAAGACCTTTTTATGGACTAGCTAGTTTTTATAGAAAGTTCATAAGAGGTTTAAGCAGTATTTGTGGACCCTTGATTGAAACAATGAGGGAGGATAGGAAAGAATTTAAGTGGACTGTAGGGGCAGATAAGAGTTTTAATCTATTGAAACAAAAATTTAATGAGTAGCCTATTTTAGCACTTCCAAATTTTAATAAGGTGTTTCGAGTAGATTGTGATGCTAGTGGTACTATAATAGGAGTTTTTATGAGCCAAGAAGGTAGACCTATTGCTTATTTTAGTGAGAAATTGAATGATGCAAAAAGAAAATATTATGTTTATGATCAAGAATTTTATGCTATAATTCAAGCATTGAAGAAGTGGAGACACTATCTTCTTCCTAAGGAGTTTGTTTTGTATACTCATCATCAAGCTTTACAATATTTAAATAGTCAAGGAAAAATGAATCAAAGGGATTTGACGTGGGTTGAGTTTTTGTAGAGTTATACATTTTTTTTTGAAACACAAGAGTGGAAAGTCTAACAGGGTTTTAGATTCTCTTAGTAGAAGACAACTATTACTAACAAAAATGAAAATAGAGGTGTTTGGGTTCAAGGAACTCAGTACTTTGTATCTAGATGATCCTAATTTTGGTGAAGCATGGAAGGCTTGTACAAAACCTATTACACTTGATAGAATGAAGTGGTTAGATTTCATGATCCAAGATAGTATATTGTTCAAAGGAAGCCAATTGTGCATTCCTAAAAATTCAATGAGAGAGAATATCATCAAGGAGAAGCATAGTGGAGGATTAGCTAGAAATTTTGGCAGAGATAGGACCATTGCTTTGGTTGTTGAGAATTATTACTAGCCATAGTTGTAACAATACGTGAAGAAGTTTGTACAAAGTTGTTGAGTATGTTAGATGGTGAAAGGAGTGAAGTGGAATACAAGGTTGTATTAGCCATTGCATGTACTAGAGAAGTTGTGGGAGGATGTCAGCATGGATTTTGTTCTTGGATTATCAAGGACACAATGTGGACATGATTATATTTTTGTGGTGGTTGATAGGTTTTCAAAGATGGCACATTTTATTCCTTGCAAGAAGACTATCGATGATGTTCATGTAGCAGAATTATTTTTCAGAGAAGTGGTAAGACTATATGGTATACCAAAGAGTATAGTTTTGAATCGAGATACCAAATTTATTGGGTATTTATAGCATATATTGTGGAAGAAGTTGAAGATATATTTGAAGTTCAGTTCATCACATCATCCTCAGACTAATAGACAGATAGAAGTTGTGAATTGTAGTTTAGAAAACTTGCTGAGATGTTTGGTTGCAGACAAGCCAAAAGGATGGCATATGATTTTACCATAGCCATAATTTTCATATAATAATTCTATGAATAGGAGTACTAGTAAATCACCATTCTAGATTGAATATGGGAGTAGTCCCTGAAATGCTTCTAAATTGCAACAGTTGGATAAAGGAAAGATAAGTAGTGCTGAAGCAGAAAATTTTGTTGAACATTCAAAGAAAATCCATTAGGAGGTGAGGAAGAACATAACAAAGATGAATATATAGTATAAGGATAAGGTAGATGTGAAAAGGAGGTACAAGGAATCTTAGATTGGAGATGAAGTCATGGTTCATTTGAGAAAGGAGCATTTTCTAGTGGGTACATATAATATGCTAAAGATGAAGAAGTTTGGACCATGAAAGATAGTGAAAAGGCATGATTCTAAAAATTCATATGAATTGGAGTTGCTACTGAATTGAATATTCACCAATATTTAATAATTCAGATTTGATAGAGTATATTTATCTATGTATAAGACATATAGGCAACACAACACTAGATCTAGGTAGCCACAACAACAACAAATGACACCTCATTTCTTTTTCTTTTCTTCATCAATATTAAAGGATGCAATGGAGCCTGATGGGGAGATATAAGGTTATCAAAATAAATATCCACCGATGAGATGATTTTTTATCCAAAGGAGTTGGGGTTAATAAAAATATGTATTCCCTTTTAGGAGGACATATTATTAACACCAAACAAGGATATTGGAAGACCCTATGAATGTCCATCACTGAGCCACATAAGTGGAGGGGATAATAGGTTGATATTGATTAGAGTTTTGTGTACTTTTCCAAACTCTTGAGATTGATGGAATGATTCATATTTGCACACCTTAATGAGAAATGGGACAAATAGAGAAACATGTGAAAGACATCAAAAGTTAAAATGGTGGCACCAGATTGGTACCTCCTAAAAATAAGTCAGAGGAGTATGTACGAACAATGTTAATTTCCATAGAGCCCTCCACAAAGAACAAAGTCAAAAAAAATTGGTGTCTGATAAATGAACAAGGATCAAACATTTGATGGTGATCATCATTTAATGGGGGATATCCACATCAATTTGGAGTACATAATTCATTTGATCATCACGTAGATACATGGAAGGAGGTATAATTGATACTAACCATAAAATATTGACTAAGCATGATGCAAAGGTATTAGAGGCATCAAGGACCAATGTTTAAAAGTAAGTATATTTTTGTGTTAATACTCATTCCATGGGACATTATAACTAAAAGATATAAGGTATGATTTGTTATGAATTAATTATTTTTTTATATAATAATGCAATAAGAATGATATTATGTTCTTTAGACATGTATAGTTATAATAAACCATTATAATTTTTAATGAGCACTTATTTTAAAATTATGATATTAATGTCTAAAAGAATGAAAGATTAGATAAAAGGATATTGATGTGTAGATAAGTAGTTTATTTATTAGCCTTATGTATTTTATTTATCTAGTCAGTTTGGTCTCTATCTTAAATGTACTATGAAAGTTAATTTCCTTTCTCTTTTCCTTTGAGAATGGTATTGCAAGAAGAGGGAGATTGAGATTTAGAGGGAGACTAACACATTATTAGAGGAAACCTTAAAAGAGAGGGAGAAGATTGATGATGTTATTTAGTTAACCTTCAGTGAACTTGGTCTTAATAATTAAGAGGGTTTACACCATGTTGAGATGGATTCTCTAGTGATCAATAAATTGTCACAGTCAAAAGGACCGTGATTCATACATTGTGACCATGTGATTTTAATAGGCCTACCCCCTATGTACATCATGAGAAAGTGACAACTTTTACATGATCATCACTTTTATTTGAAGAATTTATTGTAAGGTGATGATCTTGTAATAACTTGTATTATGATATCAAATAAATTGAGTAAATGGTGAATTTCTTGCATCTCAATATTCTAGAAGACCATTACTTAGAGTATTTGGTGAATATCATTAATATTCTAGGAGGCCAATACTCTTGATATAAGATGTGATATCAAAACTTATTTTTTATTAATTGATGAATATCATATAATATTCTAGAAGACCAATACTCATGATATCAAATATGGTATAACACCTTATTTGAGTACTTGATGAATATCAAATGTTGATATTCAGGGAGACCAATACTCTTGATATTAGAACCCTATTTGAGTATTTGGTGAATATCATATTTTGGTATTCTATAAGGTCAATACTCATGATATCAAATGTGATTTCAAAATATTGAATATCTTCTGATCAAATACATTCTTCTATTGAGGAAATATATGATCATGTTTTTATCCTCCCTAGCTAAGAGGGAGTGTTGATGTGTGGTAGCTTCAGTTGGATAAACTTATATATAATTATCTATGAGATATAGTTATATATGTGTGTTTATTATTATATGAGATAAATTAGTATAATAATATAATAATATTTATAATTATGGTTATATTTATTATAAATTAATATTATAATAATATTATAACTATGCAAGTTATAATATTAACTATTAATTAACAAATAGATATGTCCCATGTCTATTCATTGCCTATGCTTATTTATATGAGGAGATCTTCCTTTGGAACACACATACTGAATACATGGTAGTTTTATTACATTTGCAAGAATCCTCCAAATTTAATAGTTGGAAACTTCAATTAGAACAATTATTGTGTTATCATTGATGTCAAAACTTATTGGTGAGATAGTTGCAACCTGAATAGAGTGCCATATATAAATCATTGATAAATAGGGTTTGAGAAGAAAAGATAACAAGAACACCTAGTGGAAAGGTTGAGTTGTGAGTAACTATAATGGGCACTTGATCAGTTGGACCTTGATAGGATAATGTGGTGTTTAATCATAACACTAAGTGAGGAATTTAGTTGAGTTTAAGCCTAGAAGAGATGGTTAATGAAAAAAATATAGATATGCTTAACCAAGATTCAAAGAAGAAGATTAAAGAACTTATAGTTGAAGTAGAGTTGTGCTAGTGTTGATTGAGTGAATAGTAGAAGCCAAGAAAATATAGCATCAACCAAACACTAGTAAAGATAGAATATTAGAAAATTTGGACTAAATGCTAGTAAAAGGAACTAAGCAAAAATAATGTAAGCCAAGCAAGACAGTTAGTGATAACTGAGTTATCTAGTAATGACTAGGGCTAAGGAACACAATTTTGGCTGAGTGTCATTATTTGTTATTTTGTGAAGGAATTCATATTCCTAGCTGACATAGTTGAATTCTTTAAGTATGTAAAGTGTGTTGAAGATGAGAATTGATGAGCTAGATTATTTAATGCAAGAAAAACCATATTTGAGTGTTTCTATGAATGGATTAAAAGATAATTTTTGAGAAGTTTCTACAAGGAGAAGGAGGAAACAAAATGATGGAAGGATTTAGTGAATCTAACCCAAAGCTAAGATCAATGGTGGTGTTTAAGTAGAAAAAGATCAAAGCTACCTATTTAAGGAGGCATTAGGGATAACCTAGTAAGGTTGGAGTAGTTTTTTAGTTCTGTTGATTGGAGAACTTGGGAAAAAGGATGAATAGTGAAGATTTGAGGTGAAGAGTGATTGTTGGAAGATTACCAAGCGAATCCCTAATAGAGATGATAATGGAGCCCAGTCAATTAATTAGTTGTTGAAAAAAATTGTGATTTTTATTTTCAAAGTGAGTTATATTTATTAGATCAACCTATTGTTACTTTCTAACCATTGTACCATTTGAAATCCTTTAATAAAAGTTGACCTTTTTGAAAAAAGATTGATACAAGTATGATAAATGTGTCTCAATCATTGTTTTGTCATTGATGCCAAACCTACTAGTTGCTGGTAAGACAATTGCTTATATGATTTAAGTACTATCATTTATTTGATTGATGAAGAGGATTTGATCAAATAAAGTAAAAATAGCACCTAGAGGAAAGGTTGAGTTATGATATGAAAAGGAGTACAAGAATTAGTTAAGACAATGATATTATAGTGCATTGATAATCTACTTAAGGTTGCAAATGATAGTTATACTAATTAAGTTTAGAAGAACAAGTTAAATGAAGTTTGTTTTCCAAGATTAACATTTTGAATAGTGGGTACCGATCAAAGTTAGTGCAAGCCAAGCAGAAAATCAATTTGAGCTGAGAAAAGTCAATTTTAGTGTAAGCTAAGTGAAATAGTGTAAGGTGAGTAAAGTTTAGTTGATGTCGAGCAATAGTAAACTTTAGTTCATGCTGAGTGTTTTGATAGTGGATATCAAGCAACATAGTATATGTTGAGCATTAGAAGCTAGTTAATACCAAGTGTCAGCATTATGAGAAAGATCGAGAAATTGATGAATCTGAGCCAACAAGTTTGATTTCTTAGATTTTGTGAACTATGTGGAAGATAAGGTTGATGAGTGGTGGCACAAAATTCATGGTGAACCATTTTGAGGTGAATTCAAAAAGGATTGAAGGAGAATTTTCTAGAAGGTAATGAAATGAAATGACGGGTAGATTCATTGAATCCTACCTAATCTAACCTAACCCTAAAATGGACAGTGGAGGATGAACAGAAAAATGTCTTAATTCTCTATTTATAAAAATGGTTGGTCAAAAGCAAGGGTTTTCATGTGTGAGAACCTAAGGAATACAAGGAGTCTAGGGTATTTTCTTCATTCAATGACCTAAGAAAATAGACTGCATTGGTAAACAAAGCAAGAAGGCTTAAGGGTATGGATGCTTGAAGGGTGAACAAGATATCAAAGCTAAAGAGTGTGAAAGTAAAACAAAATGGACGATTAAAACAAAGATCTATAATCTACAAGTGTGTTGTAAGTTGTTATCAGATCAAGCCTTATTGTTACTCTCTAATCATTGTATCAATCTAGGGTAAATCCTTTGGATTAAGGTTGACCTAACACTCATTTTTAAATCCTTTAATCGAGAGACATTCCAAGTGAATGATCTAAAGTCCTCTAACAAGGCTCACTCCTAACAGGGTCATTAAAATCCTTTAACTAGGTCACATCTAACAGTGTGCATTGTAACCTTTAACAGGGTTGGCCTTTCATAGGGAATCACTTTAGAAGAGTGAGAATGAGTAGCATGTTTCTGCTAGTTTTTCCTAAATTGGGTTTTCACATTAAATCATTGTGTCAAATGTGTTATTGAATTTGTTATGTTTCATGTTTACATTTCTACAAATTGATTTAATAGTAACCTACAAGTTTAAGTGATTGCATAATCTAATCAATGCATGCATGATGAAAATGGTTTATGGATGTGGGTTCACTAAGCTATAAAAAGTTTTATTGGTACATCTCAACCTTGGATAACTAATTCAACCCCCCTCTCAATTATTCTAAAGAATTCCAAAAATTGATATCAGAACCATCTAATTAAGAAGACTAGTTTGGAGGTACTAGAAGCAAAAAGATCAAGATGTCAAAAAGAGAAGTACCCAATCTTAATAGAGATAACTTTCCTTTATGAAAAAGTATGATGAAGCTACACCTAGGAGATCTTGGAGATCATGTTCAATCTACCATGTTTGTTGAGCATGTTGATCCTATTAGACCCCTAACTGGTGAAGATCTGAAAAAGAAGAAAGAACACTCCCAAGTAATGTTGGAGATTGCCTTTGCCCTAAGCTATGTTGAGTTTCATGATATCAAAGGTTGTGATGATGCAAAGAACATGTGGGATTATCTACACAGTATCTATGGAGGTGACAAGAATGTTCTAAAAGCCAAAGATGAAAGCCTCAAAGGTGAGTTTAAGGATATGAGAATGCAAGAAGGTGAGAATATTGCTTAGTATTGCTCTAGGATAAAAGATGTTGTTAATGCAATAAGAGGAGCTACTGGTAAAATAGATGATAATATTGTACTATGCAAAGTTTTGAGAACATAGCTTCCTATTTATGCTATTAGAGTTTCTGCAATACAAGAACTGAGATGTATGGCATGGAATGATCTAACTCTTGAAGGTTTGGTAGGTAGGCTCACTTCTTTTGAGCTATCTAACTTTGATAATTATAGACCTAAAAATATGGAATCTACTTTCAAAGCTAAGTTGTCATTAAAGGAATCCAATGAGAAGAAAGAGGAGGAGGCAAAATATGTGTCCAGTGACAATGATATAGATAAGGAAGATGTAGATAAACTTGAAGCACTATTAGCAAGGAGATTTCACAAAGGTAAAGACAATTTTAAAGGTAAGTTACCTATCATGTGTTTCAATTGCAATGAGATTGGTCATATGGCTGCTAGGTGTCCAAAGAAGAAGAATTATAGAGGTGGTGACAAGTACAAAAGTAGAAGAGATGAAGAGAACAAAGACTACAAATAAAAAGGCAAGAAGTCCTGCTACATTTCCAAAAAGGAAACAAAAGATGGATTTGGTGATCATGATGATGAAGTGGTGTATGTTTCAATAAAGGATGAATCTAATAAAGATGAGGCAACTACACTAGTTTCTTATGTGAACAAGAATGATAGATGGATCATTGATAGTGGGTGTTCACATCACATGATTGGAGATAAAATTTAGTTCATTACCTTGAATTATTATGATGGAAATAGTGTAAGGTTTGGTAATGATGCACCATGTCTGATATAAGGAAAAGGTTCTATCAAGCTCATAGAAAAGATTTTATGTAACAAATCTCACTATGTTGAAGGACTTAACTATAATTAGTTGAGTGTGTCACAACTGAATAATTTTGGATGTAAGGTTGAGTTTGAGAACAAAACTGCTAGAATATATGATACTAATGGAAAACTGATTGGAAAAGGTGATCAAACTAGAGGTATTCTATTCTACCTTGATATAGAGGATACTACTTGTTTAGTTGTAGAATTTGATGATGTGTGGCTATGGTACAAGAGGTTATGTCATGTTAATTTTGATAACTTGGTTAGTATCAGTAACATGAAAAGAGTAAGAGGTTTTCCTAAGTTGAAGAATCCTAACAATATAATTTGCAAACAATGTCAGTTAGGCAAAATGACAAAGTCAAGTTTTAAGAATAAGACTCATACCTCCAAAGGAATATTAGAGACCGTTCATATTGACTTGTGTGGACCAATTGAAGTGCAAAGATACAAAGGAGATAAGTACATTATGTTTCTTGTTGATAATTATTCTAGAATGATGATAGTTATATTTTTGAAACATAAATCTAATGCTTTCCAAATTTTTAAGTAGTACTTAGCAAGAATTGAGAAGGAAATAGGTAAAAGTTTGAAATGTTTGAGATCTAACAAAGGAGGAGAATTTACATCAAATGAGTTTGAGATGTTTTGTAATGATCGAGGAATCAAAATAGAGACATCCACTCCTAGAATCCATCCACAAAATGGAACTACTGAAAGGGGGAATAGATCTATAATGGATTGTGCCAGGACTCTCATGATGGAGAAAAATGTTGCTTTGAAATTCTAGAGAGAAGGTGTAAGTACAACTATTTATACCTTAAATCGTGTACAAGTCAAGAAAGGTACTCATTCAACACCTTTTGAACTATGGTATGGATACTCATCCAATGTAAAATATTTTAAGGTATTTGGAAGAAAGTGTTATATTCTCAAAGACTTCATGAATGGTAAACTAGATGCAAAAAGTGAAGAAGGTATATTTCTTGGTTATTCAACAAGAAGTAAAGTTCATATGTGTTTAAATACTAACACTATCAAAGTTGTACAAAGTGAAAATGTGAAATTTGATGAATATATAGAAGTATATAAGGCTAAACCTATGAAGGTATTAGAAGAATATAAATCATTTGTATACTTTTATGAAGGTATGCCTGCTCAAGAAGATGTTTTAAATCAAGTTGCAAACCAACAACAAGTTTCAGTGACCACTAAGTCACATACTATGAATTTCGAGCTGCATTTAGGAACCAAACTATATTCAGGTGCCATTTAGCTAGGTCACATTTAATAGTGTGCATTGTAACCTTTAACAGGTTTGGCCTTTCATAGGGCATCACTTTAGAAGAGTGAGAATGAGTAGCATGTTACTAGTGGTTTTTCCCAAATTGGGTTTCCATGTTAAATCATCATGTCAAATGTGTTATTAAATCTATTATGTTTCATGTTTATATTTCTACAAATTGATTTTATAGTAACCTACAAGTTTAAGTGATTACATAATCTAATGAATGCATGCATGATGAAAATGTTTTATGGATATGGGTTCATTAACCTATGAAAAGTTTTATTTGTACATCTAGACCTTGGATAATTGATTCACCCCCCCTCTAGTTATTCTAAAGAATTATGATAGACCTAACAGTCATTTGTAAATTCTCTAATTAAGGTGACGTTATAATGAAATGTTCTTAAGTTTACTAACAAGGCCACTCCTAATAGGGTGATTAAATAATTTAACAGGGTCACACCTAATAGTGTGTATTGTAACCTTTATGGTTGGCTCCTAACAGAGATCACTTTAGAAGAGTAAAAAATTAGTGACATATTAGTATGATTTTTCCCAAATTGGGCTTCCATGTTAAATCCTAGTGTCTTAATTTTGTCGATGTTATTTGAGATGTTTAATATTTAATGTTTTACATTATACAAGTTAGTTATTATTGGGATAATGGAATGCAAGTTTTATGTTACTAATAACTTGCTATAGAGAGCAAGCTACTTAATGATTAGAGCTAAGTTGTTTGAAGTGTGAAATTTTTTAATTGGTACATCTAGACCTAAGGATTGTTAGAGTAAATAATTAATTACTAATTATTTATTCTATTTACTTAAGCTTACTTAGGTAAATGTATTTATTTAATATTTTGTATTTAGTACATGTAGTGGTTAGTTGTTGACAACACGAGAGTTTGTTCCCTTCTAGCATGTTCCAGCTTTTGTGGATTTGTGTTGAGTTGTCATCCTTATCTTCTACCACCTTCCAACTTGTTCTACAAGCTTTCTTGAGGTCTTTATAAGAGACCTCTCTCTCATTGTATTTTCATAAGGCATTGTGCATATTGTAAATACATTTTCTTCTTTTGTTTGCACATATTGTCTCTCATTTTCGTTTAGGGTTTTTCCCTTGCTCCTCGCTCTTCCTTACTTGGCTTCTCTTTGATAGGTTTTTGCATGCAGGTGATCTTGGGCATCTTCAAAGTTGGATTTCATCAACTCCAACATGGTATTAGAGCCTTCCTACTGCTGCTTGGTTCAAGATTTTTGAAGCCGTGATTTGAAGTCATAAACCCTAGTTTGTTTGTGCATTTTTTTCTTCAAATCAGGGGATCAACAATTTTTTGGAGCACATTGGGGCCACATGGACATCACCATTGGATCCAAAAGGCCATTTACAGTTAGGATTCATATAAAACTTGTCATTTTTGGAGACAGAGCTCCAGAAGGCAAATTTTTTTAGCCCTACAAGCTGTCGTACAGACTGTACAAATTTTTTTTAGCCCTACAAGCTACCGTCTTGTGCCGCTCCACTGGTGCAACAGTCCTTCATGCCACCTCTGTTGATTCCTACAATCCACCACTCTCTTCTTGACAGGTGTCAGCTACGTCTGTAGTCAACGCCACCTTTATAACAATTTTTTCACAGTCAACACCTTCTGCCTGTCAGCGTGCGACACATGGCAGGTGTGCCACGTGGCACATTGCCATGTGGCCACTGCCACGTATGTCATACCACCACATGGCATCCACGTGGCACTACCATGTGGTAGCCACATGGCTTCTTTTTTTTGCTATGATGGTTGACGTGGCCGTCATTCTTTTTCTAGTAATTTGCTGATGTCACTGCATCAACCAACCTTGCACATCTCCAAGGTCACTTTTGGACCTACGTTTGGTTTTTTGGCCATAACTTGAGCATGCAAAAGTATTTTTCCAATCCAAAAGAAGGGCCAAAAAATTGGTTCCAAGATGGAGACATTGGTGTAGGTATTTTTAAGTTTTGATGCTTTTTTATTGCCTTTTTTTTAGTTGAAGTCCAAAGTCCTATTTTTGACTTTGGCAAGCATATCTTTTGTATCCCATGCCTATTTTTTGAAAACTTTATATTTTTGAAAAGCTGGTTCTATTACCTTTTCAAAAATGTGGTCCTCTTTCTTAATTTTTGGCCCCTTCTCTTTCTATCATAGTTCTGGCATTTTTGCTATATAGTGGATATTTTGAGTGTTTTAGGCCCAAGGATCATTTTCCTGGCATGGATTCTCTTATTTTTGGCTGTACTTTCCTTTTTTGCAGCTCATTTTTTGTTTTGATCATTGTATCTATCATTTTGAAGCACTTTTGTGTATCACACTGAGATAAAGTGCCACTTTTGCATTCTAGGGATCATGAACGTTGTTTTGAGTTAGTTGTACATGCACTATTTTCATAAAGCACCATGGGGGGATAGTTGTTTGTTCTTTTAAGCCTTCTCCCTTTGTCAAGTGAGTGTCCCTTCCATGACATTAGCCCCATGTAGAGTCAGTTTGACCGTGTCTTTATAGGTGTTTGTACCTCTTTCCCTCTCTTGTCATTCTTGGTTCGTCTGCAGGAGACTTTGGTCCACCTTCTCAGTTGCCTATCATCACACCCTGTCCACATTAAGGGGGGGTTATGCTATTATTCTGATGCATCCTTGGTTTGATGGTTTGATAGTGTGAACTATGTATTCAGTGGTTGATCCTATGTACAAGGCGATTACAGTGGCTGACTACCTATGCATTTCGGTGAGATGGATCATCTACCATATAGTCATGCTTAGTTTGTGGCTTCTTCTTCCATGGAGGTTCTTTAGATTAGTAGTTTGATAGATTTGTGGCTTCTTCATGCTTCATTGATGCTTCTTCATGATCACTTCTTGTTTCTGTTTTAGGGGACATTTCCCCTAGTTGGAGACTTCTTTAGTTCTTCACTAGGTTTTTACCTTTTTTGGGTGGAGAGTTTTTCCCACATGATTTTCTCTCTTTCCCCATTTTACAGAGGTTTCTTTTTCTTGCATTGTACATGGGTACCTAACATGGCCTCATTGTCGAGACCCATTCTACATTTCATCTTAGTTTTGTGAGCTTAAGGCATTTCCCTAAGTTGCACTTAAGGGGGGGTGTTAGAGTAAATAATTAATTACTAATTATTTTTTCTATTTACTTAAGCTTACTTAGGTAAATGCATTTATTTAATATTTTGTATTTAATGCATGTAGTGGTTAGTTGTTGAAAACATAGGAGTTTGTTCCCTTCTAGCATGTTCCACCTTTTGTGGATATGTGCTAAGTTGTCATCCTTATCTTCTACCACCTTCCAACTTGTTCTACAAGCTTCCTTGAGGTCTTTATAAGTGACCTCTCTCTCATTGTATTTTCATAAGGCATTGTGCATATTGTAAATACATTTTCTTCTTGTGTTTGCACATATTGTCTCTCATGTCCATTTAAGGTTTTTCCCTTGCTCCTTGTTCTTCCTTTCTTTGCTTCTCTTTGATAGGTTTTCACATGCAGGTGATCTTGGGCATCTTTAGAGTTGGCTTTCATCAACTCCAACAAGGATAACTAATTCAACCCCCACCAGCTCCCCCCCCCCCCCCACAAATCTTAGTTATTCTAAACCATTCTAACAATTATGTGACCATGATGTTTTTCTTTTTTTGAGGGAATTCAAATTTAAATTATATATTGTGTCCTTAATGTGACAAAACCATCACCATTAAATGTAATGATGAGTGAAATTCTACCTACTTCATTTTCTTATCAGTCCTAGCTTCATACTGTTTGACATTCCTTGTTTTCCTTGACATCAATGAAAACTTAGTCATTACTGAGTAAATTATTCACTTCATTGGTCATTCCTTAGGCTTTTGGAATATTTGCCAACCTTGTGGATGAAACTAGTGTCAAAAATAAACCCAATAAAAGACACTAACTCCCTAGCACAAAGACCCAAAATAAAAACAAGAAAAGTTGCAAAACCTAAACAAAACAAGCTCAACATAAAGGAAAATAGTACCTACCTAATTAGACTCAAAACAAAAAGATCAAAAGTTTATACATAAAAAACCTTGAATATAAAGATATTGGTTTCTTTCTAATATATTTTTCATGATGTATAGTAGCAATATCCCACCCCATAAAGTTCTAAAGGTTTCAATCTTAGCTTTGTACTCATAAAAATAAAACTTGGACAATCTTGGTTCAGAATCTAGTACAAATCACAAAATCAAAATTTATGGTAACTCTCCATGGTCATGATTAATCCATAAATAAGTATTTTTACCTTTAGCATCACATTCAAACTTTAAAAAATCAAATTAAATGGGATAATAGAAAGATATTACCTGATTTAGCAAATACCCTGCCATAGATGTATAATCACATGCCATAATTTATCCTTCTAATTATCTTACCTCATGGTACACAACTCCATGCACACAAGGAAATATATGCATTAGAAACACAATCTATCCATCACAACAAGACTCAAATGATAGAACACCATAGTTATGATCCTTTCTATAATTATCATCAACCCCAAATAAAAACTACTCACACTTAAGTTC
The DNA here is from genome assembly GCA_028749045.1 of Cupressus sempervirens. Lineage (NCBI taxonomy): Eukaryota > Viridiplantae > Streptophyta > Pinopsida > Cupressales > Cupressaceae > Cupressus > Cupressus sempervirens. Next base: position 220,478,948 of record CM053789.1, on the reverse strand, counting down.
ATTAGGACTAACAACATCATTTATACACTTTTCTTTTATATTACCATATTCATTAGTATCATCAATGAAGTTATTTTAACCCCTCAAGTATCAAAGAAACATGTTCAAAACTATACTTACACTCTATGGATATTTCTCAAGCTAACAAGAATTTAGGACAAATTAGTTCTAAATGAAACCCGAATGGGTAACTTCTACACAAGAAGGCTACTGAAAGGTTTAATATGTTCATGGGTGGAAGTACAAACTTGTGTCACCTTTGGTGATACCAAAAGGTATTTTGGCCAAAACAGTTCTGGCCAGAATAGTTCCAACTGTACATACATGTCAGTTTCCCGTGTCGACATGACATGTACCATTTCAGCTGGAAGTGTTCCGGCCAAAATGGTTATGGCTGAAACCTTGTAATTTTATAAAAGTGCTAAAAAACCATTTGCATCTATCATTTTGACTGTCACAACTCCTAAGCTCTCAGAGAGCAGTCTAGGTGTTTCGGTTGTAATAGGTTAGTAGGTTTTTTTTCCATTTTTAAATTTTTTTAATGTGTTTTTTGATTAGTAAATGTTAATGGTACTTAAATTAATTATTTTTTACCGATTTTATGAGTGAATTATTTAGAATTGTTAATTTTTTAATATATTCAAATAGTTTTAATTAATTAATTTGTTAGAAATTAAATTAATTAAATTGTTTTAAATTATTTTAGAATGGTACTTAAATTAATTTGTTAGTAAATTATTTAAAACATAAGCAAGACTGTAGTCAAACACTAGGTAAAAACGTAGAAAAACATTAGTTAAAAGTGTAGAAAAACATTAGGTAAAAATGTAAAAAAATTAGTTAAAAAATGTAGAAAAGCATTAGTTAAAAATGTACAAAAACTTTAGGACATTGTCCAGTTTTTAGAATAACCTAATGGATCTAGGTGAAAAAGTAATCTCTTATGGTGAAATTAATTTTGACATTAAATACACTTTCTAACATAACCCTATATCAACTACAATCATAACCTATACCACATTCTAACCATAACATAGGCAGTTTACTAACCAAATGAACCACAGTTAGATATTCACGATGTTCATTTTAACAACTAGTTTGATCTTATAGTGTAAGATTAATATAATTAATTAGGCAACATATTAATAGAACGATAAATTTTTTGAGGTAAAACTCACTCAATTAAAAAGAATCTATTTTTATTTACAATTTAAATCATAGTAACAATATCCCAAAAACTTTTACTAATATGAGTTAGAGAACAAGAAAGACAAGTGTGGAAGGAATACAATGATGCCTTTGAATGAAGTCATTTACCTATATATTTATGTTTAATAGTATTATGATTAAATAATAAAGCATATGACAAGATAGACATACGCACACACACGCGCACGCACACGCACACACACACACACACACACACACACACACACACACACACACACACACACACACACACACACACACACAATAGGTTGATAAAGATAAAACTATGGAGAATCAACCAACTTCAAGAACACAAATCAACAAAGAATACAAAATAAGGTAAGATATGTGCCCAATAGACAATGTAATAATCTATAAGGTGAGATTGTAATGAAATATTCAAAGGGGGGTATTAAAACAATGATCTTTTAAATGTTACCTAACTATAAGGATGTTGAAACAAGAGTGATAAGTGTATGGAGTAATGTCATTCAAACAAGTCACTCAAAAGAACTCTAAGGATTCATTTCTAATAAACCACTTACACAAGTCATAATAGAGTGCTTGAGGATTCAATAGTGTGGTCTACATGACATATCACTTACAAAGTGTTTAAGGACTTAATATTCTAATCTACTCATGCAATTCAGTCATAGATCTAATTATAAAGTTAAATAGAGTTCAAGCTACCTATACAAGTTTCTTATGGTGTTCTCATGTGCTCATTTGGATTTGCTACTTTTTAAACCCATTGTCTCGTTATGTTTGCACTAATCAAGAAATTTTTGAACTTATTGCTATGAGCCACTTAGTAGGTAATAATGATTCTTACATTACCAAATGACACATAAGGACCTCTTATGATACATTTGTAGGCATTTTATCCATATATGTGTTAAAGAGACCTAGGGAGTCCTACTAGGTCATTATGTCTATTATAGGTTCTAATAGGTATTGATATGTTTACTAGCACATAATAGGTATTGTGAGGTAATTATGAGTCTTACATTACCAAATAATGCATTAAGATCACTTATGATACATTTTTACGTATGTTATCCATACATGTGTGTCTTAAGGGGGCATTGATGCAAGGAGTTCAAAGAGTCATAACTTTTGACTTGAAGTTTGGAGAGTCATAACTTTTGACTCGACTCTGGGTTTTCTTAGAATATTCTAGGTTTTTTTAAAAATCTATAATTGAGGTGGATTCCAACTCAGCTAGCTCCATTGGGGCTGTTTTGACTATTTTTTTGAGAGCCAGAAATTTCATCTTGACCTCTGAATTTCACTTTTAAAATATCTTAGGTGTTTTTTTAGATTTTTTACTTTGTAATAACTTCAAATTTTCTTTCTAAATTTTGGAGATTAGTTGGCAATTCACCTTTTTAGATCAAATGGTAGATTTAGGAAACTTAAGATTTTCTTTCTGAGGTTTTTTAGAAGTTGCCAAAAATGGCATATTTTTCCTACGGTCAAAATCTACCAAATTTAGAAATTTCCTATTTTTTTGTAGTAGTTGTTATTTATTAGAGTTAGAGTTCCATGCAGAAGGAGTTTTTGAAGGAATGAAGAACTGAAAGCTTGAATTTGTATTTGTGTTTGTTATGAATTTACCAATTTCTGTGTGTTGAGATTGACCTTCTACATCAGACATAGGAGTCCTAATAGGTCCTAATATTTTTTATATGTTCTAATAAGTCTTAATATGTATTATTAGGATATAATACATCTTATTAGGTAATAATGATTCTCACATTACCAAATGACACATAATGACCTCTTATGATACATTTGTAGGTATTTTTATCCATATATATGTTAAGGGGGCCTAGGGAGTCCTACTAGCTCATTATGTCTATTATAGGTTCTAATAGGTATTGATATGTTTATTAGCACATAATAGGTATTTTTAGGTAATAATGAGTCTTACATTACCAAACAACACATTAAGATCACTTATGATACATTTTTAGGTATGTTATCCATACATGTGTGTCTTAAGGGGACATAGGAGTCCTAATAGGTCATAATATTTTTTATAGGTTCTAATAAGTCTTAATATACACAAAATTCTAATTCAGTATGATGCAAATCATAAAGACTTAGTTTTAAATTCACAAGTTCACAACCATGGCAATGGGAATGCCCATTTGACCTCTGTGTACAAATAAAAATAAAAATTATATTGATTCTTTAGATAGTAAATAAATATGAGTACAAAAATATTATAAAAGTAAAAACATGTTAATAGAGTCGTACAATATATTGATATCAATCATATTAATTAGATTGAACTATAAATTAAATTGCACTAAATTCACAAATATGAAAATAAATATATCTATTAATATTATTTTAGTTTAGTAATTTTTCTATCCCTATGTCTTAACTCTCATCTACACTCCCCATAATCATCAAAGCATTTACATCAAAATCTAGAATTTAGTCAAGAATTTTATTTTTTATTGCATATACATGTATACACTTAGTTATAATTTAATCAAGAATTATTTTTTTTAATCACATATATGTATGTACATGAATATTTATTTTTCACATTTGCATGAGCACGTTACAATACATTAGATATGGTCTCTAAGATAATTTGTTCAAAAATACATACATGTTACATGATTGAATAACACCATACATTTAATGTTGTGTATTTATATGTATGTGTGTTTCAAATAAAATATAACTTTTAATTATTTTAATTTATACACTTGTATGTTTATATTTGTATATATATGCATGTGTAGATCTCTAGATATTCATCAGTCTTGTAGCTTCACATTCATATCCTCATATTTATATACATATATGCATTATGGCATCTAGTTCGGGGGCTCATGGTCCTACATCCTCAAGGGATGCTAGTGTCCATAGAGGGGGTCAGAGTGTTGAGTCTGGTACAGCATGCAGATCAACCTCCTCCACTCAAGAAAGAGAGCAGTTATTCAAAGATATAGTTGCAATATTATCTCATGCTATAGAGGTTTTGGACATCTCACTTTCCTCTTCTACTACCCTCTCTAATAGGGAGAAGATCATAGCAATGCAAGAGGAGTTGTTTCATATGATTCAAATCATTGAATCATACAACCCTTTTGATGATATGAGCATTGAGACATTTTATTCTTCTCTATCTCACAATATCATTGGCATTGTGAAGTACACATAGATTGATACTGAGGTTTCCACTACCATGGTGAAAACCATGTTTCCATTTTATAGAGATCATCATAGAGTTAGATGCTACTCTACGATGAAGTGTACTGGTCAGCGCATCACACCATTCATGTATCCTTGCTGGTTGGCCACTCATCATAGATGGCCACAGAAGAATGAGTTCCCTCTATTTCTACAAACAATTGTTTGTAGAATTTCATTTTCACTACGATGTTGACTACATAGATTATCTAGAGCATGTTTGGAAGGGTCTGGGGAGACTTTCAAACAAATTTAGACCCACAAACACTCTTGCACCTGTTAACAAATGGGAAATGGTGGGTCTAAACCTTTTGGTTATGCCAAGAGGTCCACAGATGGTTGTTGCAGGTCAGAGTGTTCCTGATGACACAATTAGGACACAAATTTATTTGAGCATCACCATTGTCACCACACAGTTGCATGAGATTTCTTCTAATCGGTGTGGTAGATATATGCTACACTCTTGAGGTATCATTCCCACAGCTACATCATCTAGTGCACCTATTGATGATGATTATGGAGTAGTAGACATACCTTCTCCACTGGAGGTTTTTACAGTCTCAGAGGTGGATGCATTGCAGCATTTTGGATCATATTTAGCATCTGATCTTTTAGATGCATATTGAGCGTTATCTACAATCATAGGGATTCCACTTCATGACATCCCCTCTTAGTTTAGTCATATTTTTTCATGTACAGCAGGATCAAAAGGTTCACAGAGGTAGGAGGACATTCTTGCACCTTCTACTGCTCCTGCTACTACATAGGCCCAAGTTACAGCACCAGCCCCAACTACTCAGGACCCTATAGCACCCCCCCCCCCCCCCCACTTAGGATGTCACTACTAGATAGCCTAGTCTATTTTCCTCCATGCCTTCAGATTAGGGTGACACTATTGACTTGGATGCTGATATTGTTTTTTAATTGCATGATTCAAATATCAGTCAGATCAGCAGAGCATTACACATTGCTATGGTAAATATCTCTATATGTTTAAATTTGTTTATATGTGTATGTGTGTTTGTGTATGTTTTATATGGTTTGAGTGATAGTATGTTACATTTTTTTGATCTGTAGACATTGATAGATCCTACACATCCTAAGTCTCAAGTATGTTACAATTTAAATATATATATATATATATATTTGATTTATATACATGTATCTTGATATAATTTGTTTGTACATAATTAAATGGTCCACTATCATTTGACGCAGGGTTCAGATGTAGCTAATAGACCCTTTTGGGGATAGCCAGGATTAGGAAGGGGATGTAGCTAATTATCATCATGGCCTTTTATTTTATTACACACATGTTATTTCCAGATACATGTTTATACAGACACTTTTATGTTTTATATGTTATTTCTAGATACATGTTTATATGGATAGTTTGATGTTTTGTATGTTATTTTTAGATACATGTTTATATGGACACTTTGATGTTTTATATGTTATTTCCAAATACATGTTTATATGGATCTATTTTGATGTTTTATATATGTTATTTCCAAATATTTGATACATGATATTTTATACATTTGATATGGGTACATTATTCTCCAGATATATGTAAATGTATGGTATTGATCTTTTAATGTACACATGTATCTTATTGATCTTTTAATGTCTTAATCTTTAATGTTTATATATGTGTTATTCATGTTTCTATATATGTTATTCATCTTAATGCCTTAATCTAAGTGTAATTATCTATATTTAATGACATGTCTTGAGGGGAGATCCTAAATTATACATAAGAATGTAGATTAATTTATATTTTATCTCATAGATGTATGTAAATATGTTAATGCTAAATGTAGACATGTATGTTTTCAATAATCATGTTTAAATGTATATGTTATTTTTTTAATGCCTTAAAATCTAAGTATATAATTAACTATATTTAATGACATGTCTTAAGGGGATATCCTAAAATTAATATGTTATAAGAATGTCTAGATTAATGCATAGGTAAGAATATAACATATACATGTACGTAAGAACATATAAAGACTATCACCTAAAGAATGCATGTTACAACATTTAATTAATAAAAGTTAATACATGTATATGTTTTCAATATTCATGTTTATGTATATCTTAATAAAAGTTAATGCATTCACAATATTTTCACATGCACTCACTGGATTGTCCTTAATGCATTCATCACAAAAACATGTTTCTCTCTTACTTTAATTACTAGAGGTTTATGGTTTCCTGTAGTCATCACTTGATGTAAACTTCTAATACTAGGAATCATTTGACAATTGTAAGGATTAGATCGATCTATATCTGTTACAAATACAAAAAATAATTGTCATATTTCAAAATAAATACTTAATCAAAAACTCGACTTGATTTGAAAAATACATTAAAAATAAATATAACTTAGTTCACCTTTCACCTCCCAAAAGTAACACTTATTGTATTCAATATCTCGAGTAACAAAATGAACTTTGCACCATTCAACAATTTGATTTGCACTCTCTATCCTATTCCCTATATGTACATATAATATGCATATATATAAAATTTAAAAGATATGGTACTAGTATTAAACATGCACATTAAAAATGCATATATTTACTTGCAAGTTCATGTTGTCAAAGCGCACATTTTATACATGCTCCTTCTCTATCATGTTCCCCTTTTCTGTGTCCACTTTCAAAAAAAATTCATAAAAACCTAACATTGGTTCTAGCATGTTGCATTGCTAACCAATTAAATGCTTTTGCAGATTTGAATTGTCATGTGAACATGAAACATGATAAGTATCTACAATTATCCATGTACATGTATCAAATTGAAATAGACATGTCAAAATTAATATGTTTAAAATAAAGTTAAATAAATGTGTAAGTTTGTGTATACTAACATGCACATCCATCAGACCAAATCTAATGCTCTGAAACATTTATTCCACAATTTCAGAGATCTTCATAGAACATTGCAAAACAATGAGCCACATAATTCCTATCATGAACTCTATCATCACTAATATAGAAATGAACCACTTTGATGATGATGCATTCATTTTCATCCAACCTTTCTATCTCATCTACCTCAAATTGTGCATGTCTATAGGTCACTTACACAAATATTGCAACTTGTTCAGAATGATAATATTGCCCTTAAAGCTCTATGTGAGGTGCAAATGTGTAATTCTCAAAAAAATCTACAATTGAAAGTATACAACTAGGTGGAAAACAATTTTTGGAATCACGAAATTGTTTAGCTTGCCATCGTGCACCATGAAAATGTTGGATATGTGGATATATCAATGGATAGAACTTGGTCATGAATTCATCATAATGCAATTCACTCTCCTTCAATACAATTTTTCTGGATTTATCTCCTGTCTTATTTTGGTATGTCTCATATTCATATCTCATCCATGAAACTAGTGTGGATTCATTAATATTCTCAACTTGCATAATTTCAAAAAATTTGCGTAAATCTTCACAATCTTCACACTGATTTTTTATGCATTGTACTTTGAATTCATCTGAATTTTCTAATTTATCACATAATATGGACCTCACAAATTGTGTTGTACTGCTAGGGATGACCAAATTAGGAGCAAGTACTAACATAGCTTTTTTATATGATTGCAAGTGTAGACCAAATTTAACATGATTTCAACAACAAGTTTCAAAAATCTTATTTATGTGTACAAAGGAAGGATGCAAACTCTCAAACATTCTCTGACATATTTTGACATTTGAAAAATCTTTTTTGAATGTTTTAAATAATTCACTTTGAGTTATATCTATGAAATGTTTTGGATGTTCAATTTTGGCCCCTGTCTCTTGATCTTTAATTTGTATAGTATCACACCTGTTGGAAGAAACACGAGAATGTGTGGTCCAAAATTCAATAACTTTTCTTTTTACATCTTCAAAAAAAATTTCTTTTCAAGGAACTCTACAAATATTCACCCAGTTATTCTCAATGTTATCATCTAGCCTATTTCTCCTCTTGATGTATCTCTGGATAGTTCTTCTAGATATATGTAGTACATCTAAAATTGCATGTACCTATTTTCTATGCGTCAACTTTCTACTAGATATAGTAGTCATCAATGCTCTACATGCATTACTCAAATCACCTCTTCGAGTTGTGTTGTCAATTTTGTTATAAGCATTTTGCAAGTTTTCAACTATTGTTTTATTAATATTATGTGCATGGCTTTTCCTGTTATCAACACCCAACAACTCTAAAATAGGTCTCATATCTTTTCTCCTAAATAACTTTAAAAATAATTGTGCCTATCCAAATATACTTTTATCATTGAAATATTCATCCCACATGTTCTGATAATGCTTTCTAATAGTGTTATCATTTATCATGTCTTTAGATGAAATTTGGTTAAAAAGTAATTCCTCATCCAAATCCACCAGATTTTTTATGCTTTCTAATTTGTCTCTATTAGTAGAACTGCTAATTTCTTCCTCTTCACTACTTTCATTTTCTTCATGAATCTCATCCTGTTCAGGAATTTTAGTAGGTTGGTTTTGATTATGTTTTGTATGACCTTTCATTTTGTCATCTCTTATTCTATCATATTTCCTTGATCTTTTCCTTTTACTGCCCATTGAATACTTTAATCTATAGAAACAAAAATAAATAAATTTAGATTTCACTAAATATCAAATAATGCTTCAATATAGAATACATAAAAATAAAAATAAGTAGATGGGAAAAAACACCTTCAAAATATTTGATCATTTGCAATCTTGATTAAATATGTAGAATACTTGCTGAAAATTTCTTCAAAATTAGTTGTCTTTCAAAAATCCTCTTCCAATTTTTGTTGTTTTGTATATATATATATATATATATATATATATATAAAAGAAATATACACTTTATTTTATATCAATTAGTGACATTAATCACATGCAGTTTAATTGGCTGATAAGGGTTTTGGCTAGAACAGGTCTAGCCAAAAGGGTTATGACCGAAATGGTTCCGACCGTAACAACCTATGTGGCATCCTAGGTGGCAGACACATAAGAAAAAATAAGAACTTCTATAAATGTCTCACTTTGGAGGCCAATTTGACCTACTAAATTGAAGTTTTTTTTAAAAACTAAAAACATACTTTTGTAGGTCTCGAAGTCATGATTATGATCATATAAATTTATTATTATTTTTATTATGGATAATATGTTATAATTTGAAAATATTACAAGTGGGTATTTTAAGATTCACGAAGATGTCTATTCAAAAATAAGACAAAAAATAGTAAATCATGTTCAAAAATTATTCTTATTTAATGCCACACTAGAGGAGAGAGTCTTCTTCAAGAATATGTAATTTTTATTAAAAAATATGAATATTTGAGCGAAAAAGTTTGACGGGAGAGAAAAATTGTCAATTTCTAATAACTTTGACTTTAACTAGTTATAACTTGAAAAATATTAGCCGAATTTCAATTTTTCTTTTTGGGTGCACTAGGTATACATATCAAATCTAACCTATTCCAAAATCAGACCAAAATATGAACATTTGCATATATTTGTTTGACAGGAAAAAAAAAATCTATATTTTCAGCATTTTAAAAAAATTAAAAAATAGACTTTAAAAATTAAAAAATAAATAAAATTCTCACTCAATTTTGTTTAAAAAAAACTATAAACATAAACTTCATCCAATTTTACACATTTCATTAGTTTACATCAACTTCAAATTCTAAACACAAATACCATTTTTATGTTGTTAAAGTTGAAGAGTCTAAATTCTGGTATCACTTTTCCTTTATAAAAGGTGACACGGGTTTGTGCTTTTACCCACATGGAATACATACAAATCAACATTTCTTTCACAAACATGACATCAAATTAAGATTTTCATCCACCTTGTCTGATAACATATCATGTTCTAAAGGATATATTTTATCATTATCTAATGGTGGATCTATATTGTTGTATGAAATAGTTATATCTTCTTCATGACTACTTGTTGATTCAGAAATTTCAGCTTCCTTGATATTTTATGCAGTTCCATCATTTTTTGCAACCTTATAAATTTTTGTGACTCCAAATATTTATGGAACATCATAATTTTCTACATCCTCCAAATTTCTCGCCACATTTGCACTCACTACAAATTCAAAATTTATAGCAGTTCTAGTTTTTTTAGAGATATTTTGTATTACAATGGGATAACCCATTTGTTCTAGCATTTTAGATACTACATCTTTACAACTATTGCATTCCAACTCAAAATGACCCTCTTGAAGGAGGTGGAAATGGCTAGGAATCAAAAGGACATTTGGATTTGGACCTTCTCCAAGATACTTCAAACTCTTTGTTATGTTATTCATTAATTATTTTAAGACCTCATCTTTTAACATGGAATTCATGCAAACTAGCATCTAAATTGTCATTTGATATGTCTTTTTCTCAACCTCAAAAGCCAAAATATTATCCATCTTGTAGGAACCTAAGTCTAGTTGTATACAATACTTCTTTAGGAATTTTTTATTTTTTGATCATTACCTTCAACTTGGTCTCTCTATCAATTTTAATCTAATTATTTATGCCTTTCCAAGGCATCCATAATTATGTGAAATCAATAAAGAACCATCCCCTTAAGCATTTATTCCATTATCTACTCAAAAGCATTCCATATTTTTTATGGATTTCAATCACATGAATATTTATAATTTTCTAGATACATGGATCAACTTTTAGGGGAATGCATACATATTTGAGCACACTGGTCACTTTAACATTAGTGTTATCTAGTTGGATCACTACTCTTCTTGAAGGTTTTATACTAATGCCCAATACTTTACAATTTTTTAATGGAATGACATTATACAAAGATTTAGAATTTATTATACAATTATGATAATATTTTTTGAAGATTCTAAGGCTTGGGAGAAATGGAGTGACTACTATTCTACGTTTAATCATTTTGGGCATTGCCTCCATTGTACTCATATCAAATGTAGGCATCTTTTTGAAATGTTTGGGTAGTGCTGATTAGAACCCTAGGAGGCACAAGTGAGCATCATGCCCTTAGATCAAGAGAATTGGGATGTTATTATAGAGGGATGTCATTAGTTAAAGGATCTCTCCTACCATGTAAATTATAAGTGTTCCTACTATTATTACAAAAAGCATAAATTTCACCTCTTTTTAGCTCAACATTTTCATTGAATGGGAACATTATATCCTCCTAATTGATGATATTCTCTCCTCCTATTGATGTGCATCATAAGACTTAGATACCATTGCATTAAATTATTGGGGGGTTTTATCTACATCTTTGGGATGTCGATTCTGATTGTTATTGTTATTGTAATGGTACCCATCATTGTTTATTTGACTACTACATAGTATTCCCAATAAGTTAACACTACAAAACTCAATATTAAAGCATTATTGATAGGAATAACATCATTTTTTAGTTTGGAGTTTCACATGCAATTTTTTTATTGCACCCAAGACATCCTATCTTGAATGTTGTAATTGTTCCCACCATTATTGTTATTATTATTGTAGGAACCATAATTGTTATTCTAGTTCTATGCATAATTATTATTGCTCAAGGCAGCATTAGGACATTGGAAATTTTGGCTTTGTGCTTGATTGAGTCTCATTCTTGTGAGTTTATTAGATAATTGGGACATTATCTTCTTCATTCTTTCAAAACCACTAGCTAAGTTACTCTCAAATTTAGCAAGTGGAGTAATTTTTCGCTCAAAGAGTGTAGTTTTATAGGGCTTGTATCCCATATATGTGGTTGTAGGTGGTAGAGTGGCATCTTATAGTAAAGATATTGGATCCAGTATGGGTACCTAGTTTGGAATGAATTATATACCTATTAAATATGGTGGTGTGGGTGCTATGTTACACAAGGCATAAGGTGTCCCAATTTGTACTCCACCTTGGGGATCTATTTGTTGCATAAATATAACAACATTATTTGAAACCTTCTCAAGACTATTAATGTCTCCCAATGACAGCCTTTGCAAAAAAATAGATGTTAAAGGATCGAATGCCTTTAGGTAAACCTAAATTATAGTAGCTTGCAAAATAGTATAGGGAGCCTCAAGCCTTTGATACAATTTATAGAAATGATGGTTAAACAATGACATTGACTCTTGGGTCTATTTATTCATTGTAATGAATAGATTATGTAATATTATTGCATCTACATATACTTTAAATTGATTCAATAATTTGGTTTTAAACTCTTGCCAATATTTAAAGGATCCAACAAACAATTTAGATATGAGTTGCACGTAGTTTCACCCAAAGTGTATGAAAACAATTGGTAGACCACATATCGGTGTGCAATATCTTTGTGATTACAAATTTCCTTGAAGGTGTGAATGTGTTCTTCCATTGTTCATGATTCCCCATGCACGAAGCATGGAAAAACTTTTATATGATTTTTTGGTAGATCATGTAATTCACCAGTTAGGTTTAATGGAAAACTTTAGGCATTGGCAAAGAGGGTCATTGTGCACAAGGGTAGTAGTGCCTAAGTTTTGACTCATCAAATAGATAGTAGTAAAAGATGATGATGACTACATAGAAGAGTTGTGCATACACTAAAATGGAAATCCTTGGAAGGATAGTAATATGGAAGATGAAATGGATTAAGAGACCCTCTCCAAAAAAGAATTATTAGGTTCAAGACCTTCTTCTTGTGCCACATCTATTGAGCATCATTATTACACAATAAAAATAGAAGATTTTTTTGTGAATATCTCTCTAAGATAATAAACTACCAGCTGCAAGGTCTTAGAAGGTTATTTTTCAACCACTTGGATAATTAAATTGAAGACTAATGTTTCTATTCACAAGAAGGCCTTTTGAAGTTCTGATCAATATATTTATAATCCTGTGAAAACTTGAAAATAATTGTGGGAAAACTATATTTTTTGTTTTTTTTTTGTTTTTAATGAGTAGATATTTTAACACACAATTATTATGACTTAGTAATTTAACCAAGTTTTGTAAATAACTTTTTAAAATAGTGTAGGTTGATGAGAATTATAAGCAACTTGTATGTTAAGTAAATATAAATAAACATAAACCATAGTGGCAATGTAACAATAAATTAAACCTTTGAGAAAAATGGTAGGAAACCAAAAAAACCTAGAGTAGTATAATCATGCCTCACTGATGCAATCTTCAATGGAACTTTTCAAGATTCTAGGTTTTTTTACAACTCATGAATATCGTACAGCCACTACTAACATACATGTACAAAAGAAAAATTACAATGAATGTTCTATAGAAATTATGCTCGTTAGTTCATTAAAATAGAGGTATTATGTGGTTATTCATGACAAACTCCAATAATTCTAATGATTGTAGTAGAATTCAACACAATTAAATAACTATCTCTATCATCATTCACTAAATAAATTCATGAAGATGCATATTCAAGAAAGATTAGCCACATAGAGAATAAGAGTGCTAAATTGCATACACTTTATTGCATAAAATACTGACCTATAGTACATATTACATTGTTGTTTATAAAGGTAACCCTCCTCTAAGATAATATTTTTGGAGGTGAGGTTTTCTCATACAAAAAAATGCAAAGAATGCATTTTACTCTAATTATATGCAAAAAAAACAAATCCTAATATGAAGCTAACTAGGTATGAATTCTTTATTTTTATTTATTTTATATGCATGGGCCTTTATAGGGCATGATAATTTACAAAAAAATATGAAGAGGAGAAGAAGTAGATACTCAACTAAAGCAGGCCTTGAACTCCCTCTCCAAACCGATTCTTCAAAGAAAATAAGCTCTAAAAATATAATTATTCATCATTTCATTGGTAACATGTAAGGACTCCTAGAAAACTCAAAAAACAAAAAATGGCACTTAAAACCCCTCTAGATTTGGAACTAGCAATAAAAACATTCAAACTCATAGTAGAGTCCAAAATCAAAAAAAAAGTTAGTATAGGATTTGGCAGAGCTGTAGACTTAGAAAGTTATAGAGTGGACAAAATTTGTACACTTGTAGACTAATCTTCAAAAAATTTCACCTCACACTTGTACATTTGTGCACCTATGAAGCTACAAACCTACAAAGCTAATTGGTCCAAAACTATAAGAAAACTTCTAAAGTCCAAATCTCAAAAAAATAGAGATATGGGTTTTGCTCCTTATTGTTCAAAATTGACCCCTTGATACTTTGAATTGAATCTTTCAACTATTTCCATTGCATTAAAGGAATCTAGAATTTCTAGTGCATTCAACTCTCTCCACTTTTTAAGGAACTCATGAATTTCCTTGCATACTTCCTCAAAACTCTTTATTTTTTCATACAAGATCTTCTTAGGTTATTCTCAATTGATACTATCTCCAATAATGTGCATAATTTTTTGCACCACTATTGAAATCAAACAAATCTTAGTCTTGGAATATCCGTGAATATTTCCATACTCGCCTTACTAAATAAATGGTCACCCTTTTCTACCTTATTCGATACCATCCATTACCTATAGAAAAATGAAACCATCAATACTTTTTTCATGAAACCACTCTGAAAAGTGGGAAAAAGACTCGAATTGGACTAAGGACTAACATGACTAGATGAGAAAAATGGTTCAACTAGGAAATTATAGACATGTGATGTTGCACAATTGTGCACCTCTGTAAGAGTGCAATAAAAACATTTAGAAGAATTTCCTTTGCATATTTTTTCACTTGTGTACTTGCACAAGCATGACATCTAGAGGTAGTCAATATTATGCAAGGACTTTGAGGATGTCAAGCTATATTGTGGGTTTGGGGAGCTACACATGTGCACAAGTCCATAAAAGATAGGCTTGGATGGAAAAGAAGGGGAACCACAAGAATTGTGCACTTGTACACCTCCACAAAATGAATTTGACTTAGGTGAGAAGAGTGGAAAAAGGGGTTAGTGGATTTTCCACATGTGGACAAGTGACTTTTTTCACTTGCATTCTTGCACACATGCAAAGTGGACTTAGGAAAAAAATAATAAATGACTATTGAAGAAATATATACTTTTACACTTGTAAAGTTGTGCACCTATAGATTGGATAGGAAAAACAAGGAAAGAGGATGGTTGAAGAACCATGAACTTGTGCACCTATACACTTGTGTAAAACAAAATGACTTGGAGAAATATTTTGATGGCAACTATGGAGAAAATACACACTTGTGCAACTGAGTGAGGACTAGCAAAAATGGAATACTAGAGAAAAGAGAAGAAAAAATCAAAAATCAAAAGACTCAAAAGGTAAACAATAAAAATAAAACCTAGCCTTGTAATCCATGAACCCTCCTAACTATAAAGATCACTTGGAAGTGACATGCATATATGATGCAAGAGCATCCTACGTGTAAGAGAAATTTTGCATCACCCAAAAATGTTTCCTTTTTTGTTTCTTGAATAAGGGTTATCTCAGTTTAGTGTTGTTGTCTATAAAGGATTGTTGCTTAGAAAGTTAGTCATACAAGCTTGGAATGTCCTAATTTTAGAGGTGGATGTTCATCTTGGATATATCTATAGACACCTAAATTTGATTACACTATTTTGGTAATCCTATATAGTTATCTAAAAAGGCATTATTAATTAAATTTCTATTTAATTAATCCTTTGTCATCCCCTAGTTGATTAATTTAATTAATCATCTATAGTCCTAATTGATAAATCAAATAATCTATTATTTATCAATTAAATCCTATTCTTCTATCTAATTCCAAAAATACCCATTTATTAAATAAATCTATTTGATAAATGAAATCCTCAAATTCAAAATCCCCTAACCTATCTCTAATCCTCCATTTAGCCTAATCCACCCCATCCACCCATACTAACCAAGCTTAGCCACTAACTCACCCAACCTCATTAATGCCATCCACTTGCACATCTCTAACATCCCTAAGCTAATCCTAAACCCAAGCCTAATCCACCCCCTAATGTTGTCACATTCCTTAAACAAGTTTAAGACTTTCCTAATCCAAACCAAAGTCTCCCCTCAAAAAACCCAACCACTAAGTCATGAGTGCTCTTACAAAACATAAAAGACTCTTACAAGCCCACTCATGACTCTTACACCCATCTTCCACACTCTTCCCTCTTCCACACTCATTCCTCTTACATCCCTCTTACATACTCAACCCCACTCATCATGAATTTAACCAACCCTTTACCCTACCCTCTCACACTCATCCTCCTTGTGACAAGTGTCACCTTGCCATTGGTGCTAAACAAGCACAATCCATGTGCTCCCCTTTGAGTGCATCTTAGCCCTCCTTAAGCCTTCATCCATCCTTGCATCTAAGCCCTCCATCTCTCTACCCCTTAGCCTATAAATTGAATCCCATCCCAAGCCATTTCATCAACAATCTTTGAGCTAAAGTTACCATGCTATTTTTAGAACCAAAGCCATCAATATTACCCTTATAATGCCAAATTGAGAGCTCACAAAGCTACCAATTTGCCATTACCCATCTCCATTGAAGCAAGCTTTTGAGCATCTTGAGCATACATCCACAGCAAAAGGACACATCTACAGAATCAAGAAAGCATGGAGTGCTTTTTCTTGTGAGGTTTGCACTTCTTGTTTTCTTCCTTTGTCTAAGCATATATGTGAATTTAGTTTTTGGTTTGTGAATGTTTACTTTATTTGTTAATGTTCTTTGCATACTGATTCTGGTTCTACAATATCAACCTATCAATTGATGCTTAGTGTCATATCATGAGTATTCATGGATTTATCATAGATTTTTGGTGTGAAATTTTGGTATAAAAACTTTAGGCTCACCATTGAAGACATTAGAGGCCCTGGATGGCCTTCAAAATGGGGTTAACTAGAGATTTGACATGGCAAGCATTGTAGATCAGAAGTTGAAGATTCCAAAAAGTGCTTATAATAACCAATTGGAGCAATAGTTCAAAAGTTATTACCTTCCAAAGTTGGGCCAAGAAAAATTTCAAAAATAATTATCAAAGGTGTATCAAGTCAACTCTATATGTAATTTTAGAGTTAGTTAATCTCAAGGGTTAGGTTTTTGATGTCTAGAAACTTCTTGGGCGGTGTAAAAATGTCTATTTAAGGAATGCATGTACATTGTCTAGGATAGCTCTAGGTGATTTTTGCAGCTCTGTGTTGTAAATTATTGCAAGGAAGGCACCCATGTGGGTTTGCATATTATATTTCAAAATTATTGAGATTCTCATTTGCAGTGATAATAAGAAGCCCATATATTTTTCTCACAAATTTTTTTATTCCTTTTTTATGATATGTGCTTGTGGTATTAATGGGAGCAACCTTCATCAAGTGGTATCAGAGTAGGAGTTCTTGATTGTGTAAATATATCACCAATTGTGAGGTAGTTGTACTAGGACTATGGTTTGGGTTGAGCATGTAGATAGATCGTTGATTGTGAGGTAGTTTGCATTAGGGTTTTAGTAAAAGCATGAAAGTAACTCCACAAAGAGAGCCTAGTAAAAGAATTTTAGGTTGTACACCTAAGGGTTTTAGAGCCTTCCAAACACAAATGCAAGAAATGGAAGAAAAAATACATAGAGGAATAAATCTTGTCATAAGAGATAAAAGGTTGGATGACAAAAAAGAAGAAGAAAATGTTGAAGTAAGGGAAGTTCTAAACCTAGAGGAAAAGAGGCTTTGTAAGCCCATCTCCAAGATTGAAAAAAGACTAAAGTTTGAGATTCCCACATTTTAAAAAAATATTATCCCAAACGAGTTGATCAATTGGATCAATGAATTGGAGGAATACTTTGAGTATGAAGATATATTAGGGTCTTGAAAGGTCAATTTTGCGAAGGTGAAATTGAAGGGACATGTGAAGATCTGAAGTTAGGAGATTCAGCTGGAGAAAAATAGAAGAGGAAAGGAAAAACTCACCACATAGAACCGGATGATAAATAAATTAGAGAGACAATTCATTCCCATGGATTATGAGCTTGATCTGCTAAAGAAAATACAAGGGTTGAAGCAAGAAGGAAGATTTATTCAAGAGTATATTGAAGATTTCTATCGAGTTCTCATTAGAATTGGTCATAGAAAAGATGATAAGGAGAAAGTTGCATGTTATCTTAATGGATTAAGGACAAGCATTCAGGAGGAGCTAAGTCTAGTTTGAATGACCTATATTGAGCAAGTGTATCAATTCTAAGAGTTGAGAAAAAGATGAACAAGAAGTTCAATAACAAAAATAGTGGTAGAGGTCAGAGTGAAGGATCTCACTGATGCTCTTATGGAGGCCAAAATGATGATTACAAGAATAAAGATGAGGACAACAATATCAATCAAAACTAGAGGGGAAATAATTGCAATCATTTCCATAATCAAAATAATAGAGATCAAAGAGGAAGAAGAAGACTATGGAAAGGATTTGGAAGAGGAGGTTTTCGTGGAAAATGGTTTCACTATAGAGAAGAAGGGAAAAGAGAATTTGAATGTTCCTAGTGCCAAGGAAGGATGAATCATAGAATAGAAGTCCATGCTAGATTTTTAATGTTAATGAAGATGTCAAATCATCCCATTCTGAAGATGCTCTTAGAGAAGAAGTCATCATTAATAGGAGAGTCTCGTTGAGTGGAGAGAATGAACTTGATCAAAGGAGGAGTTTTTTTTGCACTAGGTGTAAATGTGAAGATAAGTCTTTTGATGTGATCATTGATAGTGGAACTACTAAAAATCTAGTGTCAAAAAAGATTCTCACAAATTTGAATCTTAAGAGGTAGAAACACCTACATATATACCGTATTTCCTAGGTGTGACATGACCACAACGTCATGGTCAATGAGTAGTTCCTAATGAAGTTCAAGATTGGAAGCTACTAGGATGAGGTTCTTTTTGATATTATACCTATGGACATATGTCATTTTTTTTGGGTAGGCCATAGTAGTTTGACATGCATGCTATACATGATGGGTGAGAAAATACGTACACTCCAACAAAGGATGAAGTGAAACATAAGTTGAAGTTGTTGAAGAAGAAAGAAGAAAAGGTATGTAGTACTACTAGAATATATTTTTTTGATGGAAAGGAGTTTCTCAAAGGTATGAAGCATCAACATATGTGTTTTTTTGTAATCCCAAAAGATGGTAAAGAAAAAGTAGATGAGTTATCTACAAAAGTTACATATTTTTTGGGGGAGTTTCTTTATATTGTGTCAGATAATATACTTGATGGATTACCTCCAGTGAGGAAGATTAGTCACTAGATGGACTTGATTCTAGGAGCTATTTTTCCAAATAAGACAACACATAGAATGACACTAATAGAAAATGAAGAGTTGAATAGACAAGTGCATAAGTTATTGTAGAAGGGGTTGATTTGAGAGAGACTGAGTCCATGTGTTGTACATGTAGTATTAAAGAAGAATGGAGAATGGAGTATGTGTATATATTTTTAAGCTATCAACAAAATCACAATAAAATACCAATTTCTATTGCCATGAATGGATGATATTATGGAGTGTTTGAGTAGAGTTGTATACTTCAAAAAGATAGATTTGAAGAGTGGATACCATCAAATCTGCATCAGAGAAAGAGATGAGTGGAAGACTACCTTCAAAAAAAGGGAAGGATTGTATGAGCAGTTAGTCATGCCTTTTGGGCTAACCAATCCACCAAGAACTTTCACGAGGCTCATGAATGAGGTACTAAAGGATTTTCTGGGTAAGTTTGTAATTGTTTACCTAGATGATATTTTTATCTTTAGAAGGACATTGAAGGAGAATTTAATGCATATTGGTAAGGTGTATGATAAGTCAAGGGAACAAAATCCAGTAATAAATCTAAAGAAATGTAGTTTTGTGAAGGAGTTGGTGTACCTAGGATTTGTAGTTTTAGTGAAAGGTCTAAAAATTGACCCTAAGAAAGTGAAGGCTATAATTGAATGGCCTACTCCATGGAGTGTGACAATGTAAGATCTTTTAATTAACTGGATATTTTTTACAAGAAGATTATCAGAGGTTTTAGTAGTAATTGTGGGACATTGACTGAAATAAAGAGAGGGGATAGGAAATTCTTTAAGTAGACTATAGGAGTATATAATAGTTTTAATATGTTGAAATAGGAAGTTATAGAGAAGCCTATTTTAGCACTTTCATATTTTAACTAGGTTTCTCAAGTAGATTGTGATGCTAGTGTTATTGCAATAGGATTTGTTTTGAGACAAGAAGGTAGACCTATTGCTTATTTCAACGAGAAATTGAATTATGCCAAAAGAAAATATTATGTTTATGATTAGGAATGTTATGCTATAGTTTAGAAATTGAAGAATTTTTGACACCTAAGGAGTTTTTTTTGTATACTAATCATCAATCTTTACAACATTTGAATAGTCATGGAAAATTGAACCAAATGAATTTGAACTGGGTTGAGTTTTTGAAGAATTATACATTTGTTTTGAAACATAGGAGTGGGAAGTCCAATAGAGATGTAGATGTTCTTAGTAGAGAAAATTTTTACTGACAGATATAGATTAAGGTAGTTGGGTTGAAGGAACTCAAGATTTTGTATCTAGAGAATCCTAATTTTGGTGAACCTTCAAAGGCTTGTATAGAACATATTACACTTGATAGGACAAAGTGGTTTGATTTCATAATCCAAGGTGGTATGTTTTTCAAAGGAAGTCAATTGTGCATTCCCAAAAGCTCTATGAGAGAGAACCTCATCAAGGAGAAGCATAGTGGAGGGTTGGCTAGACACTTTGGTAGAGATAAGACTATTGATTTGGTTACTAAGAATAATTATTGGCCACAATTGTAGCAAGATGTGAGGAAGTTTGTGTAGGGTTGTAGAGTATGTCAAATGGAAAAAGGATGAAGTAGAATATTGGGTTTTATTATCCATTGCCTATAGTAAAGAAGCCATGGGAGAATGTTAGCATAGATTTACCAAAGACACAATGAGGGCATGATTCTATATTTTTAGTGGTTGATAAATTTTCAAAAATAACACATTTCATTCCCTACAAGAAGACAGTGATGTCATTCATGTAGCAAAGTTTTTTTTTTAGAGAAGTGGTGAGGCTACATGGTTTTCCAAAGAGTATTGTTTATGATTGAGATACCAAGTTTTTTGGTATTTATAGAAAATATTATGGAAGAAATTGAAGATAGTATTGAAGTTCAGTTCATCACATCATTTATAGACTGACGACCAAACATAAGTTTTGAATTAGAGTTTGGGGAATTTGAGGAGATGCTTGGTTGGATAAACCAAAGGGTTGGGATTTGATTTTACCATAGGCACAATTTACACAGAATAATTCTATCAATAGGAGTACTAGTAAATCACCATTCTAGATTGTATATGGGGGCAATCCCCAAAATTCTTTTGAATTGAGGCAATTGGATAAAGGAGATATAAGTAGTGCTAAAGTAGAAGATTTTGCTAAACATTTGAAGAATATCCATGAGGAGGTAAACAATAAAATTAAAAAGATGAATATGTAGTACAAGGATAAGGAAAATATGAAAAGGAGGTATAAGATATTTCAAACTGGAGATGGATTCATGGTTCATTTTACAAAGGAGAATTTTCTAATAGGTACATATAATATGCTGAAAATGGAGAAGTTTGGACTATGCAAGATAGTAAAAGGGTGTGATTTTGGAGATTCCTATGAAGTAAAGTTGCCTACTACATTGAATATTTCACCATTCTTTAACATTTTAGATTTCATAGAGTATTATGAAGGAAGTGATGGAGATGATGTTGTAGAAGCAAAGTAGAATATTCCAATAGCTAGTTTGTTTGCAAAGGAGATTGAGGAGATATTGGAAAACTGTGTTGGAAAAAGTA
The DNA here is from genome assembly GCA_028749045.1 of Cupressus sempervirens. Taxonomy (NCBI): domain Eukaryota; kingdom Viridiplantae; phylum Streptophyta; class Pinopsida; order Cupressales; family Cupressaceae; genus Cupressus; species Cupressus sempervirens. The sequence goes on along the minus strand of CM053789.1, from coordinate 220,456,724 downwards.
CAAGGAATTTAACTTTTGAAGAGTACTTGATCAAATGGAAATGGAGGCCGATAGAAGATTCATCATGGCTAGCAAGGGGTGAGGTTAACTATCCTGGTTTTCCTCTAAACACCTAAGATGTGATGAGGTCACTTCTCAAATTATCCTGGGTGTCTAATGCAAGAGTATTCTAGGTGTAAGAGAAATCTTGCATCACCCAAAAATGTTTCCTTTATTTCTCAAATAAAGGTTGTCTAACTAAAAACAATTTCTATGAAGGATGTCTACTTAACAAGTCAATCATATGAGCTCAAAATGTACTAATTTTAGAGGTGGATGTTCATCTTGGATATCTCATCCTACCAATTGAGGCTTAGTGTCATACCATGAGTATTCATGGATTTATTATGGATTATTTGGTGTGTAATTTTGGTATAAAAACTTTAAGCTCACTGTTGGAAACCTTAGAGGCTCCAAATGGGCTTTGAAACGAGGTCAGCTAGAGCTTGAGCAATTCAAATCATGTTTATTAGAAGTTGAGGATTCTAAAAAGTGGTTATAATAGCCAATCAAAGAAAGAATTTGAAATTTATGGCCTTCTGAAGTTGGGCTGACCAATATTTCCAAAATAAGTGTCAATGGTGTATTGGGTTGACTCTATATGTAATTTTAGAGTTAGTCAATCTCAAGGGCTAGGGTTTCATGAATAGAAATTTCTCAAGTGGTGTAAAAATATTTATTTAAGGAATGCCCGTACATTGTCCAGGACATCTGTGGTTGATAGTTCACAGATCTATGTTGCAAATTATTGTAAGGAAGACACCCATGTGGGTTTAAATATTGTATTTTTAAAAAAATTAATTGCTAATTTGCAGAAATAATAAGCGCCCATATTTTGTTCTTGCAAATTATTGTTATTTCTTTATTTTTATTATGTGTTTGTGGCATTAAGGGGAGCACCCTTCATTAATATGACTCACCAAGAGGATACAAGGGAAAGAGGTGAGAAGAAAACAAAAGCAAAAAGGGGGTCCCTATTCATGAAGTCAAAGATGGGACATGTATTACGTAACCACAACACTAAATATAGCCAAATCAAAGTTGAAGGTTTAAACCCTTACTTGGTGGAATTATGTTTAAGGAGATATAGTAAAGGAAGGAAAAAGAATGATCTTCTTCTGTAACAAAATGGTGTCCCAAATTAAGGAGATATTTGTACTTGATGATTATAAAGTACAACTCCATAAGAAGAGAAATAACATTAAACAAAGAGATGTGGATTTTAGTTTGTACACAAAGGAGTTTCATAAACTCAATCCCAGATCCAAGAAACATGAAGAAGAAAGAACAAAAGTTTCTATATATCTAAATCGGTTAAAATTGAACATTCAACATGAATTGAACTTTCTATGCCCAAATATTGAGAGTAGAAGAAAATTTCAAAAGAAAACAAGGTTAGAAAAACATGGAAAAGTAAAGAATTTCAAGGGTAGAAGAGGGTCCAATGGGAGTGGAAAAATTCCAAGACCTCAAGGAGAAACTAGTCATGAAGACCATCAAGGAGACAGATTCAAGATGCAATTTTATAGAAAGGAGGTTAAACATTAGATGGGGATTTGTTTCAAGATGTTTTGGACCATTTAGGTTTTCTAATTGAAACCAAGTGGCATGTCTATCTTCTAGGTGCCCTAAGAAATTTGGGTCAGTTCTCAAGGAGAAATGAGAATATAATTGATGAGAGAAGAAGATTTCCAAATTGTGAAACTCGCCTAACACAAATGTAGAACATGAATAAGGAGAGACTCTTTTGATGAGGATAACCATACCCAAGATAACTACTACACCAAAACTACCTTAAAGAAAGTTTATTTCTTGGAACACTTACAAATTAGGAGGGAAGATTTGTCAAGTTATTATAAAACCTCACCCTTTGATAGCCCCAACTAATAGTGTTAATAAAGTATGTGAAAGAGTCAAATTAGTTGTTATGTTTTCATTGATGTGAGGCCTTAATTGGTAAGACATTATGCTAATTTAGTAGAGTGTCATATCATTTGATTGATGAAGATAAATTAAGGAAAGTATAATGATGAAGTAAGTGGTTAAGTATATGGATTTCACTGGTAACTTGATGAGTTAGGATTTGACATTATAATATTGGTTTGATTATTTTACATGGTTTTATTAAGTGTTGAGAACATGTGTAAGAAAGTTATGAAGCCTTGAAGTAAGAAGTCAATTTTGTTAGTGAATAAAGAAATCAATATTAATTGAGGTACTAAAGTTATCACTAAGAATTCATAGTTGTAACTAAGTGTATGGAAATAAGTAAAGTTGAATAGAGTTGACTAATCTTAGTATTGACTAAGTGCGTGTAGTGTTAACTGAGCAAGGGAAAAAATAACCTTTTGAAGAAGATTTATTTGAAGGTCAACATTGGATAGAAATATGAATTGTTTGAGAAGTTTTGAATATAAGGATAAAGTTAGTTATGAGATCTACATCTAGGAAAATTCAAAGATGATCTAATGAAGGATATTTAATGATTTGAATTGAATTACAAATTTTGAGATGAAATCATGGTACCTGAATGTCTAGATTCAATGAACCTAAGCTAGATGAAGATTTGATGATTGTGAGTAAGATATAGAAAAAGGAATTTGTTGAAGTGGAAAAAAATTATGTTTAAGCAATGAACAATATGTCCATTGTTGTTGATCAAGTTAAAGAAGAAATAGATAGCGAAGGAATAACTAAGCAAAACAAAAATATGAAGATAGAGAAGAGAAAGTACTAAGTTGATGTTTATGTGAGTGGATCACGCAAAAGGAAGAAAAAGGAAGAGAATAGGATGAATAGAGGAAAGAGGTTGAGAAAAATAGAGATCAAACCAAGAAAAGTGAGTTACTATTATTAACAAATTATTTCTTTTTTACTTTCTAATCACTTTCTAATCACTATAGAAGAAAATATCTTAACTAAGTGGACCAAACAAATCTTATTTGTAAATCCATTTGTATGGAAGCATTAAGTTAAAAAAATTGTAATCCCTTTAGAGAAGGATACTCTAAATACTAAGAAGTGATAAGGTCTAGATTATCTTTGACATATCACATTTGACAATGTGTATGTAATCTTTTACAAGGTTCGCTCCTAATAGAGCTCACTTCTAAAGTGCGAAATTTTGGGTTGTTGGTTCCTAGGTGGTTTTTCCCTTAATAGGGTTTCTACATTAAATACTTGTATCAAATGTGTGTGGATGATTTTTTTTTGCATATTCATTTCATGATTATTAGTTCTCCTTCTGCAACTCAGTATATACACTATATGATTACTCCAATACTCAATATATGAAATCAACATGTTATTGTAAAGATTAAATTGAATGATTCAAATTTTTTGCTAAGCCAGTGGATTAAAAGTTTGAAGTGTTAAGATTGTGAAAAGTGTTTTAAGGCCTGTAGGATAATTGAATATAACCTATTCATCCCCCTTCTCAATTATCTATAAATTGGTATTAGAGATGAGTTCTTGAAGGATAAAGTTTAAAGGGACTTAAGCTAAAGATATGAAATGTATTATAGGGAAGTTCCTAAGATGAACAAGGTGAACTTTGCATTATGGAAAAGAAGAATGAGATTGTACATTTTTTTTTTGAAACTTACAATTGGAACAATTGTATTTTTTTCATTGATGTCAAATCTATTGATAAGACATATTTCTACCTAATCTAAATGTAATTTTAATTTTGATTGATGGAGAGGATTTGAGAAGTTGCTCATAACAATAGCACCTAGAGGAAAGGTTAAGTTATGAAAAGAGAGTTAAAATGGACATTTGATTAGATAGAATTTGATAAAGAAAAGTTAATTTTTATGTCAAGAAAGCTAAGCCAAGCTAAGCAATAGAGTAAAATGCTAAGGAGTGTCAAGTAATGCTAGTGTCAATTGAGCTACAATTAGTGTTGAGAAAATCTAGTGTTGACTGAGTGTTAGTAGTGATCGAGTAAGATAGTTGATGTTGAGCCAGAAATCTTTATAGTGACCAAGTAATTTAGTGATGAATGAGTGTTAGGAATTTAGAGATTGATGAGTAACAGTATGAGAATGAATACAAGGAAATTGTGAAATCACAAGTACTTTTGGGTTCCATTTTCAACCTAATTTTTTGATGATAGGCCAATTTGTCTTGTCAAATTCACTTTTTTTTATTATGATCCCAAAATGTTGAAATTTTGATGATACTTAAGTATCTTGTCAAAATTTTGACAAGATTTAAGTTTCTTGTCAAAATTTTGACGACACTTAAGTACTTTTGTCAAAATTTTGACATTGTTGAGATATAAAGAAAAAAAAGTGAAACTTCATTTTTTTTTCATGCATAAAAGTGTGGGTGTGTAGGAGGGTTGAAGGGGAAGGAATCAAGATAGACTCAATGATAGGAAAGGCTTGAACAAGTGCATGAATAGTTGAGAAATCTTGCAAGTGTATGGAAAGCATAAGAAATCATTTCATTTTTAATAGAGTTCATCCTAAAACTACTTCTCAGCACTGTTGAAGGTAACTAAAAGTCATTAAATTTTTATTGATTGTTTTATAACATGGTACTAATCCTCCCCTTATTATCGTCCATATCTCTATTATGATATTTTTGAATAGAAAATGAAGAAAACCAAAAGGAAAAGGAAGAGTTTTGTATACACAACATAGTACATGTAGCTTGCATAAAACCTATACATTTAGGGCCCATGGGAGTAGCAGGAGGCTAGGTCAATATAGGTGCATGGCTTACATAGCTCTAAGGATTTCTTTCAAACAATGTTTGTTGTTTCTTTTTTCTTGTTTCCTATTTGGTTTTGTGTGTTCAAGTTGAACTCCCCTAAATTGCCTCATAATCCTCATAAGATGGAACTTGATGGGGACACAACCCAACAACCAGAATAGACACAATAGAAAGGGGAAATTATATTAACTGAGAAAATAAGTTGGTACAAACAGTGCAGAGAAAATAAACTCAAAACATGCCCTGCGGGCTTACAATAGCATAAATCTGGAGAATATTTCTCCTTTTAGCACCTCCTCTCAAGCTCCAATCCGAACTCCTTTTACAATGCCAGAAATCTCCTTAAATAGACCCCGGAGGGTTAAGGACTGGGAGTACATTCTAGAAAGTGCTAGTAGGCATCCACCGACAAAATAGAAGGTTCCGGAAGCTGCGTTAGAAGTCGGTGCAATTCTAGAAGAATCCAGAAACGGTAGCCGAACTTTCGGGAGGCATAACTTTTGAACCGTAACTCCGATTGACGAACCGTTTACATTTTCAGAAAGCTCTCGAAGCGCTCTATAGTCCTATGGACAACTTCACTCGTCCCCCATTTTTTGACCCTTTTTGAGGTCATTTAATGCCCCAAACCTGACTTTGAAGCATTCTTAGGGGGTCTCCAAAACCTGAAAAACTGCAATAACTTTCAAACCGTGGGGCCTTTTGACCTGATTCTTTTTCTGGAATGCTCTAAATCTTGATTACATTCATCTAGCCAAGTCACACCTTCTAGGTCACCAAAATGATGGTCAAATTGCATGCTCCTATTTTTTCAGGATTTTTAAATGCACTGATAGTTGAACTATGAGAGTTGGAACCTTTATTCGAGCCAAATGGGTATCCAAAAATACAAAGACATAAAATAGAAACTAAGTCTAAGTACATTTTTTTGGGTGACACAGGATTGCCCTTATACCTCTGGATGCTCCTGCATCAGACACCCAGGGTAGATTGAAAAGTGACCCTGTCACTTTATGGATGGTAGAGGAAATCCCAAATGGGAAACCTCAGCTGCTGAAATCCAAGTTGAGTCTTCGATTGGTCGTCCTTTCCATTTGACCAAATACTCTTCATACTGCCTGTTTCTAGTACTCCTACCCACACGATGATCTAGAATGTCTTCTATCTCCTCCTTCTTAGAAGCAAGAATTGGACATGGCTCTAAAACCAGCTCCTCATCAGTACCATCATCATGATACTCTGTCAAATCTGCAATGTTGAAAATGGGAGAAATGTGAATACCATCTGGCAACTCAACCTCATATGCATTTCCTGAGTTATGTTTCTTCAAAATTTTGCAAGGACCAAATTTCTTCATTTTCAGCTTGTTGTAAGTACCAACTGGAAATCTTTCTTTTTGTAAGTGCACCATGACTAGATCCCCTACTTGCAATTCCTTATGTCTTCTCCTTGCATCAGCCCTAGCTTTATACTCTTGATTCATTTTGATAATGTGTGCTTGAACCTCCTCATGTAGACGCTTGATGTGTTCAGCAAATTCCTCAGCTTCAGCACTTGTTCTCTCCCCTTGTTCTATCTTCCTCAATTTTGGTGCAGTCCTTGGGCTATTCCCATATACAATTTGAAATGGTGATTTTCCAGTACTCCTATTTACAGAGTTATTATAAGAAAACTCTGCCTGTGGTAGAATCAAATCCCATCCCTTGGGCTTATCCCCAACTAAACATCTCAGCAAATTGCCCAAACTTCTATTTACCACTTCTGTTTGGCCATCAGTCTGTGGGTGATGCGTGGAATTGAATTTCAAGTCTGTTCTCAACTTCTTCCACAATGTCCTCCAGAAATACCCCACAAATTTAGTATCTCGGTCAGAAACTATACTTCTTGGAAGACCATGTAGTCTTACCACCTCTTTGAAAAACAAGTCTTCAATATGGACAGCATCATGAGTTTTGTGGCATGGAATGAAATGTGCCATTTTGGAGAACCTATCAACCACCACGAATACTGATTCATTACCCCTTTGGGTCCTTGGCAATCCAAGAACAAAATCCATACTTATGTCCTCCCATGGCCTTGATGGAACAGGCAATGGCTGATATAGGCCAGTATTTTGACTAAACCCCTTGGCAACTTGACAAACCTGGCAACTCTGTACAAACTTCTTCACATCCTGTGTAATTTGAGGCCAAAAATAATGTTCTCTAAGAATGGCAATGGTCTTATCCCGACCAAAATGTCCTGCCATCCCTCCACTGTGTTTCTCCTTAATCAGATTTTCCCTCATGGAACTCCTTGGAATGCACAATTGACTACCTTTGAACAACATGCCATCCTGAATCAAATAGTCTAACCACTTGGTTCTATCTACAGCAACAGGTTCTTTACAAGCTTTCCATGCTTCAGCAAAATCAGGATCCTCAGGGTACAAATTCTTGAGTTCATCAAACCCAACTACTTCAACCTGCATTGTTGTAAGCAACAATTGTCTCCTACTTAATGCATCTGCAACCCTGTTAGATTTTCCACTTCTATGCTTTAACACAAATGTATAACTCTGCAAGAATTCTACCCACTTCATATGCCTCTGATTCAATTTACCTTGGCTATTTAGGTACTGTAATGCCTGATGATCAGTATACAAAACAAATTCCTTTGGCAATAAATAATGCCTCCATTTCTTTAAGGCCTGAACTATTGCATAGAACTCTTGATCATAAACAGAATACTTCTTCTTTGCATCATTCAATTTTTCACTAAAATATGCAATAGGCTTACCTTCTTGGCTTAATACAGCCCCAATAGCGCTACCACTAGCATCACAATCCACCTGGAATACTTTTCTAAAATTTGGAAGTGCCAACACAGGCTGTTCAGTCACCTTCTTCTTCAGCAATTCAAAACTTCTCGCAGCTGCTGTAGTCCATTTGAACTCTTTTCTATCCCCTCTTATTGTATCAGTTAGAGGTGCACATATGCCACTGAAATTCTTAATAAACTTCCTGTAAAAACTAACCAGACCATGAAATGATCTTACCTCAGTAGCAGACCTTGGAGTAGGCCATTCCAAGATGGCTTTTACCTTCTCTGGATCCATTTTGAGACCTTCAGGTGATATAACAAATCCCAAATAGACTAACTCCCTTTTTGCAAAGACACACTTCTTTAGATTAATTAACAGTTTCTCTTCCCTTAGCCTTTCAAGGACACTACGAATATGCAGTAAATGTTCTTCCAAAGTCTTGCTAAAAATTAAAATATCATCCAAATAGACAATAACAAATTTTCCCAAGAACTTCTTAAGTACCTCATTCATGAGCCGCATGAAGGTGCTTGGGGCGTTCGTCAATCCAAAGGGCATGACTAACCACTCATAAAGACCCTCCTTGGTCTTGAAGGCTATTTTCCACTCATCTCCTTCACGAATCCGTATTTGATGATAGCCACTCTTCAGATCTATCTTTGTGAAGTACTCAGCTCCACTCAAGCAGTCCATAAGATCATCCATCCTTGGTAAAGGAAACCGGTACTTGATGGTTATCCTATTTATAGCTCGAGAATCTATACACATCCTCCACTCTCCATCCTTCTTTGGTGCAAGTACTGCAGGTACTGCACATGGACTCAGGCTTTCTCGAATCAAGCCCTTCCTCAACAGCTCCTGAACCTGTCTATTTAGCTCCTCTGTTTCAGTAGGAGTCATCCTGTGAGCAGCCTTGTTAGGCAAACTAGCTCCTGGAATCAGATCTATTTGATGACTGATTTGCCTTACTACTGGCAATCCATCTGGAACATTATCAGAGATAATATCTCCAAATTCTCCTAGTAAATCTGAAACTTCAAATGGTATTTCACTACTACCTTCTTTATCTTTTCTAGGAATCAAAGCATAGCACATGCGCTGATGTTTCATGCCATCTAAAAACTTCCTTCTATCAACAAGACAAATCCTAGCACTGCTACATACCTTTTCACCTTCCTTTTTCATGGGCTTCAATTTGTGGCGAACTCCATCCTTTGTCAGAGAGTATGTGTTTGCATGTCCATCATGTATTGCATGTCTATCAAACTGCCATGGTCTACCCAACAATAGATGGCAAACATCCATTGAAATAACATCACAGAGAACTTCATCATGGTAACTTCCAATTTTGAATTTTACTAAACATTGTTCACTTACCAGGACCTTATGATCATCTTTTACCCAAGAAATCCGATAGGGCTGGGGATGTTTCTCCCTCTTGAGCTTCAGCTTAGAGACCATCTCTTCTGATACCAGGTTATCAGTGCTACCACCATCAATGATCACATCACAACATTTATCCTCACACTTGTATCTGGTACGGAACAAACTCCTCCGTTGTCCTGGTTCATTTTCACCACTTAGTAGGACTCTTTCATTTACCAAGGTCTCTCCTCTTTCTGCATCCTCTGAATCACAAACACTAAATTATTCTAGATAAAGCTCTTCTAAGTGTTATCTTAATATTGATAAGGATGATCCACCTTTGGTGGGTGTGGTTCCACCTTGTGTGAGTGATAACTTATCTTTATCATGGTCTTCTATTATCTTGACTATATAAGAAAGAACATATATGTTATAAAAGATTCAATTAGTTATGGAATTTTATTCAATTGATTCATTATTTCATCAATGATAAGAGTGCAACTTATTCTTGTTCATATTATCTCTTTTTTTGTTTTGTTCATTAGCTTGTAATCCTAAGTTGTCAATATTATATGCAAATTCTTATAGAGAGCTATACAAGCACTCATACAAGATTATGTACCATATCATTAGGAAGGATAGAACACTTACATAATTTTAAAAAATTATGGTATGACCAAAGATTCTATAGACCATAATTCTCCAATAGTCAAGATGAAACATGAACACAAGCATATCTTGCAACTCAATATTTTAAATTTTCACCCAAACACCTATATCTTTACAACATATTAAAAAATGGAGATTTCCAAAGGCACCCCAACATAATTCTTCTCACCAACATCAAATTATAATGTTATCTTATTCATCTAAAAAAGACTCAACACCAAACTATAACGAGCAAAAGATCATTCTCGAGTAACTCGATACCTAACTTTCACAACTAAAGAATACAAAATCGTATCCTACCATGACATCATAGACAATTTAATATAAAATTGTAAAGCTCAAATAAGTAAATATGTACACCTCCTTTGAAGGGTGACATACATACTACATTCCTTATCAAAAATTATCTTTTTCAACCTCAATAAGCCATTGACCTTTGTAATCTACAAATACTCAATTTCATTCAAATAAAAATAATGACAAGGATGTTGAACGGTCATCTTTTCAAGGAGGAATAAATTATTTCATCACAAATACCTTTTCCTTTTTCACCAAGTAAATTTCACTCCCATCACAACATATTTGTGAGTTTACAACCAATTAATCATGAACCTTAAGGAGTAACACTAAAGGTTCAAATCTTGCAACATGATAACATTTGTTGACACTACTAGAAAAATAGCATGTGTGATAAGAACACCTACTAGTCAATTTCTCACCCTCCCAAGGCATTTGACAAAGGAAAATTTCTATTTGCACCTATACATAATAGAATCTATTGATCAAGTTTTCATCTCAAAAGGTTAATCATGCACTAATATAAAACACGCTACAAATTCAAATCTTTAGTATAACAATAACTATTCATTGGCATGATTTCCACAATAACATGTGTAATAAAAAACCTACTAGTCCAATTTACACCCTCCCAAAGCATTCAAAATAGGCAACTTTCTATTTGTACCTAATTGCAATGAGAACTCCTATTGATCAAGTTCATACCTCACAAGTTTAATCAAGTAGCATTAGTGAAAAACACTATAAATTCATTCATATCTTTCAAACATGACAACTCTTTGTTGTCATCACTTTCATAAACATGTGCAATAAGAACACCTACTAGTCATGTTTGCACCCTACCAAGATATTCAACATAGACAACTTTCTATTTGCATCTCTATGATATAGGCTTCCTCCATCATCTCTTGCTTATAAACAAGTAAAATCTAATCATGGTATTAATCATTTTCTTTTAAATGTGAGGTGAGAATGGCTGATGGAAAATGAGATGATTCTTCGATTTTTCTTTCTACAATTAGTTGCAACTAGTTGCTTTAGTAGACTTTATTTGGTTTGCAACTAGTTTATTTGGTAAACTTTTTGTTTAATTTTCTTATTATTTTTCTATTCCATAAAGGGGTTGTGGCCTCCACAAGAAATTACCTAATCATGAAAAACATTTATATTCTTAATAGCCTTCACCCTCTATTCACTTAGTCATTCTTTCAGGTAAATTAGTTCCACTTTCTATTGTAAAAGAGTTGATGATAAAAACTACAATTCTTTTTTCTTTTTTCAATTTATATGAATTAAACATATTTTTGACCAATATTTTGTTGGTAACATTTGATTTTAGAGGTGGATCTTCAATTGATTAAGATGCTAAGATCACCTTTATTAAGATCAGATGTTGAGCACACTGTTTGGCTTTGTTTTTATAATAAAAAATTATAATGCATATTTTTACAATAAAAATATCATGGTATGGCTTTTTCCTTCACTTTCAAGGACTCATATCCTTGCTAAATTTTTTGAATTAGACTACAAGAGTCCAACTACACAGAAAAATGTTTGTATACTCTATTGAGACATCATAACTATTCAATGCTACTTTCATTCTCCTCCATTTGTAGTTAACATTCTTGGTATATAAATGAGTTCCTTAAAGTTTAAACACGTTGCAATAAAATCCATTTATGTTCTCTCAATTAGACAAGAAAATCATATAATAAGAAAGTTTTTAGGAAAACATGCATATAATAAGAAATTTTAGATGCATAATTCCATCATCTAAAGATATTCTTAATAATATTGTACAATTGAGCTAAATATTCAGCCTACAAAAGTAACACAATTGTGAATGTCAAAAGCTTTAATTAAATCCTTAGCACAATGTACTCATGATTAAGAGCTCTTTGCTACCTATGTGTTGGAAATACAATAGGGAAGTAAACTTTAAGGGGGTGCGGGTGAATTAGCACTTAAAACTTTCAACCTCAAAAATCATTCACCACACATCCATCTCACAATCTATGCCTATAAACTAAAATACCAAATCAAGCATATACATTCATAGCATGAAAGTAAAAGATTTAACACATGTATGAAACAAGATATTTGGTTACCCAGAAACCCTCCAAGGAGAAGGTAAAATTGGGGTGGGGATGACAACCACAGATCTTCACTGCTACAATAATAAAGTGTATCCAAATGAAGGTTACAGTGTTTTGATCATGAAACATGATCTACCCTATGAAAGGTATGCCTTGTTAAAGGCTTACAAGATTGTTAGATCTTACCCTATTAGAGGATTTCAACACCCTATTAAAAATGTGCTTGGTAAAAGGACTTTAACCTACAATGAAGTAAGCACCCTGTTAAAAGATTTACAATAGCCTATCAAAACTACTCTATTTAGAGATTTAACTAATTCACCTATTATAATGTCTCAGCAATGATCCTTTAGTTAGCACTCTATTGCTTGATGTCAGATTGCCTCTTTTTTGATGTGTACTTGATCCTTTCTGATTAGATGTATCTTTGTTGTATTCTAATTCCTTTCCTCTGTTCTCCTCTAATTGATTCTATAATGTAGCTTAAATCATAATTCCTTAGTCACCATGAATACTTTGTTTGTGCATGTAAACTTTCCTCCTTTCTCCTTACACATTTGTTAAAAAAATTTAGGGTTTGTCCTTCTTAAGAAGACCTAGGTGACTTAGGGTTAGGTTTGAATCAATGATTTTGATTCAACCATATTGCCACTTAATCCTTCCCTTTTTTTGATTGGATGCATGTAATGCATAGGGATTCACAATTAAGATTTGTCCTTATCATCAAGGATTGTAAAACAAACCTTAAGTCAGCCCAAAAATGGTTTACATACAAGTTTGTGCCATTAAAAACAACTATGTCAAAACTATATAACTTGACACTTGAAGTCCCTAATTCTTAGCATCAACTGCAACTTCAATGTTGTTGGCCTCTGAATAACTCAACATCGATTGATCACTCAGCATCTGAATAGCTTGGCACATACTATCTGCTTGGCACTTGAGTGAATTGGCACTTACTAGTTACTTGGCACATACAAAATATCTGTCACTCAGCATATATTATCTGACAACTTATGCTTAGCATGTATTACTTGTTCAGCATGAACTAAGTAAATGACTTAAGTATATTATCACTCATATGTCAAAACCAATCTGAGATTAACAATGTGGACTCTATTGAATGTTTAGTGATTGATGCCTTTGTAGATGTCTATTTTATTCTCATCTATGTGTACAACAATTTCACATGTTACTATGGTATGCTCATTTCTTATGGATTAAATCAAACTAGTTGTAGGTTTGGTATGTATTAATTTCCATATATTCTCCAATCAAAGTTATCAGCAATAGGGATCATAGATTTTTAGGCACTAGCAATTATTTGTGCATTCCAAACATGATGAATAGAACAACTTTGTTTTCTAGTTATTGAGTTTGTTAAAAGTCAATGTTGCTTTGAGTCTGTATTCTCTATTCCCCATTGACTATCTCATAAAATTCACATATTAGTTAGGCAAATATGCATCGCATATTATCTGAAGATTCATTCATAGATTATTTTGAGCTTGGTACACATCAATCTCAATATGTAACCATGTGAATAATACCTAGTCCAAAATGTAATAAAGACCCACATCTGATGTTATTTACAACAAAGAAAATATATGATGTCTGTGTGTACCAATGATTTTCCATGAAGACACTACCTCTATATTTATGTAAAGTGGAATATCTATGCTTGTATAGTGATATTTTTTAATGAAAACTTTTCTTATTATTATATATATATTTATATTGTATAATTCATTTGATTTGACTAGATGCCACCCTTACTAAAGAGATAGTAATATTTCATTATTTTATTATTTTCGATTATATACAAGATACTATTAATGCTTGTATGTTTATATTTGATATAATTTTATAGCCCAAATATTTTCAAGTGAAGAAAGTCCATGCCTAACATATGAACCTAGAACTAAATAAGGTGACAATTGCTAGATTGTGGTCTTAGTTCAAAAGAAAAGGTGATAGAAAATGTTATTGTCCTTACAAAAAATGCAAGGGCTTAAAGAATCAAATAATTCTAATCACAATAGCTTAGAGACATTGTAGGCAACATGATCACATTGAAGGGGGAAAGGATTTTTGTCCTTTGGGGAATGTGGATTTCATATTGGTGAAACATGGGGGTGTGAATATTGAAGAAAAAGGTAAAGCTCCCATGGAAGAAGATGATTCTGAAGTAGAGAACACAACGGAAGATGTTGGTATTGGTGTAGCTAATAATGTGCTAGAGAATAGGATTGAAGAATATTTTACTAGTGCAACTAACAAAGATGATGAAGACAATAATGGTAGCACATCTAATGATGATGACGAAGAGAACCTTGATATACCTATAATTGAAAAGTCATACAAGCCCTTGTACCAAGGCTCCCAAACAATGTTTCTCTCTATTTTATTGTTCCTAATAAACTTCAAGGTTATGAATGGTATATCCAATGTAGCAATCTCATGTATGTTAAGGTATAGTTTCTTTTTTTTCATCTTTTATGCTAACTTACCATAATTTTATTTATATTAACAATTTTTTCCATAGGTTGATAGGTGAGTGTTTGTTACCACCATCAAACATTCTACCTCACTCTTACTGAGAATTATCATCCATTGTGAAAGATATTGGAATGGAGTATCAAACAATACATGCACATCCCAATGATCATATTATATATCCTGAATAACATGAATTTACAACACAATGCCTTGATTGTAACATTAGTAGATATCGATTAGATCAAATAACCAAAAAGGTGTCTTACAAGGTTCTTTGATACATTCACATTATTCCACGTCTCCAATGATTATTCAAGTGCACTAGCTTGGCACAATTTATGGATTACCATGAACGCAATAGAAGTCAAGATGGTTCTATATTTAAGGATGTAGAAGATAGGTGGCCAATATTTAAAGAAGAACCTCATAATCTAAAGCTTTCACTAGTAGCAAATGGTGTCAATCCATTTAGAGAGATAAGATCTATTTACTTAGTTTGGCATTTTTTTTTGTTAGTAATAGCATTCCTCCTTAGATGTCTATAACGAGGGAGCATGCAATGTTGGAAATGATTGTACTAGGTATTTTCCATTTAATAGTCATCTAAATTAATTTATAAATGTAGTATCAATATTGCCATAATAATTATGTTTTGTTTATGTTCATTCAACTAAGTAAGTACCAAGTGAAAGATGTGAATGTATATATTAAGTCCTTGAATGCTTAGTTGTTGAAGTTATAGAATGGGTCACTATGTATAACATATCTAGACCAATTGGTGAAAGAAAATTTCAATTTCATGCAATGCTTGTATGGACAATACATGATGCCCCTGTACCAACACATTTTTGTGGTATGTAAAATTGTTAACACACATTTTTGATATGTAATAGTGCTAACACATTTTCATTGTATGTTTAAGTTGCATGTGATAGTTATAAATATGAATATTATAGTACACATGTCATCCAATTCTACATGATCTTGTAGGTATTTAGACAAAGGGATCCCAACTTCATTAATAGATTCAAAGGGGAGTATTTGATGGGAAAAGGTAGATTAAGGAAACAAAGAGGTAATTATAACATGTTATTGTAGTTAATTAATTCTTATCCATCGTCAATATAAGTTGTTTCTAACTAGTCTATTTATTTTATATAGTTGCTCATGAGTGGGATGCAATTTATCTATATATTGAAAACAATCTTGATTGGATGATGGTAGGGTAAAAGCACAGATTGGTGTCACCATTTATGATACCAAAACCTATTTTGGTCAAATCTCATTTCTCTATCAAAACTCAATTTTTTTCAAAAACTAAAAATACCCTTTTATAGATCTCAGATTCAATATCATCATTATATAAATTTTTGAGTGTTTTGATTAGTTATAATATGTTATAATCTCAAAATATTATAAGTCAATATTTCAACATTTTAGAAGATGCTCCCTCAAAAAAGGGAAAAAAATAGTAAATCATATCAAAAAAAATAAAAAATTTATATTTATCTCTAGAGGAGAGAATCCTCTTCATGAATATAATTTTTTTTTCAAGAAGGTATAGATTTGATAGGGAAGTTTTGATGGGAGTAAAAATTGTTGGATTCTGATAAGGTCAAACTTGAGTACTTATAACAAAGAAAATATACATCAAAAATAATTATTTCTTTTTTTTCCACTAGATATACATGTCATCTATAAGATATTTTTAAATCAGAACAAAAAAAGATGATTTGCATATAATTGTTTGACGGGAACTACACCTTATATTTTTATAGTTAAAAAAGGGACTTCAAAATAAAATAAAATGAATAAATTCTTACTCAAAAAAAATTATAAAAATTATAGGCATAAAATTCATCCAATTATACACATTTCATCAGTTTACATCATCTTCATATTTTAAACACAAATACTAGTGTTTTTGTCATTAATGTTGAACTGTCACATTCTGATATCTCGTTTCTTTATAAAAGGTGATGCAGGTTTGTGCTTTTACCTAGTATGGATTAAAATGGTTGCTCATCAACATGGGAAGGTGTTGCATCATTGGTTAAAGAAGCTCATCATAATGGAGATCCCAATATTAAGCCAATGGTAATTGATCTAGAAAATGGTTTACTAGGTGGAAAGGTACATATAAGTTAATCTATCATGACCCATTTTTTAAATATCAACTCATAGATGGATGCATAATTTTGACATGTTTGAAAAATGGTAGGTCAAGCACCACAAAGCTATGTACTACAATGGCTATAAATTTCACATAAAAAAGGTGTACAAGACTAAGAGAACTTGTGATTCTAGGATAATTGTAGTCTTCAAGGTCACCAATATTTCATTTAGAAATGACATGCATTCTCAACAATCTAAAAATAGATACAATGGCATTTTGGACAATATAATTGAGTGTGACTTTAATTCCTTCAAACTAGTTCTATTTGGTTTCAAATGGTACAGGATATGACTGAATCAAAATGATCTTACTAGAACTATTATTGAACATGATAATGGATTTATAATGATTAATACAAGGTCATTTGAGCTAGTTGGAAATGAACCCTATGTTCTTCCAAGCCAATGTGAGCAAGTTTTTTTACTTTGGCATTCTACAAAAATTGGGTTGGTCATTTTTTCATTAGATATGATCCAAGAAGAAGACCAGTAAATTATAATGTGATTGAAGAAGAAGATACCAAAGAAGTGGAAAATGAAGTAGATGGTGATGATGCAGGAGACCTAATAATGATGATGATGATGATGATCATGACGATGATGATGATGATGATGATAATGTTCATGATGATAGTCATGGCATTGATAATGATGGTGGTGATGTTGGTGCTGGTGGTGGTGGTTGTGGTGGTGGTGGAAATGGTAGTGGTGGTCGTGGTAGTGATGAAGATGATGATGGTGGTGATGCTGATGCTGATGATGATGACAATGATGATAATGATGATGGTTATAGTGATGATCATGATGTTGACGATGTTCATTCGGATGATTTGGATGATGATGGTGATAATAATGATGTTCATGATGATGAGATGGATGAAGAAGATGATCAACAACATGATCAATAGAAATGTATTAGGTGCTGATTAGGTTGAAATATTTGTTACGATGCTCAATTCTTAGTGTTGATTACTTATAATATATTTTGTGTAGAGGTAACCAATTAAAAAATACATAATGTTATGTTTTTTGCGATGTATAAATATTGGTCATGTTATCTTCTATGTAATTTATAGCATAAGTATCATGTGATTTGTAAGTAACTTAAGACAAATGATTTACATATGCAGGAAACTATACCCCTTTAACAAGGATCATACAAAGTGACATGGATGAGGAGGTATAAGTTTATTACATGCTTGCTTTCTCTTTACCTTCAACATTAACTTTAGGAAAACTTCATCAATATTAGCCTCATTTTATAGAAAAATATTTTTCTCCAACTATATCTCTCATTTAATGGGCTATAAGTACCACCAAATAGGTATCTATCAAATTTGTCGTCCTCGGGTGAGAGAAATGTGGATAGAAGAGGATAGTGAGACATGTAGTAGGTCTACAAAAGAGAGACAAACTAGAGGTCAAAAGATTAGAAGAAAATTCAATAAATGCATGCAATTTTTCCTTTCTCAAGGGGGGCCATGTTCTTATAATGATGAGACAAAGGACAACATAAAGGTTCCCTTGAGGTACACACATCTTGAGAAAGAATCGGTACCCAAGGAATTATGTCCCATTAACATTGATTTTTGTGTTAAGAGGATATATCACATAGCTCCATCATCATTACATGGTTTGGGCCTATTTTCCATGGTTGGCATAAAGGTTAGTTATAACAAAGTTCATGAATTGATGGAGTATGTAGGACCTTGTTACAATTATAATAATTGGATGCAGATAGTTTAGTATAAAAAAAGTATGTGTAGGTATGCGCTGTCAGCAAATTATTTACAATGGAAAGAAAATGATCAAAGTAAAATACTTGCTATGTACATTGATGGAAGGCCAAAAGAAATGAGGAATATTGTAGGTTTTATAAATAGTACACATCCTGGGTCAACTAATAAGTGAACCAATTGCATTTTCAAGGCAATGTGAGGGAAATCATGGTTTTGTATGTGCAATAAAACCAATAAGTTCAAGGGAAGAGTTGCTAATGTTTTTATATATATTCTTTGTCATAGGGTGACATGGCTGATCCATCAAATGATAGAGGCAAGGATGTTGCTCCCACTCCTTCTCCAGTACAAGTAAACCTTCTATATAAAAATTTATGCAATTATAATTTTACAAAATGTCATATTATTATGTTACTTCCATTAAGGTTTTGGACTTGTTTTGATTTTTTTACTAATGTTTTTGTCACAATTTGATTCTTAGGGAAAGGGAAAAGAACATGTTACATGAAAGAAATTACTTGTTGATATGGTAGCCATGGTATTATGCAATGATGACATCACATATAGTAGTAACCATAAAATCCTATGTAAAAAGGCCCTCAAGAACATCAATCTATGAATTCTTAAGCTTGTGATGGATCCAAATCCAATAGAAGAGAAAATAGCCACAAGAAATGAATTGTGTCATAGAGCATGTTTTCTAGAAGTAAACAACAATGAGTCTTTTGCTAAAATAATAGTTCAATAAAGCTTTATGTTTTATACTAATTTATGGATCATGAACCACAATATGTTTGTTTTGTTATAGGATTTTTTGAGACCACTCTGAGTTGTTCCACCTAACAAGGGTACTAGTGTAGGTCCTATAGGTATGTGATTTCAATTCTCAATCTTTAGAAGGGACATTATTTTCTTCCTGATTATTATTGAATAGTTTTGTATTACTGTTGTCATATTTTTACAATCTATATTTTAAAAAGATAATTGTGTGTGTGTGTGTGTGTGTGTGTGTGTGTGTGTGTGTGTGTGTGTGTGTGTGTGTGTGTGTGTGTGTGTGTGTGTGTGTGTGTGTGTGTGTGTGTGTGTGTGTGTGTGTGTGTGTGTGTGTGTGTGTGTGTGATTATTTTTTAGGTGCTAATGATTTCCATATGCCTACTTCCATGAGGTTATCCAACACTCTAAGATTTCCAACTACAAGATCAGCAACAAGGAGCTTGCAAACATCCACACCTACTGCAACTAGAGATGGTAAATCCTTGTTTTGCCACTTTTTTTGTGTTAAATATGATTTTATTTGTACTTTCTTGTCCATTTGAGTATAATATGACATTAATTAACTTCATGTAGGGATAGGTACATCGTATCATGGTGATAGAACTGATACCACAACTTGTGATAATCTACCAGCCTTTCCTAGAGAAACCTGTGTTACTTGTATAAGATCGTTGGAGGCATAATTGTTTATGGTCAAGAAAGATATGATTCCCTTAGCATTTCCTAAGCTTTCAGGTACTTTAAAATTGTAATTATTTAGATTTTAATTATAGTTTACTTATTCATAACTCATTTTTGACTAATGATCTCGTGATGATTTTGTAGGAAATGATCTTTTTTTATGAAACTTTTATGATTTAACATTGAAGATATTTGGGCCCACATTACATAAAAAGTACGTAGCTTGATATAATTAGTTGCTAAATTTTTTTGTTCATCCATTTGTTATAATATATTCAATGTACATAGCTTGAACTAATTTTTTTATCCAATAATTTTGCTTTTTTTTTAAAGGTGGAATGAGAAAGCCCCTAAATTAAAATATCAACTCATAAAAATTATGGAGTTGATTGGTCAAAATATTTTGAACAAAGCCCAAATTCTATAAAAAAATTGTAAACATCTAAAGACTATGATAGACCAGTATAGAGGGCTCTAAAGATCAACCCAAAGTATGAGCATCCTCCTATGGTACCACAGCTAGAGTGGAATGAAATTATTGAAGATGCAAAAGAGATGAGAATAAGAGATAAAGGAATTAACCCACCACCTGGAAAAAATAGGTATGTGGTGGAATTAATATAATTATGCACAAATTAGTGATCTCTAGTTATTCATTAAATTGCTTGACTTGATTACAATAATTGTAATCATATATCTAACATGTATAATATTCTATGTTAGATATTCATCTTTAAAAAAATTGCAGTTATATATCTAAAATGTATATGATTCTATGTTATATTAAAATGTATAATATAGGAATTTTTCAATGGTGGAAAGAAAATGTATCAATTAATTTATATTCATACCCTTGAGTTCAGAATCTAATTGTAAGCAATTCCTATAAAGAAAATAAAAATCATGAAATTTGAAAGTGACATTTTATACACCACCTTTTTGTAACCGTGTATAGCCAAAATATATATCAATTGCACCTCTAGAGAATCAAATAGCATTAGATGACTTGGTAGAGGCAAAGTGCCAAGCATATTTAATGCAAAACCTGAAAAATCTCTAATAAAGTAATTTGATTCATTCATGATCAGCTCTGTACTACTGCCAACATGAATCTTCTACAACACATGCCATCTAGGTATCCGTGATCTTTTAGGTCTTTAGACAAAGGGAAAATTTGCACGTCCAATTTTTGGTCCAAAGATGAAATCTCGTCATTCAAAAAGTTTAGAAAAGCATGTGTTCAATGAGGATAGACACTTTCTTCACAAAAATCATAAGTAATGAATTACTAAAAGATACATTTTCAATGAGAAAGAAGAGGCAACATCAAATCCATGAAGAATGACACCTCACATGTGGAAGTTGGAATACAATAGAATGAATCATTGAGGTAATGTCATTCCATTTGATGTAGGTTTTTGTATGAAATTAAAATTTGGATACTATATTTTGTTGAGTACTAATGTAATTAATATTCATGAAGGTCATCAAGGCATTTATGAGAAACTTCCAAAAGGACTTAAAAGTTATCATAAATAATTTAGTAGGTTGTCATACTATGAACACCTCCCCATCGTGCATTTGTTTGATGCTATGCATATTGGAAAGAATGTAATAGAGACACTATGGAAAATATTGGATTGAAGGTGTTACAAAGAAAATTTGGTCAAAATTTGTAATGACATTGATGAATTCAATTATGCAAATTGATTTTTTTTTCTCAAATAAAATAACAATGAAAACCAGATTAATATGAGTGTCATTCCTTGGTTATTAATGCAGTAGCAAACTGATGCCATATTTGAAGCTATAAAAAAAACTAAATTTCCCATGGGATTTGTTGTAAACATAAGAAATCTCATATCAAAGAAAGGTGATTTTGGGTCAGCGTTGAAAATGCATAATTGGCATACCTTCATTAAGGTAGGTCATATTCTTCTCTATTTACAATAAATTTATAAAACATCACGTACTTTTTATTATTTTATTTTATAATATATTGAAAAGATCATTTTATTATTATTGTAGTATGTTTTGCCTCTATCTCTCCCACACAACTTTGACAACATGAGTGTCAAAAAAGTTATTATGATTTTGGGAAATACATGAGGTTAGAAGTGTTATTTGTTGGATTTTTTGTATAGATATTATTTTTGCATCTTTCTCTTCTTTTTATGTAATTTTTTGTATAGTCTTGTTAATATGTTTTTTCATTAATATATTTTTGCATGATAAATATCTTCTAGATGATTTTCATCTAAAGAAATTGATAAAAAATACATAAAGTATTGAAAGAGAAAAATTTCTCAACTTTTGTGTGAGATGCAAAAGTGTCTACCTTCAACTTTTCTCAATGCATAAGAACTCTACTACATACATCTAGTTGAGGAAATTGAATTGTGTGGACCTGTACCAACTAGGTCAATGTGGAAGGTTGAGAGGCACTTAAAATTTTTGAAGGGTTTGGTTCAATAAAGAGCATGTCCTAAGGATTCCATGGTTGAGAGATATATGGTATATTAGACCATGGTGTACATTAGTGAATATTTTCCCAAGTTTGCATCAAAAATTCATGTAGATTGCATTTGGGATCCAAACTCTATTAATAGATTCAAAGGGGAGTACTTTATGGAGAAATGTAGATTGAGGAAAGTGATAAATAATTATACGATGTTATTGTAGTTAATTAATTCATATCCATCGTCAATATAATTTGTTTATAACTGGTCTATTTATTTTATATAGTTGTTCGTGAGTGGGATGCACTTTATTTGTATATTGTAAAAAATCTTGATTGGACGATGGTATAGATTGAATGATCTCAACAAAATGGTCACTCATTAACATGGCAAGGTGTTGCTTCATTGGTTAAAGAAGCTCATTGTAATGTAAATCCTAATGTTACACCAATGGTAATTGATCTAGAAAATGATTTAAGAGGTGGAAAGGTACATATAAGTTAATATATAATGACCCATTTGTTTAATATTAACTCATGGATGGATGCATAATTTTGACATGTTTGAAAAATAATAGGTAAAGAACCATAAAGCTATGTACTACAATGGCTATAAATTTCACATAAAAAAGATGGATAACACTAAGAGAACTTGTGATTCTAGGATAATTGCAGTCTTTGAGGTCACCAATATTTTGTCTAGTAATGACATGCATCCTCAACTATTTTAAAATAAATAATATGGCATTTTGGATGATATAATTAAGTGTGACTTTAATTTCTTCAAACTATTTCTATTCATTGTCAAATGGTATAGGTTACAAATGAATCAAAATGCTCCTAATAGAAGTATTATTGAACATGATAATGGCTTTACAATGATTAATACAAGGTCATTTAAGCCAATTGGAAGTGACCCCTATATTCTTCCTATCCAATGTGAGCAAGTGTTTTACTTTGGAGTTCCACATAAAATAGATTGGTCATTTGTCATTAGACACGATTTGAGAGGAAGACCAGTAAAATATAATGTAATTAAAGACGAATATACCAAAGAAGTGGAATACAAATTACATGATAATGAGGGTGAAGATGAAGAAGGTGATGATGATGATGATGATGATGATGATGGTGGTGGTGGTGGTGATGATGATGGTGAAGATGTTCATGATGATGGTGATGACATTGATGATGATGACAATGATTGTGGTGGTGGTGGTGGTGACGATGACGATGATGATAATGATGGTCATAGTGATGATCATGGTGATGATGATGGTCATTCTGATGATTTGGATGATGATAATGATAATGATGTTCATGATGATGTGATGGACGAAGAAGATGATCAATGACATGATCAATGGAAATGTATTAGGTTTTGATTAGGTTGAAATATTTGTTTTAATGCTCAATTCTTGGTGTTGATTACTTATAATATGTTTTTTGTAGAGGTAACGAATTAAAAAGTATACAATGATTATGATGTATGCATATTGTTCATGTTATGTTCTATGCAATTTGTAGCATAAGTATCAAGTAGTTTGTAACTAACTTAAGACAAATGATTTATATATGTAGGAAATTATACCCCTTTGATGAGGATCATACACAGTCACATGGATTGAGAGGTATAAGCTTATTACATGCTTGCTTTCTCTTTACCTTCAGCATTGACTTTAGGAAAACTTCATCAATGTTAGCCTCATTTTATAGAAAAATATTTAGCTCCTTCAAATATATCTCTCATTTGATGGGTTATAGGTACCGCCAAATAGGTATCTATGATATTTTTCTTCCTCGAGTGAGGGAAATGTGGAAAGAGAAGAGGATAGCGAGACATATAGTAGGTCTATGAAAGAGAGACAAACTAGAGGTCAAAAGATTAAAATAAAATTCAATAAATGCATGAAATTTTTCCTTTCTCAAGGGGGTCATGTTATTATGGTGATGAGACAAAGGGAAAAATCAAGGTTCCCTTGAGGTACCCACATCTTCAGAAAGAATGGGTACCCAAGGAATTACCTCCAATTAACACTAATTTTTGTGTTAACAAGAGGATATATCGCATAGCTCCATCATCATTACATGGTTTGGGCCTATTTTCCATGGATGGCATAAAGGGAAATTATTAAAAAGTTGTTGAATTGATAGGATCTTGTTACAATTATAATAATTGAATGTAGATAGTTCAATATAAAAAAAGTATATGCCAATAGTGACATGTTGTGATGGTTAAGTTGTTGTGTTGTTATCATTGCCATCAAGGTTCAAATCTCATGGGGATGAGGTTCCCCGTTTGTGGCCTCACTAGTTCATAGCTCCAGGTCAAAGTGTTTACCCCTCTTTACAAAAATAAAAATAAAAATATAAAAAGTATGTGTAGGTATGCACTATTAGAAAATTATCTACAATGGAAAGAAAATGAGCAAAGTAAAAGTCTTGTTGTGTACATTGATGGAAGGCCAAAAGTAACAAGGAACATTGTAGGTTTTATAAATAGTAGGCATCCTGGGTCAACTAATAAGAGACCCAATTGTATTTTCAAGGTGCATGAGAGAAATCATGTTTTTGTATGTGCAATAAAATCAATAAGTTTAAGGGAAGAGCTTCTAATAGATTACAATTTGAATCACATAGATACAAAGAAAGTCACTATCATGGGGACTTGTAAGTATTATATATGTAAATTTAAACTAATTACTTCCAATTAGAACTCCAATATACAATATATCATTTTATGAATAAGTTTTTTTAGTAAGTTGACTATTCCTTTCACCATGCTGATGTTTTAATATATATTCTTTGTCATAGGGTGACATGGTTGATCCATCAGATGACAAAGGCAGGGATGTTTCTCCCATCCCTTCTCCAGCGCAAGTAAACCTTTTGTACAAAAATTTGTGTAATTGTAATTTTACAAAATGTCATATTATTATGTTACTTTTGTTAAGGTTTTGGACTTGTTTTGAGTTTTGTACAGATTTTTTTGTCATAATTTGATTCTTAGGAAAAGGGAAAAGAACATATTACATAAGAGCAACTAGTTACTAATATGGCAGCCACAATATTATGTGATAATCATGACAATGCATAAACCAGTGACTCTATAAGAATGTGTAAAAAGAACCTCAAAAGCATCAATATACAAATTCTTGCACTTTTGATGGATCCAAATCCAACCAAAGAGAAAGAGGTGACAAGAAATTAATTGTGTCAAAGAGCATGCTGTCTGGAAGTAAGTAACAATGAATCTTTTGCTAGGACAATAAGTAAATAAAGTTTTATGTTTTATACTAATTTATGGATCATGATCCAAAATATGTATGTTTTGTTACAACAATTTTTGAGACCTTACCGAGTTGTTCCACTTGATGAGGGTACCCATGTAGCTCCTACAAGTATGTGATTTCAATTTCCAATCATCATAAGGGAAGGGACATCATTTTCTTCATGATTATTATTGATAGTTTTATATTACTATTGTCATTTTTTTGCCATCTATATTTTAAAAAGACAATACATTGTGTGTGTGTGTGTGTGTGTGTGTTATAGTGCCTACCCCTAGGTTGCATTTTTGTTATCATTGTCAAACTCTTTTAGGGCTAGTTCTATGTTGGTGATTATTAGTAACATTATTTTGAGACTATCAAATATTGTGCAATGGATTCAGTTGATATGTGATGAGATTACTTAGACTCTACATTTCATATATGCATGATGATTATTACATTATTCCAGTTATTGATGATGATTAGTTAGATGGTTTATTATCACATGTGTTTTCTTATGGATACTTACCCCATACTTGCATGTGTATGGTGTGTGTGTTTGTTCTTAGATGGCGTTTCTGATGTGGTTAAGGAAGGGAGTTGTAGTCACTTGCTAGTCGGGATCTACATGATGCACCACTTCCTTCCATTACCTGTTTAGCTTAGCATATATATATTGTATATACATGCATAGTTTTTATGCAAGTTGCAGGTACCGAGTATCGACTTCCTTGAATTGCCACCATGAGCGTACCCTATCGCATTATCTCAATGGTAAGAGAGGGGGGATAATTTCTCAAGTCCAAATCTCAACCCTTTAAGCCATTTGTCCTAATTGGAAATTAGGACAAGTATCTAAATTGAGTACCCTCTGAATACGTCGGATGACGTAATTCGTGATATTAACCCTTTTGATTTAATTTTGTATGTGTTTTGCTATAGTGGGTTTTTGTATTTTATTTTATGAGTCTTTGGTGTATTTTCTATTAATTAAGCCTAATTATAAGATTTAATCAAAGGTTTAATTTAATGAAAAATTAATATGATATTTTAATATTTATTTTATTTAATTAATTGAAAAATTAATTAAATAAAATAATTAAATTTGAAGATAAAAGTTATAATTTTAAAGTTGAAATATGATAATATTTATTTAAGTAAATAAATATTTTAGCAATTAAGTTTTGAAAATGAATTTAAAAGTGGAAAAGATATTAAAATTATTAAAAGATTCTAAATTGCATGATGTGTGCATGTGATTAAAATATAAATATATTAAGATAAAACAAGTGGAGTTATTAAAGTGAGTGCATGAGATTTAAAAATTAATAAATTAAATTGAAAAGAGTAAAGTGAATATTAAATTAATTAATGTGCATTATTTTAATATTTAGGAGTTTGCAAATTCTCGGGAGTTGTCATGTAGACAACACAAGAGTTTGCACTCTAATTATGCATGTGTTGTCAACAACACAGGAGTTAGCACACAAATTAAGCACATGATGTCTACAACCTTATGACTCATCTAGAAGGTTGGAAAAGACTCATGCTTAGTTGTCAACACCTTCTGGTTGTTTCTAGAGACATTCTAGGTGCTTCATGAGAGTTCTTTATAAGGAGGCACTCTTAGAAGCTTAGGGGGAGCATTTGGAGTGTGGTTGGAGGACCAAGAACGTGGGAGAAAGAAGGAGCTTGCTTTGCAGATTCTAAGGAGAAGGGAATTAGCATCAGTATCCAGGTGCACTCGTGATTTTCACATATTCCCTTTTTGCACACTTTCTCTTCTTGTCTTCATCGTGTCTGTTATGTGTGTCTGAATATTATTTATGATCGAATCTTCAATCTTGTAATTGGAATTGAAATATGCATGCTAATTATGTCTGTGAGCGAAAAAATCAGTAGGGATCTCAATTAGAAAACCCTAGCTTCCATTCATGGAAAGAAATTAGTTCTAAATCGGGTTCGGGTTCAAATTAAAATTGTGAATTTAGATTGACAAAGATTTGAATTTGAAAATGGAAAGAAGGTTGAAATGGAAATTCTAGATTAAAATTTATAGTCAAATCTATTAGATGGATTAAGGGACATATTTAGAGAGCATTTATTTTATGGAAATTCTTAACTTATAGATTAAGATAGCCCTTTTTATTTAAAAAAACTATGTTCTCTTTTTTTAAAATATACACATATGTTCAATCCGTATACATGTGTGTGTGTGTGTGTGTGTGTACAAATTTTTAATTAGTATTACAATATTTTCATATATATATATATATGCATTCAGTAAAGTGTTGTTTGTTATCGCAGTGGAAGAACATTATACAAAGCCGAATCGAGATTCGCATTTGAAAGAACATTGTTTTTTAAATGTTATAAAAAATTAATAATTACATTGGGGAGGGGAGGGTCTACCCACCTCGTACCCCTGTCATCTTTATTGGCTACAGCCAACGGTCACTCGTACTGCTATCACAAGTATTGCGACTGCCGTCGCAGGCCCTGAGATAGGGTGCGAGGGTCGCATGGCACCTTGTTTAATATAAAAATACCATAGTGGTATATATATATATATATATATATATATATATATATATATATATATATCACTTCAAAAAAACTTTATAAATCACTTTCTTTATTATTAAAAGCACAGTATTATGATTCGAATTCGGTTTTATATTAATAATTTTTATAAATTGATTATTATATGATATATATAAATATATATATATATATGAATATAACTATATATATATTTATGTTTATATATTTATACTATTATATTAATGTAATTTTAATATTCAGGTTAATTAAACTATATTGTTTTATATTTAGATTTAATAAATTTATGTAATTAGAATGAGTTCAAATAAAGATTATTGGGATTATTTTAGGGTTCTTGAAATTGAAAATTGACTTATTGGAAATGATAGATGATTTAAAAGTATTAATAATAGTTTGTCAATTATTATTAAAAAGAAGAGATATTTAGAATTTTAATAATTAACTTAATTAAATCTAGTTTAATTAAGGTTAATCATTAGAATATAATATAAATCAAAGTTTTGAATTATGCAATTATTGTTTCGATAATATAGGGTTCATTAGAATTGCACATTGGCTTATTGGGAATCAATGAATTAGTGGAGATCGAATTTAATGGGAAATAACTCATAATGTGTTGAGGAAATTATCAAATTATAAATTTAAAGATTTAAGTTATTTGAACGCTTACCTTAGTCGATTTTAGAAAAGAGTCTTCTCGCTTGATAATATTCAGTGAGCTAATAATATAGTAATGAAATTATTAGATAATTTAAATAATTGTAAATTATTTGATGATTAAGTTATGAAAATGGAGTTTTTAATTAAAATGATTATCGATAATACGAATTTGTATTCATTAAAAGAGTGGCGAACGTGATCATTATAGATTTATTAATAAGATTTCCAATATAACTTGTTATTAATTAATAACAAGTCATTATTGAACTATTAATATGAATATTAGAGAATTGGATCATAGTTGACTTTTAACTTATAAAACTATTGTTAGTTATTAGTCAACTAATATTCATTGGGTCGTTGATATGGATGTGTAATTATTGATTAAATTAATTAATTAGAGTTAATTAAATTTAATTAATAATTAAGTTATGTAATAAAGTTTTAATTGATATGATTCTTTAAATGAAGTTGTAGAGTATTTACATCGAAGTTGATAAGTCTTATTCTAATGACTTGAATAATGACTTTAGATATTTTAATGGTTATTAGTGATGATTTAATTGTTATAACGATTAAAATTAAAAGGCTTAAATTTTAGTAATATTTAATTAAGTTTTAATTACTTATTATTAGAATGATATAAGTCATGGATTGTGTATCTATGTTAATTGATTAATTTAATTGATCATTTTAATAAAGTTATAATATTCTTATTCAAAGATTAGTAACTGGCTTTCTTATAATTTAAAAGAATATGATCCTTTGGTTTTGTTTGGAGAAGTTGAATTAATGATAAGGAAGAGTTATTCAATTAGTAACATTGATCTTAGAAAAATAAAGCGAATGATTTTTTAAGTGTCAAATGATTTAATGAGTAAATATGTATCCTTCAGTTATTCTTAGAATGTAGTTTTAAATAATGGAAGGATAATGTTATCGAGGGAACAAACAGGTTGACTTGTAGGTCAAATGATTAATCTTATGCACTTGAAGTATACTTGCAAATAGAAACTGAAACCTCCACACTCAATTTAACTATGTGATTTTAGTAAACCAAAACATGTGTTTGCATTGTGTTTCCTCTATGCTATTTATTTTGGGTTTTTGGGTTGACTAGTGTTGACCAATTATAGGATGTCTACCAAAGGCTTGGGGGTTATGATTGTGATGTCATGATGATGTCTTGAATTCAATTTTTATAAGCCCAACCATGGATATGTGATGGTATGCTCTATGAGATGTTTGTATTTACTGATTGTTATTGCTCATCAGTCTTCTTGAGTGAAGCTGAGTTATATGTATCTGAGACACTTGACTTAACCATTTTTTGTTTCATCGGTCAGTTATCCTTGGTTACTTTCCAGTTGCCATGATGGGACTAAAATGTTAATTTATTTCTTGATGATGTCATGTTGTGACATGTTTTGACTCAACCATTTTAGAGTCTTCGATCAGTATGATTTTGAGATATATTTTGATTATTGAGAACCAATGGATACTTTTGATTATCAGTGATACCTTCAATTGCCAATAGAGAACTGTTATGGTCATGATTATCTATGGATGCTTTTCATTTTCTCATGGAGATTTTGATGCTCTTTTTATGGATTATCTTTTGGTATTTTTCCAGTCGCTTGTATAGGACTGTGTTGATTTTGAGATTTATGATTCCATGAGCTTAGGGTAGGTTATCTAGTTGTAGTGTCAAGAAGTGGCTTGCAATGGGGGTCGGGGCCCTAAGTGGCTGCCAAGGTAACTCATTGTAAGTTGTTTTAATAAGTGAAAATATTTATACTAAATGGGGATTAAATGAACCTAATAAGATCATTTTTTTGTTCTCGCCCATGCCTCAAGTTCTAGTACAGACTAGGATGGGAGTAGAGAGAACGCTTGGTTGCGACCTTGCATTCCATAGTATGCCTTGTAACACTACCACTAACAAAACCAATAATTTGAATCCAATAACAAGTACAAAGAACACAATATTTTTTTTATTTTTATTTTTTACTTAATACAAGTACAATAACACAGATTGAATCACTCTCAATCTGAAAACCTCAAAATACAAGTAATTATCATCCAAATATGATTCCATAAAGATTCTAATGCATATTGTGTTCAGAACAATAATGAAGTACAATCTCATCCTTAAGTGCCTATGTCCAAAATATAGACCTTACAAGAAAATAAATAATGATTCAAGAGGAACTTCAATAAACATCTTTAGCTACTTGTAATCTCGAAGCACCTAGAAACACACAGAATGCAACACAAAACAAAAGAGGGCTCAGTACACACTGAGTTGAAAAGCTTAATCCACCTACATGCATGTTAGACCAAATATATACAAAACCATAATGCAGATATCTAATTCACTTTAACATAGTGCAGTTCCAAAATTAATATGCAAGAAGTAAACCTTTACTCATTATTGCAAAATTAAACTCACACTAAGAATAAATGTAAATAAAACATATATATACTGAGGTGTCATCGTTATGGCACTAAGATACTGCATCCATGTATGGTATGCTCATAGTCAACACATAACGGGTTTCTCTACTATACTTGTCATTGATAGAATAGAGATATGCCTTGTTCTCCATACTTAACCATATAGGTTTAAGTCATAGGTAAGGCCAACTATCTTTTATATGTAATTAACCCACCCAATTCATTTTATAATTATCACTGAATTAATTAACTGAATAGGATAAACCAAATTCAGCCACCCCGATATACGTTCATCACAGCTATTCTTAAAATATACATCAAACAGATTTTCTAAGAATGTTCATGTTACAGAATATAACTCAGTTTTCAACATGATACTACATCCTTTATTCTATTCAAACACATCTTAACTTTGCCTATTTCCAAGGTAAATTTAGACTACTATAACAACAGAAACAAATACTATAATAATAGAACTCGTAAATACAATTAAACTGACATTCTAACTTAATGATATTTGCTGATCCTAGCACTATACTATTTATCCCTGCTATCATAACAATCTTTACTTATCCTTTGAAATAGCAAGATAGTAAGATCAAGTACAAAATATGCTTTCGTTTTTAAAAAAAAGAATTTCATCAACATATTTCATAATCGAAACTTAAAATGAAATCAACTTTCCATTTCAATAGAATCCAGAAAACAGCTCTGATTCTCAATAAAACAGAGTATAACTTTTAAAATATATATATAATAAATAAATAATTCCTTTTATTTCAACATTATGACTAAATTGTAATACTTCAAAACAACATTCTAACACCACTGACAGTTTTCTTACATGTTCGGATCCCATCATTGTTTGAACAAAAAGACCAATAACAATGTTGTCATACGTTTTTGACTATACATTCAAATCAATAGGACTTCTTTTTCTAATCATAGTCAAATTTCTAAGTTTATAAAAAAATTTACTACAGAGTCTTTATTCTATGTAACTATCAACTAAGACCATGTTTTCCAAATATGAGAATGTTCTCTTTTGACACTTACAACTCCATTATTCAACAATACTTGTTGTTTTCTTAATAACTAATTTATTTTTTTGTCTTTTTCAATACTATCCATTTTACTATATATATAAGAATAAAATAAAAGTAACCAAAGAATTGTTAATATTCAATTAAACAAAATCTACTGTTATATCAAAGTAAATTGATTATCGGTATATTACCATTAGTTCTCGAATAATCACAGTCATCTTAAAGTTTTTCCATTATCATACGACAGTCATATATGGTCATGAACCATTTTATATCTTATTTGATATAGAAAGTGTTCGGCTGTCAACTAATGATTCAAGAATAGAGAAACAATGAAGGTATGTTGTTTCAACAGCAAGTTCAAACATTTTAAATCGATAGTCCCTTACAAACTATCACAACCAAATCACAAGTTTTCTTATTCCAAAGATAGACTATAAATCTTTATTTAAAACATCACATATCGAGTGAGAATAGACTGTTTATCAAAAACCCAAGAACTCGCAAATATATGCAAAATGTTTACCAAAATAACAACGTCAAATCCTCACTACCAACTGTCAACAATCTATTGGTTAATGCAACCAAAATTGATACTATACTATTAACCATCAGAAGTATGAACTATGACAATAAAATGATTGAAACCTAAGATATTCTGAATTTTTCAAATCTAACAATCCCATGTAGCATCTTATACTTTACTTCACGCAAACTATTTGACGAAATGACTATGCCCCGAGTTTCATTGACAACCCTTAGAATTAAGACTTAATCCTCAGTCATGAAATGTCATACAGTGTCAAACATAACAAATTTATAAATACAGTATCTACATATAATCTAATAGCATATCCAAAACATATCACCAAGCCTCCCATTTAAGTATGGGTACACATAGAGCTGTACAATAACATAGATCCCAACTTTGTCCATACTTATGCTTAAATGACAAATTCTTCTACATCTAAACTGAGAACCATGTGTTTACAAAAAAATCGAAATGTAATTATAAAGAGAGAGTGAGAAGGGTAAGAAATTTCCCCTACTTGCAATTTAGTAGAGGGTAAATGAACTCTCCAGCCACTCGCTGCCAAAAACCAAAACCCAAACCAAAAACTAGTTTTCCAAATTGCCCAAATTGCAGAGCTAGAAGAACTTTCTTGTAACAGAGGTTATGATGATCAATAACAAAATCCAAGAGAAGTACATCAAAAGGACTGGCTATGAGCAACACCTCAATGCCCAGCCTCAAAAACTCAAAATCATTTTCAACAAACTCTTCCATGAACCTGATTCCATAGCAACAAGGGTCACAAGTGTTCCTCAATCAGAGTAGTGTGGCCAAATCTCTAGCCCTATCTCAACAGGTAGCCAAACTAACAACACAAAATGGCCGACTATACTTACAATGCCATAAAAGCTCATTACTCTGCATTCAATGAACTATCACTCAAAACAGAGCCGTGTATATGGAAATCACCAAACCATCGCCATATTTGGCTATAAAAATGCAATAATATTGAACCTTCTTCAAATAATTCGAAACCCATTAGGGTTTTAGGGAAATGAAATCTTCATTTCCAAACATTATATATGAATAAAACGATAGCCTCATATATCATAACAGCCGCAGGTATAACTATTCTTACCAATTCAATATGCTTCACTTCACACTTTAATTCATGTGAATATATGTGTGAATTTCCAAAATAACCACATAATATATATAAATATATGTGTGGATTAATATTCACACATATGTTTATATATTTACGCAAATCGAATACATAAAAGAGTGAAATGAATTTCTCGAAAATAATATTTTTTTAAAAAAACACCAATAAAAATAAGAAATTCTCAATCTTAAGAGTACTAGAATGTATTTTCCATACACATTAAATGTGTTTAATTCACATTAATAAAATAAAGGATTAATATCGATGCGAACACCCATAGAAATACATATATACACTTGAGAGTTTTACAAACATCCTAGTAAACATCATATTCACAATAAAATATAACTGCTAAAGAATGTAGAATTCAAGTATACCAACACATAATTCTAAATGAAATAATCCAAATCTAATTTTTGTAATCATAGCAATAACTGGAAAACCCTGCAATTACAATCTTGCGACAAGAATTCCTTGCAAACCTCCATACATATCAAAACCTGCTTCAGTTCTAAGATCAAATCATGCACTACTAAATTGACAATACAACTAGACTTGATTAACTGAAATCTTGAGTAAAATCAAACTGTAATTCAAAAGCAGTATCCAAACAAAATATAACTCCTAATCTGAAACTAATCTCTCTGATCATAAACAAAACAGTGTTCAATGTTAACAATATCCTAGCAACAGAGCTATTGTCAAATGCAACAACCTAAAGAAAATAAAGAGAAACAGAAAGTAGTAAGGTCAAGCATGACATGCCTTGTTAGTACGAGAGGATACTAGTGGTTGCATAAGGATCAGTAGGGACCCTGGAGTCCTAAGCTAACTACCAAGGTAACTTCTACATGATTTATGTGATGACACTTTCTCGCTTATAGAGTAGGTTTCCTACATGTCATTGTGTGCCTCTGGGATTAGATGTCAATTTTGTGATTGGAACCTTTGAGTTAGTATACTTTTAGGATTCTTGTACTTAGTGAGTATTTATACTTTGTGATTATTAACTTGTTTGGGAATTGAGATTATCTCCTCAGCATGGTGGGAGTGGACCACTTAGGTTCCATGCGGTCAGGTGGTAGTGTTTTTCCACTCTTATCATTTGAGATCCATCTAAGACACCATGGTTGATGCATTCTTTGTTCGCACCTATCTTCATTCTATTCATGGATTATGATGGTGGACATGTATCCTTACTTTGATGATTTGCATATGTTAGATGGTGTTATCTTATGCTTTACTTGCATGTTAGATTTATTTCTGCATATGATGTTTGATGTTTTAGGAGTGACATTCCTACTATGATATACCGATGATCTCTTTGGTGACTTAGGATGTTATGCACTGAGGGATGGCTAGGATCCATGATGGTCTAATGATGCTATTTATGATTGGGAGGAACCATGCACTTAGCTAGTTATGTTTGTTATGTATGGTTATCTTTTACAATGAGTTTTATATCTTTATGATGATGATGTATCATGTGAGACATGTGGTTTCATTTATGTTATTGCATCATGGATTAGAGTTAGTATAATGTTGTACTTTATTTTCATAGATGTATATTCTTTTAAGCCTTTCATACCCTGTGGCATGTACAGTGGATGATTGAGCAATCAAAAATGTAATTTAAGAATGTTAGACTTTTCATTATTATTTCATGTGGATGTGGTGTTAGATGGAATCATTAGTATTAGTTGATTTAGATGTAATTCAATGTTAAGGGATATTTAAAGAATGTAACCTGTTATATTATGTTATGTTTACTTTTAGTTGAATAATTTTATTGCTTCCGTTACTTTATGTACATGGTAGTTTAACTTTTATGTTTAAAAAAAAAATGCTACCAAACTTAGTGAAACTTTAAGTTAATTCTTTGGATCTCTTGGCGGGGCATTACATTTGGTATCAAAGCTTAAGTTTCAACATTGGGAGCTCTGGGTATATTGGAATGTCACTAGTTGTAAACTAGTTGAACAAAATAAAAACTTTGAACTATCATGTGTATCTCTTTCAAATTGAAAACTTGAAACTAGGTGAACTAAAATAGAACTTAAACTGTTACTTGCATATTTTTCATACTTCAACACTTAGCTTTCAAAATGAAAAATTCTACTAAAAACCTAAACATGGGAAAAACTAAAAATTGAAACTCATTCTAGTTGCAAAACATGTATCTTTTATATATGTATTAAGGTAGTATGTCTTTGATTATCTTTGTGAGCATTAAATTGCTCTTGTTTAGAATGTATTAGGGAATCTATTTTAGTAGTTGTTAAAAGAATGAATGTTGGATCGATATGGTTTTCGATTTATCATTAAACCATAATCATATTGCTCTAAGTGTATTGTAGTGTCACCAGTGGAATCATATCCTCCTACAGGGGGAAAGGGTTCAATGGGACCCGCATAGTGAGTATCTTAGTTTTTCATTCTTGCAAGCTTCTAGGAGTAAGCCTAATTCTAGGGGGGGTGGATGTAGTGCCTGCCCCTAGGTCACATTTTTGTTATCATTGTCGAACTCTTTTAGGGCTAGTTCTATGTTGGTGATTATTAGTAACATTGTTTTGAGACTATACGATATTGTGTGATGGATTCAGTTGATATGTGATGAGATTACTTAGACTCTACATTTCATATATGCATGATGAGATTACTAACACCTCCTACTTCTTAGTCTACATCAAAGAAAGCTGCCATGAAAATGCCTAAGAAGCCAACAACCAGAGTTACAACAAGGGCCTCTACACAAAAAGCCAAGGAGGAAGCTACAAAGAAGAAGAAGACAATCAAGAAGGCACAGGAAGAGCCAAGGAAGAGGAAAAGATATGTGGTTCAACCTAATACTGATGCAGAAGATCAATCTGAAAAGGTAAGTCATCCTCCTAAGTCTTCAGTTGATATATTATGTGAAAAGATTAGGAATGGAGACTCAAGTGAAATGAAAAAGATTGATTTCAATAAGTTCACCAAAGAGGAACAAAATAGAATAGAAGAATCAGTTTATGCATTAATGGCACAGTTCAAGTATACACCTCTTGAACTAGATGGACAATTGCCAAAAGAATTGTCTAAAATTGTAGAAGAAAGATGGCATTTTTTGTTTGAAAATGGAGAAGGAGATGAGAGAATCAACCCTAGCAAGTAACTGATTGATTTGACAAAGGACCAAATAATTAAAGCAGTCAAAAGGCATAATAAAAGGTTTAAACCTAAGTATAGGGAATTCTCCATTTTATAAAATAAAATTAAAGAAGTTGTACAAAGGACAACAAGATCATGGAAGAATTTGTATAAGAAAATTGAAGATGTCCTTGAAGAGGAATACAAAGAAAAAGCTAATGCTAAGCTAGAAGAGAGGAGAAAGAGGAGAGAAGAGAAGATAGAAGTAGAGAAAAAGGTTGAAGAGGACGAAACCAAAGACACTAATGAGCAGCAAAGTGTGCAAGACACACAACTTCCACCTCCTTGTCCTCCTCACTCTACTACCACACTTGCAAAAACCATAAAGGTTAAGGATGTTGTTGACACCTCAAGTTAAAACACCACTAACTGCAGAGGATCTCACTAAGATCCTTCACCAAACAACTCTTCAAGCATAATTGTGTACAAGTCCCATATTGGTTAGTGTAGATGAGCTCTAAAAGTGAGTAGATAAACTCAAAGAAGCCAAGGTGTCACCAAAAGAACCACCTTAGCTCAGTCAAATTACTAGACTTTCATTTCTATTACCTCTATCACCACCAAGAATAGCCATGCAAGCTCATCAAGAGCCAAGTGCAATAGCAGGGGAAGTCACAGGTACACCATTACAGATAACAAGTACACTCCCAACAATAGTGGTACAAGAAGAGGATAAGGAAGAAACATAAGATAAGGAGGAGTCTGCAATACAAACTTTGGTTGAATTGCCAAAAATAGGAAATCCTACCAAATCTTTTCAGCAGCCAAGTGTTGATAGGACACCAAGCTCAAGTTCTACTAGGGTAGCCAGGACCATTCATTATGGAATTCATAAGCTTGATGAAGAAATTAACATACCCTATTATGATTCAAGCACTTTAACTGAGGAAAAGATGAATGAAATACAAAGTGCATTGGACAAGAGAAGGAGGCAAGAGGCATTGAGGAAAGATCACAAATACAAGTAGGCAATGAATGAAATTAAGGATACATTCATGGATGCCTTCAGCCTACAACCTCCAGATGCAAGCAGACCAATCCTTGAGAAACCATCTGATATAGTTGACCAAGTAAATAATGAAGACCATGATACAAATGTAAAACTCATGGAATGGTCAGAGAAGAAGTTTCTAGGCAAGGTCAACCAAAAGATAGCTAATAACATTATTTTGGGACAAGTTGAACTAGCCAAGAAATTGGATAAAGTAAAGATTGTACTAGGGAACATCTTTTCCCTTAATAGAAAATTGTGTGATTTTTCCAGGTTCACACAAGAAATAAATCCAAAAATTTTGAACCTTGAGAGCAAGCTCAAGCTCTCCAATATGAAACTACCCTCAAATCCTACATAGAGTGAGAAGCAATTTGCTCAAATGCTTCACACTCAGAGGGAATTAGCTGCATTATTAGTAGAAGAGGCCACTATTAAAGAAAAGCTAATGCAAATACAAGCCTCTGTCACTCCCCATTTGGAAGTCCTACACAAGGAGCAAATGTCTGTAGAAATAGTCCTAAAGAAGGATCCAAATATTTCTACACATGAAGGACTTTTTGATCTAGTAGCAGAGCTTGCAATCCAACACAAGTCATTGGACATTGCATTGAATAACTAGGATGCAGCTCTAAACATACTCCTTAAAGTAAATAAAACCTTTTTGGCCAAGCATGGCATTACCATTTAGAACCCTTTGACATAAGTGTCAAAAATGGGGAGATAATATTCTAAGGGGGAGATAATGTAGGAGATAATATTCTAACGGGGAGATATATTATTCTGAGGAGAAATGCATGTAGCAAGAAGATAAGGAGATAACAGGATCAGAATGCAAGAATAGGTCAGAAATAGGTCAAAGAACAAAGTAGATCAGGCACATTGGCACAATTTTCATGACATGAAAAGGCATAAACAACTCAAGGGGAGTCATAAGGTATATTTTTTTTCAAAATATCTTTTTGAAATTTTGTATGTGAAGAATAGACACACAAGGATTAGATCATGAATGATCAGTTAAGTGTTTTTGACACTCATGTCAAAGGGGGAGATTGTTGATCAAATAAGTAAGTTTGACAAATGAGTGTCAACACACTTAACCATCTTCACTATACATGTCGAGTATACAACAGAAGCTGAGCTAGAATTTCTTTATGTGCCAAGTCATAGATAGTGCCAAGAAAACTACAATTGCTGCCAAGCAGAATACATTATAGTCTATGCCAAGCTATATAGAATTCAACATGTGCCAAGTGACTCAGGATCCAACAAAAGCCAAGAATTGTGAAGTTAATGTGTGTCAAGTAACACAAGAAGTTAATAGGTGCCAAGTAACACAGTGATTCTATAGGTTCTGAGTAATGCAAGAAACACAGTGGATGCCGAGCAATCTAGAATAGATGGTGTCGAGCATCAGTATTACTTCATGTGCCGAGAAATGCAGGATTAGCATGAAAGTTTGTGCAATCACAAACCAAGATGTAAAATGGTTATTCATGACACATAATAGGATAAGGAGATAAGATCAAATCCTCCCAACCACCTATGCAATCTGCATGAAGCCAATTAGAAAATTGGAGACTGCATGCAGCCAATGGGTGAATTTCTAAGGTTTGAGTAGGAACACTTGAATCAAGGATGCATAACAAACCACTAATCTTTATAAGGGAGTCTTGATGTCATTGAAAAAAGTGGAGAAGAGTTGAAAGAAGAAGGAAAAGCAAAGCCTATTGGTGTCAAAATATTTAGTGGAAAGGACGACATTTACACATCTAGTTGATCATAACAGAACAAGGAACACAATCAGCAGATTAGATCTAGCAGAGATCAGTTATAGAAGAGCAGATCAAGAGCCTGAGATCAGCATTAGAGATTGCATTAGATCAGGTGTATTATTCTAATACTCTCTCACAATTGTATTAAGAATTTTGAAATCCTATTGAGTTAGGTGGGTTTAACAGCCTTATGTAAATCCTTTAACAGGGTGGCATTCTAAGTTGAATGTTCTCAAGTCCTCTAACAAGGCACACTCCTAACAGGGTGTAGAAATCCTTTAATAGGGTCACATTTAATAGTGTTTTGTAGCCTTTAATAGGGCAGGCCTTTAACAAGGCAAACCATCAGAAGTGGTTGAAATCAATTGCTACAGTAATTTTGTGGGTATCATCCCCACCCCATTTTTACCTTCTTATTCCTGGAGGGTTTCTGGGTCACCAAAATCTCAAGTATTATGTGGTGATGCATGTTTTCTTCTCATAATTGTTTAATGTTTATATGCATACATGTTAATTTCAGTTTATGCTATTAAGGATTTAAAAGATGAGAAAAAGCCAGTACTTCTGATTCACCCCCCCTCTCAGAAGCACTCTTCCCATTAAGATATTCCAATAGATATTATGCCAAAAATGCAGGGCATTAAATTTAATCTAGCACCCATAGAAGAGGACAAACAAATTAGCTTCAATCAAGGCTATAAAGTAGTGATTTCCCACCACTGCACAGATTCTAGTGGCCAAAGAGATGTAGAAGATTGTGGTGCACCAATTCGAACAAGTAAATAGGCTTAATGAATAATAATAGAAATTGAGAACTTCATGAAAAATAATCTATTTGATGTTAATTTCAAACAATGATAAAAATGTGCATGACATTTCATTGCAACCTTCTACTCTCGGCATAGATCCTAAACATTGTTGAGCTATCATTCTACACGATGCTTAATGGTAGGAATCCTTTCAAACTCCTCTCTTGAAAAGGTAATCTGGGATCAACTCCAAAGTTCTAGGCAATCTTGTGACCTACTGGAATTGGCTCAATTGAAGATAAATGTGTATGTTCACAAGGAGGTCTTTGTGATGTCCCCACTTTAGCACATAAATTAACTAATAAATAATTATTATGTAATATTAATAATGATAATTTATATAAAATATTATATTAATATAAATTGTTATATATTATATAATTATAAATATTAATTATATATATAAATATTATTATATATTTATATATAATTGGATATTTATATGCCATAGATAATTAATATATATCTATATGACAATAGTATATGGTATTATATCTTTGTTATATATTAAAATGATATTTAATTAAAATGATTCATATATAATATATAATCATATATAATTAATATAATAATATATAATATAACTACCTTATTAAATATAATTAATATTAATGAATAGACACATCTTTATGAAATATTGATATATATATATATATGGAATATCACACATTGAAGAGGATATCATATGAAATATTATCAAATTGATACAAATAAAAGAGAAATAAGAAAATTTCCTAAAATAGGACATTACAAGTGGTATTAGAGCATCTTTCTTGCCAGCTTGTGGAAAGTAGTTAATGCTATCAAAGATTGGGTTGCAAATGTGAAGCAAATAAGTGAAGTGGACAAGGCTTAGATGAAGCTTGTTGCTACAAAAGTTTTGTTACGTTTGTGAAAGCATTGGGACCAGTAGATAATTCATGAACTTCTATGTTTGGCATTACAAATTTCATAGGATCCTTATCACAAAGTAACGAGAGAAATTTTGAGATAAGTGCATTAGTATCTCAAACAACTTAAATGGCAATAGCTCCAGTATGAATAACTGGGGAGATCATGGCAGGGAAGTTAGGACCTAACAAAATGAGTGAACCCAAGGTGTTGTGAAACACTAAGATGGAGGATGAAATAGGATATACTAGATTCTTGGCATGCAATTGGAAAATCCCCAAGGAGTTACCGACCACAATTGATTACAAAGCTTTCAATAGCTG
The DNA here is from genome assembly GCA_028749045.1 of Cupressus sempervirens. Lineage (NCBI taxonomy): Eukaryota > Viridiplantae > Streptophyta > Pinopsida > Cupressales > Cupressaceae > Cupressus > Cupressus sempervirens. Next base: position 220,414,753 of record CM053789.1, on the reverse strand, counting down.
AGATGGAGGCATTCATAAGGTTGTTACTTGTTTAGATTGAACAATGAACAAATAAGTTATTTTGTTGAGATTGAAGTGTTACTTTGTTGAAATTAAAGTGCTTTTGGGTTTTGTTTCATCTATTTATTGGAGTGTAGAAATATGAAATTGTGGAAGGAGAAAATATAGGCCATGTTGATGCCCAACTTGAGTTTTGTAAATAAAACCTGCATAGCAAAATGTTTTTGATAAATCTATCAAACTACATTAACAATTTAGTAAATAGAAAATAATTAGTACTAGGGTTACAAATATTGTCATGAATAACAAATATTTTCATGAATAGTATTGTGAAGTATTACACAAAACAGTAAATATACAGGGAAAAAACATGGACAGGGCCAAGTTTCATTTTGGTGAGAGCAGCATCGAATACCCCATTTAGAATGAAAGGCATGAAATGAGGATGATAGAGAATATCGGAATATAAGGTATTACATCTACATGAACTCCAATGCATATGAATTAAGATAATAAAGGTAGGAATAACTTGTAGTAATGTGGAGTTGAAAGGTATAAGGACACAAAGACATCATCACCAAATATCATTGGCATTAAGAAGATCAAGACATCATCCTGTTGGCATTAAGCACATAGCATCAGCTTGGGAGGAACATACGGATGGAGTATTTATTGACACAAAATTAATAATAAAAGGGGGAAAAGTAATAAGGAGAGGCTTAGAAATGAAGAGAATTATTAGACGTAATATTCAACTAACACAATAGAGACCTTCACAATTGGAAGGGCATATAGAACAATGAGATTCTCCATTGGACAACAAACTCCATATATGAAAGAGAAATAAAAGTATAAAGGAGGAAGAATAAGATATTCAGCAAGTCAAATAATATTGCAAAATTTATTTGACAAAACTAACTAGGGAACGCATCATTAGGTTTTGCTCTTTTATTTGATTTTCTTGCAACACGATGATAACCTAATAAGCAGGCAATGGACACAAATAAAATAGAAAGGATATAACCAAAAAAAGGCAATGTATAATATAAGAAAGTGATGGTATAAATGGACAATATGATAAATGCACTTCAGAATAATGGTCTTCTACCAAATTTGGGCCCGATTCAGTCAATCACAATTAGGTCAACAACCATCAAGTAAATAAGAAGCTTAAATCTTTGACATTAGCTTGTAATGTGGATGCCACCCAAAGGAAACCATGTGTGCCATAAGTGCATTTAAAACTTGTGACATAATCAAGGTAAGTATTAATATTTTCCTTATTTATTAATTGGCACTTAATTATTAGTAATTAAAAATTGAGTATCATTATTATTTGTTGATAATTTATAAGACATAAAGATGATATCTATTATTTATCACAACTTCCAGATTTTAAGGATGATAAAATATATATATATAACAATTGGGTTTTACCTTATAAATTAACATCTATGTTAGGGAAGAAAAAAGTAATTTGAAAAATGAAAAATAAATGACTGATATAATTGCTCCAATTTCATTGGAAGGAATACCAAATGTTGAAAATAATTTTCTTGCCATTACAATGAAATGAAATTGAACTTTTAAGTTGATAGGTAATAATCAAAGAAGGTTGTTAAATAAAATTAATTAAATTATCTAAGGTCGTCATCTTCCAAGATAAGGCCTACGATGGAATATGTTGGGTGACACCACTCAGAGGTACTAGGTAAGGCCTATTGTAAGATGGGCATTGGGCTGCATCATCCAAAGGTACCAAGTAAGGCTTATGGTGGAGCAAATACCCCAGGGTACATCATACAAAGGCACTATCTTGGAGATGATGATCAGAGAGAGATAACAATAATGAGGGAGAATGGTAAGGCCCATGATTGGGCAATAGGGCACCCTATTATAATTTCTCCTCCCATACTCAGAAAATGATGAGTTAATAAATGAACTATACTTTTGATTGATAAGTCACTAAATTGAGATTGTAAATACCTTGTCAAGGGATTCATATAAGAAATTATAATAATTAATGAATCAAATTACCTCCTAAGTAGACCCCCTTGATGGATGTCAAATGCTGCCATCAAGGCCAAGATGGCCAAAGTTTTGCTCTTGGACTTAGGTAGGACATTTATTACCATCTAAGTAGACCACCTTGATGGATCCCAAAGTGCTCCATCAAGGCCAAGGGGGCCAAAGTTTCATTATTGGGCTTAAATTGGTCAATTTAAGAACCATTAACATCATGTAAAGCTAATTTAGCTAAGAATCTTCCAAGTAGACCACCTCATTGGATGATTGATGCCTTCCATTGGAGCCAAGGGGGCCAAAGTTTCGCTCTTGGATTTGGTAGGATATTGATTTAGACCTAATTTATCATGACTCGTCTTTTCTTTGGAACTATTATATACATGTACATGCTAATAATTATTTACATTTGTAGGATCCATGATCAAAAAGTGTACTAGGGAAGTATATTTGATCATTCCCTTTACTCTAATTCATTGTGGGAAAAAATAAATTATAGAGAATCAATAAAAAAATGTATGATTTGTTTGCATCATGTTGACTTCGTGTCTTCATCTGTCTGCACTGTGTTTGCTTCATGTTTTCATCTATTTACATCATGTATGCTTCATGTTTTCATTCATATATATTTCAAAAATCTTTCTAGTCTTTTGAATGCAAGTATGTTTTGTGTCCATGACAAAGCTTGTGTATGAAATATCTTGCTTGAGGGCAAGCAAATTCAAGAGGGGAGGATTGTGATGTCCCCACTTTGGCACATAAATTAACTAATAAATAAGTATTATATAATATTAATAATCAATAATTTATATAAAATATTATATTAATATAAATTTGTATATATTATATAATTATAAATAATAATTATATATATGAATATATATATATATATACATATTTATATATGTATATGTATATATATGTATATATATATGTATATATGTATATATGTATATATATATATATATGTATATATATGAATATATATATACATATATATATATATGTATATATATATATTCATATATATACATATATATATATATATATATATATGTATATGTATATATATATATATATTCATATATATACATATATATATATGTATATATATATATATATAATTTCATATTTATATGCCATAGATAATTAATATATATATGTATGACAATAGTATATGATATTATATATTTATTATATATTAAAATAATATTTAATTAAAATGATTCATATAATATATAATCATATATAATTAATATAATAATATATAATATAACGACCTTATTAAATATAATTACTATTAATGAATAGACACATCTTTATGAAATATTTATATATATGTATGTATGTATGTATGTATGGAATATCACACGTTGAAGAAGATATCATACAAAATATTATCAAATTGATACAAATAAAAGAGAAATAAGAAAATGTCCTAAAACGAGACATTATAGTCTTTATTGGTTCCAACCAATTTCAAATAAGATGTTTGATCTTTTGTTTTGAAAATTAACCACAAAAGAGATATATTTTTGGTATTTATGTTTTATGATGAATGTAATTTATTGATGCAACTATATGAATTCTTATTTTAACCAAGTGTTAGCAAAGAAAATAACAAAGATAAGGTAATGAGAGATTAAAGCAAATAACTTGAAAGAGAATTTCCTAATAGACATAAACCATAGTAACAACACATCTGTATGTTAAATTGTCAAAAAGATCAGGTAGGAAATCAATCAAAATAGGTGCAATGCTTCCTCAATTTCACTGATGCAATTTTCGATGGGAACTCAATAATAACCAAAAGATGTTTCACTTCTCATCAAATCACAAGGCCATAGAAAGTGTGTTCATGCAAGACAAGATGCTATGTAGGAATAACAGGTGATCTTTTCTCCAACTTGGTACATTAGCGAAATTCATTAACATGAGGCAAACATCAGAACTAAAAGATCACACAATCACAATAACACAACAAAACCATTGGCTCCATTATTATTCATGAACATGCATTCACAAAAATAACACACTTCGGCACTTGAATAACTACACTCAAAATAAGAGCACCAATAGCATATATTATTGCATCAAAATAATGGCTTCAAGTATATATTACATCCATTTATTTATAAGAGAACATCTCTTCTTTTTTGTGTTGAGATTGAGAGCTCTTAAAATAAAAAACCATGCTAAAAACCAATAAAATAAATCTAATTATATAAACGGACTCTCTAAATGGTGTTAACTAGGTCTTCACCCTTGTTTATATCAATTAATGGGTGCATAAGCCTTTACATGACTAAAAGAAAATAAAGAAGAAGAAGATAAGAAGAAGGAAGCTACAAGAGGATCTAAGAGTCATTGAAAGCTATAAAAATGGAAGTTTGACCTTCTCTGGTTGTTTCTACGAGATGAACTATCGTCAAAATATGTTTCCATTACATGGAATGCTCTAAATTAGGAATTGGTAGTTAACTATTGGTGCATTGTTACTTCTTCAAAATTATCAGCACACCTCTATGAATAGCACACCTATGCACCTTGATGATAGGTTCCAAAAATCCAAAATTTTCTCAAGTGTTAAAATTGAATTTCTAGCATCTGAGTTTTTTCCTTCCTTATCCCAAAGCAATGTCTAGATGTTTTCTCTTGAATTTCTCTATAATCTTTGTTTCTTGGGTAGCTTTTGGAAAATCCAAAGATACATATTTATCTTTTGTTGTTTACCAATAATTGCTAACCTCCATACAAGTTTCTACAAAATCCTCAAGTTTAGTGTCCAATTCCAACAATACCTCTTTAGTCTTAAATGCTTTCCTGATATCTACATTAGATGAAGTATCCTTAAAAGTTCTTCAAAAAATTTGGACTACTAATTGCACTAAATTGAACTTGGCTTTAGACTCATCTTCAAAAATTTCAAGGCATGCAATGTTGTAATACTTCTTTGCTTCCAAAATATGCTCTTTAGTCTAGTCTCTTAATCTCTAAATATCTTCATGTAGTCCCTCCATTACTTTATTACCAGCAACTATCTTCTCTATCCAATCATTGAGCTTATTAAGCTCTGCCATTGTATATACCTCCATGTGTGTATGATACATTTGACCTTTTATTGATGTCAAAATCTTTAGGTCTTTTTTATAGGTATGTACCTTATCCATCAACCCAAAATCCTAGTTCACTATGGACACCAATTTATCTATGCTTGACTGAAATGTAGTGTAACAAGTTCAAATTGCCCTATATTATTTGTACACCTTTTTCCTCAAAATTGTCATGTCATTGCTGACATGTCCCCAAAAATGAATCCATCCTTACTGTCCCCTTCTCCCTTCTCTCTAGTATCATAGCAAGAGTGATCTCTGGATGATCCAAATCTATTGGGCCCATAATTCCATACAAGTAACCTCTCATAAGCTTTTTTTTTTTTTGAAACATTAGTAGTTTAGACTCATTTTTGTCCATATGCCTAAACACCTCTTTTATGTCCATATTAATTAGTACTTTGGCAGTATCTACTATGGGCCTTCCCAATAGGACCTCCTTGATTTGATAATCTTTAGGAGTGAAATTCTTAATGTCAACATGTGGAGGACGGATGGCTATGTGTGCAAGAAAGTCTTGATCTTGGTTCTTCATAATAAAGGCTAGTGGTCATGCATTACCTGTAGGTGGCTCAAGCCTCTTGATGGCTTTTACTAGGTCACCCATTCCCTCCTTAGTAGTTACATTTAGTTTCCTCTTGTATTAAACCATGACCTCCCTCTTTAGCCAAGTAGGTGTAGTGCTTATTGGAGATATATATTTGACTGAATATGAGGTTTGCATTGCAAGTCCCTTTCCCTTATCAGTCCTATCTAGAGTCTTTTCTTGTTGAGAGAGATCACCAATTTTAGTCTCTATATCTACTTAGGCTAAGGTCCCAACCTTGGTATCGTGAGGATTTTTTTGTGTTTCCTCATGTATTTTCCCCTCTTCTGATACTTCATCGGCTTGCATTTGCTAGGGCTTTTCTTCCTCCGCTACCTGATCTTCTAAGTCTGTCATGGGAGGAAGTGGTATTTCTAAGATTTTGTCTAGGAATGACAAATCCTAAGATGGTAGTGGCGGTAGGCCCAAAGCACAGTAATCTTTAAGAAACCCCCCTCCATAAAAAGATATAAAATATTGGTGAGCCTTTTATTATTTTGAAAAAAAAAATTATATTCACAAATTTTTTTTTAAAAATATTTTAAATATTATTTATATTGGTGATTATTTTGGAATAATAATTTTTGTATAGAAAATACAAGTGAATCTCAATAATAATAGAAATTTCATTAATCAACATAGAATATTACAAATGAAAATTGAATATTTTTTAACTCATGGATTATTATGAGGATTATTATATTCTATTTTAAATCAATAGTGAATATTGGTGATATATCCCTTAAGAAACTAATAATTATGGTAATTATTGGTGAATTAATTTTTATTTCTCCAATAATATATAATATTAAGTGAATCAAAGCTAATCATATATCAAATACTATGGTGAATCTTTGAACATAAATTTTCCAATAAAATAAATTATTGAGAGATTTTAAATATTTTAAAGCTAAAATTTATAAAAATGTGGCAATTTAGGTTGCATTAAATATTAAATTATTAGCCAATTTACCAACCAAAAATTTCCAAAATTATCCAATTTATGAATTTTAGCCACTAAAAATACCTTGGCCTAGAGGTCCTTAAGGTAGAGGTTGTAATTGGTTTCAGTCCTCTCCTAAGGATTGACTCGTAGGAGAATCTCCCCCACCATCTCAGTGCCTAGCAGCATGAAAACAAAATCCTAGAGATCAAAGATGTTTGTCTCTTGACCCTCCATGTCTACAATCCATTGTTGTTGCTCATCCTCTTAAGTATTAACCTGAATAGGTTCTTTTATAATGGATGGTTGCATTATGATGGAGTTTCTTCTTCTTTCCTCTTATATGAACTTGGCCAAGAGAGTCCTCTAACTCAAGGGGACATATTCAATTTTGTCCCCTTTCTCTTCTTCCACTTCAGCTCCGGGAATGGTTTGTAGCACCTATGGAGGAGGAGTATTCTTTTATTTCAATTTTCTCCTATGTGACCCTCCCATAGTGGGCTCAATCCTTGCCATCTTAGTAGTGAGGGGAAGGCTTCTTCCTCTTGACCTATCGATGGCACCCTCTATTCTTCCTCTTCTTTATTTGGCTCATGTTCCTCTCCTAGTGGAGGCACTTGCTCAGTCTCTTGGACTTGACCTGTTGGCTCATCTTGAGGCTTTGCTTATTTAGGATCTCATTATGGTTGTTGAGGTAGCTAGGAATAAATTTTTTGTTTGCTACCTTTTTCCCCTCTCTTCCTTTTCACTCCTCTATCTACTTCAAAATACTCAATTTCCCACTAATGTCAATGAACCATTTTTGTCCTCACTAGTGATTGAGTTGCAAAATTTGGTATTGTAACCTTTACACATTTGCTTTTGATAGGTCATGTTGTGGCTTGTAGAAGAACAACTTGTGGAATTGGATCAATTTTCAAATGCTTCTTGATCCATTCCCTCATCAATTGGACTATGTGGTCGGCCTTATTATTGATGTCCATATTCTCATCCCTATTAATCTTCACATTCATGATTGGCCTATCACAAACTTTGTCCTAATTTACAAAGGGTCCAAGAAATATTCAATGTCTTTTTCAATAGCTTTGAGTGGGATCTTCATTTTTAAGGCCTTTTCTACTAGATATAGAGTCGTTCTATAATAATCCCTTATTTAGACATCATAGTCATCTATTGCATTGATCCTGTGATCCTCCAGTGTATCTTCATGTACGAATTGCTTCCCTACCAGATGCTACACCATCCCAATATTATCAAAGTATAGGAGAGGGGAGTTGTACTCTTCTAAGGGATATTGATCCCATTTTGAATCAAAGGTCATGATGTCTTTTTTTTGCTTGACCTCAAAAGAACCTATAGCGATTGGACACACACATGACTTCTTGTGTTGTTTCCTCACTATGTCATATGTAGATGTGAGTTGCTTGGAAATCTCCAATAAAATGAACCTATCCAAATGATATATTTGGAGCTTCATCGGGTTCACTTGTGTTCCAGGTACCCTTAGGTAGGTGAATTTTTTAAACTAGATGTACTAGACGTTGATCTCTATGATTCTAGTTGCTGCCTCTACTAATAATTGTTTGGCATTATTACCCTCTATGAATTGAAATATTGCAAATATAAAGTTGGCATTCACTATTCTATACTCTTTTCTCTGATCCAAAATTCTCTTCTTCACTAGTTGAGGGTATACCACATAGGGTCATGCATTAGTATCTTATATGCTACTCTTTTTGTAAAGTCCTAGGTAGCCAGTTGTTCTAGCCACTAAGAAGTACACAAAATATGATGTCATGTAGAATTTTGGGTTGGCTTTAATAGCTACTACTTGCTCATCCAAGTTATCACTCAGCATTGTGGCCCAATGAATTGGTATCTTGGCCATTCAAATGGTTTCTATGAAATAGACCATCTAGATATTGAAATGTCTAACTGTTGGTAGACCCATGACTTTTCTTAATAGTATGATGGTGTATCCCATGTCATCCTTCATGTATCCCTGGGTCATGTCTACTTTGTTGACTCTACAGTCCACTAGTGTTCTATCAATCAAAAATGATGATTGAATTATTTCTTTGGATTCCTTCTCATGATCCTGATACCATCTTTTTGCTCCTTCATAAGATATGTGTACATACTAATCAGATCTAGGAAAGTGGAACACTTTCTAAATGTTTTGAGGTTAGAGGTCCAGGACTATCTTTCCTATGACACTCTTAACAACCTTCTCTTCAGTGACATAGTTTTTGGTGAGAGCCATGATGAGTTCTGAAGATTGCATGAAAGTAGGATGTGATGCTGTATTGACTAACCCTAATCAAATGAGTGCTAACACCATTGTAAATCTTTCTCTTGGCTTATTAAAAATGGTAGGAAGGTGTTCTATTCAATATGTCCCAACTCGGTGTCTCTAATATTGGTATGTCCATCCTAGAAGCAAGATTTTCTCAGTGTACCTTGATACTTGAACACTATAGTTTTGGGGGTAATCTTTTGTTCAAGAAAGGATGATGAAGATGCCATTTTATCTACACAAGAAGAAGATATTAGTCTAGAGAGCTAAAAATTTAACACAAAACAAACCCTATCTGACAAAAAACCTATCCCAAAATAATAAAAAATAATCAGGACAATCAATTTCCCCCCAAAAGCCCTAGAATACAAAATAGTGTACCTAGCGCACCTTAACAAGTGTGCTAAGTGTGCTAAAATGGTCATTTCAAGATCATTTTAGCACAATTGTGCACCTATGCATGTGCACACCTAGGTGAGATGCATACATGTGCATGTGTGCAATTACACACATGTGCTTGTGGTAAGTGCTTTCTAAGGGGGGGATTGACTAAGCCTTTATGCTTTTAAAGTGCACAAAGGGTGTGCACATGCATACCTTGATGGGGTGCACACACCCTTATGTTTTTAAAGTTCCATTGAGTTCTTTGAAAAAAGGTGGGCATGTGCACACCTTGGGGAGGTGTGCACATGCACACCTTTCCTTAGGCTTTTTCTTAGCTTAGTTTTAGTTTCAAAAAGAAAAGTTGCACATGTGGGTACCTTTTCAAGTCGTAATGCCTGAGGTTCATTTTTAGTTCTTTTGTTTAGGTTTTCAAAGGTGAATAAAAATGTGCACATGAGCACCTTGAGGAGGTGCACATGTGTGCACCTTCAAGTATCTAACCTTATGTGTTTTATGTGCATGAGTGGAAGTGGGAGTGCAGTATACACTTTGTGGAGGTGCATTTTCTTGGGAGCACGAGGAGATGAGTGAGCTAAGAGGGAGAAATCCTAGGTTTATATAGACCCAAGCCCAAGGTGCACACCCTCTAGAGGTGTGCATATGTGTAAGTGTGCATATGCACATCTCCAAAGTGAAATGTGTACACACCTGTGCACTTTGGATTGATGTGCATGTGCACTAAGTGTGCTAGTGCACATTCATGCACCAAAACACTTATAATTTTCCAATTTTTTTCCCCTCTAACACCCCAAAATTTTCCTATCAAAGACTAAGGCTTGACCTAGACTCATGAAGAGTCCCAAAATGTCCCAAGCCCTGGACAAGGGATTTGGGAGACAAAAAATTTACTAGGGGGTCCTCATTTCTAGGAGAAATGGGGTGTGCATTGTGAAACCACAACAAATAGCCCCCAAAAAAATGATAAAGGAATTTCTTCACTAGAAATCATTCTTCTAACATGTGTCAAATGATAACTAAATCCTACACAATTCAAATAGCTTTCAAGTTCCTTGATAGTCAAAACTATAGAATCTCAAATCTTCAAGCTCAATGGGTACATGTATTCATTTCCTTTGATGTTTCAAGATGCAATCTATCATGAGTCTATAGCAACTTGGAAACAATCCTCCACTCCACCAATCCATTCATCAAGAATCCTTGTAGATCATGTGTATCAATCACTATCTAACCAATTGAGAGAATATGTTTAGAGGGATCATGATGGGTTATCGTATTTGCATTTTAGGTCTTGAGTAATCTCTTGGATCCTTCTTCACAGAGCTCACATGTTTCCATTTGATTTTTTCATGAAGCGATGTGTATAGATACTAGATAGCCATTTTGGAGGGCATATCCCTATTGTTGGATTATCTTTCTTAGACCTTGTGGAATCTTTCATTCTTAGCACCACCTTTCCTTTTTTGTTTTCTTTCTATACCTTGACCACGCTTAGACTATGTAGCCAAGGCATTGGTGTTGTTTCTCAAATTCTTTCCTTACTTTGATAACCTCTATGTTCCTCTTTTGAGAAATTTTAGAAACTCTCATGTCAAACAGTGACCTTAGAAATTCTTTGAAAATACCTTTTGTCTTAACTGAAAAATTTTAGACTATCCCTTGTTATCATCAACCTTGATTTGAAAACACCAAGATAGTTAATCTTTTAAATTTAGAAAGTGTTGAGAGCTATTGATCTATAATTCTGATTTGAAAACTAAAAAGTCCTTTATGCTTGAAAGTAATATATGTCCTCCAATTGGTACATGAAACAAATCATTTGAATGCTTTGACAAAGAAATACCTCTTCCTAAAAGTTGAAACCATAAGGAGTGATCTGTTAAATGCATCAAGAATGAGTCTTGATTACACCTAACCCCCAGACTAACACAACTTTGAAAGAAAACACACAACTAAAATCAAACACACAATTGAAAGAAAACACACTTGCAGAAAATAAACGCACTTGTAGAAAGGAAAAAAAAAAAAAAAATTTATTTTTCTACTTTTAGGCCTCGAAGTAATGTTTCAAGAACTGGCCATTAATAGTCAATGGGACCAATTCCCCTTGTAAGGAACTTAGTCTAAAAGTATTTTCTCCCAAAATATCCACAATTTGATAAGGGTCAATCCATAAGTATTGAAACTTAGTGTGATTGTCTGGCTTTTCTTTTGCCTTATCCCATAGGAGAATAAGGTCAGATATTATGAAAGATTTTATTGTGGTCCACTTGTAAAACCATTGTTTGATGATAGGCCAATGTTTTTCCATATGCTTCAAAGTTGTTGTTCTTTTCTCATCTAATTCCAAGAGATTCATTAATCTTCTCTAAACTCTATTCATGTCCTTAGTATACCCCTTCATAAATTTCAATACTGGAATCCTGAGATTAAGTGGGAAGACTAGTCTTTTTTCCATACATGAGTAAATAGTAAGATGTGCCCAAAGCATTTTTTATCCTTACTCTATTTGTCCATAATGCATACTTTAGTTGAGTGTGCCAATCCTTGGGATTTTCCTGTAGCAATTAATTTATCATTGTAATCAAGTTGTTACTGATGAACTCAGCCTCACCATTCCCTTGGGGATAGTAATTTGAAGAGAGATTTATTATAACATGTTTATCTAGTGCCCATTGAGTAAGTAAGATTGAAGAAAATGATGATCCATTATCTCATACTAGCAAGAATAGCATACCAAACCTTGTGACAATGTGTTCTTCCAAGAAATGTGTAACCATCTTTTTTGTGCAATATTGAAAAGTTTTAGCTTCTATCTAGTGCATGCAATAGTTTTTAGCTATGAGGATAAACATATGTCATGTAGATGATGGTGGGTTTATCAGACCAATAAAGTTCAGTCCCCACTCAAAAAAATTGCATACCTCAAACACTAGTTGTAGTGGCATAACTAGATGCCTCTCTCTATTGGTATTTGTTTGACAAATGTGGCAAGAATGTATACATTCAAATGTATCCTTAAAGATGGTAGGTGAAAAATAACCTAATCTCAAGATCATATGCACTATAGCTTCTGATGATTTGTGTCCCATGCCATATATATCATCAAACTATTCTAAAACTTCTTTCACTTCTTCATGTCCCAAGCATTTCAAATAAATTCCCTCATAGTTCCTTTTGTAAAGTTTTCTATCTTGCAGCATATAGAATTCACATTTCAAATTTGAGTCCTCTATGCTAGGAACTATTAATCCCATTGGGGTATTGATTTTGCAAAAGATAATAAACAATATATTGATACTAAACATTAGTAATTATTCCTTGATCAATATCTACTTGAGATACTATGAGCTTTTGTTGATGATCAGTGTTGATTTCATCATCAAATCTATTTTTTCTATCATTGCTAATCTCATTATCATCTATAATCTTGGTTAATCCTTGTCCTCTTACCAACTTCACTAGTTGAATCTCCAAATAGAACTCTTGCAATATAGCCATCTATTTTCCTTGTCTTCCACCTAATTAATTTTGCATCAGCAATGTCTTAACCACAAGGTTAGGCACAATTGCATATATCTTGCTCCTGAGTATATAATGGCCAAATTTCTTAATAGCTTTTATCAATATGAAAGACTATTTGTCAAGATTACAATAGTCCAACTCAGTATTCTTTAGTGGGAAACTCATGAACATGATAGGTCTCACATCCTCTTTATCTTTCTTTTGAGTAAGAATCCCAACACATGAATGTTTTGAAGCAAATGAGTAGATTTTGAATGGTAAATTTTAATCTGGACTTACAAGAATTGGGGTAGTAGAAATTTCTACTTTGATTTCTTCAAAAGATTTCTTTATTTTAGGAACCCATTTAGTCATTGCTCCTTTCTTGAGTAGGTCATTAAGAGGACGTACTATCTCAACAAATCCACTAATGAATTTATGTAAAAATTTGATTTTTCCAAAGAAAGGTTTCATCTCTTTATGACTATGAGGAGGTGATAAATTAAGAATGGCCTCTATCCTTTCAAGATCAATAGATATCCCAACTTCAAAAATAATATGACCAAGAAGCTTTCCTTTGGTGATCCTAAATGAACACTTTTTGGGATTCAATGATATGTCATACATTCGACATCGGTTGAACACTTGTTTCAACTCTACAATATGAGTACTCATATCTTTAAAAAAGATAGTAAGGTCATCCATTTAGATCACTATGCATTTTTTATTAGCTCTTTGAATGCTTCATCCATCATTCTTTGGAATATGGCTCTCACATTGATCAATCCAAAAGGCATCCTTCAGTATGCAAAGGTTCCCCATTTGTTTGTAAGTGTGGTCTTCAACCTATCTTCTTCATCTACCATCAGTTGATTGTACCTATAATATCTATCTAGAAAATATGTCATTTTAGATCTATTCACAATTTGTAACACTTCATCAAGTGAGGGAAATGGGTAATTATCCTTTTGGGAAGCCAAGTTTAAATTTCAAAAATCCACACAGAGGCAAATTTCTCCAGTCTTTTTCCTTACTAGGACTAGGTTGGCAACCCATGTAGAATGTTAGATTGGGTAGATAATTTTAGCATCAAGTAACTTTTGTACTTCTTTCATTATCAAAGGCATTTTATGGGATTCACTTGTCTTTGTCTCTGACGAAAGGGTTTGGCATCTGGCTTCAAAAAAATGTCATAAGTGATGAGCTCAAGATTGTAGGTCTTGAGTTCTTTATAACTCTATGCTATGACATCTTTTTACTCTATAAGAAATTAAAGGATACTTTCTCATTCTTGAGGATTACAAGCCTTTCTGATTCTCACCATCTTTGGATCCTCTTTTGTGCCTAGATTATATGAATCACATTCTTCAACCTCCTTTTCTTCAACATTCCTTTTACTACATGTTGATTCATCTAGATCAAAGATATTTTCAAACTCTACCATCCCCTTAGGAATAGTATTGGTCTTCAAATTTATAATTCCATCTCCATCCTTTAGCTCTTCTTCTTCAGGCTTATCGTCACGACTATCATCAATATCTTGTCCCTTGAAAAGGCCATTGCACAAAAGAAACTCAAGAATATGTTGGTCATCTTGGAAGACTTGGAAGTTTGTAATATTATCACAAATAGATAGGGTAGAAACCAATTCAATTAAAAATATCTTTAGCTTTGTCTTTTCAATGAGTTGTAATGCACTTATTAAAATGGCAAGGGCATCAGATACCATGTTCTTCTTCCTTGGGATGGACCTTATGTTCACGGCTTCAAAATCTTCCAACAAGTCCCAGACTCTTTTCTGGTAAACAAGTAGTCTCCTATCATTACAAGAGTGGATTGATTTCACCTATCTAATGACTAATTGAGGGTCTCCTTCAATTAAGAGATCTTTGAAATATTTCTCCAATGTGAAGAGGAGTCTGTGAATCAAGGCTTCATACACTGCAACATTGTTAGTACATCTAAATTGTAAGTGATATTTTGCATAAAAAGACCTACCTTTGGGATTAATTATGTCAATACCTACACTAGCTCCTAATTTTCATTTAGAGTAGGCAAATCTAAGTGTCCATATTGGTTGTTCTTTAGGATTCCTAACCTTGTGCTTATTTCTATGTAAATTTTCCTTCACTTAGGTTTTAAAATATTGTTTCTTTGGGACCCATTGCAATCTTTCACAAGGTGGACTTGGTCAGTTGCCATAGTTTATCTTTGATATGGGGGTCTTTTTTTTCTCTCATTTACTTTGAATATCCCTAATCAATTTAGTGATCTTTTTAATCTAGGGTTTCAAATGAATGACCACTAAGGTCCAACCTTGGCCTTTTACAAAATGTCTTCTCCTCTGGACTTTGATCATCCTAGGTGGAGGATTAGATAAAGCCCTTCTATCTAAAGAAGTGTCAATATATGATGCATCAGAATATTCTTTTTCTTCTTCATAAATCCCAATCAATTCAAATGTGCTTGTAGAACTTGAACTTTCCTTTTGTAACTCATTTGGTATTTGATCATTTTTCTATTGCATTATCTAAGTCAGTACCCTAGTGATTTCTTCTTAACAATGTGAGCATTCAAATTTTGAATGACTAACTTCATGTAACCTATAGAATCCCAAAAGAAGCAAAATATTTGGGTCTACTTCCTCACCTAAGCATTGTAAGTTTGCAACCATACTATCTACAAACTGAGTGAGAATTCCTTCTTTTGGAGTAGGGATCATAGATTCTTTATTCAGATGGTCAGGTTTCTCAGGTACATTTATGTCCACAAAAATGAATTTGTAGGAGCCTAGCTTAGCTTGAAAAAATGCTACCTTGTTTGGTGCATTGCATTCTTTAATCATTATCTTCAACTTTGGCTCAGCATCAATCTTGATCTGATTATTTAGTTCCTTTCAAGGTAGCCATAATTGAATAAAATTAGTTAAAAACCATCCTCTCAAGCACTTTGTCCATTCTCTACTTAGCAATAATCTATAATTTTAAGGGATTTCAAACACATGTATGTCTATAATGTCTTGGATTTGGGGGTCTACAATTAATTGTATTCTATCATCTTTCAATATCCCGATAACTTCTAATTATGTCTTGTTCAATTGTATCACTATCTGATTTGAGGGTTGATGGGTGACATCCAACCTTTGAGCTATTAAAAGTGGCATGACATTGCAAGAAGCTCCATAATCTATAAGACCACTATGTAGGTTCTTTCCAAAAAAATTGAGACTGAGCAAGAAAGGAGGCACTTCATCCTTGTCTTTATACATGATAAGCATTGCCTCAGAAGTATTGAATTGTTGTTATGTTGTCTTTGGAGGGATTGTGTTCACATTTGACATTTCCTTTGTATGATCAAGAGTATTTGGCATTGCTTCCCTTTGATTAGGAAAAATTTTGTAGCATATTAAACATGGACATATTAGCCTTGATTCCCTTTATATCTTCCACTACATTTTACTTTTCAATTACTTGTATAGGATTCTTCAAGATTGTAGGCACATTCCCTTGATTTTGATTTTGTTGTCCAATGTAGGGTGCTCTAGTAGGTACTAGATTGTTATTATCTCCTGGATCAAGAGGTGTTGGATGCAATGTAGGAGGAATCCCATTGGTCATAGATTCCCTTTGGTTACACAAATTATAAGTATTTTGATTGTCATTTTAAAAAGCTATCATCTCTTCTGGTTGAGGATCCAATTCTTGACTAAACAAGAAACTGAATTCTTCACTAGCTAGTTGCTCCATTTCAATATTCTATGGAGAATCATATATAGGATTCTAACATCATAGCATTGTATTGCATAGAAGACTCACCATTATTACCTTGTGAATTTTGCTTCATCTCCTGATTTCCATTCAAATATGAGCCGCTATTGTTAGGTACATTTTGGTTAGTGTCATATAGGTTGATGTTCACAAACTGAGCGTTGTTGTTATTATCAACAAGGATGCTTCCATTGTCAATTTTGTATTTGGAAGCCATTGTTGTTATCTAGAGGATTGTAATTGTTCCCTAGATTGTTATTTCTTGCATTGTTATTTCTGTTGAGATTCTTGTTTTAATTCTAACCATAGTTATTGTTGTTACAAGGGGCTTCATTTGTTCTCTAAAAGTTGTTTTTCCCTTGTGACAACCTTAAATGGGTTAGTTTGTTGGTAATCTAAGACATATTTTTCTTCATTTGACCAATCTTAGATGTGACATTATTTTCTAGTTCAATGGAAGTTTCTACCTTTTTCTCATAGAAAGCATCTTTTGAAGTTTCATATCCTAGATAGGTTATGGCTAGAACCAGTATAGTTGGTGCATGGTGTAGTGGGATGGGATTCATTGGAATGAGTTAACTAGGAATTAGTGGTGTTCTAGCAAGATATGTTGGTATCATTGTAGTCGTTTGAGCTACAACCATCAATCCTCCTCCATTAGTTTTGGTTTTATTGGTAAATGAAATTACTTCATCGAAGACCTTTTCTAATGTCTTGATGTTTATAGTAGCTAACCTTTGTAGAAAGATAGTCATGAGATGGTCCACAATATTAAGATAAATTTGAATTATAGGTTCAGTTGGTATAGTATAGGGTCTTTCCAACTTAGGGCAAGTCATTTGAAAGTAATGATTTAAACATGAATGATCTTTGTTGGATCCCTTTTGATTGATATAAACTGATGATGTATCACAGTTGGGTTGATGAAATTTTTGAATTGTTCAAGGAATAATTTTTCAAAGTCAGCCCAATTATGCATCCTGGTGGAAAATTCACATACCAGTTAAATGCAACTTCTCCTAATAAATATGGAAATAAATAGAGGACCACATTCTCTTGCTGAACTTCATTTTATTTGCATATTTCTTTAAAGACTTTGATATGGTTTGCAGATGTTCTTTTTTCTCCATAAATGAACCTTGGGTAGAATTTATCAGGATTCTTAGGAAGGTCATTAAGTGCAACTTGCAATTTAATTAGTGAATCTACCATGTTTGCAAAGAAGGCCATCACTGGAGAATTTGGTGGAATAATGGGTGGAGGTTGGTTTAGAGGTGGAACTAAAGATGATGAAATTTGAAATGGAAGTGGTAGAATTATGGGAATTCCTTTGTCACTGTGAGGCTTACAAAAATGATTGAGTTCTAAGAACTTGGGCTCACTATATGAAGAACTTAAAGCTCACTCAAATAGTGATGATGGATCAAGATCTTCTAGCTTGTGTCAATTTTGGAAAAAGTGCACCTCATTAGAAGAACACTTTCTCAAAATAGCGAACTTGTGCAACTTCTAATAGTTTCAAACAAAAAAATTTATGAACTTCCAAAAACTTCAAAATTTCAAATCAATGAGTTGTTTTCCTCTTCCAAATGGTATCATGCCCTTCTTCTAGCACCACTTCTATTGAGTTGTCATTTAGCATGATGCTTAATAACAAGAATCCTTTTGAACTCTTCTCTTGAAATGGTAATCTAGGATCAACCAATTTTGGATAAGATGTTTGATCTACTATTCTGAAGAGTAACCACAAAAGAGATATATTTTTGATATTTTCTCTTTTATGATAAATGCAAATTATTGATTGAATTCCTATTTTAACCAAGTGTTAGAAAAGAAAATATTAAAGATAAGGTAAAGAGAGATTAAAGAAAATAACTTGAAAAGATATTTACTAACAGACATAAAACATGATAACAATATGTCTGCAAGATAAATTGTCAAAAAGATTAGGTAGGAAACCAATGAAAATTGGACCAGTCCTTCCTCAATTCTAGTAATGCAATCATTGATGGGAACTCAATAATAACTGAAAGATGTTTAACTTCTCATCAAATTGCAAGGCCATAGAAAGTGCGCTCATGAGATACAAGAAGCTATGCAGGAACAATAGGTGATATTTTCTCCAACTCAATATGTCAGCAGAATTCATTAATACGAGGAAAAAACTAGAACTAAAATATTGCACAATCACAATAACACAATAAAACCATTGGCTCCATTATTATTCATGAACATGCATTCACAAAAATAACACACTCCAAAAAGAATAACTACAATTAGAATGAGAGAACCAATAGCATATATTATTGCATCAAAATAATGGTATGGAGTACATATTACATTTACATATTTATAAGAAAATATCTCCTCTTCTTGTGTTGAGAGTGAGATCTCTTAAAATGCAAAACCATGCTAAAAACTAATAAAAAAATATAATTATATACAAATTAACTCTCTAAACGGTGCTAAGTAGGACTCCACCCTTAGTTACATCAATTAATGGGTGCATGAGCCTTTACATGACTTAAAGAAAAGAAAGAAGAAGTACAGATAAGAAGAAGGAAGCTACAAGAGGATCTTGGAGTCACTTGAAGCTCTAAAAATGGAAGCTTGACCTTCTCTAGGTGTTTCTACAAGTTGAGTTGTCATCAAAATATATTTTTGGTGCATGGAATGCTCTAAATTAGGAAATTGTAGTTAATTATTAGAGCATTGTTACTTCTTCAAAATTGTTAGCCAACCTCTATGAATAGTGCACCTATGCACCTTGTGCACCTTGATGACAACTTCTAAACATCCAAAATTTTCATGAGTGTAAAAATTGAATTTCCAGCATCTGGATTTTTTGCTTCCTTATCCCAAAGTGATGTCTAGATGTTTGCTCTTAAATTTCTCTATAATCTCTATTACTTGGGTACCTTCTGGAAAATCCAAAGCTGTATATTCATCATTAACTATTTTCCAATAATTGCTAACCTCCATATGAGTTTCCACAAAATCCTCAAGTTTAGTGTCTAGTTCCAACAATACCTCTGCAGTCTTAAATGATTTTCTGATATCTTCATCAGATGAAGCATTCTTGAAAGTTCTTCAAAATTGTGGGACTACTAATTGCATTGAATTGATCTTGGCTTTAGACTCATCTTCAAAAATATCAAGGCAAACAATGTTGTAATACTTCTCTACTTTCAAAATCTACTCTTGAATCTGATCTCTTAATCTCTAAACATCTTCATGTAGTCCCTTCATTACTTTATTACCAACAGTTATCTTCTCTATCCAATCCTCAAGCTTATTGATCTCTTTTGCTATATATAACTCCATGAGTGCACAATACCTTTGACCTTTTATTGATGTTAAAATATTTGAATATTTTTCCCACATATGTACCTCATCCATCAATCCAAAATCTTGGTTTATTATGGACATCACTTTATCTATGCTCAAAGAATGTAGTGTAATAGATTCAAATTTCCTTGTATTATTTGTACACCCTTTTCCTCAAAATTGTCACATTATTACTGACATGCCCCCAAAAATGAATCCATTTGTATCATCCCCTTCTCCTTTATCTCTAGTGCCTTAGCAAGAGTGGTTTATGGATGATATAGATCTAATATTAAGCTCACTATTCCATGCAAATAGCCTCTCATAAGCTCATTTTGTTTCCATAACATTAGCAGTTTAGACTTATTTCTATCCGCATGCTTAAACACCTCATTTATGCCTATATTAATCAGTACTTTGGTGGTATCTACCATGGGCCTTACTAATAGGACCTCCTTGATTTGATAATCTTTAGGAGTCAAATCCTCAATGTCATCATGTGGAGAAGGCATGGCTATGTGTGTAAGCAAGTCCTAATCTTGGTTCTTCATAATGAAGGCTAGTGGTCATGCATCACCTGTAGGTGGCTCAAGTTTCTTGATTGCTTTTACTAGCTCATCCATTCCATCCTTATTAGTTACATTTAGCTACCTCTTCTATCAAAACATGACCTCCCTCTTCAACCAATCAGTTGCAGTGCCCATTAGAGACATATATTGTACTAAAGTGGGGGTTTGCACTATAGGTCCCTTTCCCTTATCAATCCTCACTGGAGTCTTTTCTCATTGAGAAAGATCACAAGTCTGAGTCTCTATATCTACTTGGACTAAGGTACCAGCCTCAGTATCATGAGGAGTTTTTTGAGGAGCCTCATGTATTTTCCCCTCTTCCAATACTTCATTGGCTTGTATTTGTTAGGGCTCTTCCTCCCCTAATGCATGTTCTTCTGAATCTATCATGGGAGGAAGTGGCGTTGCTAAGATTTTGTCTAGGAAAAAAAAATCCTAAGGTGGTAGTGGTGGTAGGCCTAGAGGTCCTTGAGGAAAAGGTGGTAATTGGTTATAGTACTCTCCTAGGGATCAACTCATAGGATTATCCCTTATCTTCTCCCCCATTATCTTAGTGCCTATCGACATGAAATTAAAATCTAAGAGCTCAAAGATGTTCATCTCTTGACCCTCCATGTCCACAATCCACTATTGTTCCTCACCCTCTGAAGTAGTAACCTGTATAGGTTCTTTTAGAATGGATGGTGATGTTATGGTAGAGCTTCTTCTTCTTTCCCCTTCCATGGCCTAGACCAAGAAAGTCCTCTAACTCAAGGGGACATATTCAATTTTCTCCCCTTCCTCTTCTTTCACTTTAGCTTTAGGAATGGTTTATACCACCTATGGAGGAGGAGCATTCTTTTTCTTTAATTTTCTCCTACATGGCCCTCCCATAGTAGGCTCAATCCTGCCCTTCTAATGAGCTGAGGGGGAGGTTTCTTCCTCTTGCCCTACTAGTGGCACCCTCTACTCTTCCTCTTTCTACTTTGTCTCCTATTTGTCCTGGTGGAGGTACTTTCTTAGTCTCTTGGACTTGACCTATTGGCTCATCTTGAGGCTCCACTTTTTCAAGATCTCATTGTGGTTGTTGAGATGGTTGGGCCTAGGCTCTTTATTTTCTACCATTTTCCCCTCTCTTCATCCACTTCAAAATACTCAATTTCTTGCTCATGTCAATGAACCATTTTAGGCCTCACTAGTAATTGAGCTAGGAAAGTTGGTACTGTAACCTTTACACATTTTCCTTTGATAGGTCATGTTTTAGCTTGCATAGGAACAGCCTATAGAACTAGATCAATTTTGAAAGGTTTCTTCATCCATTCCCTCATCAATTGGACTATGTGGTAGGCCCTATTATTGATGTCTACATTTTCATCCCTACCAATCTCTGCATTCATGATTGGCATGTCATAAATTTTGTCCCTATTGTACAAAGGGTCCAAGACATCTTCAATGTCTTTCCTGATAGCTTTGAGTGGTATCTTCATGTTCAAGGCCTTTTCTATGAGATATAGAGTCATTCTACAATAATCCCTTATGAAGACATTATAGTCATCTATTGCATTTGTCTAGTGATCCTTCAGTGCATCTTCATGTGTGAACTACTTCCCTACTAGATGTTGCATCATCCTAATATTATCAAAGTATGGGCAAGGGGAGTTGTACTCTTCTAAGGGATATTGATCCCATTCCAAATCAAAGGTCATGATTTCTTGTTTTTCCTTGACCTCAAAAGCACCTATGGTGATTAGCCACACCCATGTCTTCTTGTGTTGTTTCCTCACTTTGTCATGTGTAGATGTGAGTTGCTTGGCAATCTCCAACAAAATGAGCCTATTTGAAGGATATCTTGAGAGCTTCATTGGGTTTACTTGTGTACCAAATACCTTTAGGTAAGTGAATGTTTTAAACTAGATGTAGTAGGCAATGAATCTATGATTTTGGGTGCTACCTCTACTAATAAGTGTTTAGCATAATCACCCTCTATGAATTGAATGATTGTGAATATAAATTTGTCATTCACTATCTTGTACTCTTTGCTCTGATCCAAAATTTTCTTCTTCATTGACTGAGGGTATACCACATAGGATGATGCATTAGAATCTTGCATGCTACTCTTTTTGTAAAGTCATAGGTAGTCAATTATTCTGGCCACCAACAAGTAAACCAAATACGATGTCATGTAGAATTTGGGGTCAGCTATAATAGCTACTAGTTGCTCATCCAAGTTATCACTCTACATTGTGGCCTAGTGAATTGGTATCTTGGTTTTTCAGATGGTTTCTATGAAATGGACCATCTAGATATTCAGATGTCTAGTTATTGGTAGACCCATGGCTCTACTTAAAAGCACAATGGTGTATCCTATGTAATCCTTCATGTATCCCCAGGTCATATCTACTTTTTCAACTCTGTTGTCCACTGGTGTTCTATCAATCAAAAATGATGATTAAATTATCTCTTTGGCTTCCTTCTCATTATCCTAATACCATCTTTCTACTCCTTCATAAGATATATGTACATACTTATCAACTCTAGCCTAGTGGAATACTTTCTCAATGTTTCAAGATTGGAGGTCTAGGATTATCTCACTTGTGACAGTCTTAACAAAAGTCTCTTTAGTGATATAGATTTTGGTGAGAGCCATGATGAGTTTTGAAGATTACATGGAAGTAGGATGTGACATTGCATTAACTAACCCTGATTGGATGAGTACTAACACTATTGTGGATATTTCTCTTGGTTTACTATAGATAGTGAGGAAGGCATTCTAGGAAATATGTTATATCTTGGTGTGTCTGATCTTGGCATGTCCATCCTAGAAGTGAGATTTCCTTAGTGTACCTTGATATTTCAACACTAAAAGTTTGGGAGAAATATTTTCTACAAGCAAGGATGATGAATACATTATTTTATCTACATAAAAAGAAAATACTAGTCTAGAGAGATAAAAATCTAACCCAAAACAAACCCTAACTGAAAAAAAAACTAGCCCAAAATACTCAAAAATAATAAAGACAATAAATCTCCTCCCCAAAATCCCTAGAGTGCAAAATAGTGCACCTTGAAATGTGTGCTATGTGCGCTAAAATGGGCATCTCAAGACTATTTTAGGGTAGTTGTGCACCTACGCACATGCGCACTTGGGTGAAGTGCACATGTGCGCAACTATAGACATGTGCTTGTGGAAAGTGCTTCATAAGAGGTGGGGAATTGACTAAGTCTTTATGCTTTTATAGTGCATAAAGAGTGGACACATGTGCACCTTGATGGGGTGTGCATGTGTGCACCCTTATGTTTTTAAATTTTCTTTGAGTTCTTTTTAAAAAGTGTGCATGTGTGCACCTTGCGGAGGTGCACACATGCACACCTTTCCTTAGGCTTTTGCTTAGCTTAGTTTTAGTTTCAAAAAGATGGCTTGGGAAGATTCTTCCTTGGTATTATGAACACTCCATCCTACTCATTTCTCTTCATCTTGTCAGATATCTTTATTTTCATCAACCCACCTATATACATCTATAAACTCACCAAGTATTCCACCCAAAAACACTCTTTTGTCTTGGTAACAATAGCATATCTAATCATCATTCTTGGAGCATAAAAAACCTCCATGATCTTCCCATGACCCATCACAAATACCATTGCATCCTTTTCACTAAGATCATTTCTTCTACCAAATTGTCACTTATCTCATGTCATTCCTTTTGGCATTCTAGGTCTTCATTCACCATCAAGGTTACATCATTATCCTACATTCTCTCTATCTTAGGGGTACTATCTTCCATTGTACCCTTCTCCTCACTCAAAGGACTCATTAGTATCCCAAACACCACTAACTCATGATACTCAAGCCTCGTAGGACTTTCTTCCTTATTGTTCTCACTAGCACCTTTGTCTTCCACATCTACTTCAACACCTTGAACCTCTTCAGCACTAGGTTCTTCATCTTCTTCACCATCCATCACTACTTAAGCATATTGAACTAGCTCATTTTCAATTTTTTCCTTTTTTTTCTTCAACCCCATCTTCCTCTCTATGGCATCAAGCCTCATTATCTATCTCGTTCTTGGTAGTATAGCTCTACCTTCTTTCCTCAAACAATTTTTTCCTCTTCTCATCTTACTCTATTTTCTTCATTACATTACTCAATGATCTCTTCAATTCTTTTTATGCTTCAAGCATAATTCTTTCTAATTTTGTCAAACCCATCTTTGTCTTTCCTAGATTTCATCTTAACCTTCACCAACTTGGAAGGATCTAATCCCTTGCTCTAATACCATCATGATGCAAAGCATAGTGGTTGAATCATTTTTCCCATGTACAAGGACAAATTCTTGAATTATTCCAATGAGATACAACTTCCCATAACAAACATATCCTCTTAAACATCTAAATTGATTGAACCAACTCCAATCCCCTTAACTAATCATCTAATCACTTAATAAATCTATTAAGACCTATTAATGGTAACAACTATGTCCAAGCACCATGCTCCACATATTGGTTTTCTATCAATCTTTGATCACACCTAAGTACCAATCACATAACAATTTACTTATTTTCATCCCTTTCTTGTTATCACAACTTCATCCTTCAAATGTGTCCTAATTACATAAACTAGGACTCCAAAACCCTTGACAATTGTTTCTCAACAAAAAAATATCATTCAAGGCATCCACCATGCTTTCATCCATAAACAAATATGATTTAGGTACTAATAGATCAACCATGAAAGAATAATTTTAAAGCATTGTTATATCAATCAAATTATATAAATATTTAGAAACTTTCCCTTAATTGATGCTCGAAACTCATTCAACCATTACACTTATCATCAGGATTTGACATATTTTAAGACCAATAAAATCTACTAAAACTAACCTCCACCTTTGTAACTACCCTATAAACATAATAGACTAATTTATTTTCTTAATCCCTTATGTTGTGAATTTGACAACTTACACCATTTTTGCAACTTTAAAATGTATTTCTTATTCCATTAAATCAAATTGTCTCTCATTACCCCTTTAGACTCAAACATCAACTAAACTATAAAGCTATCCTTGAACCCATCCATTAGCCCTTGTTAGGCCTATTTTCCCACATTGGTAACCTTTAACATTTTGACACATTTTTTATTCAAACTTCATTCAAATGGATCTAACGGCCATGCTTACTTTATTTTATGACCTTAAATTCCTTATTAGTTTTCATGTTGCTTTTTGGATCACCTTGTGGCCCTAGTGTTCCTCTAAACCCCCTACACCAACCCTTCATACATATATGTTCTTGAATTTGACTCATTGGATCATAAATATGTCAATACCCTCTTAGTCAATCAAAATTTGAACCATCTAGCCAATGAGAGAGGTATTTGATGAGATTTTTAAGGAGACTACATTTAGATGTAAATGTTTTTTGCAGTTTACAGTGAATTACACCCAAACTATTTGAGACCTCATACAATAGGTGAAATATGACTTGAAAATGTTCCCAACACCTAAGAACAATGAGTTACACCCTTACCCTCTTGACCAATTTGACCATGATGGCTTATATATGCAACTCAAGCCAATGGTTTTACAATTTGGGTCATTATTACATATCAATTGTTTCATAAATCTATATTTTGGATTAATTTTTTTCATCTATCTAGGTTTCAGGAAATGCAAAAGGAGGCCCTAGTTCAATATGCAACCGCAATTGACATTCATAGGACATCAAGTGGAGCTGAAAAATGTAACAAGTTTGCATGTTTTATACAGGTCATTAATGTAAATATGGTGCATTTTTCAGCTCCTCCTATTGTCCATGCATATTGAATGTTGTTGCACATGCATTCTCAATTTTTAGAGTGGTTGAATCTTATTTTGGATGAGAGGGAGAGAAACTAAAGACATATGGATGCTTAAGTGGGTATAGACAATGATTCTTCACTATTTACATTGTAGTTCTATCACTATGTTCCCTTTTTTTACTATTGCTACATTCTACATTTTGATGTTATAAAAAGTAATGTTTTGTTTCCTTTATTTAAATGTGTCATGCCTTCATTCACTAAAATTGATCTATGCTAATTGCAAAATTGGTAACATATTGATCTTAGTCTTCTTAAAGTTTTTGTTATAATGATAATTGATCATAATTTCATTGTATTTGGTTGCAAGGTACTAAGTAGCAGAATTGAATGAGAAACTGAGGTTGTAGGGTAAAGAAAGAATCTCTCCATCATTTGAGGGTAATTCTAGGTAAGCACTAAATCTATTTATCATTTGAATCTAGAAGGAAATTATTGATGACATTTTTTTTTAAAGATTCCTAGATATTGTTATTTTGTTACATGTTTGGTGTTGAATGAAGGATGTCAATCGATAATCTTCTCCTTCTTATTATAATTGGATAGAATGTTATTAAGGCTTCTCTAATAATAGTAATATGTAAAGGATAATATCTAGTTGATCCTCCCTTGAAAAGATTTTGAATCCCATCTTATAGCATCCTTAACTTTGTCAAACTTATGACAAACAACTAAACATGTGGAATGTCACTCACCTAAAAAACTAGAAAATGTATTCCCCCACTCTTAAATCAATAATGATACTTACTCCCCATAGACCAGCAATTTCCTTACCTTGGATCATCAAAAAAATAGGATTCTTACACTCCTAATGTTGCCAACATGATAGCCAACAATTCCCTTGAATCACCAAACAAATAGGATTCTTTAGAATTTTTTTTTTTTTTCAAAGTTTTGATGACCATTACTCAATGTTTCAATGAGACTTTTCATTGATGGAAAGGCAAGATCATTGATAATAATCTCCTAACCATCGATGTCTCAATGAGGTCTATCATCAAGGGCATGGAAATCTGATCAATAATAATCTCCCAAACATTGAATTTTCAAAGAGGCATGTCATCGATAATAATGTCATAATTGTCAAAGTTTTGATGTTTCCTAGTAGTGATCTAACATCACCTCATAGCAGAGATTGGGATCATTTTCAATGGGGTTTTTTGTTGATATATCGGCAGTCCTAGATTTCATTGAAATTTTGACAAAATTATAGCAACACAATTTTTTGACCATTGTCTATCAAAATATCGACCAATGCTCATCAAAAAATAGGTCCAAATTTACTAGTGGATCAAGCTGACATAGTTGATTTCTTGGGAGATGTAAACCACATTAAACATAAGAATGATGAGTTGGATCATTAAATTCAAGGAAAGAATTAGGTAAGGACCTAATAGATGAATTCTAGAGAAGTCTCTAGAGGAAGATCAAGAATATGGATAGATATAATAAATTGTGTTGAACCTGATCATAAACCCTAAGATCTATGGTGGTTGTAGAAAATGGTAAAGCAATAATTTCCTATTTAAAGAGATACAAAGCCAAAAAAAATGGTGTTTTGTGTGTATATTTGTAGATGCAAGTGTATCCAAGAGACATATACAAAAGAAGGTTGATCAGAAGTGAACAAGTGTAAGTGAATGCGAAGCTAGAGAAGAAAGCTTGTAGAAGATGATGTTGATGTTCATAAGTGAATCCGAGCAAAAGGCTTAAGTGTTTTTGAGAAGAGAAGGTTAATTTCTAGAAGGATTTCCAAGTGAATCAAGATCTAAGATGATAGTGAAGAACTTATCAGTGACTCAGCACAAGAACTGAATAAAGATCTGAACTTGCAAAACTGAGTTGTAATCACATAGATCAAAATTGACTATTTTCTTTCTAATCATTGTAACCAATTTTTATTTAAATCCTTTTAACAAAGGTTGACCTAATATTCATTTGAAGACTTAATAGTCTATGTAAATCCTTTAACTAGGTGACATTCTAAATGGAATTATCAAAGTCCTCTAATAAGGCGATTCCTAGCAAGGTGATTAAATCCTTTAACAAGGTCACATTTAACAGTGTATTTTGTACCTTTAACAAGGTTGGCTCCAAATAGAGCTCACTTTGAACGAGTGAAAAAAGTGACATGTTTCTGGTGGTTTTTCCCAAATTGGGTTTCCATGTAAGAATTCGTGTCAATTCTATGATGAATTCTTTATATGTTTTATATTTGACAATTTTTCATTATGCAAAGCAAGTTATGTTTAAGATGGTATTTTTAGTAGACACTAAGCAATAGCAAGATTAGCAAAATAGTGAGTGTTTGTTTTGTTGTTCAAGTGGTACATAAAGACCTTGAGTAATTGATTCACCCCCCCCCCCCGCACGCTCTCATTTATTCTAAACATTTCTATAAATTGGTATCAGAGCTCAATTCTTAAAAAGAAAATGTTGAAGGTACTTAAAGCTAAAGATCATGACTCATAAGAGAGATGTACCTAAGCTAAACAAGGAGAACTTTTTTGCATGGTAGACCTTGATGAGATTGCACATATCTAGTATCAGTGATGTTGCTATCAACATTATGGACAATGAGTATGTGAAGATGACCACTACTCCTCTGTGTTGGAATTACAATAGGAATGGTAAACTTCTGAGAGGGGGGGTGAATTAGTAGTTTAAACTTTGACCAATAAAAAATTCACCATACATCCATCTCATACATTCAATAAGTAAATTGAAATACCATATAAAGCACATACATGTAAATCATGTAAACATATAAGAATTCACACATGTATGACACCAAATATGATTACTCAGAAACCCTCCAATGAGAAGGTAAAACTGGGGTGGGGATGACACCCACAAATCTTCACTACTATAGTAACAAAGTGTATCCAATGAAGGTTATTATGTTTTGATCAGGAGACATGATCTACCCTATGAAATTTTTTCCCTATTAAAGGATTTCAACACCCTATTAGAAGTGTGCCTTGCTAAAGGACTTTAACTCACAATTAAGTAAGCACCTCGTTAGAGGATTTCAATACAACCTGTTAGGACTACTCTATTAAGATATTTGACTAATTCACCTATTATAATGACTCAACAATGATCCTATGGCTAGCACTCTATTGCTTGATGACAAATCACCTCTAAACTAATGTATTCTTGATCCTTCTTGATCAGATGTCTCTCTATTGTATGGTATTCCTTTTCTTTGTTCTCTTTTAACTGATTCTGCAATGTAATCTCAAATCACTATACCTTAGCCACCCTGAACGCTTTATTTGTGCATGCAAACTTCTCTCTTTTCTCTTTCCACATGCCTTAGAAATTTTAGGGTTTTTCCCCCTTAAGAATACTTAGGTGACTCAGGGTTAGGTATGAATCAATGGTTGTGATTCATCCATTATTCTACTTAAACCTTCCTTTTACCTAATTGGTTGCATGCAATTCATAGGGATTCCAGCTTAAGATTTGTCTTTATCCTCAAAATATCATAGTTCAATCTTTAAGTTGGCTCAAAAATTGTTTATATAGTTATTTGTGCCATTACAAACAATTATGACAAAATTATCTTACTCGACATTTGAAGTCTTGTTCAGCTATCATTTTCATGATGCTTAATGATAGGAATCCTTTTGAACTCTACTCTCGAAAAGATAATCTGAGGACCTACTAGAATCCGCTCAGTTGAAGATAAATGTAAATGTTCATGAGGAGGTCTTTGCTAGTTCTAAAATAATTCGAATAAGATGTAGAATCTGCTTGCTATCTCAAAAGAATAACCACAAAAGAAAGAAATATATTTTTGTAATTTTTTTTTTTATGATGAATGTAATCTAATAGTGCAACTATATGAATTCCTAATTTAACCAAGGGTTTAGTGAAGCAAATAAAAAAGATAGGGAAACAAGAAATTTAAGAAAATAACATGAAAAGTAAATCCTAATGGACATAAGCCACAGAAACAACATGTCTATGAGTTAAGATTTTGAAAATATCTATGGGCAATCAATGAAATAGGAGCAACACTTCCTTAATTCCATTGATGCAATTGTCGATGGGAATTCAGTAACCATAAGATGTTTCACTTTTCATCAAATTTCAAGGCCGTGGAAAGTGTGCTCATGCAAGACAAAAATCTATGCAGGAACAATATGATGATCTCTTCTTGAACTAAGTCTGTCAATAGAATTTCTAAACCAGTAGAAAACACTAGAATTAAAAGATCACATAACCAAAACAATGCAATAGAACTATTGGCTCAATTACATTCCATGAACACACATTCACAAAATATAATACAATTAGGCAAGAATCACTACACTCCAATTGCGAGTACCAACAACATATATTATTGCATCAAAATAATGGCGGCCTAGAATACATAATTCCTCAATTTATAGGCAATCATCTCCTCAATTTGTGTTGAGAGTGAGAGATTCTTTCATGCAAATGTATGCTAAAAAACTAATAAAACAAATCTAATTATATACAAACTAACTCTCAAACTGGTGCTTAGTAGGACTCCATCCATATTTGTATTATTAAATGGATGCATGAGCCATTACATGTCTTAAAAAAAAGCATGAGAAAATAAGAAGAAAAAAGCCATTAGATGATGTAGGAGTGTCTAGAAGTGCCCAAAATAGAAGCTCCATCTTTACTAGGTGTTTGTAGGAGTTAAATTATTGTCAAAATACATTTTCAGTGCATGAAAAGCTCTAAATTTAGAACTAGCAGTTAACTATCAGTGTTCCTTTGAAGAAGCACACCTTGCGCACCTATGGAGAAATTTGTGCAAGGTGCTTAATTCACCAAAAAATCAAAGTTCTCAATTTTGAAAATGGTTTTTAGGTTTTTCTCAAATTGGGTTTTAGATCACTTTTGTGTTACTTACTTTGATCCTTTTGATGATTTATACTCTCTTTATAGCCAAAAATTCCATAGACTTGAACTCCTTTTGCTTCTACAATCCTAAGGCACCTGTGTTGAATCTTGTCATTAACAATTGCATAAGATGAGGAAACTATTTTGGTTCATGTGCCCAACCTCTATATCTTTTATCTTTAGTGCAAATTGCTCAATTTTTTCCTTCTCTCTATTTGCCTAATCCTTCCTGATCAGAGACCAGGTGATCTAGATTATCCAAAACAATCAAATGTTTGAAACCTTTTAATATATATATTTTTAACAAGATTTTCTAGGCATTTTTAATTAGCTTTTTTAGAGGTGTTTTGCTCAAAATTTCAAGTTGAAACTTTCATTGGTCCCTAAAATGCGATAGCCAAAGGCTCATTATTTTAGGGACTGAAATTAGATTTTTAGTTCTTCTTTCCAATAGTGTAAATGATTTTAAATTCCAAGCTCTAGTTCAAAATTTATGACCCCGACAAGTTAAGGATGCCCTTTTTATCTGTACAAAGAAGCAAACATTAGTCCAGAAAGATGAAAATCAAACTTTATATAAAACCTAATTGCAACAAAAAATGACCCAAAACATAAAACCTTATTAAAACACCTAAAAAACCTAATTTATACCTTTGAAGAACAAAACATTGGCACTCCTTACACACCTTGAAGGTGTGCTAGTGTGCATGTTAACACCAAAATTCACTTTTCCCTAAAAACCTCCAATCTCTGTCAATTGGGTTTTTCAAACAATCAGCCAAATTCAAACAATCAGCCAAACTAGGCTTAGACACTGGGTAAGACCTTAAAAAAAACTGACCCCAGACTAGGGGTCTAGAAAAATAAAAAATATACTAGGGGGTCCCCATTTTGTGACTCAGAATGGGGCATGCATTGTGAAACCACAACAAGTCTCTGATGCTCGGCATATACTAATTTCTATACTATGACTTAGCATCTAAATATCTCAGCATGCATTGCTTACTTAGCTCCTGTATCACTCAGCATACACTTGAGTAACTCAGCACATGAGTAGCTCGACACTCACTATGGACTTGGCATTCTCTATCATATACATGTTGTGCTTGGCATGTAGTACTTGTTTGACATGAACCAAGTAAATGACTTAAGTGTATAGACACTCACTTGTCAAAACCAATCTAAAATCAAAAATCTCCCCCTTTGACATGAGTTTCAAAAACACTTGTTCATGCATTAATATCCTTATTCTTATGAGCATAACATATTTCTTATTCGGCTTATGTACAAAACTTCAAAATTTTAGGATTTTGTAAACAACTTATACCTTAAAATTTTATACTCCCCTAAGTTGATAGGTCTAGTTTGTATTCAAAATGCCGTACTCCTCTTGAGTAAATGTGTCTCAACTAATACTCTTTGACTTCATGTTGTTTGTCATATTCTTTGCTTGCTCCCCCAATACATTTTTTCTCCCTCATTTTCTTTATCTCCCCCTTTTCTTACTCTCTCCCTTTTTGACACTGATGTCAATGGGCTTTACACTAATAGTGTGTTTTTTTAGAAAAGATTAATGGACCTCTAGTATAATCTTCAGAGTTGCATCCCAATTTTCACATGCCACATCCAAAGACTTAATTTGGATGGCCAACTTGATAGCAAGGTGAACAAGGTCGTCTAATGTAGAAAGATTGGGGTCTTTCTTCATAAGACTTTTTGCATAGCCTAATTCCTTGTGAAAAATCTCCATGTGTGGGTCAATGTTGTTTGGATGCTAATCAGTTTGGCCCTTATATTGGCTTCATCTATAGATAATTTTGCTAACTGACTCTGGGTTTGCAATAATGTTCTAAAGTGCCTCTCACTTTGAGCCAGTGTCATAGGCAGTTTGAACCTGATGTATTAATTTGACTTTCCAAACTCAAAATGTGACTTCTTGTCTCTTGTGTGAAGAGTGTTGGATTGCATAGTTTAGTGTATAGTAAGAAAATGTTCTCAAGTGCCTTCTTCACACTCTCTACCTTAGTTGCTAATGCCACTTGTGTAAGTGCTATATCACCTAATATTTTCTCATTCAATTTACTTTGAAATCTCTTTTCAAACCAATCTAACAATTTAGCATTTGTATAAAGGTATGTATCACTAACCTTTTCCACTATATGTGTCAATTGTTCAATCAATGGCTTGGTTTCATCTAGATTAGGTAGACTAAATACATCTAGAAAGATTTCTTTAATATCCAACAATGCTTTCTTCTACCTATACTCCCTTCTGAGCAGTTCTTGTCTTTCCTTTCTAGCTAGGACTTCTTGCAATATACCCATCTGCTATATTGTCATTGTAGCATAACCATACTTTGGTAGAATAATCTCTTTATCAAGCCTCACATCTCTATATTGTATTACCTCTTCTATCTTTGATGAACTTGGACTTGACACTAAGATCTGCAATGGTGTTGCATTTGTGCTTAGCTTCTAAAGATTGTGATTGGAAGGAGTGCCAAATTTTGGTAAGGTTACGAAGGCTTGAATGACTACTTGCTCCTTCAACTTTGGTGTCAACTTTGTCTCTTCAAGCTTGTCCTATTCTACCACAATTCCTTGACTTGCTCCTTGTACTTGTGTTGGAGGTGCAAATAAATCTATCTGACTTATTTCACATTGTGTTTTAGTAGTGGTTTTAGTTTCCACTATGTCCTTTTTCAACTATATCAACCTTTTCTAATGTGGCTTCTGGTATTTTATCTAAATTTTGTAAACTAGTGACTTGAGGGGTCATTACATGTGGTTCTTATGTATTCACCTCTTCCCTTGTAGTATTAGTCACTAATTTTTGAATCTCATCTACATTCACCAATATAGGATTATCACACAATTTGACCTGTAGTGTAGACTGATCAAGTATCTTTTTTAGATCTTCCTCTATAAGGGGATTGATGTTGAGTAGTTAGATTAAAAACATCCTTTACTATTATTTTTCTAGTATTTACACTTGATATTTTTTGAGGGCTAACTTTAGGAAATTTTTTATCTTGTACACGTACACTCTATTCTTCTTGCTACTCTACCTCATTTGTTGCCTTGTCATCTATATTCATTTATGTACCTCCCTCAATTGTGTCTGCATTGTTATCATCTGCTTCATCATCTTTGACCTCTATAGGCTCTTGTTCACCTGCTTTTATTGTAGTTAACCCATATGTGAGTTTCCACATCTATGTGGACTTCTTAACAACATCTTCAATAATGTTTTGCAATATGCTAAAGGCTCTACATTTAGGTACAAACCTAACTGCACATTTTTTCATAGCCTTAGCAATTTGTGCCTTACTAAGTTTAGGCATAACTTATGCAAGTGATGTCTCCCTTATCTATCTTTCCAAGTTCAAAAAATAGTGCCATTTTTGCACCACTCTCTCACATAAACTTTTAGACATAGAGTTAGCAATTTATAGTGGTGCTTTCTTGAAATTTTCCATTATGGCATATATAGCCTCCTCCACTTGATTCTTTTCTATTTTACCAAGATTATCAAAATCTACATGTGTAAATCCTAAAAAATATGCACTATTCTTAACATTTTCACACAAGTTTTCAAGATCTAATAATGGATTGTGACTCACCACTTTGAATTGGCTATTGTCATCTAATTCTATTCTCTCCTCATTAGATTTAGCTTGTGAAATATATTTCCTCCTTGGTCTTTTCTACACTCCTCCTTCCTACTCTACTGGTTTGGCTTTTTCATTTTCCTTTTGTGCAATGACACATGCACTAGCCCTTGTAGTAGGTGTTGTAAGTTTGGGTTGGCTTGTTTTTGTAGTTTTCTTGGACCTTGTCACTGGTTGAGCCTTAGCCTTTCTCTTCTTTTGATTAGTAGGAGTAGGTGCTTCCTTGGCTTCTTCTTCCTTAGCACCTTCAGCAATTTATGTCTCTTCCTCTTTCTAATCTTCACCTTCACCTTGTGTTAATGCAAGTGGTGCTTGCATCTAATATTCTTCTTCCTCTTCATCCTCTTCCTACTCAGTACCTTCACCAAATTTAGCTTTCCACTTCTTCACCAACTTCTCCTTCTTCTTTATAATAGAGTTTTTCTTTAGTTCCATGGTAATCTTAGATTTAGCCATTTCATAATTACCAAATGCTTTGGTACCTTTATCAATATCTTCTACAAGTAAAGCAGTAATAGTTATAGAGGCTTCATCCACATTTATTTCATATCCTAATGGTCATAGCCATCTTACCCTTGGAGTTGCTTCTTGAACAAATGTATAGTCAGCATCCACTAGGAACCAAACATCATTATAATGCTTTTCCACTAATGATACTAGAATTCTCAATCTTTTCCTCATAGAATGCTTAAAGTCCTCAAAGTAGCTAGTCATAACTGACACAAAATTCTGACCCAATTATTCACCTGTTTGTAGTGCCACTCACCTGTTTATTTTCCATGCCACAATGCCAAATGTAGAAAAAGTGTTTTGAACATAAAAGAATATACATATCAAGATAGAACTAAATTTGCATTGAGCACTTTTTTTCTTGCTAATTGCTCATAGGTTTTAAATCAATTCTTGTAGTTGTAGCTCAACAAGATCATATGTGTGATCTTTCTTTACAATCTTATAACCTACATCCATTACAATACAGGGCACACTGTTCAATTTTCTTGATTGGTAAAACTTATGTGAAATTATCATTACTACAAAGTCTATCAATGGATATGTGATGATATCAATTGTCATTCCTCTCTTATTCCACACAACTCGTGTTCTTCTCAATAACCTCTTTTGAATCACTCCTCAAATTCTTAGTTGGATCTAGGGTTGGATACCCTATTACACTATGGATTATTATTTTAGTTATTTTGATAGGCCCATTGTCTAAGCATAGTGAACTATCATGAATCTTGCTTAATAAAATTCTAATCCATTCAATTTTAAACACATTTGGGAAGTCTAGTATATGAGTTAACCCTTTCTTCTCTACAATTTTGAATTCTTCCCTTAATACACCATTCTCACAAAGTTTTTCATATGCTTGCCTGATCTCCATATCAGTAATACTACCAATTTTATAGTTGTAACATTTCCTGACATCCTGAACCATTAAAACTTTTAGTGGTATCATGGATAATGCACTAGAGGGGTCTTGTTTATATAAAATATTAGGTATGCCCTTAAAATTTGGTTGTTTGACCTCATTACTGACCATTTGAACATTCAGAAGCTCTTTACCCTCTACACCCTTTAAACTAGATGCCATTATGTGAAACTAGGGTTTATGAAAATATAAATAGTGTAACTTGACACTCGATAAATACCTTGAAAGATCTAATGAAATGGAATTGAATCACTATTCAAATCTTCTATAATTGCTTTGGATGGATTTCCAGATCACCTCTTGCTCTTCTTGCTCTTTCTCAATTTTGAAATGATGTAAAATGAGGTGAAAATTGATCAAATACCCTTTGGAGTACTATAATTAATGATGAGTGTTTACACAGTTGTAAGCTTGGTATCAACCAATTTTAGGCTCACTCAGCATCCATTAGCATTTAATTCACTTGGCAACCATTATGATCTTGGCATTAACTAGCCAATCTATTAGCTTAGCACCCTCTAATATTTCACTCGGCAACCATAGGAAAATTTTCATGCTTGGTAGTAACATGAAAAACTTAAAGATTTTTCTTGGATTCCTAATAACATCTTGCATCTTTGTTCATGCTAATGTAATCTTTTTAGTACTAAATCCTTTGGAATTAATCTATGATATAACTTTTGAATATCAGTCCCACATACCTCTTGATTGCTTAGTTTGATGAGGTGTGATCACCTGACCCATTGGGTGAAGTGATCCCTTCTCCATTTGATGTGTTGCAATCATATTTTTTCTTCCATGTCTTTTTCATTTCATTTCTAACATTTTCAGCATCTACCTTGCCTTTTCCTTTATCAAACTCACAACTTGGATCCTTTGACCTTGTTGGACAATATCAACTAATGTGACCAGTCTTTAAACAACTAAAACATGTGGTTTGACTCAACCACTTTTTGTAGTCACTTCTAAAGTGTGTTCTAATACAATTCTCAAGAACATGTCCATATTCTTGACAATAATGATAGCTATACCTTGTATTATAATCCCAATTATAAGAGTTTTCATTGTTCCTTACCTTT
Source organism: Cupressus sempervirens (assembly GCA_028749045.1). Taxonomy (NCBI): domain Eukaryota; kingdom Viridiplantae; phylum Streptophyta; class Pinopsida; order Cupressales; family Cupressaceae; genus Cupressus; species Cupressus sempervirens. Next base: position 220,377,323 of record CM053789.1, on the reverse strand, counting down.
CTTTTCCTATTTGATGACCACATGGGTTTGGATCTGCACTCAAAAGCTCTATGTCCATACTTTTGATAGTTATAACAATATCCTTCAAATCTTTGAGTATGCATGGTCCTAGTTCTACATTCATGCACCTAATGACCTTGTTTGTTGCACTTATGGTAGTGAACCATGTTCTTATGCTTGACATTCTGATATGTAGTCTTGCTCCTACACATATTAGCAGTATGTCCTTTCTTACCACAATCATGACAAGTAGGTTTGGAATTCTTACATTTAGTGCTCATTTCTTTGGCACTTTTGGATGACTCTCCTTCTTATGTATCCCAATCTAGATGTATCACTATTAGGTCTAGGGGATCTTATTAATTACTAAAAGTATTTGATGGCTTCACTTGGTTTATTGAAACTTTCAGCAAATTCCTTTTCCTTTTTTAGGTCACTTTGCAATTGCTCATTTGGCAACTTCAATGTTGTTATCTCAATGTCCTTGATACTCAATTTTTAGTTGGCATTCATCATTTGACTCAAAGTATCTAATTGCATGTTAGAAATCTTGGTTAGATCTTATGATTTCTCTTCTAGTTTGTTGGCCAAAACTCTTTTGTCTTCTTCAATCATGGCTTTCTCTTCCATAGCTTCCTTCTTTTATTTAGTCACCTCACATAGTAGTATGGCTTGTGATTCTTGCTCTAACTTGAGATTTCTAATTTTCTTAGCTTGGGATCTATCCTTTTCCATTAGATCTGCAACTGTTGCATCAAATTTATTGGAGTCTCCATCAGCAAATAGCTTAGTAGTATCCATCTCTTTGTATTGTGTGTTATTCTCCTCAATAGAAATTTCATTCCTTCTCTTTAAAGATTTTTTCAAGTCTTCTCTTGCTTCATTTAGTTGATGTAGAATGATTTGTATTTCAATTTTCTAATTCTCAATAATATTTCCCAACTTGTACACTTCCATTTCCAAGATCTTTCCTCAAAGCTATAAAGTTTCTCTTTCATAGAACAAGGCTCTGATACCAATTGTTGGAATTACAATAGGAAAGGTAAACTTCAGAGGGGGAGGGGGAATCAATAGTTTAAAATTTGACCAATAAAACATTCACCATACTTCCATCTCATGATCTCATGCATTCACTAAGTAAACTAAAATACCATGTAAAGCATGTACATCTAAGTCATATAAATATATAAGCATTCACAAATGCATGACACTAGATATGATTACCCAAAAACTCTCCAATGAGAAGGTAAAACTGGGGTGGGGATGACACCCACAAATCTTCACTACTACAATAATAAAGTGTACCCAGTGAAGGTTACAATGTTTTGATCATGAGACATGATCTACCCTGTGAAAGGTTTGCCTTGTTAAAGGCTTATAAAGACTACTAGGTCTCATCCTATTAAAGGATTTCAACACCCTGTTAGAAGTGTGCTTTGCTAAAGGACTTTAACTCATAATTAAGTAAGCACCTTGTTAGAGGATTTAAATATAGCCTATTAGGACTACTCTGTTAAGATATTTGACTAATTCACCTATTATAATGACTCAAAAATAATCATGTGGTTAGTACTCTATTGCTTGATGATAGATCACCTCTAAATTGATGTATTCTTGATCCTTCTTGATCAGATGTCTCTCTACTGTATGTTATTCCTTTCCTCTATTCTCCTTCAATTGATTCTGCAATGTAATCTCAGATCACTATACCTTAGCCACCATGAATGCTCTATTTGTGCATGCAAACTTCTCTCTTTTCTCCTTCCACATGCCTTCAAAATTTTAGGGGTATGAATCAATAGTTGTGATTCATCCATTTTTTTGCTTAAACCTTCCTTTTACCTGATTGGTTGCATGCAATTCATAGGGATTCCAACTTAAGGTTCATCCTTATCTCCAAAATATCATAATTCAATCTTTAGGTCAGCTCAAAAATGGTTTACATAGCTATTTGTGTCATTGTAAGCAATTATGACAAAATTGTCTTGCTCAGCATCTGTGTCATGTCCCCTGTTTTGGGTAATATAAGTAAATTATTAAGAATAAATAAATATATTATTTCTTAATGTTATAATATATTAAAATAAATATTGATATATTATTAATGGTATAATAGATTATTAAAGAATAAATAATAATATATTATTGATATAATAATAATACATTACTAAGGTAATAAGGTAATATTAAAGGTCAAATCATTATTAATAAATCAAATAATAATAATACCTTATAGAGTCAATATAAGACTAAATAAATAAATTATAGTTATAATTATAATAATTATATTGATGAATTTAAATAAATAATAATAATAACTTATAGAGTATTATTATCCAAATTAAAATTATTTATAATGAAAGATATAAAATTTAATAAGTTAAACTAATATTACCACTCATTTATTATAACATGAATCATATTTTAATTAAGGATAATGATAATATAATTATGATATATATTATAATATATACCATCAAAAGTGTATTTCTCAAAGTACAACAAACATTAAATACGAGCATTTAAATTATTAAATGTAAGAATATATTGTATAAAAGGATTAAAATATATACTAAATGTAATTATATTCAAATAACAATTAGATGACTAAAAGTCACATCCATTCTATCATCCAAGTATATATGGGATAGATAGCATGACATATTTAAATAGGGGGGATTATTATGAAAACGGATAGAAAGGATTATAAAAAAGGGTGGAAAATATATGTACAATTCAGCTCTAAATCTAATACCCTAAATGGGATATTTATAGTATCACAATCCACAAGAGCAGATCCATCATTGCAGTAGATGATATAAGTCTAGAAATATGATTATTAAATAGATGTTCTACTCTTTAATATAAGGAAGAGATGACAAAGGAAATAAACCTTTTAGTTTTCTAACAACCATTATGTGATGGCAGATGTGCTTTAACATATCTCTGAGTTTCATATTGATTATAGAATATTATTGTTACTGGATACAATGGCATGACATATGGTGAAGACTCACTTTGACATCGACAAAAGAATATATTATTGTTAAAAGTGTGCAACAATATGTGATGTTCATCCACTAATAGGTGACAATAAACTGTGAGGATAATCTATATTATATAATCGTAAGATGAAAATGTTCAGAGGTGGGAAGAATCTTAATATAGTGGAGACAAGCAACGACTAAAGGAAACACTATAGTTTAATTAAATCATTAATAGTATCTAAACATATGGTAAGTCAAGAGGTGCAATAGAAATGAGGTGTTCCCCCATATTCTTGCCTTTAAAAGATATTAAAGGAGTGTCAATTACCATTTTAAAAAGAGCCATACATATTATAGTCATTAATAATACCTTTTTTGAACATATCAAGTACAAACATATATTGTAGTCCCAAAACTTATTTAACCTGCAGGTTCATAATACACATCATCAGCAATTGCCATTGAAGAATAAATCTAAAGATCCATCATCAGCACCAAGAAATATTATCAATAAGAAAGGAGAGAAGAGTGTAGCCACACAGCGAATAGAAGGAAGCCTATTAACATTCAATCATGCCCATTAAGGAAGAGAATAGACAAATTGGCAAATTGAGTAACTTTCTTTCTTAGTTTCAATGGTGTGAGTGTTGAAGTTTAGCATCCATCAAAGTAATTATCAAAGAAAATATGGCAAAAAGGATACAAATAAAAGGAAAGTCACACAATAACAAATGACCCCTAAAATGGGTTCATTACAATCTAAAGTCTCTAATGCTTGGCATATATTAATTTATATATTGTGACTCAACATCTAAATAGCTCGGTATGCACTGCTTACTTGGCTCCTGTATCACTCGACATACATTGTTTGCTTGAAAATTTAGTGACTTAGCACATGAGTGGCTTGGCACTCATTGTGGAATTGGCATGCTCTATCATATACATGTTGTTCTTGGTATTTACTACTTGTTTGGCATGAACTAAGTAAATGACTTAAGTGTATAGACACTCACTTATCAAAACTAATCTGAGATCAACACTCTAACAGTTGATCAACTAAAGTAGAAGCAAGAACAAAACCAAGCAATGTTGGAGATTGCCTCAGTCCTAAGCTATTGTAATTTTGATGACTTAAAGGATTCTGACAGTGCAAAGAAAATATGAGACAAATTAAAGACCATATATGGAGGTGATGACAATGTCTTAAGAGCCAAATCTGAAAGCTTGAGAGAAAAATTTGATAACATGAGAAAAGATGAAAACATAGTACAATACTGCACAAGAGTTAAAGAGGTTGTTAATTCTATTTGTGGTGCAAATGGATAAATCAAAGATGAAACAGTGATAAGTAAGGTATTGAGGACTCTACTCCCTATATATGCCATTAGAGTCTTTGTAATCCAAGAAATGAGATGCACACTAGGTAACAATTTAACCTTACAAGGTGTAATTGGTAGACTTGCTACTTTTGAGATGTCTAACTTTGACAATTACACACTTGCCACTATTGAATTTTCTTTCAAGTCACAACTAGTTCTTAGCAAAAGAAAATGTAAACATGTGAAAAGTAATAGTGGTAGTTTTGATGATAAGAATGATGAACTTGAAACCCTTATTGCAAAAATATTTGGAAGAGAACAAGGTAAATACAAAGGAAAATGGCCTATTATTCTTTTTTCATGCAACAAGGTTGGTCATATTACTGCTAGGTGTCACTGAAAAAGAGGATAAGGATAAAGGGAAAGAAAGTAAGTACAAACAAAGAAGAGATGGCAAAGACTACAAGAGAAGAAAGTATGAAAAAGATAAGAAATCTTGTTATATTTCTAAAGAAACTAACAATGAATCTAAGATTAATGCTGATGAAGTTGTCCATGTTGCTATGAAAGAAGATTCTAGTGAAGATGAGAAAATTGCATTAATTTCGTATGTAAACAAAAGTGAAAGATGGATAATTGATAGTGGATGCTCCAATCATATGACTAGTGATAAAGATAAATTTGAAGATTGTTGAAAATATTCAAGATATGACAGGTTTCTGAGAGGGGAGGGGTGAATCAGTAACTTCAAAACTTTAAAAAAATTCAACACTTTAATCATATATACTATTCACCATTCTAATCTACTGCATATATGAGAGATCAAACATCCATAACACATGTACACAGTGATTTGGTAACCCAAAAACCTTTCAAATAGAAAGTAAAACTGGGGTGGGGATGATACCCACAAAACTTCAATACTACAGTATAAAGTTGGCCTATTAAGGCTTACATTGACCACTTCTGGTGATCTTCCTTGTTGGGAGCATAAAGGACTGTTAGGTCCACCTTGTTAGAGGATTTACAAACATACACTGAAGTATGCACTTTGTTAGGAGATTTATACAAAAACTATTAAGTCTACCTTGTTAAATGATTTACAAAATTGATTCACCTGTTAGGATGAAACAATGGATCTACTTACAAACTTGATTTCTGATTAGATCCTTGAAGTATAGATCACATCTTGTGACTGATGAATCTTTATTGTTCCTTGTTGACCTTGCTAAATATTATGCTCTACTGTTGATTTGCATTTATTTTTTTCAAAGCATTGCATGTCCATTCCTTGATACATTCCTCTATTGCAAATGATATAATACATTACATATATATCATTCCAATAATTACAATTACAAGTTTAGCTAAGACACAAGTGAACAAAACATTACTGAGTCGGCCCAATAGTAAATAACTCGGGTTCACTAAACTGACTCAGTGATCTTCTGATACTTGGCATCCACTACATTACTTGGCATCATCATGCACTCAATAGAAGTGAAGGTTCAGTCCATACTAATCACTCGACATAGTTCTAAACTCGGTGACCACTAGTGACTCGGTAGATGTAGTGTTACTCAATAGATACTCCATGTGGAGTTTACCTTGCTTTACTCAGTAAACATTATAATTTCCACGCTCAGTTTACACTAAATTCTCATGACACAGTCTGACTGCTTGGTAGAGATTGAGATGCTTGGTGTAAATTGAGATGCTCAGTGGATACTAAGATGCTTCGTGTAAACTGTTGAACACTTCTAAGCTTGGTGAGTGTAGGAAACTAAGTGTTGAGCTTGGTAGCTATATTGATATAGATAAGTGTTGTCACTAACGGCAATAGTAAGTTAATCCCAACAAAATATATCGGTCCATACAAAGGTGGATGTGTTAAATTTGGGACTATTCAACTATCTAACAAGATAACATGTGATAATGTTTATTGGGTTGAAGGACTTAAATATAATCTATTGAGTGTTTCACAACTAAACAAATAAGGTTTTAGAGTTGAATTTCACAATAGGAAAGCCAAGATGCATGATCTTGATGGTAAGCTAGTTTAAAGTGGTGATAAAATAAGAGGTATTTTTTTCTATCTAGATCTATCAAGTGAGACATGTTTGTTTTCAAAACAAGAAGATGTTTGGTTATGGAAAAAGAGGTTACTTCATGTGAATTTTAACAATTTGGTGAATATTAGTAAAATGAAGAAAGTTAGAGGGTTGCCTAAACTAAAAGATCCTAATAATGTTATGTGTAAACAATGTCAATTGGGAAAGATGGCCAAGTCTAGTTTCAAGAGAAAAACATACACTTCTAGTAATATTTTGGAATTGGTTCATACTGACCTATGTGGACCCCTTGATGTTCAAAGCTACTAGAGAAAAAATTATTTCATTATATTTGTTGATGACTACTCTAGGATGATGATTGTGATGTTTCTTAAAGCTAAATATGATGCTTTTTAGTTATTCAAGTGGTATTTAGCCAAAGTTGAGAAAGAAATGGGGAAGAGTGAAATTCTTGAGATCTGACAGAGGTGGAGAATTCATTTCAAATGAGTTCAATATATTCTAAAATGATAGAGAAATTAAAAGATAGATGTCAAAATCAAGGACCCCTCCTTAAAATGGGATAACTGAAGAAGAAGCAAATCACTAATGGATTGTGCAAGAACATTAATGATCGAAAAGAGTGTATCAAAGAAGTATTGGAGAGAAGTTGTCTCTACTACTATTTATACCTTGAATAGAGTATAAGTCAAGAAAGGTACAAATACTACACCTTTTGAACTATGGTATTCTTATGCTCCTAATGTGAATTATTTCAAAATCTTTGAAAGTGGATTCTATATACAAAAAGATAATAGGAATAGTAAACTTGATGGAAAAAGTGATGAAGGCATATTCCTAGGTTATTCCACCAAGAGAAAAGCGTTCAAATGTTTGAATTATAACACTAACAAAATTGTGGAAAGTGCAAATGTGAAAGTTGGTGAGTTTGTAGAAAGAAGTGACACTACATGTAAAGAATCACCTAAAGACTATAGTACATTCATCTATGTGGATGACGATGCTCTAGGAACTTCTAATAATCAAGCAAATCAAGCTACATGTGCTAGCCAAATTTGTAAGAAGACATCATAAACCTGAACAAATAATTAATGATGTTGAATCAAGTGTTCTGACAAGAAAAAGACTCAAAGATGATATTTTAGACACCTAAATTTGATTATACCACTTTGTTAACCCCATTTAGTTATCTCTAAAGGCATCATTAATTAAATTTGTATTTAATTAATCCTTTGTCATCCCCTAGCTGATCAATTTAATTAATCATCTATAGTCCTAATTGATAAATCAAATAACCTATTAGTTATCAATTAAATCCTATTCTTCTATCTAATTCCAAAATCCCCATTTATCAAATAAATATATTTGATAAATAAAACCCTCAAATCTAATAACCCCTAACCTATCCTAAATCCCCTTTTTTAGCCTAATCCACCCCATCCACCCATACTAACCAAGCTTAGCCACTAACTCACCCACCCTCATGAATGCCATCCACTTGCAAATCTCTAACATACCTAATCTAATCCTAAACTCAAGCCTAATCCACCCCCTAATGTTGTCACATTGCCTAAGTAAGCTTAAGACTTTCTTAAACCAAGGAAATTCAACAATCTCAACTCCCTCCAAAATATCCCAACCACCCAACAATGAATGCTCTTACAAAAGCCATAAAGACTCTTACAAGCCATAATGAAGAGTCTTTATGAAGATATTATCCCTTGAGCCTCCTTTGTTGACTCATCCATCCCCTTTCCTCCATCCACTGACCCTATGACGTGTCACTCTCTGATTGGTGCTAAACAAGCACAATCCATGTGCTCCCCTTTGAGTGCATCCTAGCCCTCCTTAAGCTTTCATCTTTCCTTCCATCTTAGCCTTCCATCCCTCAAGCCCTTAGCCTATAAATTGAATCCCCTCCCAAGCCATTTTATCACAATCTTGGAGCTAAAGTTATAATGCTAGTTTGAGAAACCAAAGCCCTTAACCATACCCTTATGATGCCAAATTGAGAGCTCACAAAGCTACCAATTTGCCATTTTTCATCTCTATTGAAGCTAGTTTTGAGAACCTTGAGCATGCATACCAAATCTAAGCAAATAGACTCATCCCCAAAGCAAGTGACCATCCTCATTGGGAGAGCCATTCTATGGCTCATATTCTCATTTGAGGGTTTCACTTTGTCTCTCATGTATGTTATGGTTTTTATGCTAGTTAATGCTTTTGTTCTTTTAATAGATTAGTATTACTTGCTAACATATTTCTCATATATATTTTGGCACGCTTAGTGGGACCCCACTATGGGTCATTTAATCATCTATTTCTACCTATATATTGTTTTTTGCTAATAATCTAATGTTTCTTGTCGTTTGAGTGAGTTGTAGGGTTTAATCTTGTTCTTGCAAGTTAAAGGAAGCATTAGGGAGAAAAAATAAAGCTTCAAAAATCAAATTTCAAAATTTTTCTGAAGAAAATCTGCGTGTTTTAAAGCAAATTTTGCGTAGTATCGTCTCCGCAGATCAGCGTCTCCAACTGGATGACTGTCGTCTCTGAATCTAAAATTGTCATCTTCGAAGTGAATTCTGACGTCTGTGCAGATCAGCATCTCTAAGTTTCAGTGTCTCCACCTGGCTTTTATCATCGTCTCCTCCTCTAACCACCATTTTCACTTGGCCATTTTTTTATTCAAAACAGACTCTGTCGTCTCCGTTGCCGCCATCAGTCAAACTGTTGTCTCCACTGCCGCCAGCAATCAAACTGTCATCTCCGCAACCTAAATTTTCGTCTTCGCCGCTGCCAACCTAATCTATTGTCTCTGCCTCTTTCTCTAACGTCTCCACAGATTAGCATCTCCGCAGATCAGCGTCTCCACAGTTTGGCATCTGCGCCTGATAAACTGCCATTTTCGCCTGTCTCTGTTGCACTTCTGTTTTAAAATCTTTATTTCTACACTTTGTAGTTTTTTTTTTTTTTTAAAGAGTATAAATCAAAATTTGACTTTTAGTGGTTCCGTAGGATTTAGACCATTCTAAGCATTTTTACGCATAGGAAAAACAACCAAAAAAAGTTTTAAAAAAAAATTTCATAGTTAAGCTTTCATTTTGAAAGATTTTGGGTGACTAATCAATTTTCTTTTTTTTGTCTTATTGCAGGTTGGAGCAACAGGATTTAATCATGTTTCTTAGGTTTTTCATGGAATGAACTTGAATGGTTAAACACATTTTTCTTGGAATGCATGCTTAAAACAAACAACTCAATCTTGAATGCAAAAGATCAATTAACCATTGCAATATCAAACACTTCATTTGGAGTTTTTAAAATTGAGCAAAACAAATCTCTTTTCCACATGCAATTTAGGAAAAGTTTGATTTTTGGACATTTAAGAAACTTCGTTAAGTTAAACACAAATTTGCAAAAATCAATTTGAGTAGTTCCTTGGACTCACCTCTTTTCTAATCACCCATCAATTCAACCATTGGTTGCAATCTCACTGCCATTTATGGGGATGGGTCTACTTGAAAAAGGTGTTAAATGTTCCACAATCTAACTCACTCACTTGGTCTTTGAATGTTTGCTTTAACTTTATCAAAATTCTTAAATGACCAAAATTCTAGATTAAATTGATCACACTTCAAGTTTGGGCACTAAAATTGAACAACTATTGACGTGGAGGGCCTTTAGGTGTGCACTTGACAATCGAGTTTCACACATCTTTATTTTGGGTTTAAAACAAAATCACACCAACTCTTGAATGCTTTAAAGGAAATTAATTGATACTTGACGTGGAGGGCCTCCGGGCGCGCGGGTTTACTTTTTTGTTGGCCCTAATTCTTCTTCTTGTATTCATTCTTCGCTTGATTTTGCTTTGTTGGTACATTTCAAAGTTGGAATTGAACATTGTCTCTTAAACATGAGTGTTTGCAAAGTCTAGATCAACACACATAAGAGTCAGTTGGAAAAGGAACAAGCGTGTTTTTTAGCCCAGGGTCATATAAGTCTTCTCTCCCCTTGTCATCTTTCAAGGCCATCTTGGGTGCATAAGATTAGGATCCAAAACCTTGTTTCTCTTTTTAGGAGGCTTACTTGGGGATTTCATCACCCCTTGGGATGACCTCAACTCTAGCATTTTGGCAGAGTATAAGAATCGAGAGGTGAATCGAAAGACACCTCTCTTGGGATCAAGATTTTGTCACTCGGGTTAAGCCTCAAGGAATTTTATACCCTTGAGAAGTGAAAGAGGAGAAGTGGGTTACCACTCCTCTCAGTTGTGTGACATCTTTTTTGTTTCATCTACAGATTTGGGCCTCACGTACCTTGGGTATATCGAGGACTCCCTAGCTAAACAAACTGTCAGCCTTGCAGACAACCATCTAGGATGTTAAGGTGTTTGAAGTGACTAATCAAAACATTTGTAGAACACAACCACTCCTTGGTGCAAGTATCACATTCTAAGAATCAAAACTTCTATCTGGTTGTTTCTATCTATTGCTTGGTCTTTTACTTATTGAATGCATGTTTGCCAAACGTGGTCAATCCTAACTTAGGGCACACTTAGCGTAGTCACTGCCTATTCCAGAAGTTGAACAAGTTGAAGAAAAATAATTGAGGTCTCTCAAAGCCAAAAAGATTCAAGAATTCATGTCAGAACAACCCAAACCCAAACAGAAGTTCCACAAAGTTAAACTCAAACCATCTCAAGCATACCAAGAACTTTTAGCCAAGAGAAAGGAACTAACACCAAGTCCTCAAATTGCCAAACTCCACAAAGCAAAGGACAAAGCTGCTGATAAAGCCCTTCAAGACACCTGGTTAGATCACACCATCCAATTTAACCAACATCCAGGAGTTAAAAATGCTTATGCCTTACCAACTAGGCATGATTTCTATGATTAGACCCCCTTGTTTCTCCACATCTTCTTGCATAAGCTTCACTTTTTCATTAGAGTCATCTTTGTAGGAAAGCCAGCCATCTTTAGTCTTCCCCTTAAGCATTTTAGCTCATCCATCTCATTTAGAATCAAACCATCTAGCCAGCAATCCAAAATCTTCACATCCAAGCCTTCAAAATTGTTGTCATTTTTGCCAAAAGTTTGTCATTCCTAACATCTTCCAAATCCATCAATCTCACCAAGGTTATCCCTTTGACAGAGCTTTGTCTAGGGTAATCTAGCTTTGTCACTTTTCATCCCTCATCACCTTGAGCTAAAGGTTGGGATCCACAAGTGGTCAATCTTGTGTTCTTCCTAAAGGGTCATCAGTCTATCCTTAAGTTGACACAATCACCCCCAAGCTTGCAATTAGGAAAGTAGACCTTTCGTGCTTTGGCAACATATCTTTGAAGTTAGAATCCCCAACCCAATCCTCCTTAGGTTTTGTCATATAGCTTTGCCTCAACCTAGGAGATCATTTTCATAGAAAAGCCTTCCCCTTTTGCATCCATCAACATTGTTGCATCTCATACCTAGGAAACATTTTGCATTTTTCATGCCACCCGTCACTCACTTAGGCAAGAAGAAGAAGGAAACAATGGAGCCCTATCATTTGGATCCAATAGCATCACTCCCCTTGAGCACTCAACCATCCTTCAGCCCAAAGAACACCATACCATCACCTACTAACACTGAAGCTTTCATGAACCAACCAAGAAATGCAGTATTGGTGAATGCCATTATAGACAAAAACAAGGAAACAATCATGGCTAAATTTTGAAGGGACAACATTGGAGCCTTCGACTTTGGAAGACCTCCTCCCCTATCAGAGCCATCTCACCCATTGTTTGGACAACTCCCACCACCCATAGGCTCTTATGATTTGAATTATCCTCAATATGTGCCAAAAGAAGAGCCTCAACCCACCCCATATGATCCAACAGACCCAAACATACCAGCCTCCACTCAAGTTGAAATCTCCCTTCCACAAGCCAATCCAGCCACCACCACTCCAGAATTGGTCCATACCACTCCATCCCAAACCCCCTTTGCCCAAAACACCTCACCATTCACTCCCTTCACTATTGCTACTGCTGCTCTCCAACCCAACCTTCCAAATCCACCCATCTCCCAAATCAGTGCTAGCATCTTTGGCCAACCTCAGCAATATACAACAGGGATGCCACCCATGGGGCCAAGTAATCAACCCTTCATCACCCCCAGCTTGTTTACCTCAGGTCAGAACACCATTCCATATTTTCCACTAGGTCCTTGGAGCTTAGTGCCATTAGCCACAAATCCACAAGCTACTACCCTCAGTACACAAAGCTATCAAACCCCACAAGCTACTACCAATGTTTTTCCAAGCTCTCAAGTGACCCAAGCTCCTGCCACCACTCTACCAAACTTTCAAATCCAGCCACCAAGCTATCAAACCCCATTAGTTCCATTTCTAAGCTTTCAATTCCCACCACCTCCACCACCAACTAATCCATTACCTCCTATTACCAACTATTTTTCTATGCCACTTCTAGGAGGAAATCCACCACCACCAACCACCAATTACTTGGCCTCTTTTGCCATGCAAACACCTTCCCAAATGGGGGCACAACCCACATATATTGGTCAAACTCCTCAAATACAAAGCCAAGTTCCACAAGCTCCCCAAGCTTCACGACCATCTTATACCTTACCTCCACAAAGCAATCCATTTATCCCACAGCCAGCTTATGTTCCTCAATCCCAACCTCAAATCCAATATCAATAGCAAGCCTCAAGCCACATGCAGCAATATGTGCCACCTCCACCTTAGCAACCCATCATCCACCATTCAGTTGCCCAAGCCATGTATAACCCCTACCAGCCCATACCTAAAAGCCATCCATATTCCATTGCCCCATCTAGTACATACCTACCTCAGGGCACTCCTACATTGGGGGCACCCCAGCCATCACCCATTAATGCAGAATGGGAAGCCATGAAGACAACTTTGAAGAACATCCAGGAAGGAAATGATCAAAAAACCTTCAAGTTTGAGAATGTGTGTCCTTACCCATTTGACAGAGCCATTACCATGACACCATTTCCCAAGCATTTTGAGACACCCAAATTTGACAAATTTAGAAGAAAAGGAGACCCTGTCACACATATCAAAGAATTTTACATCCACTACTAAGAAGTGGCATACGATGACATCTTCCTCTTGCGTCTCTTTCCCAAAAGCTTGGCCGGACCAGCCCTGGAATGGTTTTATAGAATCCCCTATGGCACAATTAAAAATTTTGTTGAATTGTCTAAGGCATTTGTAGCCCAATATGCCCATCTTGTTGAAACAGAGCTATCAGTAGTTGATCTTGTCCACACCAAGCAAAAAGGTGGAGAAAGCCTTCCCAAATATCTACAAAGATGGCAAACCCTTACCACCCGCATATCTTGCACCTTGCCAGAGTGCCATTTGGTGAAAATTTTTATTGATAACGCCCATCCTAGCTTGGCTCACCACATGACTATGAACTATTTGCAGACCTACAAAGACATCAAAGAGAAAGGAATGACACTTGAGCAAGGACTCATTAAAGATGGTGTGGTCAAGGTTTACAAGGAAGCCAACCAAAATCAATCACATTCCAATGACAAGTCTAGGTATTGGAACAAAAATAAGCACATTGCAACAGATGGCATCACTAACACCAGACATGTGAATATTGTTGGTCCTTCTCAAAACTAGTCCAACCCACCATATCAACCAAACAATCAACAAGCTATCAACTACCAACAGTAGAATCACTAAAGCTATCAAAACCACAATCCAAGACCCAACTTTCAAGGGTCTAGCAATCAAGCTAATGCCATCAATCTAGCTACAGGACAAAAGCCTAGATTCCAACCTGCACCTAGAAACTATACACCACTTGGTGAGCCATTGGATGTCATTTTTGAGAAACTAGTCAAGGAAAACCTCATCAAATTTCCTCCTACCTAGCAAATCGACCCAAGCCAATCCAAAGCTGCATGGTACAAAGATAATGAGTACTGCAAATTTCATAGGGTAAAAGGTCACACTACCCTTAGATGCATGAAACTGAAAGATTATGTGCAGGATCTCATTGATCGAAAAGAAATCACCGTTGGTGCCCAAACCTCTCCCAATGTAGGCTTACATATCTATCAAAATGCTTTTCCTCCACACAACAACCAAAATCCTGGAAAAGCACCTATCCAAACTAACAACAACAACACCAACAACCACCAGCCAAACCAACAGCATGGGAAGAACAATGACCACACTTCATCCTATATAGACTATGGTAGCCTTATAGGTTGTATATCCGAGAAAGAGCCTTCTGTCAATGTGATCAATATCCAAGGACCAAACAATGAGTGTGCAGTCACCACTCGAAGAGCGAGATTTAACATTGCAGGCCCACCCATTTCACCAGCACCATCAGCTCCATGAAAAAGCCAGTACAATATCTTGGAACACCTTGGGAACATGCCAGCCCAAATCTCCATTTTAGACCTTCTTCGCACTAGTCCTATATACAAGAACATCCTTGATAGTGCCCTTATAGAATCTTGTGTCCCTTTAGATATCAATGCTACTAATTTTCATAATCTTGTTGGACACCTATCCTCCTCATGTGCCCTATCTTTCAAACCCACCGACATACCCGTGGTCGAGCCAGATCACACCCTTCCACTTCGCATAGCCATCATGGTTTCCAATTTTGCCGTGAAAAGAATAATGATAGATTATGGATCAGCCTTGAATATTTGCACCCTAAAATTTATAAAACAAGCTGGGTATACTGAGGCAGATATCATCAGTGAGGTTATCACCATCAAAGCTTATGACAACTTGGAAAGAGCCACAGAAGGAACTATTTTGCTGCCAATCAAGGTTGGTCCAATCATCCAAAAGACACTCTGCCATGTTATTGATCAAAATTTACCATTTAACATCCTCCTTGGTTGCCCATGGATTCATGCCATGAATTTTGTTCCATCCACTTACCATCAGTGCGTCAAATTTCCACATCAAGGCACCGAGGTAACCATCCATGCCAATCTGGAACCCTTTGCTTACTGCAATGTAGTTGAAGCTTCATATACAAACCATTTCCTTGGAATTGATATCGGCACATCCATTGCCAGCTCATCCCACACTTGTAATGACCCAGAAACCATCCTCACCTACACCTTATCTACCATGAAGATCAATAACAAAGGCTGTGGAGAGTATAGTCTGTCAGATGCATTTGTTGTCGGGGCACTCCCACTTGATCCACATGCCCATGGATGATTGACATATCACAAAGCTAAGGAGATTCCACCTCCTTGATACAAATAGTTTTTTCCAACAACCTTTGTATCCTCAAAAATCCCTCTTCATGAGGAGCTCACTCCAGATATCAACAATTTGTTACATAAGGATGCACCTCAAAGAAATCAAGCACACCTTGATCACTTCAGCTAGAAGTATCCCCAAGAACATAAGCTCATCACTGACAAATGGAACTATCAAGATGGTGGTCTAGGACCAGATGAAAGAGGCATGCAATGCTCCATTGATGCACACAAGTGGGAATCGAAGTCAGGTCTTGGCTTTGGCATACCCACAACTAGGGGCACCAATATGGACGATCACGCTTTTTCAAATTTTCATCGCGACCTTGTCAAAATCAAAGACATTCCTAAGGAAGTTGAAAAGAGAGCCTACGATGATATCCTAGACCAAATCTCCCTCGAAGACTCTGTTCTCCAAAAACTATCCATCCACCTCATTGACCTATCACTCACCCATCCACAACTCATAGATTGGGACCAACCAAGCATCATACATATTGATGAGTTCACATCAGAGGAAGTGCTTCTGAGATTTATGGGAGTTGAAACACCTCACAAGAAAACAAAGCCAGATTCTGCCTATATCTACAAGCTAGATCCCAAGGGGTATTTTGGAGAAAATCCCCAACCTAGTTCTAATACACCCAAAATTGGAACTAATGTGAATCCAGGACTAGCTAAGGTAGCGAAGAGAACCCCTTAGCAAGAAAATCCAGAGCCACAAGCAGAACATGAGGATTTAGCATTGCCTCCTCAAGATAATCAACCAGAGGTGTCTTCCATTCTAATTGAGGATACTAGAGAAGTCAACATCGGTTCTTCAGAGATCCCTAAGCTTGTTCACATTGTTGCATCCCTATCACAAGACCAAGCTGACCTCCTCTTTGAGGTCTTAAGAGAGAATATTGGTCGATTTGCATGGTCATATCAAGACATGCTAGGGCTTGATCCAAAGCTTTTAGTTCATCATCTTGCAGTCGATCCAAAGATCAAGCCCATCAAACAAAAGATTAGAAAAATGCACCCCAATGTGGCATTATTGGTCAAAGTTGAATTAGAAAGAATGTTAGCTGCTAAGGTTATCTGACCTATCGACTACTCAGAGTGGATCTCCAACATGGTCCCCATCACTAAACCTTCTGGTGACATCAGAATTTGCACTGATTTTAGAGATCTTAACAAAGCTTGTCCAAAAGATGATTTTCCCTTGCCCAACATAGATATGATCGTAGATCTTACAGCTAGACATGAAATTTTGTCCCTCATGGATGGATTTTCTGGGTATAATCAGATCAAGATTGCAGAAGAGGATCAGCATAAGGCAGCATTCACTACCCCTTGGGGAACCTTTTGTTACAACATGATGCATTTTGGCCTAAAGAATGCTGGGGCTACCTATCAAAGAGCTATGACAGCCATTTTTCATGATCTCATCCATAGCATTTTGGAGGATTATGTGGATGATATCTTGGTCAAGTCTCATACCTTCATCGATCATCTTGCTGACCTAGAGAAATTCTTTGATAGGTTAGCCCAATATCATCTCATGCTAAATCCCAAGAAGTGTGTCTTTGGGGTCACATCTGGCAAGCTTCTAGGCTTCATAGTTTCTAAATGAGGTATAGAGATCGACCCCAAGAAGGTCAAGGCTATCTTAGACATGCCTCCTCCCCAGACACTGTGACAGCTTCACTCTCTTTAGGGAAAGCTTCAATCTGTTTGGCGCTTCATCTCCCAGCTTGCAGATAAGTGTACACCATTTTCACATTTACTAAAGAAGGATGAGAACTTCAAGTGGGATCCTTTATGTCAGTGTAGCTTCGACTAGCTCAAGCAGTATCTCACCAATCCCCCTATCTTGGTTCCACCAGTTCTTGGTCGCCCCCTGATTTTGTACATATCAGCAATGCCTACTACTCTAAGGGCACTTCTAGCACAGCTCGATGACTACAGCAGAGAAAGAGCCATCTACTACATCAGTAGAACCCTAGTTGGTTATGAACTCAATTACACTCGTATGGAAAAAGCTTGTTTGGTAGTTGTTTTCTCAACTCAAAAGCTTCACCACTACATGCTAAGTCATACCATCCAATTGGTCTCCAAGATTGACCCTCTCAAGTATATGCTCTCTAGAATAGCACTTAAAAGCCATTTGGCCAAATGGGTTATGCTCCTTAGCGAATTTGACATCCAATATGTGGATAGAAAGGCAATCAAAGGGCAAGCTATAGTAGATCACCTAGTTGATGCACCTCTAATAGATGCATATCCTTTGATCACAGAATTTCCAGATGAGCATATCTGCCTAATTGAAGAATAGCCCCCATGGAAGCTTTATTTTGATGGTTCATACACATCTCATGGATCAGGGGCAGGTATATTGTTGGTCACACCTCAAGGAGATTACATTCCAAAAGCTTTTAAGCTACAATTCCCTAGCACCAACAATATAGCTAAATATGAGGCTCCCATAGAAGGATTAAAAATAGCTACAGAATGGAACATTACTGAGTTACAAATCTTTGGTGATTCTTAGCTCATCATCAAGCAAGCCCTAAATGAATATCAAACCAAAGATGAAAAGCTATTACCCTACAAAGAGCTAGTTGATCAGCTAACCCAGCATTTTATAAAGCTTCAATTTAAACAAGTGCCTCAAATATAGAACAAAGTAGCAGATGCTATGGCTACTATAGGCTTGCTCTTGGAAATTCCCCAAGCAGCTACATAGTATGAGTTTTTAGTCGAGCAGCTCCTCACACCTACCTATGCGAATGATGACTCATATCGTGTTTGTATCTTGGTTGGTCCCCAATCCCCTTGGTACCATGAGATTCACACTTATCTTAACGATGGTATCATATCCCCTCATCTCACACATACCCAACATTAGAACCTCATCTGAAAATCATCCCGCTATGTTATCATAGCCAATACCCTATATCATCGAGGTTATCACAATACTCTCTCTCGATGTTTAGACCAAAATGAGGCCGCGATGGTGTTAAAAGAAGTACACTCCAGACTTTGTGGTGCCCACACAAGTGGTATTGTCCTAGTGCGAAAAATCCTTAGAGTAGGCTACTATTGTCCTACCATTGAAGAAGACTCCTGTGACTTTCTTAGAAAGTGTCTCCCATGTCAACAGCATACAAATCTTGTGTACGCTCCAGCACAGGATCTACAGCCTATTGCACCACCTTGGCCTTTCGCTTGGTGGGGCCTTGATCTAGTTGGAACTATCACACCCCTCTCATCTAATGGACATAAATGGATAATAATAGCTACAGACTATTTCACTAAGTTGGTGGAAGCAGTCCCCCAGGTCTCAGCTACAAGAGTTCAGGTCTCCAAGTTCATCTTGTACCACATTGTTTTCCACTTCGGCATCCCATTCTTCACCGACCATGAAGGTAACTTTGAAAATCTCAACATGGAAGAATTATGCACTTCCCTTTGCATCCATCACTACTTTTCTAGCCCATATTTCCCACAAGGTAATGGCCAGGTAGAGGCAACTAACAAAACCCTCCTCAAAATCCTAAAGAAAGTTGTCAATGATTCCAGTCGTGATTGGCACCTACAAATAAATCCAGCCCTATGGGCCTATCAAACCTCCTTTCATACATCCATAGGCACAACTCCATACTCCCTAGTCTATGGTGCCAAAGTGGTACTCCCTATAGAGGTTGAACTTCCCTCCTTGAGCATATCTTTACAAGGGAAAATATCAGATGAAGAATACAGAGTAGCTCGACTCACCCAGCTAGATCTCTTAGACGAGAAGCGACAACAAGCCTATGATCATCTCATAGTCTATCAAACTCATCTCAAAAGGAATTTCAACAAGAAGGTGCTTCCATGAAACTTTTAGCTGGGTGACATGGTCCTCAAAGAAAACATGAAAGTCCAAGCAGATCGAGAAAAGAAAGGCAAGTTTGAACCTACATGGCTTGGTCCTTATGTTGTCACTGCATCCTTTGGCTCCGGCGCCTATCAGTTATCTACACCAGAAGGAGAACTCTTGAATTATCCTACTAACATCATTCATCTCAAGAGGTTCTATGCTTGAAGATCCTTGGTATACCCAGCTTTTGAAAAAATAAAAATAAATAGTAAAGAGAAATAAGCATCCAATGTTGAAAACTTGGCAATTCAAGTGCCTTGGATAGGTACCTTGGTAAAAACTTGGTAATTTAGGCACCTTGTGTACTAAGACTAATCCATTAGCTATCACTATCCTATCCCTCATCCATTCACCCACCATCCCATAAAACACATGCTTGTTCCCTTGGTGTTCCAACCAAATATCCAAAATCTAATGGAGCTTGTAAGTACCTCCTGTACAGCTTGTAAATTTTGTACCTCAGCTTGTAAATCTTGTATCATCCCTTGTATCATACCTTGTATATCTAAATCTTGTCCAAAGCTTGTACCATATTCCAGCTTGTAAATAATCTTGTATCCTAGCTTGTATCCTATCACATGCACACAAAGAATCTCATTTTCACTTAAGCTTTTCGCAAACCATCTACCTATCTGCCTATTACCTATTGCAGACATCCCACCCTTCACAAACATTTCCATCTCACAAAACCCAAACATGAACACAACCTTGTACATTTGTAACATATCTTGGTCTATCAGCTTGTACATCCTTTTTAGATTACTACCATTGTATCTATCCAGCTTTCGTGTCAGTTCCTCCTTGATCAACATCTTGCACACATCGCACAACCCTTAGTTAGCTATTCCAATGCATCCTTTAGCTAGATCTCCTATCACCAAAGTGTTATCCTTTTTAGTTTAGCTTGCCAAATGCATCACTCATCCAGATCCATCAGCTTAGGTGCTCTCTGATAGATCCTTGCAGGATATAGCTTTCCTCATGTTTGATCTTGGTCTGTTAGTACCTCGTCCTACCCATCTCATTGGCAAATGGTTCTATTTTGGATTTTCACTTTCTTTTGATTTGGAATCTTTTGTTTTGGGTCTTGAAGTATCTTTTCCAAGCAATCTCCTTGTTCCCTCCTCAAGATTTCCACGATCGTCCATATCATGGTATGCTGCGAATGGGGCAATCTAAGCGTAAGGTCTTGATCAAGTCTTTTGTTTGTTTTTCTTTGCTGCTTATGGGTTACCTAGTGTTGGTTCCACTCTAATTCTTTCGAGATTCATGTGTGATGCTGGGACAATCCTTGTGTGTTTATTTTGAGTTAGTCTGTCAGTCCTCTGGATAGTTGGTGAAAAGGCCTTGATGTTCTCGGTAACCTTGGCAATTAACCAACAGTCCTATAGCAAATCTAGTGCTCAACTACATGGTGGTACTTCTCTTTGAAGTATCCCCTTGCTCAAAAAGCTTCAATGGATTCCCTTCCTCTCCATTATCCCCCATCCCTATCCAGCACCTACCCTAGCTTATGCATTAGTATCTCTTTGAATCACTCTTTTTGCTTAGCTTTAGGGATCCACAATCCTAGTCTTAGGGATCCACCAATCTAATCAATCCACCAAGCCTCATCTTTCGAGATCCACAATCCTAGTCCTAGGGATCTCCGAAACCCATCTTTCGCCAATTTAACTCTTTGAAATCCTATTGCATTAGCTTTATAATCCCCTCATCCATCTCCCTATCCTGGATTCCTTTTATAGCGCTCTTCTTCTTCATCCTCTGCAATCCCTGAAGTCTTAAGCTTGCTTCCTCTTGTGCCTCTGATTGTCCCTTTATCATTCTCCCATAATGAGAGTTTGAGCTAATTTAGCCTCTTCTCTTAAGCCAGTCTGAGTCTCCTTGCTCATCTCGGATTCTTGTATTTTTCAAGAAGTCATCAAGCCTCATTTCTCTCTCTGCCGCCTTCTTGAGGGGGTATCATCTCTAAGTCTAGTCTCTCCTCTTCTTATTCGAGACTGGGGCAACCTTGTTGCTAAAAACATCTTCCTCGTGTCGTCTTCATTCGAACTTCTTTGAAATAGTGTTGTCTCAAAACTATATCAAAGTTGGGCAAAATGTAGACACCTAAATTTTATTACACCGCTTTGGTAATCCCATTTAGTTATCTCTAAAGGCATCATTAATTAAATTTCTATTTAATTAATCCTTTGCCATCCCCTAGCTGATCAATTTAATTAATCATCTATAGTCCTAATTGATAAATCAAATAACCTATTATTTATCAATTAAATCCTATTCTTATATCTAATTCCAAAATCCTCATTTATCAAATAAATCTATTTGATAAATAAAACTCTCAAATCTAATAACCCCTAACCTATCCTAAATCCCCTTTTTTAGCCTAATCCATCCCATCCACCCATACTAACCAAGCTTAGCCACTAACTCACCCACCCTCATGAATGCCATCCACTTGCAAATCTCTAACATCCCTAATCTAATCCTAAACCCAAGCCTAATCTACCCCCTAATGTTGTCACATTCCCTAAGTAAGCTTAAGACTTTCCTAAACCAAGGAAAGTCAACAATCTCAACTCCCTCCAAAATATCCCAACCACCCAACAATGAATGCTCTTACAAAAGCCATAAAGACTCTTACAAGCCATAATGAAGGGTCTTTATGAAGATATTATCCCTTGAGTCTCCTTTGTTGACTCATTCATCCCCTTTCCTCCATCCACTCACCCTATGACATGTGTCACTCCCTGATTGGTGCTAAACAAGCACAATCCATGTGCTCCCCTTTGAGTGCATCCTAGCCCTCCTTAAGCTTTCATCTTTCCTTCCATCTTAGCCCTCCATCCCTCAAGCCCTTAGCCTATAAATTGAATCCCCTCCCAAGCCATTTCATCACAATCTTGAAGCTAGAGTTATAATGCTAGTTTGAGAAACCAAAGCCCTTAACCATACCCTTATGATGCCAAATTGAGAGCTCACAAAGCTACCAATTTGCCATTTTCCATATCCATTGAATCTAGTTTTGAGAACCTTGAGCATACATACCAAATCTAAGCAAATAGACTCATCCCCAAAGCAAGTGACCATCCTCATTGGGAGAGCCATTCTATAGCTCATATTCTCATTTGAGGGTTTCACTTTGTCTCTCATATATGTTATGGTTTTTATGCTAGTTAATGCTTTTGTTCTTTTAATAGATTAGTATTACTTGCTAACATATTTCTCATATATAGATACATGCTTACTTTGTGAGTTTGATTCCAAAATAGTAAAGGATGCTTTAGATAATGAAGATTGGATTCAAGAAATGAACAAAGAAGTTGACCAAATTGAGAAGAACAAGACTTGGACCTTAGTGCCAAGACCTAAAGACAAAATTGTCATTGGGACAAAGTGGGGTTTTAGGAACAAACTAAATAAGAATGGAGAAGTAATAAGAAACAAGGCAAGACTTGTATGCAAGGGTTATGCTCAAGAAGAAGGAGTTGATTATGGAGAAACTTTTTCTCCTATAGAAATACTTGAAGGAGTTGGAACTCTACTTGCATATTCAAACTACAAGAATTTCAAGATATATCAAATGGATATCAAATCTACATTTTTAAATGGTATACTAGAGGAAGAAGTATACATTGAACATCCTAAAGGATTTGTAGATCCGGAGAAAAGTAACATGATAAGTAAATTGAACAAAGTTCATTATGGATTAAAGCAAGTGCCAAGAGCATGGTATGAAATATTACATAACTATTTGGTGAATATTGGTTCTAAAAGGATAAATGATAATAGTAACCTTCATTTGAAGAATGGTAAGAATAATGAAGTATTTTTATCTAAAATATTTGTTGATGATATTATATTTGGAGGAAGAGAAGCATTATGCAAATCATTAGTTGATGAAATGAAGAAGGAATTTGAAATGTCTATGTTTGGTGAAATCAAATTCTTTGTTGGATTAAAAGTATGTCAAATGAATTTTGGTATTTTCATTACACGATCCAAATACATTATGGAGATACTAAATACTTTTGGTAGGGAAGACTCCAGACTAGTAAGTATACCTATGTCTACAAGACATAAGTTTTCTAAGAATGATGATTCTACTAATGTGAACCAAACCTTAATATGTTTTTTACAATAGACCAGATATTGCTTTACTAGTTGGGATAGTTGCTATATTTTCAGACAATCCTAAGGAGAATCACATGATGGCTATGAAAAGAATAATGAGATATCTAAAAGGTACAAAATACTATGGATTGTATTACAAAAGAAGTGACAGAGTTGAATTGAAGGTGTTTACTAACATAGATTGGGCAGGAAAAATTGATGACAGAAAAATCACTAGTGGTGGTGTGTTCTTTCTAGGAAAGATATTGGTGCCATGGACAAGCAAGAAGTAAAATTATATTTCCCAATCAACAACTGAAGCTGAGTATGTGGCAGTTGTAGTGAATTGTTCGAATATTATGTGGATCAAGCTATTACTCAAAGGAGTAAAAGAAGAGATTACAAATCTAGTGGTCATCTATTGTGATAACACAAGCGTTATCAACATTTCAAAGAATCTAGAGATGCACACTAAGACAAAGCACATTTCTATCAAGTATCACTACTTGAGGGAATTAGTTCAAGACAAAGAAGTAAAGATAGAATATACAAATACCAGGGAACAGATTGCTGACATATTCACAAAACCCTTACCTAAACATGCTCATGAATATCTTAGAGGTAAATTAGGGGTAATTCTCCTAACCAAAGCTAATTAAGGAGACCAGGTGCGATGCATCACATGTGCTAATCAGCATATCCTACACACTAATGCCATATAGCTCTACTTTGGGATATGCCTGAGGTAGATAAATTACCATAGTATAATAGATCAGTCATAAACATATGATGGATACTAGCCAAACATATAGAATCTACACAATATAGATGTATGAAGAGTTTAAATCTCAAATAGTTAAATGTCTTTGGCATTGTTGTCAAAGAGGGAGAATATATTGATGGAGCAATATACAAAAGGTAGATATACATTAGAGAAGAAGTATATGAATATAGAAATGAGACTACTATCTCAAAGGGAGAAGAATACTAAAGTAGGGAAGATTACTACACTCAAAGAGTTACTGCAAAGAGGGAGAAATTTTTTTCGAGAGAGAAATTCAAAAAAGAGAATCAGAGTGAAATCTTTTGGATTTATGGTAACAAGTGGTATTTCTACATAATGAGATGTTATTGAGAATGTAAATATGCTTCCATCAATGACAAAGAGGGAGATTGTTGGAAACTTACAATTAGAACAATTTTTGTTTTGTCATTGATGTCAAATCTATGGATAAGATATATTGCTACCTAATCTAAATGTCATATCTATTTAGATTGATGAAGAGGATTTGAGAAGTTTCTCATAACAATAGCACCTAGAGGAAAATTTGAGTTATGAAAAGTGGGTTACAATTGACATTTGATTAGATAGACTTTGATAAAGCAAAGTGATTATTTATTTCAAGAAAGCTAAGCCAAGCTAAGAAATAGAGTAAAACACTAAGGAGCTACAATTAGTGTCAAGAAAATTTAGTGTTGATTGAGTGTTAGTATTGACTAAGTATGATAGTTGATGCCAAGCTAGAAAGCTTTATAGTGATTGAGTAATTTAGTGATGACCGAGTGTTAGGAATTTACAGATTGTCAAGTAACAATATGAGAATAAATTCAAGGAAATTGTGAGATCAATCTAACATAGTTGATTTCTTGAGATATGTAAACCATGTTGAAGATGATAATGATAAGTTGGATCATTAAATTCAAGGAAAGGATTAAGTAAAGACCTAATAGATGAATTATATAGAAGTTTCTATAGGAAGATCAAGAATATGGATAGATACAATAAATTGTGTTAAACTTAATTGTAAACCTTAAGCTCTATGGTGGTTGTATAAAATGGTAAAGAAAGAATTTCCTATTTAAAGAGATACAGAGTTGAACAAATAGTGATGTGTGTGTATAGATGCAAGTGTATGCAAGAGACATATACAGAAGAAGGTTAATCAAAAGTGCACAAGTGTGAGTGAATGTGAAGTAGAGAATAAAGCTTGTAGAAGATGATGCTGATGTTGATAAGAGAATCTAAGCAAAAGGCTCAAGTGTTGTTGAGAAGAGAAGGTTGATTTCTGGAAGGATTTCCAAGTGAATCAAGATCAAAGATGACAGTGAAGAACTTATCAGTGACTGGACACAAGAACCAAACAAATATTTGAACCTATAAAAGTGAGATGTAATCAGATAGATCAAAATCTATTATTTTCTTTCTAATCATTGTAAATAGTTTGTATTGAAATCCTTTTAATAGAGGTTTACCTAATAGTCATTTTAAGACTTAAAATTATGTGTAAATCCTTTAACTAGGTAAAATTTTAAATGGAATGATCAAAGTCCTCTAATAAGGCCACTCCTAACAGGGTGATTAAATCCTTTAACAAGGTCACATTTAATAGTATATATTGTAACCTTTAATAGGGTTGGCTCCTAATAGGGCTCACTTTGAAAGAGTGAAAAAGACTAACATGTTGTTGGTGGTTTTTCCCAAATTGGGTTTCCATGTAAAAATTCTAGTGTCAAATATGTGATGAATTCTTTATATGTTTTACAATTGATGATGTTTTCATTATGCAAAGAAAGTTATTCTTAAGATGGTATTTTGAGTAGAGGCCAAGAAATAGCAAGATTAACATTACATTGAGTGTTTATTTTATTGTTGAAGTGGTACATAAAGACCTTGTGTAACTAATTCATCCCCCTACTCTTGGTTATTCTAAATATTTCGAACATATTTTAGGTATTAGATATGATCAATTACATTATCTAGACAATCACAATATACCTCCTACCCCAACTATGACTACTGATCATATGAGGGAAAATAAAAAACATAATAACTTGATGATAGAGATTAATTCCTCTCTTATTCACATTGATTTTGATGATATCAAATACTATGACATTGAAAAATATATGTGGGATAAGATAACACTTTTTAATGGTGGAGATCAAAATGTTTAGAACAAAAGATGAAAGCCTAAGAGTGAAATATGATGACATAAGGTTGAAAGTAGGAGGGAACATTTCTCAGTATAGTAACTAAATCAAGGAAGTAGTTAGTACTATTAAAGCTACTAGAGGATTCATAAGTAATGAAGAAGTTGCAAGTAAAGTATTGAGAACCTTTTTACCTATTTATGCTATTATATTTTCTTCCATTCATGAATTCAAAGATATGTCTGGTAATGTCATTACTCTTGATGTTTTGAAAGGTAGATTGACTACTTTTGAGTTGAGTGACTTTGATAACAATATTCCTAAAATATAAAATTCTTTCAAGTCATATTTAACTATTAGAACTTTAAGGTAAGATAAGAATAGAAAAGGTGAGAGTGACTATGACTTGGATGAGAAAGATGATGAAGATCTTGAAGTATTGTTGGCTAGGAGAGCACTGAGAGGAAAAGGAAAATGCAAAGGTAAAATATCCTTGATATGTTTCAAATGTAATGAAGTTGGTCATTTTGCATCTATATATCCTAACAAGAGTAAGAGTGACAATAAAGGAAAGAGGGAGAACAAGTACTAAAGGAACAAAGACTAAAAAGACAAAGGAAAAAAATTATGTTAGATTACTAAGGAAGAACACATTGAGTTAGAATCTGATGATGAAAATGAAGGTGGGGAAGTTGTGTATGTTGTTATGAAAGAAAACTCTAAGGAGGAAAGGTATGATGGAGAAAATTTCCTTATATATCATGTTATCAAAAACTTATACTTGGAGTATTCATAGTGGTTGTTCACATCACATGACTGGTGATATTGATAATTTTGATAAGTTATAAAAGTATGATGGTAGATTTGTAAAGCTTGTAAATGATGTTCTATGTCCTATTAAAGGTAGAGATTCACTAATGTTGAAATGAAAAGATTAAATGTGATGATGCCTATTAGATTCAAGGTCTAAAATACAATTTGTTGAGTGTTGCATAGTTGAGCAACACATGTCACCAATCAAAATTCAAGAAAAGGAAGGTGAAAATATTTAATAGTGATAGAAAACTGATTGGAACTAGAGATCAAAAAAGTGGTAACTTATTTTACCTAGATCTTGCCACTAATGCATGTTTTCTTGTTATATTTGATGATGTTTGGTTATGGCATAAGAAACTTTTTCATGTGAACATTGATAATATGATTAAAGTGAGTAAATGAAGAAAAGTAAGGGGTTTACCAAGTTTGCATAAACCTATGTTGACAATTTAACTAGGTTAGACATTTTGATGTTATCATTTATGGAATCATATTAGTCATAAAAAATGATCAGATCATGAAGATGAAGTTATGGCATGTATACTTAGAAAATTGTCTAAGTGTCATACAATTTATCTGGTAGAACAAATAAAGTTTTGATTAGCAAGATTCACAGGCTTATCATAGACATGTGCATAGTTACATACAACTACTTGGCACTATGAAGATGATGTATGTGAGTACATAGGATTCTACAAATTATACAGACATAGTTATGGTCAGATTACTAGTTACAATAGTATTTAGGCATAAAAGTGCATGATAAATATATGAGTATTTTTTGTTAAGATATTATTTTATTTTAAAAATAATTACTTAACTAATTAGGAATGACATCCTAGATGTCAACCCTAAGAGGTAAAAATTTAATTTTGTACTTTATAAAAGTGTATAAAGGCATGGAGGCTAACTAGAAAAATAATTGTAAATTAGCAAGGCATAAAGGAAATATTATGAATACAAAGTTAAATGCGTAATCAAGTAATGTAATGTGATATTGATGTAATTCTATATGATGTGAGTTCTACTGTATGATTAGAGGGATGTCAATTTTGTGAGCAGCAAAGTTAGTATCAGATATTGAAGTTATTAGCAAATGTGAAAAGAGGTTTTTGTATCTATCTCTTTGTATTGAAGGAACTATATTGTACATTGCATATTTGGGTAGTGGGCTCATCATGTATACATTTTGTACTTGTATATAACAACTCATAACAAGGTTGAGGCATCTAAGAAGGGCTAGTCCTCTAACAAGGATTGAGACACTATATGAATATAATAGACTCCTAGCAAAGTCAATATCTTTCACAAGATACTTTTGATTAGTGGATCATTTTGTAGGTACTATCCCCATCGAGGTTTTCCCTTGGCCAGGGTTTCCCTAGTTACAAAAATATGATGTTATGATTTCTCTTATTGTATGGTTATGTTTATTGTTATCATAGTTAGTTTACTTTCTTATGCATGTTATAAAGTTCTTAAGGATATCCAGTTTTGTGCTAAAGTTTGTAAAATATTGATTCATCCTCCCCCCCCCCCCCCCCCCCCGCCCCTCTTAGTTTTTCCTATTTCTAACAATTGGTATTAACGAATAATTACTCAAAAGAATTTTAATAGCTTGAGTAAGATCCCTATGGATATGGAATAGTTACAGAAGAACCTAGAAGAAGATCTTGAGCAGATGGATATTCTTACTAAAGAAAGTGATTATTTAAAATAAATAATGAAGATGAAAAGTAGCACATTGCAAAGTTGAAAGATAGGATAGATCATCTTAAATACAAGAAAGGCCCTAAATATTAGATCAAGGAAATGGTGAATTTTCCAAACTAAAAAAAGAAATTGAAATCCTAAAGCATGAACTTAAGATTATAGATCTAAAATTGAGCGTGAAAAATGATGATAATAAAATTGAATCAGATTTGAAGTCTTAGAATGCACATATGAGATTCAATCTTACCAAAGTGACATCTAAGCTTGAGTCTACTAAGCTATAGTAAGCAACAACTTTGAAAATTTATATTCTAGCAGTGAGAACATTAATGAATAGATATATTTTCAAAGACCTTATGATAAGATCAGTCTTGGATATTTCATTAGAGAAAAGTCAACTAATAAATATTAAGGTAGAAAAGAACCTAATTCTAAAATTCATCAACCTATACAAGATAAAGAAGATCTGAATAAGATTGAGTCAAATCAAACTAATAATGGACCTAAGGAGGTTGAGCAAGTCAAGAAACCTGAACAAGTTGATGAACCTAAGCAACTTGAGAAAGTTGAATTTCCTAAAGAAGTGAGATATGAATTCAAAGGAAGATGTTATGCATGTAATAAATTTGGACATATGAAAAGGCACTGTAAGGGTAATTCATTTAAACTAGTTATTGGTTTTTATTATTATAATTGTCATGGTTTTGGTCAAAGAGAAACAAATTGTAAGAAACCTAAATTTGATAATAATAATAGAAACAATAAAATATTTAGAGAAACTAACTTTGTGGGAAGAAAATATAATGAAGGAAATAATGGAACAAGGAACAACATTTTATGTTGCAAGTGCAATAACTTTGGACACAATGCTAGAAATTGCAGAGCACCTATTAACTAATTTGAACCCAAATTTGGAAATAATGCAGCAGTATGCCAGTTATGTAATGAATTTGGTCATAGATCAAGATTTTGTGAAATGGACATAAGGAACAATGTGAGGAATCCAAACATCAAAAGGAACATGAATAGAAATACCAAAAAAAATGATAACAACAGTGGTAGAAAGATAGTATAAGAGAACATGTACAAGAATTTAAAGAAGTATTTGTCAAAGCCAAAGATCCATAATGTTCACATGTGGCTTTAGAAGAATAGTCAAATGTAGCACCTGAAGGTGGATTGGAGTCAACAATTGTATTTGATTCATCTTATTTGAATTAAGTGCCTTTTTTTAAAGAACGAACATGCAAAAGATAGAAGCGATGTTAGAGAGAAATTTAGAGTGTGTAAAGTTAGTATGAGGTAGTACATGATGTTGTAGAGATATGGTTAAGTTTGAAAATTATTTTAAGATCATATGTGGTTATACAAAGTAAAAAAAGTTATTGGTAAAGAATAAATAGCTTTTTTTGGATTGCATACTTATGCAATTAATGAAATTGGTAAGTGCACAGTATTAAAGGATAAAAATTGAGATATTGAGTATCATTCCAATATGTGACAAGTTTGGGAGAAAATTGATAATGAATCCAATGAAATCAAGGTAGAATTAAATAAAAATTTTCCAACAAACCCTATTTCTACAAATTTGAGGTATTTTATAGATCTCTAAAGTTTAAATTGTGAATTTGAGTTCAAAATCTATAGTAGACATGGATAGAATTTTAATTCACAATGTTGAGGATGAGTCAAAACCTAAGATAAAGATAAATCATATACAAACCCTAGAAGAAGACCCTATGACAACATTTTTTGTTATCCCAGATGGAGTTTTGTATTTAGAAAATATTGGTAGTTAATTTAAAAGTAAATGTGAGAATGTAGGAGAAGGAAGTATAACTAAGGAGTTTGACCTAATTTACAATCAAGACATGAGCTTTAAGAGTGGATATGAGAACCTAGAACAAAATGAGTTGATTAAGCTCCTATTTTTACATGATTTTGATAATGAGGATTAGGAGAAGGTGATGTTGAGAAAAATTCATGGATAGTTCTAGTTAGGAGAGACTGTGTTAGATATATCAGCTAACCTAATTCATGGAGTTACTAAACTATGAAATGAAGTTTTAATTATAGTAAATGAAAAGAATGTAAAGAAATTTGTGATACATAATACTAAGCTTACATAGAACTGAAAGGAATTGTAATCAGTAAGATTACATAGAATGATGTAAGCTTCATATGTAGAATCATGTTATCAAGGCTTTATGTCAGCTCTAGAGAGGATTACATGGTAGTAGGATTCATCCATGTAGCTTAAGATGTGTGTTGAAGGAGTAAAGGTGAATATGTGTGAAATATTGAGAGCGTAGTTGATAGAGAACCTAAAAAGGATAAAGAAAGTTAAGAACAACCAATTAATATTTAGATCACTAATTACTTACATTTTTTCCACTTGATTAAGAGATTTCCATTCTTAGATCTATGACTAAGTTTCTTAAAAATGACAAGTGTATTGTTGAGAAGATAACTGACTTGTATAAAAGATATCCTATTGACAAGATTGAGAGTAGTGTGGATCTAGTTGTGAAGACCTTTCAAGCAAAAATGAAGTAGAGGTATAGGATTCCACCCTTAGTTGTAAGGTTGACACTAACTTTACCTACATTGGGCTAGTTGAACCAAGAATGTTAGATGTAGAGCCTCTCAATTATGAGGCCACTAAGGAACAAGTTGAAGGCTATGTGGAAGTTATATTGAAATTAGAAAGAGATGAAGAATTCAATAGATTTGGAACCTTTGAGGAGATCATGCAAATGACTAATCAATCTCATCTTGAGAATTCATCAAAGAAGAAGGTAGAGGAAACCATGAAGAAGATCATGGAGGAAGCCCAAATGACCCTTGATGAGGTAGTAGTAGTAAGACATAGAGTAGCTAGAATGAAGCATAGTGGACAACAAGGTATCATGTATGTACCACCACTTGAAGTAACAAGACAATTAGAAGGTGTTACATTTGTAGTACCATCAGCATAAACACCTATTGCACCTTATGCAGTAGTTTCACAAGTACAACCACAAGCCATACCTTCTATTACACTTGTATAAGAAGAAGAAGCATAAGTTGTTGAGGTAATAAATTCAACTACATTAGGAAAGATTAAGTAGGACCCAACAAAACCTCAAAAACATAAAAGAGTAAAGAAAATGGTAGTTGGGCTAGGAAAGAGAAAAAAAGTCTTATGACCTTTGAGGGAAATAAAATGCAAGGTTGGTAGAGACACTTGAGAAAGAAGAGGAAATTGAGTTAGAAAAGGCAGAAAAAGGACAATCAAAGAGTGTTCAATCAAAGGAAGAAAGGCTTGGAAGCCTAAAATTGAGAAAGTGAATTGTATAATCATTGAAGGTAATTTTGTGCAATTAAAAAAATATGACCACTTATACATTGGTATTGAGAGATTAGAGATTGAGAATGTTGTTGTTAGACATATGATCCTATCTAATAAGAAATTTGAATATATTCAAGGTCAAGATCCTAAAGACCTATATGAAAGATTAAAAATTAGAAAGAGGACACTAATTGATGAAGATAAGAATATTAGAGAAAATATAATGAGGAAATTGTGTGAAGTTAAGAATAATGAACACATTGAAAGTATAGTGAAAAGGATTGAGACCCTACTAGGAAACAAGAGAAGAGCATTTTTTATAATGGGAGGATATTATGAAGAAGTGAATAAGGAAACTAAGAAAGCTATTATAAATGCATGACCTCCACATAAAGCCAAAAAGCCCCTACTAAGGAACAAGAGAAGAGAATTTTTTATAATGGGAGGAAATTATGAAGAAGAAAACAAGGAAACTAAGAAAGTTATTATAAAATTAATGATCTCCACATCAAGCCAAAAATAGGGAGCAGTGGCAGTAGTAATAGTATCAAAACCAGCACCACAAGTCACTATTAGTATTGATACTATGCAAGTGGATAGTACAAGAATTACTTTAGACACTGTAGGGGGGCCATTTAAATATTTTGGTACAAATTTTGACAATTTGGACATCTACATGAGTTCAAAAGATGATTGTAATGCCCCGCCAAGGGATCCAAAGAATTAACCTAGAATTTCACTAAGTCTGGTAACATTTTTTTTTTTTTCTTTAGAAATTACATGAAATTAAATACCACATACAACTTATTCACAATAACAGAAGCAATAGCAAAGTCCATCTAAAGAATAAACATAACATACACAACAGATTACATTCTTTAAGATCCCTTAACGTTGAATTACATACATGAATCTATCTAGTACAACAACCACATGAAATAATAATGATAAGTCCAATGTTCATACATTACATTTCCAAATGCTCAATCATCCACTGCACATGACACAGGGTATGACAAGCTCAAAGAATATACATATGTAAAATAAGGTACATCATCCTATTCTCATCCATGATACATCAAAGTAAAGATAATCACATGATACATCATCATAGAAGACATTTACATCCATCATAAAGATCAAACAAAATAAACTAAGTGTTCGGTTCCTCCTAACCGTTAATAGCATCATTAGACCATCGTGGGCCCTAGCCATCCCTCTGTGCGTGACATCCCAAAACACCAAAGAGATCATCGATATTAACATAATAGGAATGTCACTCCTAACATATACAACATCATATGTAGAAAGTAATCTAACATGCAAATATAAGCATAAGATAACATCATCTAACATATGCTAATCATCAATGAAAGGATACATATCCACCATCACGAAGGACGCATCAGCCACGATGTCTCAATGAATCTCAAATGATAAGAGTGGAAAATATGCTACCACCCGACCACGTGGTACCTAAGTGGTCCACTCCCACCGTGCTGAGGAGATAATCTCAAGTCCCAAATAGGCTATCCATAACACATAGCACAAATCTCTATAGTCTAGGAATCCTAAAAGTATACTAACTCAAGGTTCCAATCACAAAATAGACATCTACTTCCTAGAGGCACACAATGACATGTAGGCAAGCAGGAAAGTGTCATCGCATTTATCTCGTACAAGTTACCCTGGCAGTTAGCTAAACTCCACGGGTCCATACAGATCTCATGCGGCCACTAGTATCCTTTCATACTGACAAAGCATACTATGGAATGCAAGGTCGCAACCATGCATTCTCACTACTCCCATCCTAGCCTGTACAAGCACTCAAGGCATGGGCGAGAACAAAAACTCTTATCTTTTTAAGTTCATTCAGTTAGTATTAGGTGTGAATGTTATCACTTATTAATCCAACTTACAATGAGTTACCCTAGCAGCCTTTTAGGGCCCCGGCCCCCATTGCAAGCCACTTTCTGACACTACATGCAGATATCCTACCCTAATGCTCATGGTATCATAAATCATCAAGATCACCAAAGAAAATTCATAATAAAATCATCAAATATCCACAATAAGAATCATCAAATATGCATAAAAGCATCAAATCTCCATGAGCAAGTATCCATAGAAAATCATGACCACAATAGCTCTCTATTAGCAACTGAAGTATCATTGATAATCAAAGTATCCATTGGTTCTCAATAACCAAAATATATCTCAAAATAAATCACCATAATCATTGGTTCTCAACAAACAACCAAGAATATCTCAAAATCATACTGATCGAAGACTCTAAAATGGTTGAGTCAAACATGTCACAACATGACATCATCAAGAATAAATCTACATTTTAGTCCCATCATGGTGAGTAGAAAGTAATCCAAGGATAACTGATCGATGACTCAAAAATGATTAGCTCAAGTGTCTCATACGCATACATCTCAGCTTCACACATGAAGACTGATGAACAATAACAATCAGTAAATACAAACATTTCATAGAGCATACAATCACATTACCATGGTTGGACTTATAAAGATCGAGACCAAATAAGATCAACATGCCAACACATCTCATAACCCCCGAGCCTCTGGTAACAACCTAAGACTGGTCAACACTAATCAACCCAAAAATCCAAAACAAGAAGCATAAAGAATACACGATGCAAACACATGTTTTGGTTTTGCTATCTTACATAGTTGAATCAAGTGTAGAGGTTTCCAATTTTCTGTTTGGAAGTATATTTTCAAGTGTCTCAAGTTTCATCATTTGACCTACAAGTCAACCCGTTTGTTCCCCGATAACATTATCCTTCCATTAATAAGAATTACATTTAAAGAATAACTTAAGGATAAATATTCACTAAACTGATCATCATTGACCTTTAATTAAATTGTTCTCTTATTTAACCATGATCCAAATTCTAATTGATTAACCTTTCAACTTTTCTAAGATCATTATTCGTTATATTATAAGAGGACCAATTATCATTCTTCGAATAAGAGATTATAACTTTATTTATCTCAATCCATTAACATAGGTACACCACCCATGACCTATTAACATCTTTTTAATTTTCAATTAGAAACTTAATTAAGTATTACTAAAGTTTGAGTCTTTGAAATTAATCGTCACCATCGTTGACAACCATACAATATCTAAAGTCATAATTCAAATCATAAGAATAAGACCTATCAACTTCAGTATAGATAATCTACAATCTCGTTAAAAGAATTATATCAAATAAATCTCTATTACATAACTTAATTATTAACTAAATCTAATTAACTCTCATTAATTGATTTAATTAATAATTGTATAACCATAGGAACGTTCTAATTAACATCAGTTGACTAATAACTAACTAGAATTCTGTAAGTTAAAAGTTAACTATAATTCAATAGTCAAATAATCATATTAATAATTCAATAATAATAACTTGTTAATATTTAATGATAAGCTATATTGAGAATCTTATTATTAAATCTTTAATGATCACATACATCACTTTGCAACAATGTTCTCATTTATATTTTAATAATAACAAGTTATAATAAATCTTTAATACCAGGTATTATTATCTCAAATAAGTTTTCCCTATGTACGTTGATTCAGTTAACTAATAATCCTCCAAATTATTAACCAATTTAATTTGA
The DNA here is from genome assembly GCA_028749045.1 of Cupressus sempervirens. Lineage (NCBI taxonomy): Eukaryota > Viridiplantae > Streptophyta > Pinopsida > Cupressales > Cupressaceae > Cupressus > Cupressus sempervirens. The sequence goes on along the minus strand of CM053789.1, from coordinate 220,341,203 downwards.
TTAATATCTTTTACAGTACTTCGATCATTAACTAATCTCTTTTAGAGTAACTCTGTTCGTATTAGTTGATAACTATTTAAACTATTTATACTATTATTTATTAATAGTTTGTTAGACCCAACAAATATTAATAAATAATAAACTTATCACAACTATCAATAATCAATCTAGAGAACTTTTACATAGAACTTCATTAGCTAACTTTTAATACCATTAAGGTATTCAAACGTATTAACCAATAACATAATAATTCAATCTAAATCCAATATCATTTAAAAAATTTAAATTTAAATCAACATAATATAACTTATCATCTTACAATTATTTAATCAATATTAAAATCAACTATTAGACTCCATTTTTTAATTGTTCTAATAATATTTTGTCTATACAAAAGTTGTTTGAAAAAGATCCCTATTACAAACCAATAAGACTCATTGTAGATTTTAACATGAATAATTTTCAAATTCTTAGCATTATCATCTTCATTAAACAACTCTAAAATTGTTTAATATATATTAAATAGTATTCAATATACATTATAAAAATTCCACTATATAAACTATATTAAAATCTCTTTTCTTTTAATCCATTTACTTAGATTGACTAATAATTAACTACACTTCTTCTACTATTAACTAATCTTAATTAAATTTGATTTAATTAGATTAGATAATAGACCATATAAAACTAATGCATATTAATAAAATTCTAATAAGGGAAGATTGCAATAATATCTTTAATTCATTAAATAATTTTCAATAGATTATCTCTAATCAAATTTGTTGATAACTATTTAAACCATTATTTATTAATAGTTTGTTAGATTTAACAAACATTAATAAATAATAAACTCATCAAACTATATTTTCATAAGCCCCATTAGTTATTATTTAACTAACCTTTAAGGCATATCAATAATTCAAATCGTAGCTATGTTATAACAATGTTATAATGTAACTATGACTCCTTGTCAATATAATAATTCTTATTTAAATCTAAATCCAATATCATTAAAATTTGAGTCTCTTAATAATCATCATTAAACACTTTTACCACCCCTTAACTATATATTAAATAGTATTTAATATACATTAAATAATTAATATTAAAAGTCATCCATTCTCTATTGAATTCAATATCTCTATCCATCAGCTCCATCCACAAACTTTCCATTAAAATCTTCATTAATTCATTTAGAACATTTTTATTAGTCTTTAGACTAATTAAATAATTATTAAGTTCTAATTATATTACTTTGATATATTATTTTTGTGAAGTTTAAGCATAAAGAACTCTTCGTTATGGGAAATGAAGAGACATTCGTTCTTGAATAAAATAGTCTCAGTACGACGGCCATATCTCCCTAATGAATCATTGGATCGAGCTGAAATTTAAATATGTTGGAGAGGCCAAGTTGCGCTGATTCTGACTGGAGCGATCGAATAAATTCGATCCCGATAAAAAGTTATAAATGATTGAATTTGGGTCTATCCAAGAGGCAGCAACAGGACAATTTGTGATGAATTAAGAATTTCTTCTAAAAATAATTGTTCTCTAAATTTAACCATAAAATGGTTTGTTCATATGCATCTAAAAATATAATTGATAGAAAGATTACGTGTAATCATTCGAATTTTCACCATAAAATTTTTATTTTAATTCCAAATCTTGTCTATCTAATTTCACAATATAAATTCAAGCCCAAACTCGATTAAGATCTAATTATTTCTCCTTAATTAGATCTAAGATTTTTTTATTATTTTCTTCTCAACCAAATAAAATATTTTGATTCCAATTTCAAATAGTAGATTTAATCATAGAGAGTATTCAGACACATAAAACAGATATGATGAAGACAGGAAGAGAAAGAGTGCAAAGGAAATATGAGAATATCACGAGTGCACCTGGACACTGATGTTAATTTGTCATGCCTCAGAAGTCCATAGAAAATCTCTTCCTTCTCCATCATTCGCAATTCTTCCAAGAATCCAAGCCGATCGAATCCTCGAAGTGATTAGAAGTGCTAGAAGGAGCATAAAAGCAAGTAGAAAATATATGAGCACATGGATCTTTTTTCATGCATGTAAGCTTTGAGGCTTCCATTTTTTTGCCTGTAACTCATGGCTTCCATTAAGCTTGTAGCTTGCATTAAACTTGTAGCTTCCATTAAGTTTTTCTTTTAAGCTTCTATGAATGCCTGAATATCAAAAGCTCTCAAGAAACTTTTGGAATGCTTCTTGAAACCGCTGAAAGGTGTCACCAACTAAGCATGAGTCTTTTCCAATTCTTTTTTTTGATGAGCCATAAAATTGTAGACACCTTGTGTTTAATTGATGCACTAACCCCTATGTTGTTGACACATGTTAATTCTCATGCAAGCTTATAACTCCAATTTACTTTACTCTTTCCAATTTTAATTTATTTATTTATTAAGTTTCATGCACTAACTTTAATATCTCCACTTTTCAATCTTAATATATTTATATTTTAATCATATGAGATTTAGAATCTTTTAATAATTTAAAATATATTTTTCACTTTTAAATTTTATTTTCCAAAACTTTATTGCTAAAATATTTATTAGCTTTAATAATAATATTATTTAGTCATCTATTTAAAAATGAGCTCCAAATATATTATTATTAAAATAAATATTGTCACATTCTAAATTTAATATTATAACTTTTATCTTCCAATTTAATTATTTTATTTAATTAATTTTTCAATTAATTAAATAAAATAAATTAAAAAATAGCATATTAATTTTCTATTAAATTAAACCATTAACTAAATCTTTTAATTAGGCTTAATTAATAGAAAATACTCCAAATACTCACAAAGGTAAAAATACGAAAAACCAATCATAGCCAATATACATACAAATTAAACTAAGGAGTTTATATCACGAATTACATCATCTGACGCATTCGGAGAGTACTCAACTTAGATACTTGTCCTAATTTTTCAATTAGAACAAATGGCTTAAAAGGTTGGGATTTGGACTTGAGAATTTATCTCCCCTCTCTTATCATTGAGATAATGTGATAGGGTACGCTCATCCTGGCAATTCAGAGAAGTCGATACCTGGTACTTGCAACCTGCATAAAAATCATGCATGTACAAGCACAATATATACTAAACTAAACAGGCAATGGCAGGAAGTGGTGCATCGTGTAGATCCCGACTAGCAGGCGACTACAACTCCCTTCCTTAACCACATCAAATACACCATACAAAAGCAAACACACAAAGAAAACACGCACACCATACATATGCAAGTATGGGGTAAGTATCCATAAGAAAACACATATGATAATAAATCATCATTAATAACTGCAAACACTGAAAATAATCATCATACATACATGAAATGTAGAGTCTAAGTAATCTCATCACATATCAACTGAATCCATAGCACAATATCTGATAATCTCATAATAATGTTACTAACCATCAATATGAAACTAGCTCTAAAATAGTTCAGCAATGATAACAAAATGCAAACCAGGGGCAGGCACTACAATGAGGAAGAGAAACATAGCAAGGAACAAGTAGAAGAAAGAAAGAAAGAAGTAGAGAAAAAGAAGAGATTAGAAGTAAGGAGGATAAAAGAAGAAGAAAAGAAAATAAAGGAAGAAGAAAAGAATAGAAGAAGAGAAGAAAGAAAAGATGAGGAGAAGAGGAGAGTAGAAGAAGAGAAGAGAAGAGAAGAATAAAAGATGAAAGAAGAAGAGGAGAAAAAGAAAGAAGAAAGAACAATAAATAAATAAGAAAGAGGAGGAAAGAAAGAAGAAAGAAGAAGAGGATAAGAAGATTGTAGAAGAAAAAAAGAAAAAGAAGGAAGAAGAAAATAAGTCAAGTGTACCTATCTCTTCTAGGACACCCCTTACACTATCAGTCCTTACAAGATCAGATGAAAATGATCATATAGATTTGATCTCAATACTTAGCAAGATTATTAGGAAGAATAAGAAAGTGAAGAGTCTACATAGTTCACAGATGGAAGTTACATATAGGATACAGAATACCATATCAATGCAGATAATAGAGGTAGATCCATCAGACAAAAAAGGTATTAAATCAAGATTTTGATACTCAATTTACTACCTTCTCAGATATAGCAGTTGTAAGATCTCAAACTCTACATGATGCAGAGATATTTAGGAAACTTTGTGACAATATAAGAGGAGATTCTTGATGAAAAGGTTAAGTAACTAAGATAGTGTCTAACAAAAGGAAAATCTATATATGGGAACTATGCTTGAACACACACACTTATCAAGGATATATCAGATGATTTGAGTACCAAATTTAGTGAGTTAGAGGCACTTGGAAATGAAGTATAGAATCCCTCAGCTAAGATCATTGATCATGAGAGTAGAATTAGAAAAACTAATGATGACATCAAGGTTTTTGGGGCTACAGAAGGAGGTAAAGTTTAAGAGATTTCTTTTCTAAGGGAACACCATATATTGAAGATTGATCTTGTACATAGACAACTACAAGAATGCTTGGCAGTGAAGGCATCTTATAACAAGTTTGCCTATACATATTTAGATGCAGTAGAGATAGCATCCTATGCTCTATGTGAAATTTTGAGTGTGGCAGATGTAGTGGCAAACAAATAGAACATGGAGTTCATGTTGAAGCAAAATTTTGACGATTATATCTTATAGATCACTAGCCAAAAGAAACCTTGAAAGTAATGCAATAAAATTTTGACTTGTATATAAGTTTTGACACCTTTGTCATTGATGTCAAAGGGCGACTGATAAGGAAAATTGTATATATAGATATAAGTAAAGGTGAATAATATAGAAGTCATAATAGAAGTCAAAATTATAATCAAAGGGGGAGTTATAATGTAATTGTGAGATATAAGAGAAGTTAGTAAATATGTAATGGTCCACAGTTTTTGGAATTTTGAAATTTTGTCAAGGCCAATTTTGAGAAGTTCTTGTTTGTGGGACTTAGCTAATTTTTCCTATGTTTCCATCAATGTCAAAGGAGGAGATTGTTGAAAATTTGTCTAGGTTAGAAATTTTGATATTTTAATTTATGGAAACATATTAGTCATATAAAATGGGCAGATCATAAAGATGAAGTTATGGCATGTATACTTAGAAAATTATTTAAGTTTCATATAGTTTATCTAGCAGAGTAGATAGAGTTTTGATTGGAGAGATTCATAGGCTTATCATATACCTGTGTGAAGTTAGGTATGGATATTTAACACTATGATGATGACGTATGTGAGTTCCCAAGATATTATGGATTGTACAGACAGAGTTATGGCCAAGTTACTAGTTACAGCAATATTCAGGTAGAATAAAGCATGATAAAGACATGAGAATTTTGCATTAAGGAATGATTTTATTTATGAGATAAATACTTAAATAATTAGGGATGACATCCTATATGTTAAGCCTAAGAAGGGAAAAGATAATTTTTTACTTTGTAAAGTGTATAAAGGCATGAAGGCCGACTAGGGAGACCATTGTAAATTATCAAGGTAGAAAGGAAAGATTGTTAATGTGAAGTTAAGAGTATAATGAAGTAATATAATGCTTTATGATACAAATTTTGATGTATGATCAGAGGAATGCAAATTTTGTGAGCAGCAAAGGCAGTGTTAGATATTCAAGATATCAACAAAAGTAAAAAGAGGTTTTTGCATCGATCTCTTTGTATTAAAGGAACTATATTGTACATTGCATTTTTGGATAGTGGGCTCATCTTGCATACATTTTTTGTTTGTATATAACAACTCCTAAGAGGTTTGGGGATTCTAACAAGGCCTAGTTCTCTAACAAGGATCAAGACACTATACAGATGTAATAGACTCCTAATAGGGTCAATATCTTTCACAATATACTTTTGATTAGTAAATCATTTTGTGGGTACCATCCCCACTAGGGCTTTCCCTTGACCATGTTTTCCATAGTTAAAAAAATATAGTGTGATGAGTTCTCTTATTCCATGGTTATATTTATTGTTCAACACATTAGATTACTTTCTTCTACATATTGTAAAGTTGTTAAAGATATCTAGTTTTGGGCTAAAGTTTGTGAAATACTAATTCAACCCCCCCACTCCCCCCCACCCCCCTGCCCACCTCTCAGTATTTCCTATTTCTATTAGCTTGCTAATACTATGTGTAAATAATGTGAACTTGGTAAAATTACTAGATCAATTTTTTCAAGCAAGTCACATACATCTAATGATATATTGGATTTGATGCACACTAACCTATGCAGTCCTATGAGAGTTCAAATTTATTATGGTTATAAATATTTTATTTTATCTTTTGATGACTATTTAACAATGATGACACTAATGTTTCTATAAGTTAAATTTGATGCATTTCAAATGTTTAAATGGTACAAAGAAATATTTGAGAAAGGAACTAGTAAGAAACTTTTTTAAATTGATATAATAGAGGTGGAAATTTTATGTCTAATGATTTTGTTGGTTTTTTTTCATGAGAATGAAATTAAAAGGAAAGTATCTTCACCTAGGACATCACAAAAAATTGTATTGAAGAGAGAAGGAATAGATCTATTGTTGATTGTGCTAGAACACTACAAATTGAGAAGTGAGTTACACAAATATTCTAAAGACAATCTATGAGTATTGTTTACACCCTCAACCAAGTCTAGTTGAAGAAAGGAACAAAAATGACACCATATGAACTCTAGTATAGTCACTCACTAAATGTAAGTTATTTCAAAATATTTTGAAGTACATCTTATATTCATAAGAATGCAAGAAATAGAAATTTTGATTCAAAAAGAAATGAAGGAATATTCCTAGGCTACTCTACTAGGATAAAAGCATATATGTGTTTAAATAAAGTGACTGACACTATGGTTGAAAGTAAAAATGCTATAATTGATGAGTTTGCAGATAACAATGGTGAGGAGAGAAAGAAAGAACCATCAGATTACAAAAAAAATCTATGTACAACATGGAGCACCTAATATTGTACCTGGACACCGAACTAAGTCACTACAATGGTACACCAAGCAACAAAAAAGGCAATTGAGCAATAGTGAAGATCTACCAAGAAACATCCTTAAGTACCCAGGCCACATATAGAGCACATTGAGTTGAATGTTGAGCCTAAGTTGAGTGATGATAATGTTAAAGAATGCATAAATGAACCTATTTTAGAAGAATATCTTAGAAGACATCATTCAAAGAAGTAGATAATTGGAGACAAGAGTGTTGGAGTTATGATAAGAAGTAAGTTAAGGTATAATACATGTTTGATTTTTTAGTTTGAGCCTAGAACTGTAAAAGATGCACTTGAGAATGAAGATTGGATCAATTATATGAATGAAGAGATAGATTAAATTCAGAAGAAGAATACATAGACACTGGTACTAAGACCCAAAGACAAAAATATGATTGGAACAAAATGGATATTCAGAAAAAAGTTGAATGAGAAAGGAGAAGTTGTAAGAAATAAAGGTATATTTGTATGTAAATGATATGTACAAGAAGAAATTTACTATAGAGAAACATTTGCACTTTTTTCCAAATTTGAAGGAGTAAGAAATCTACTTTCTTATGCATCTTACAAAAGATTAAAAGTATATCAAATGGATGTTAAGTCTAAATTTTGAAATTGAATTCTAGAGGGAGAAGTTTGCATTGAACAATATGAAGGATTTGTGAAGCCAAATCAGAAGCACCTAGTATCTAAACTGAACAAATCCTTGTATTTATTGAAGAAAGAATGAAGAGAATGGTATGAAATATTGCATTCATATTTAATCATAAATAGATTTGTAACTAGTGACAATAGTAGCCTATACTTGAAAAGCGAAGAAGATAATATCCTAATAGCTAAAATATTTATTGGTGATATTATCTTTGGAGGAAGTGAAGTAATGTGTAATTCATTTTCCGATTAGATGATTAAAGAATTTGAAATGCTTATGTTTGGTGAAATTAAGTTCTTTATTGGTTTACAATTTTATCAAATTAAAGCAAGAATATATGTTACTGAGCCTTAATACATAAAGAGACTCCAATTATTTGTGGCATGGAGGAGTGAAAACCTATTAGCACACCTATGATCATTGGGTGGAAAATTACTAAGGAATATAGCTTGATAGAAGTAAATGAGACATTGTACTAATATATGATTGGAAATTTATAATATGTAGTTCATAGAAGACTTGATATTGCACATGCAGTTGGTATAGTTGCAATATTTTTTGCTAGTCCTTAGGAGATGCACTTGAATACAATTTTTTAAAAATTAGATATTTGAAAGGGAAATAAGATTATGGATTATGGTATAAGAAATAAGGTGATTTTGTGTTAAGAGTTTATACTAATGCAGATTGGGAAAGAAATGTTGATGATAGAAAGAGTACTAGTTGTGGATCTTTATTTTAAGGAGAAACACTAATAACATGGATAAATAAGAAGAAATTTTGTATCTCTCAGTCTATTTTTGAGGCTAAGTATGTAGATGTTGCAATCAATTGTTCAAATATTGTATTAATCAAATAGTTGTTAGAAGGTATGTGAGAGGAAGTCATGGAATTTGTTATTATCTATTGTGACAATATAAGTGCTATTAACATATCAAATAATCCTTTGATACATGCAAAACAAAGCACATATCTATCAAGTATCACTATGTGTGTGTGTGTGTGTGTGTGTGTGTGTGTGTGTGTGTGTGTGTGTGTGTGTGTGTGTGTGTGTGTGTGTGAGAGAGAGAGAGAGAGAGAGAGAGAGAAATAAGTGCGATTGGTGTATGTGAAGTCAAAAGAGAAATTACTAGACATATTCACTAAGCCATTACCTAAGGATTCTTTTGTGTATCTAAGAGGTAAACTAGGGGCCCTTCCCCTATCCAAAGTTTATTACGTAAAGATGGATGTTGCATTAATTAATAGATTATTAGAAATTCTTCATGGAGTTGATGTAGGATTTAACAATTTGGAAGTTTTCCTAGAGCTATGAAGAGGTTTATAATGAAGCATACATAATCACTAAATGTAAGGTACAAGGTATAACTAAAAGTTTTTATAAGTTTCTACTTAGATCTTATAGTTAGCTTTGGAATTATTGTTAAAGGGGGAGATATGTGAGTAAGGGGGGGATTTTTCCTATGAAACAAAAAATAATAATATAGGAGAGATTTCCTATGGGAGATATGTGTAAAAAAGGAGAGAGGTAAGTAAAGGAGATGAAAGGAGATACTACATGGTATTGATGTATAAAGGAGAATTATTGATGTTGTATGATGATGATTATTGTTTTCAAAGGGAGATAGAACATGTACACCAAAAAGGGAGAATGATTTGAAGATGTTGGTGGATAAGTAAAGTATATCCAAAGGGGGGTCACTTACAAACTAAGAAACTAATCTTAATGTAGAATGAAGAACCAAATATATAAAATAGTTCATGATGTTGTAGAGTACATGTTAAAGACAGAGAGATAAATATGTTTTGGTATTTTATGTTTTAATTAATGATTGAATTTTAATGTAATAGTGAGTTTGACTAATGTGTTGTCATTGGTGCCAAAGTGGGAGATGGTTAGCTCCAAATGATAATGTTAATAATGTATGTGAAAGAGTCATATCAATTGTTATGTTTTTATTGATGTCAAGCCTTAATTGGTAAGACATTATGCTAATTCAATAGAGTACCATATCATTTTATTTGTGATGATTTAAAGAACATATAATGAATAAGTGAGTGATAATGAGTGTATGGATTTCAATATGCACTTGATGAGTTAGAATTTGACAATATAATCTTGATTTGATTGTTTTAATTGAGATCATGTCTAAGCAAGTTATGAAGTCTTCAACTAAGAAGTTAGTTTGGTTGGTGAATAAAGAAATTAGTTTTAATCAAGGTCCTAAATTTATCACTGAGCATTCATAATTGTAACCAAGCATATGAAAGAAGTAAAATTGAATAGTGTTAACTGAGCTTAGCATTAATAGAGAAAGTATAGTGTTTATCAATCTAGGGAAATAAGAACTATTTGAAAAATATTTAATTAAAGGTCGATATTAGATGGAAATATCATTTTTTAGAGAAATTTGAAGATAAGAATAGATTTAGTTATGAGATCTATGGCTACCATAATTCAAAGATGGTCTTATGAAGGATATTTAATGATTTGAACTGAAGCACAAATTTCATGATGAAGGTGTGATACCTGAGTGTCTAGGTTCAATGAACCTAAGCCAGATGAAGATCTAATAATTATGAGTAAGTAGAAAAATAAAGGAATTTGGTGAAGAGGGAAAAAAATTATATTTAAGGGGCGAATGATATGTTTGTTGGTGTTGATCAAGTTGAAGAAGAAATTTATAGCCAAGGGATAACTAAGAAGAACTATATTGTGAAGATCAAGCAAAGGAAGTATTAAGTTAATGTGTATGTGGGTGGATCAGCTAGAAGGGAGAAGAAGAAAGAAAAGAGGATGAACAGAGGATAGAGATTGAGAAAAATAGAGATCGAAACAAGAAAAGTGAGTTGCTAATCTTAACAGATTGTTTCACTATTACTTTCTAATCATTGTAGCAAAAAAACTCCAAACTAAGTGGACCTAACAAGTCTTATTTTTAAATCCATTTGTATGGTAGCATTTCATTGAATGTTTTGTAAGTCCTTTAAAGAAGATCATTCTAAATAATAAGGAGTGATAAGATCTAGATTATCTTTGGGTATCACATTTGACAATATCTATGTAAACTTTATGAGCTTGGCTCCTAACATAGCTAACTTTAAAAGAGTGAAATTTTGGGTTGTCATTTCACAAGTGGTTTTTCTCTTAATAGAGTTTCCATGTTAAATACTTGTGCTAAATTATTTGGATGGTATTTGAGTTGCATGTTAATTTCATGATTACTAGTTACTATTGTAACTCAATATATACACTAGATGATTGCTCAGATACTCGGTATATGAATTTAATAGTTTATTACAAAGATTAACTTGAATGATTCAAATATGTTACCAAGCTAGTGGATTGAAAGTTTCAAGTGTTAAGATTTTGAAAAGCGTTATAAATCCTACACGATAACAAGATATAACCAATCTGCGCCCCCCCCCCCCCAAGTTATCAAACACCCTTTCCTTTACAATGTTTTTTGGCTTACAAAAGGGAAACAAATCTTGGGAGAAGAGAAGGCTTAGGAAGAATTTAAGATTTCAAAGTACAAGAATAAGATCCTTTGTGATATTGTTCCCATAGATGCATGCCATATAATTCTAAGAAGGCCATGGGAGTATTATTTGAAGGCACATAATGATGACCAAAAGAATACCTACACTATTATGAAAGATAGAAGATCCTTTATCATGAGACCATTGTTTGATAGTCTAGAGAGATATAGAGAATTCCAAAGTCATGTTTAGAGGGGAAAATAATTCTTAGAGGTTATGAAATAGAATGACTCACCCCATACTAAAAATTGTATTCTATTTATACCAGAGGAGAAGAAATCAAGAGATAAGAAATAAGAGAATAAGAGGGAAGTTGGTCCTAAAGAAGTGAAGAATCTATTAGATAAGTGTAAGGGAGTAATCATATAAAATCTACCTAAGCAATCTCCACCAATCAAAGAGATAATTCATAACATATATTTTCCCCTAGTCCTACACTCCCCAATAAAAATGTCCTAAAAGATTACCCTTATACAAAATGAAGAAACTACTAAGAAAGTACAAGAACTGTTTGATAAGGATCTAATAAGGAAGAATTTGAGCCCTTATGTAGTCCTATTATTTTTTGGATCCTAAGAAGGAGGGGAAATAAAGTTTACGCATAGGTTCTAGGGACATTAATAGGATCATCATGAGAAATAGGTTTCACATGCCGAATATTGAGGACTTGCTATATTTTTTAGAAGGCACAAGGTTTTATTGAAAAATTGATTTAAAAATTAGCTACCACCAAATAAGCATAAGGGTACGAGATGAGTGGAAAATATATTTTAAAACCATTTAGGGTCTTTTTGAATGGAGAGTTATGCATTTTTCCTATCGAATGCCTCTAGTACATTCATGAGGCTCATGAGTGAAATTTTGAAACCATCTATATTGGAAATTTTGTCATAGTATACCTAGATGATATCCTAGTATTTGTCCAAACTATGGAAGATCATTAGAATCAATTGGATCAATTTTTGAAAAAGTTACATGAAGAAAAGCTATGGTAAAATTGGAGAAATTTGTTATCTTGCAAGAACTAGTTTTCCTTGGCTTTTTTATTCCTAATGGGAATCTAAGGATAGGTCCTAATAAGATATAAGTCATACTTATTTGACCAACACCTATAATAATTGGGGACATAAGAGTTTTTCATGGCCTTGGTACTTTAATTTATAATAATCATAAGGAACTTTTGTAAGATATGTGTTCCTATGTTGGAAACAATTAAGGGTGGACAAAATTGCATTTTTTCATGATAGGGAATGTAAATAAATAATGTTAATTATTGATGGAGAAGATATCAAAATCACCAGTTGACTCTCCCTAATTTTGATTAAAAAAATTACTATTCAATGTTGTAAGACCCCTCCTCTCATGTACTTAATAAAATGTTAAATTTATGAATGTGCCCCTTTTATAGGATATTAAAAAGGTTAAAGGTAAGAGATGACATATTTGAGTGGGAAAAATATGGTAGATTTCCTTTTGAAATTTAATTGGAATTAGGCACACATAGATATATTTCCTTGTGGTAATTTTATGAAAATGCATTTTTAAAATGGTGGCTAATGGGGGTTTGAGGATCCTTGTATTTCTTGTCTAGCATTTTGAATTCCTTACTTTATCTAAAGTATGGCGATACCCCAAAATAATTCATTGTAGTATTTTACATACTTTCATGATAGGCCTCATATTAGATATATTATATTCATACATTATAGATTTAGACTTATCAAATGGAGACTTCATATCTTTGGATGTTAGGTGGTGATTTTATATTATGATGATTTGGTATCTATGATGATGATGTTAGGATATATTTCTATACGCTTTCTAATTGATAGATTTAGATTATTATTTTGATGATGAAAATTGAATTAGGGATTCTATGGTTTAATTATATTTGACATGGCAATTATGTTATAAAGTAGAATTGGTGTTGGCTATAAATTGTATGATGTGTTAATTATTCATATATTTTATGAACATATTTAATTTCATACGAAATTGAATTTTAGATATTATTTTGATAATTGTTTGAATAATGTGAATGCAATTATACTTATTTAATTTTGTTAAGTAGTTATGTTGATTATATGTATGGTTTTCCTTGGAATATTGATGTTAAGATCTAGTGTGGAAAAATTTGACCATGGAAGTAAATGGGAGAACCAAGGTTAGTTCAATGTGGAATAGTAAAATCCAAGGATAAGCCTATGAAGAGTTGAAACCTCATTTTAGTATATTTTATTTGTAACCCTAAATGGTTGAATATTTATTAATTAATGTTTTTTTTTTTAAATATCTACTAAATTGACATGTCAATTATGTTAATGTGATGTATAATTTATACTTTCAATGCACACTTGAGAAATGTTTATGTGGCAATGACATGTCCATTTAGGGATTTGTGAGTTCCAACCTAACCTAGGATAGTACTTTGTAGGTTCCCTAAGAGACCCACTTGGGTAGGAATCCATGAGTGGATTCAAATCATATTGAACCCATAGGTGAATTCAAGGTGGGTTTTAAAGGGGTTAAATGAGGCCCTATAGTTAAGTTTGGATTAAAATTAGCTAACCCACTAGGTATACATCAGGTTGGGGGGTTATTGCTTGACCAAATAAGTATCCACAACTCATTTATGACCCTTCCAAAGTACCATTTTTGAAAAGTGACGAGTTTGGAGAAGAGGACAAGCTCATCCCCCTTTTCCCCATTTTTTCAATTACCTCTCATTTATGAGAGAGGACAAGAATGGAAGATAAGGAATCTTTAATCTTTTCCCATTATGATATTTGGTTGGGGAGTTGGTAGAAGTCCCTTATAGAGGATTTTTGGTATTATCATCTTGGGTATTTGGTCCACCTTCACCTCATTCATGGTCCATAGTCAAGTGTTTTTTCATGTTTTTTTGTGGTTATAAAATATGGATTCTATGTGTACAACCCATCTAGTGTTTGTTCTCCAAAATTGGGGGTGGACTCCTTGAGGCCTAAGTTGGAAGGTGAGCCTCAATGGTCAAGCTCTATTCTTAATTTTTAGGTTTGCATGTATAAAAAGTTGGGAAAAGTTGAAGCAAAAGGATAATGCAAGTTTTTGAAGCTTCCTAGTGTAGACAACTAAATTTGATTACATAATTAAGTAATCTTATTTTGTCATCTCCTGAGTCATTATTAATTAATTATTTAATATTTAATTAATTTACATTATCCCCTAGTTAATTAATTTAATTAATTTACTATCATCCAATTAGTAATCAAATGACAACCAATAGTTTAATTTATTAATTAAACTCGTGTATAAAATGAATAATTACACAACCCTATTTAATTTAATACCATTATCCCCATTTGATTAAATAAACCATAATAAAAATCCTCCAACCTTTTAAATAAATCTTAACCCTTCCTAAATCCTTAGTTCTAACTCAACCCAACTCGTTCACCCCTAACCCATCTTACCTTGTTAATTAAACCCACTTAATGTACCATACACTTACATTTTCCTAACATGTCACTTGTCTCCTATTTCACCCCTTAATCCAAGTCTTATCACCCCCTAAAAGTTTTCACAACCTTAAGCATGGATTAATAAATCCTAACCCAACCCAAAGTCCATCCTTATGTCCCATCTCTTATAGCCACCCCTAATTTTCTTAAAGTTGGCCTTAAATGCCCCTTACACATCCCTTATATGCCCATCTCATTAATAACTATTTTATACCCTCACATTCCCCAAAATGGTCAAATTATTTCCAAAATTCACATCCCCTCACACTCACTTCTCTTATCAGAAGTTTCACAAGACCATTGGTTGCAAGGAAGCACAATCTATGTATTTCCATATCCATGCATCCTAGTCATCCCTCACCATTATTCAATATTACATCTTGGCCATTCATTCCATCACCCATTGGCCTATACATTGAACCCCTCTCCTATCATAATTTATCCACATATTATGCTAAAGTTATATTGCCCCTTTGAAGAAAAAAATTCATCAACCATACACTCATAATGTCCAATTTTACACTCGCATCTTTGGTTTGAGAACTTTCATCCTCCATTATGGAAATCATCTTTAATCTTGAAGTAATTGAGCACACATACACCATTTTGGACTACATATCAAAATCAACAAGGCCTTTTGGAGTGTGTGCTTTAGTTTTCATTTCCTTTTCATTGTCTTATTGTAGTCTAGTTTAACTATTAAGTTATTTTGTTTTGTTGAATATTTAGCTTGCTCAATATTCACTAACACTACATTTTAGCTTATACACCTAGTTTTCAAGTGCACAATGAATAATACTTTTTTTTTTAAATGGAGTTTACATATGCAAATTTTATTATGTCTGTTGTAGGTCTATTTATTATATCTATTATGCACAAGTTCATATTTCAATACAAAACTTTTTTCTAATTTGTTTTTGTTACTTGCATTCCAGATCTTCAAAAGTAAAGCATTGGAAGTTACTCACTTGCATAGTAATACATATTAGGTGCATGTTGAGAAGGATCAGAAAACTAATTGTATTCATTAAGTTGAAACTTGAATATTATCATAATAAAGGATAGTTGAAATAACTAAAAGTTTGGAAAATCACATATGTATTTCTTTTTCCTTAGACTTGTTTTCTTATTGAAACTGCATTAAGGTTTTCCAAAGACTCAAGAATAGAAAAATATTAATCAAATAAAAGTTCTTCTTTTCCTTATGAAAGTAAAAGATATGTATAGTTTTTTTGTTCTCTTATATATGTACATATTTTTATGTATTCACTATATCATAGATGTAGATGGATATATATTACCAAAAGAAACTATATATCATTTTATAGATTTCACATGTACATTCATTTATTTGTATATATAATATCTATATATGTTATAATATTATTTTTTATGTTAAAAATAAAATACTTTTAATGCACATATTATTGTATGAATATGGCATAGTATATATATTTATACCCCTGCCTTCATTCTGTTATAAATATATATAAAAACAAGGGTGTGAGTTATTACTCATTTTTCAAAAAAAAAATTAAAATATAGTATGTATTTCTTTTAGGGTTGTGCCCTAACCTCTTTGCAAGGGAAGGGTCAATCAACATCACCCACCATGGGCAGGACATGCTCACACCATGAGTGAGGTGTGATTTATGATTGAGCCATGGCCATAACACCCACAATGGATAGTATCATAAGCCATGTTGTGGGTAGGCCAACCTCAGCAGTGGTGTCACTTCTCAAAGCCACGACATAATTGTGATGGCCCAATTTTTTTTTTCCTGCAAAAATATAATAATTTAAATTATAGACCTACAAATAGGAAAAAAATACAAATTTAAACCCTGCATAAGAAATAAAAGACAAATGTATGGATGTCATCCATCTAAAACCTTGCAACTTAGTGCAAAATTATTCCCACACCTACAAAAATCACAAAAGATTTAGGGTTAGAAAATGTTGACAAGAATGAAATGAAACTATAACATAGAAATCGAAAAGGAAACAAAATGATAAATGATGAAAAATATTTTTCAATATTCAACCCTAACCCTAATTTAAATTAGAGTTCAGGTAGAGAGATAAGAGGTAGAAAGAAAATAATAAAATTTCAAAATGATATAAGACTCATATGACCCCATAGCTACAAAACCCTAATTCGGGTTGGGTTAGCAAAAAGCAAATGGGTATATTTTATTGTGATTTTCTCTTCTTTATTTCAACATGATATTTCTAAGTTAATGTGTTTATTGTGATATTAAATCAAAAAGTAACTTCTAGATTTTTAATTTTTTAAGTTAATTAATGATAGTTGTTGTAGAGTAATTTTAAGAATGTAATTTCTATTTAAGTTGAATATCATTGCTAAGATAATATTATTTTATTGAATGGATAAATAATTTAGTGCATAGGATTTAATATTAAATATATACATATCTTCACTTTAATTTGACTTTTTAATGGCTTAAGTTCTTTTATTCTCATAAAGAAACTTATCAATTTCAAAGTGCTTTAGATTATTGGTGTAGTTTATATCAATAGGGATATATTGTTAAAGTAAAGAGATTAAACAATGTTGATATAGGTGTATTAAGGTAAATAAAACAATCTAGTGAGTTTATGATGTTATGTTCTGATAAATAAACTAATGTTAGTAAATGGTTTTAGCATAAATATTATTAATAATGAATTAGAAGGAAATATCATAATAAGGTATAGTAAGAAGTGTAGACACCTAAATCTAATTACATCATTTAAGTAATCATATTTAGTCATCTCCTAAGGAATCATTAATTAAGTATTTAATATTTAATTAATTCAATGTCATCCCCTAGTTAATTAATTCATTTAATTAACTATAGTCCAATTGATAAATTTAAATGGCAATCAAAAGTCTAAATTATCAATTAAATCCCTATTCTCCTATTAAATTAAATTATTGCACTATGCCTATTTTATTTAATTCCACACCCCCTTTTATTAAATAAATCATATAATAAATTGATCCACAACCTCTAACTATTCTTAGATCTATATCATTAGCTAAATCCAACCCATTCATCCATATTAAACTTTCTTAGTCAACTAATTAAACCTACTTGCATCCCTCTAACATCCCACTTGCATCTTAATCTCTCCTTTAATCCAAGCCTAATCCTCACCCTAATCATGTGCATAACTTGTTCAAATTTACAAGTGGGAAGATTTACTTCTGAGATGGGGGGGTGAATCAAAAGTATCTAACTTTAGCCTTTTTAAAACCTTTTAACTGATATCATTCACATACATCTAATTCATCTAATAAGCATAAAAGTAAAGACATGCACGAAAATAGATAACACAAGAATTTGGTAACCCAGAAACCCTCTAAAATGAGAAGGTAAAACTGGGGTGGGGATGACACCAACAAAGTATTCCTGTAGCAATGTGTAACTATTTAAGGTTACAAAGTTTGACCACTTCCAATGGTCTACCCTATGAAAGGCTTGTCCTGTTAAAGACTTTACACCCTATTAAAAGTGACCTGGTTAAAGGATTTACAAACACTCACTCGAAATGTTACCTTGTTAAAGGATTTAGCACCTTGTCTAAAGGCTTACAATATGGCTATTAAACCAACCTATCATCATAGGATTTTCATTCCTAATATAATGGCTAGAGAGTATTAGAAAGTCTTGACCTAATGACTTGCAATCCTTAATTACTAATTCTAGATCCTCGTTATGCTCTGTCTATTCTGATCCTTGCTTGATCTGATATGTCTCTCTTCAAAACTCTGATACTTTGTTCTTGATCAACTAAATTTTACAATATTTTTATGTTCTTTCTAAGTCTTTACACCCTTCTGCACTTCACTGTAATTCACCCATACACTTCTCTCATGTGCAAAAATAATGGGGTTTTGTCCTCTTTTTAAAGGCTTCGAAGACTTAGGGTTAGGTATGAATCTACAATCAATATTCACTCTTCATTTCCTGCTCAATTCTTTCACTTTTCCTATTGGTTGCATGCCTTCTCCATTTCTCTTATTGGTTGCATGCTGATTACATAGGTAATGCAAAAGATTCAATCTTATCTTCAAGGTCCTTCAAGATTCTTCCTAAGTCAGCTCAAAAAATGGTTTACATTTATATTTGTGTAGGCACAAACTCATATGTTGATTCTATGTTACTTGGCACTTACTAGTTGTTGATGCTCGACACATACAGTAATTTAGTATTACTCAACTCCTATTGTAATTCTATTTTGTTTATCATCTATACTTTGCTTGGCACCTATAGTGACTTGACATCACTTATCACTCAGCACTTGAACTTCACTCGGCACCTGAAGTTCACTCGGCATCTATTGAAACTTTGGCTCGACACACACTATAGCTCAACTTCTACATTATACTCAGCATCAACTTAAGAATTGGTTAAGTGTGTTGACACTCAATTGTCAAAACCAATCTGAGACCAACAATCTCTCCCTTTGACATCAGTGGAAAAAACACTTAACTAAACATTATGAACCTGATCTCTATGAGTATACTAAAAATTTTGTTCAACATATGTACAAAACTTCAAAAACTTGTTCGAAAATTCTATATACCTCAAAAAAATTGTAACTCCCCTTGAGCTGATGTGTCAATTCTGTAACCAAAATTCCACTCCTACAACCAAAGACTCTTGTGTTAAATTTGTCTCATGCTAATGTGTCTAATACTCTTTGCCTTCTCATTCTTTTGCCTCTATTTTTTCTTTGTTTGTACTCTCCTTTTGTTTCTACTCCCCTTTCACATCTTCTTGCAATGTTCACATCCTTTTGGTTGTATCTCCTTATTATTTCCTCAAAAGGTGAATATCTCCCCTTTGGATATTCTTTATTACCTCTGTCAAAGAATGTAGTATCTCCCCATTCTTATTATATTTCCAAAAATGTAATTTCTCCCCCTTTTATTTACATAATGTTTTTCTCTCCCTTTTTGACACTTATGTCAAAGGGTCCCAAGAATGAATAGAATATCTAGCCAAAAATGTTTTATTTACCTCCATTATAATCTTCAAAGAAGCATCCCAATTGTTTAAGGAAATTTCTAGTGATTTGTGTTGGATGGTTGTCTCTACTACAAGATGTAATATGCCTTCTAAGGTGGAAAGATTAGGATCTTTCTTTAAAACATTTTCTGCATAGGCCATTTCCTTATGGAGTACTTTCAGGTGTGGGGTAATAGTATATTGAATCTATATCAATTTGGCCTTGACATTGGCCTCTTCTACTATCAATACAGCTAACTCCTTCTAGGTGTGAAGTGTTGTTGCAAAATGCTTCTCACTTTGAGCTGGATCTTTGGGTTGTCGTGTGCTAGAAATCTTAAGATTTTGTTCCAAGTTTAGTATCCTTTGGCGAGTTTCTTGTGTGAAGTATGATGAGTCACACAATTTAGAGTACAATGAGAATATATTCTCAAGTACTATTTTAACTTTTTCAACTTTCTTAGCCAATTTCATTTGTGAGAGTGCTATCTCACTAGATATCTTCTCATTGAATTTCATTTGAAATTTCTTTTTAGACCACTCTAATAACTTAACATTTGTATCAAGCTCTTCATTTTGTACCTAGTCCACTATATTGGATAATTACTTCATGATGGGCTTGGTTGCATTAGGTACTGGCAAGCTGAATGCATCAAGGAATATGTCTTTGATTTCCACCAATGCTTGCTTTTGTCTATACTCATTTCTGAGTATCTCTTGTTTCTTCTTTCTCACGATTACCTCTTGCACTTCATTAATCTAAGCTAAATTCATTTTTTCGTAGTCATAAGTAGGTATGACTATTTCTTCATCAAGTGCAAGGTCTCCATAGCAAAGTACCCTTGCTAAATTTGTAGTGGTACTACATCAGTGCTCTGTTGTTTGGTAGGAGTCCCCATAGTAGGCAAGTTCACCAATGTCTGTATTGCCTCTTGCTCTCTTTCCTTAGGGGTTTTCTCCTCTTCCTTCTCTTCTTCTCTACTACCTTGATCAATAATGATGATTTAAGGAGATGCACCTTGGCTTTGTGCTGTAGGAGCATCTTGTCCTGTCTACTCCTTTGTTGGCTCCTCAGCATTTGTTATTTCTTTGACTATATGATCAACCTTAGCAATTGTATCCTATGCTTCCTACTCTTTTGGTTGATCTGTTGTAGCTATGGGAGGTTGTGAAGGTGGTTCTTGTGTGTTTACCTTCTCCCAAGTGATTTTTTCTACAAGCTTTTGCAATTCTTCCACACTCACCAAAACAAGATTTGTGAACAGTTGTGATTACAATGTGGTTTGGTAAAGGATCTTTTTGAGATCCTCTACATTCAATGGATTGATGTTCTAACTTGAGATGTTAGGAACATCCTTGATAATTATAGATGTCAGGAACATCCTTGATAATTACTATTTGTACAAGTACTATATGTGGAGGACTTAGTGGTGGCAATTGGGTGTCTTGGACACTCTGTTCTGGCTGTTGTTTTTCATCTATTGCCTCTTCACCTTGTGTCTTCTCCACTGTTGTCTCTTATTTATCTTTGTCTCCCTCTTCATCTTTTTTATTCTCCTCTTATTCCTCATCATTTTTTCCCTCAAAGGGATCTTCCTACCCTTCCTTAATATTAGTTAATCCATAAATTAATTTCCACATTTGTGTGGACTTTTACACAACATCTTCAATTTGATTTTGTAGAGTATGAAAGGCTTTGTATTTGGGTGCAAATTTTCTCCCATATTTCTTACTAGCCTTACTTATTCGACCTTTAGTAAGGTCTGGCATCATATGAGCCAATGTTGACTCATTTATTTCCTTCTCCATTTTAAGGTAGTAATGCCATTTATTCTCTACAATGGAGCTTAGCTCCTTATTCATTGAATTGTCTAGTTCAAGTGGGGTGGTCTCGAACTTAGCCATGATAGTGTAGATGGACTCTTCCACTATGTTTTGTTCTTCTTTTGATAATTTATTAAAATCAATGGTCTTTAAACCAGTTAAATCTACATTATCTCTAATGTTATTACAAACATTTTCCAATTTAGACTTGGTAGAATGCCTTACCAATCTGAATTGATCATTATCAGACTCTGTCTTTTCTTCATCTGATTTTGAAGGTGCAACATATTTTTTTCTCTTCTTTTGTTCTACAAGCTCTCCTTGCTTTGTGGCCTTTTTCTTCCCCTATTCCTTTGCCACTTGGGTTGTTGCCCTAGTATCTGCTCTTGTAGTTGGCTTGGTTGCGCTCGGCTTTGTTGCTTTCTTCTTCACCTTGGGTTGTGCAACTGGTTGTTTTTATGTTTTTCTCTTCTTTGGCTCAGCCTTGGGTGCTTCTTTATCAGCACCTTCTTCTTCTTCTACATCCTCCCCCATGCCTTAGGTCAATGCAAGTGTTTTGTAACCTTGTTCCTTTTCATCATATTTTGCTTCTTCACCTTCTTCTTCTTCTTCTTCTGTCATGCCTTCACCAAATTTGGCCTTTAACTTATTTACAAGTTTGTCTTTCTTCTTTAGTGTGGATATAGTCTTTAACTCCATATCCACCTTTGACCTTACCACATCATAAGTGTAGAACAAGATTTAGTGTGCAAAGAACATTAACAATAAGAGAAACATTCACAAACTAAAACTAAATTCACATATAAGTTTAGACAAAGAAAGCAAACTAAGGAATGCAAACCTAAGAGAGGAAACACCCCATGCTTACTTGATTTCGTAGATGTGTCCTTTGATGTGGATGTATGCTCAATATGCTTGCTCAATTTTTCTTCAATGGTGGAGATGGGTAATGGCAAATTGGTAGCCTTGTGAGCTCTCAATTTAGCATTATAAGGGTATGGTTGATGGCTTTGGTTCTCAAACTAGCATTATGACTTTACTAAAAGGATTATGATGAAATGTCTTGGGAGGGGATTTAATTTATAGGCCAAGGGGTAGAGGGATGGATGGCTTAGATGCAAGGAGAGATGAAAGCTTAAGGAGGGCTAGGATGCACTCAAAGGAGAGCACATGGATTGTGCTGGTTTAGCACCAATGGGAAGGTGACACTTGTCACAAGAAGGATGAGTGTGAGAGGATAGGATAAGGGGTTGGTTAAAGGCTTGATGAGGGAGGTTGAGCATGTAAGAGGGATGTAAGAGTCATGAGTGGGAGGGGTGTAAGAGTCATGAGTGGGCTTGTAAGAGCATTTAAGCATTTATGGGCTTCATCAAGTTTGTGGTTGGGATATTTTGACGGGAGACTTTGGTTTGGTTTAGGAAAGTCTTAAACTTGTTTAGGGAATGTGACAACATTAGGGGGTGGATTAGGCTTGGGTTTAGGATTAGATTAGGGATGTTAGAGATGTGCAAGTGGATGGCATTAATGAGGTTGGGTGAGTTAGTGGTTAAGCTTGGTTAGTATGGGTGGATGGGGTGGATTAGGCTAAATGGAGGATTAGGGATAAGTTAGGGGCTTTTAGATTTGAGGGATTTATTTATCAAATAGATTTATTTAATAAATGGGGGTTTTGGAATTAGATAGGAGAATAGGATTTAATTGATAAATGATAGGTTATTTGATTTATCAATTAGGACTATAAATGATTAATTAAATTAATCAGCTAGGGGATGGAAAAGGATTAATTAAATAAGAATTTAATTAATGATGCCTTTAGAGATGGCTAAATTAGATTACCAAAGTGGTGTAATCAAATTTAGGTGTCTACAATAGGTTCCAAAATGTGGTGCACTTTTGTCTACTTCCTCTGCTAGTAGTGTAGTTATAGTTGTTGATGCCTCATCTATATTTATTTTATAGCCAAGAGGTCTTAACCATCTAACTCTTGGTATTGTAGCTTGTATATAGATGTAGTCAATATCTACAAGAAAGCATACATCATTTACATGCTTTTCTACTAAGGAAACTGGTATTCTTAGCCTTTGCTTCATCATTTTCTTGAAGTCTTCAAAATAGCTAGTCATTAGGACCTGAAAATTAGATCCCATTTGTTCTATGTATTCATTAACTTGATCTATAATAGACCTATTTTCCTTCCAGACAACTTTACCAAAAGAAGGAAACCCATTCTAAACATAGAAGAATATACAAATCAAAATAGCACCAAACTTGCATTGGGCTCCCTTGGTTCTCCTTATTGCTACTAAATTTTCATTAATTTTTTGTAGTTGTAGTTCTACAAGATCATAGGTATGATCCTTTTTCACTAATTTATAAACCACATCCACTAAAAGGCAAGGCACACTGTTAAGTCTTTTGGATTGGTAGAACTTATGTGCAATGACTCTAATAGCAAAGTCAACAAGAGGGTCTTGAATGGTGTCAATTGTCATTCCTCTCCTATTCCACTTAGCATCGGTGTTCTTTTCAATTGTTTTCTTAGAATCACTCCTAAGGGTCTTTGGTTGATCTAGGGTTGGGTATCCTATCACTCTATGTACAATTCTCTTTGTGATTTTCATTAGACCATCCTCCAACCATAAGCTTCAATCATGTATCCTACTAAGCACTAGCGTGATCCATTCAGTCTTGAAAATTGTAGCAAATTCTAGGGCACGCGTCAAACCCTTCTTTTCAACAATTTGATACTCTTTTTTCAACACTCTAATTTCGCACAATCTCTCATAGGCTTCCCTCATCTCTATGTCTCCTATGGTTCCAATTTTTCAATTGTAACATCTTCTAACATCCTGAACCATAACTACCTTAGGGGGTATGATAAATAGGGCTCCAACTAGGTCATTTTTATATGCTACCTCTAGAATTGGCTAGAAATCTAGTTGTTTTACTTCATTGGACACTAGCTAGACCTCAAATGGTTCCTTCTCCTATGTTTTCCTAGAACCAGAAACCATTTGTGCGATCTAGGGTTTTTACACAAAGAAAATATGAAACTACGTAACTCAGCACAAACGTAAATACCTCAAAATTGATGAAATTGTGTTGAATCACTATTGAAATAAGCTCAAATATTGGATTCTCTACTTTGAAGTTGTTTTTCACTCTTTCTTGTCTTTTCTCTTCATTTGCGATGAAGAAAAATGATTTAAAATGTGATAATATACCCTATTTTCATAGAATTTATTACTTAGTGCATTTACAACTATCCACTCAACTTCTTAAGGATTTCTACATTACTTAGCTTTCATTGATTTTAACCACTTAGCATCCATAGGAGTATCCTTTACTCGGCTTCAACTAAATTTTCCTCTTCACTCGGCATCCACTACCAACTCAACTATTACTAATCATTTAGCTTCTACTATTTTTGACAATCAACTCGGCTTGTACTAAAATTTTACTCGACGTGTGAGGGAAACTTAGTAACACTTATGAAATCTTGAAGTTTTGACTTTGCATCTCTAATCATGCTAATCTCTTCTTTTCAGTACTTTCTTGTTTAGGAACTGATGTATGATAAAGCTTTGTAAATTAATTCCTCATGCCTTCTTGTACTTAGTTTGATGAAGTCCGACCACTTGACCTTTTAGGTGAAGTGATCCCTTTATTTGATGAGTTGCTCCCATCTTTCTTCTTCCATTTCTTATTCATTTCTCCTCTGATGTGTTCAATATCTACCTTCTCTTTACCTTTGTTGTTTTTTGAATTGGGTGCCTTAGACCTTGTTAGGAAATTCCTGCTGACATAACCAGTCTTCAAACAATTGAAACATGTCGTTTGAATCAACTATCTATTGTAGTTTCTACTGAAATGTGTTCTTATGCAATTTTTAAGAATGTGTCCATATTCTTGATGGTAATGACAACTATACCTGGTGTTGTAGTCCCAATTGTAGTGATGTCCATGGTTATTTCCCCTTGTTGGCTGATTAGGTGTCCACATAGGCTTTGATTTGCACTCAAAAGCTCTATGTCCATACTTCTTGCAATCATAGTAGTGGCCTTCAAATCTTGGTGTTTTGATAGTCCTAGTCTTGTAGTCATGTGCTTGATGTCCTTGCTTTTTGCACTTATGACAATGACTCACATTCTTAGGTTTGCAATGCTGATGAGTATTCTTGCTCTTGCATATATTAGAGTTATGTCCTTTTTTACCATAGAAATGACAAGTAAGTTTAGTGTTCTTACCTTTATTACTCCTTTCTTTTGTAGTCTTAGATGATTCTCCCTATTCAGTGCTGGTGTATCCTAATCCTAAAGTAACATTTCTAGCCCTAGGTGATTTTAGTAGCTGCTCAAAGTACTTGATGGCCTCGTTTGGTTTATTGAAACTCTCTGCAATCTCCTTTTCTCTTTTCAAGTCATTTTGCAGTTGTTCATTTTGCATCTTTAGTGTAGAGAACTCAATGTCCTTGACATTCAATTAATGATGTGCATTCATCATTTGGCTTAGGGTGCATAGCTGCATGTTTGAAATTCTCACAAGCTCAATTGATTTTTCTTCCAATCTATTGGCAAGGTTTCTCTTTTCTTCTTCTAGTGTAGCCTCATCTTCAATGGCTCTTTTCTTTTGTTCAGTCACCTCACAAAGCATCATGGCTTGTCATTCTTGTTTAAGTTGAGTGTTCTGATTTCTTCTATTTGAGCTCTATTCTTCTCCATTAGGTTTTCTATTGCTGCATCAAACTCTTTGGAATCTCCATTTGTAAATAGTTTTGAGGTGTCAATCTCCTTGTATTGTGTATCATTCTCAGCTATGGAAATCTCTCTTCTTCTCTTTTAGGATTTTCTCAGTTCCTCCCTTGCTTCTTCCAAAGTATGTAGAGAAAGTTGTATATCAATTACCTAATTCTCTATGGTCTTCCCAAGTTTTTAGACTTCCATTTCCAAATATTTTCTCCAAGCTATAAGGCTCCTTCTTGTGAGAACTTGGCTCTGATACCAATTGTTAGAATTTACAAGTGGAAAGGTTTACTTCTAAGGGGGGGTGAATCAAAAGTAACTAACTTTAACCTTTTTAAAACCTTTTAATTGATATCATTCACATGCATCTAATTCATCTAATAAGCATAAAAGTAAAGGCATGCATGAAAATAGATAACACAAAAATTTGGTAACCCAAAAACCCTCCAAAATGAGAAGGTAAAATTGGGGTGGGGATGACACCCACAAAGTTTCACTGTAGCAATGTGTAACTGTTTAAGGTTACAAAGTTTGACCACTTCCAATGGTCTCCCTTGTGAAAGGCATGTCCTATTTAAAGACTTTACACCCTAGTTAAAAGTGACCTGGTTAAAGGATTTACAAACGCTCACTTGGAATGTTACCCTATTAAAAGATTTAGCACCTTGTCTAAAGGCTTACAACATGGCTATTAAAACAACCTATCATCATAGGATTTTCATTCCTAATAAAATGGCTAGAGTATTAGAAAGTCTTGACCTGATGACTTGCAATCCTCAATTGTTGATTCCAGATCCTTGTTCTGCTCTATCTATTGTGATCCTTGCTTGATCTAATATGTCTCTCTTCGAAACTCTAATACTATGTTCTTGATCAACTAAATTCTGCAATGTTGTTCTGTTCTTTCTAAGTCTTTACACCCTTTTGCACTTTGCTATAATTCACCCATATGCTTCTCTTATATGTACACATAATGGGGTTTCATCCTCCTTTTAAAGGCTTCAAAGACTTAGGGTTAGGTATGAATCTACGATCAATATTCACTCTTCATATCCTGCTCAATTCTTTCACTTTTTCTATTGGTTGCATGCCTTCTCAATTTTTTTTATTGGTTGCATGTTGATTACATAGGTAATGCAAAAGAATTGATCTCATGTTCAAGATCCTTTGAGATTCATCCTAATTCAGCTCAAAAAATAGTTCACATCTGAATTTGTGAAGGCATAAACTCATATGTTGACTCTGTGTTACTTAACACTTACTAGTTGTTGATGCTCGACACATATAGGAATTTAGTCTTACTTAGCTCCTATAGTAATTATATTTTTCTCAATATCTATACTTTTATCAACACCTATAGTGACTTAGCATCACTTATCACTCAACACCTAAAGTTCACTCAACATCTATTGAAACTCTGGCTTGGCAGACACTATAGCTTGGCTTCTACATTATACTTAGCATCAACTTAAGAATTGGTTAAGTGTATTGACACTCAATTGTCAAAACCATTTTGAGACCAACATAATTTTAATCCTAGATTAATAATTCCTAATCCAAACCAAAGTCAAACCCCTCTTATACCCACACCCACATGCATTAAATGTTCTTATAGAGACTTAATGGCTTCTTACACATCTCTTACATGCTCTTACATCCCTCTTATAAACATCATCCCCCTCATAATTCCTTTGTCCCCTCACTTTCACTCCATTTTCCCCATCCTCTCACATCCTCTCTCCTTGTGACACTTGTCACAAGGCTATGGATTTGAGAAAGCATAATCCATGTGATGCTCTTTCCTTACATCTTAGCCATCCCTCATATTTTCATCTTGGCCCTCCATCATCACCTCCTTTGGCCTATAAATGAAACCCTCTCCCCTCACAATCCATATCCACTTTTATGCTAAGGTTATAATGCTATTTCGAGAGCCTAAAAACTACCAAAATACCCTTATAATGGAAGAATCCATCCATACTTGCACTCATGAATCTCTCATCCATTGAAGCTTGACCATCATTTGAGCATACATCTCCATCATTGGACACATCTACACAATCAAGAAAGCTTGTTGGGTTCTTTTTCTATGGTTTGCACTCTCTTATGCACCTTCTTTGTCTAAAATATATGTGAGCCTTATTTTGGTTTTGTGAATGTTTCAATCTTTGTTAATGTTCTTTCCATTCCAATTTCATACACTCTACTTTTTGGCACACCTGGTGGGACCCCACAAATGGGTTATTCTCTCATCTCTTCTATCTATTTTGCTTGCTTACTAACCAGCTAATGTGTTTTGTTGTTTGAATGCATTGAAATAGGATTTATTTGATTGTGCAGGTTAGATGATGTGTTTGGGAAGAAGACCAAGCTCCCTAGAACAATTAAACATCCTCAAACAGCTCCTAATAGCTTGGGAAAGTGCATTATGGCTCATTTTGGTGCTTTTATTTACTAGTTATGTGCATATACAACTTCCTATTGCACATCTATTCACTATATCAATTCTTTTAATCTATCTTTCATCACCTTTCTTCATTTTGTCTCGGGTCATCTCTATTGTTTTTCTTTCTACGCATTCATTCCTTACTATGGAGCATACATTCACTATACTCATGCATCTGTTCACTACTCTTGTGCTTCCATTTCTTACTTATGCACATCCATTCCTTAATTTTGTGCATTTGTCCACTAATTTCACACATTTTTTCACTACTTTCGTGCATCCATCCCTTAATTTCCTGGATCTATTCATTAATTTTGC
This sequence comes from Cupressus sempervirens, assembly GCA_028749045.1. Classification (NCBI taxonomy): domain Eukaryota; kingdom Viridiplantae; phylum Streptophyta; class Pinopsida; order Cupressales; family Cupressaceae; genus Cupressus; species Cupressus sempervirens. The sequence continues at coordinate 220,312,142 of CM053789.1, read as the reverse complement.
ACATCCATCCCTTAATTTCACACATCTATTCATTATTTTTGTGAATTCATTTCTCAATTCTATGCATCCAACCATTAATTGTGTGTATTCATTCAGTAATTATATTTATCCATGCAGTACTTCCACACTTTTGTGTAGTATCTAAATGCATCTACTTTGTATTATTGCACATCTATCTTGCATTTCAGTGCATTCATTTTATTTATCGTTACATTTTTTTCATCAGCTAACTAAGGGTTGTCTCATTTGTAGGTTAAGGAGTATTTTCACTAACATTGTGCTTGTAGGTTTTTGGTTAAGTCTTTTAATTTCTTTAAAAATAAAAATTGACCTGTTTGCTTAACCATGGTCTAAAACTCTTACATTTTAATTTGGGTATAAAAATTGATCAAATTCAATCTTGAGTTCTATAAGGGAAATCAAACAAACACAATTTTCAATAGAATGAATGACTAGATAGAAAACATAATCTTGAATGGTAAGGATCAAAGAACCATTTTCTATGAATCACACTTCCATTTGGGCATAAAATACTTTCACACAATCTCAAATGCCTAAAATCAAAGAGCACTACAAATAAATACACTTCAAATTTGGGACTTAAAAAGAATTCATGCAATCTTGAATGCTCTTAAAGTAAAATGCTCTTATTCCTATCCTTTTCAAAGCTTTAACATGTGATTTCCTTTTGTTGACTCAACTTATTTTGTTGACCATCATTGTAAAGTTGGAAAGAACGTAACATGTTAATCATGACTATCTTTAAACTATAGGTAGAAAATCTTAAAGATCCAAAGTGCAATGAACCATGTGTCTTATGTGTTTTTCAACACATCTTTGATTTTTCTTTTGTTTTTGCAAAATAGAAACATTTTAAATAAGTGACATATGTACCAAAAGTTATTAGCAACATCATTTGCAACAACCTATGAGTTCTTCTAGCAATTTCATCATCCTCTAGGAAGCGTGTCCCCTTTGGATAGAAGCTCAAACTGGTAAACCCCTTCGGCCAGTATATAAATGATAAGAATGGTAAATATTTTTCTCCATCTAGACAAGTTTGAGTGATGCATTTCTGATAGTATCCTAAGGTGGGAAAATTTTTCCATGATTTTAGCATGATCAAAATAGATTCTTAAGTGAATCACACATGTAACAACCATTTGACTTGAGTCTATGGATCTAATTACAAACCAATCTAGTATCTACCCTTTTATCATTGGTGTGTTACTCATGGTGCAAGAGAATATAAGGCTTCTCTAAAGTTCTTTGACATATGTATTTTCCCTAGTGGAGACATAAGGCTACTTTGATTTCATCTCCAAGATTCATAGTCCCCGCAAAAGGGGGGCTTCTATTTTTCATACCTTGTAGGACCATTAACATGTAAATTTGTCAATTGACTCTTATATTGACTCACCTCTTCAATTAGAGGGAAATATCACACTAGATCTAGAAAACATCAAGATGGGCTCCTCCTAGAAGCCCAAATGAGTAACACATTGAAACCAAAGTGACCATAGGGATAAAGTGTTCTTGGATTGTCTTATTTGTGAAATGGCCTAATGAAAAACATTTGTAAAACATACACATTGATTACTATCAAATCTTTTTGCTAAATAGATCACTTGTTTGTCTCTCTCAAAGTTGCTTTGAAATCCTTTCAGAGATTTTTTGTTCACAATACACCATTTCTATTATCAAAAGAGTCTTATCCTTGTTGTTTCAAAATGGTTGGTAGAAAGTCCATTTGCAATAACTTTAAGTCTTTTTTATCCATTTTATTTCTTGTATTATCCATTGATAGAAAGCATTTGTTTTCTACTTAAACTCATTTGATATCCAAATATTCATGTTTTCCAACCTAAGTGAAAGGCATACTTAGCATAGTCACTATTGTTAACCAAAGTTGAGATAAATCTAGGGCCAATCAGTGGAAACCTCATGTCAGACCAACCAAAACACAAGTTTAAAAAGGTCAAATTTAAGAAACCAGTAGTCTATAGAGAGATCAAAGTTTAACAAAAGATACACACACCCAATACAAGACTTGCCAAAAAAGAAAAAATTGAGAAGGAAGGTATTGAGGTTTCTCTACAATTTGAGGGATCAAAAAGTTCAAAACATGACCTTGAAACGTGGACTCAATCAAAGCCTTATCAACTACACTAGCTACAACCACTTTGATTAGGTCCATCTTCTTCCAACACACACTTTGCACTTAGCATATCATAGATTTATCCCTTAAAGTTATCATATAGGTCATCATCCCCCTTAGGAATTTTTAGATCCATCATCCTTAGATCATTATTTAGAAACCCATCCTCATCCAAATCACAGCGTAGATCCAAATCCTCCATCATCCTCATCATCCTTATGCATTTGGTGTCACTTTGGTAGAGTTGTCTATCCTAGATCCTACATCCATCATACTATCATGATTATCCCTTTGACTAAGCATTGTCTAGGGTAGTCTATCTTTGTCACTTATGTCCCTAATCACCTTCAGCTAAAGTTTCTCCACATTTGATCATCACTTGTCTTTTGAAGGGTCATAAGTCTATCATAAAGTTGACATTATCATCATATCTTGAGCTTACACATAAGAAAAATATCTCTTTTACTTTGACATCACCATTTCCAATCCTTTAGGTCCCCTAGATATCATATTATTAGAAGAAAGATCCTCCATCACCCTCCTTTTTATTTTCCAAATATCCCTACATCCTAGGAAAGCCTTGCATCATACTTGTCACATCCTTGGGAAGCTTAGAAATCACCCTGTTGCATATTTGCACCCATTGTCATACCATATTGCATCTTTTCCTTAGGAGAATTATCATTTCATGCCACCTACCACATATTTAGGAAAGAAAAAAGGAAGAAGAAGGACATGGACCCTAGTTTTAAAGGTGGCTTAGCTAGCACACAGCCAAACTGAATGATATGTGATCACACATGACCCACCACCACAAAATTTAGAAGATTTGGGTCCCTCACTATTAGACATAGATGTGTTTATGAATTAACCTGGGCATGCAACCCTTGTCAATGCCATGATATGATAAGTAGGAAATAATTTCCACAAAAAGTCAAATTATGATATTACTATCAGGATTTAACCTGTTAGCATTCACTCCTATGAGCATCACCTAAATCCAATTAGTGATAAGTATTCCATTTATTCTCATGAGAGATGGATTCATGTTGAATCACTACTCATGAAACATGGGTCAATGAGTTTTACTCAAAAATCACACAATTAAATCAATATCACAATTTCACTTGCTATGGAAATTATCTCCTACTTATCAATTGATGAGCTTAAGGGGATTTCTAATGAATGGTTCATATGGCACAACACTTGGTGAAGGTTTTGCAAATGGGTTTGCACACTTTGGGTTTAACTATGGAGGAAACTTTGTAGTTAAGCGCACTCAGGCTAGAGTAGTGCTAGGATGGGTGACCTCCTGGGAAGTCCTTGTGCTTCAACCCTATGAACATCACCTAGATCCAATGAGTGGTAAGTGTTCCATTTATTGTCATGAGATATGGATTAATTTTTAATTACTACTCATGAAACATGGGTCAATGAGTTTGACTCAAAAATCACATAGTTAAATCTTGATAGCAATATCACAATGCCATCATAGAAAAAAATAAAGAAACCATCATGGCCAACTTTTAAAAAGATAATGGTGATGTAATTGGCCTTGGGAAGCCACCATCTTTGGACATATCAAATCTTGTACATCCATTGTTTAGAAAACTTCCACCACCCATTGGTTCCTCTTATCTAAATGACCCCTTTTCATACCTAGAAGAGGACATCAAACAATGATACCAAAAATCATGTACCTGAATATACCTTCCACCAAAGTTGGTGCTCCCATCCCCAAAATTAACCAACCCACCATTCCACATTCATTGGTCCATGAAATACCTCAACAACCTACACCTACCACTACTTCCATCATTTTTGTTGTTGCCACTTCACAATCCACATCCATTCCATTTAACATTGCAAGACCTTCCACCTCCCAAACTATTATGTCCACCTCATACCTACCCGTTAGTAGTGCACCTAACATATTCCAATAGAGCACCCAAATTGTAATGCAATTCACTATAAGGATATTGTCAAAAGGGCCTACCAACTAACATCTCATAGCCCCTAATCCATTTACATCTATGCCAAACACCACCACTTCATTCCCAATTGGTCCTTGGAATTTAGGACAATCATAGGGGCAAGCCACAAGCCTCCCACTTAGTACCTCATCCATGCCAACCTTCCAATCACAACAACCACCACCACCTCCAACTAATCTGCTATCACCCATCACTAACTATTCCACCATGCCACCCTTAAAGAGTATCCAAATAATATCATAGCATCAACAACCAGCAATGGGGACAGTTCCCTACATCAACTATTTGGTAACCCTCAACACCCAATTTCCTTGTCAAGTAGGAGCACAACCAAGCTACATTGGAAAATGTGTGCAACCCCAAAGCATAGCACCAACATATCCACCACCCCTTTAGTAGAAACCACATAAATAGTTTTGTGTCAAAGAACCCATACTAAATCATCTATTTTCTCAACAACACTACACCTATCCACCCCAATAGCAATTGCAGTGCCAAAAAGTCACCCAAAAAGTGTAGCAGTACACCAAACCACCACCCCAACAACTAATAAATCCCATCCTAGTAGAAGTTCAATCTACATTCTACCCACTACAATACACATATCAAAACTATCCATACTCACATTCCCCATATGATACATACCTTGCACTAGAAGCACCAGGAATGGGGGCACTAGCAATAACACTTGTCAACCCTTAGTTAGAAGAAATGAAAAATGGAGGGAATTGAATCCAAGACCTTCAAATTTTAAAAGGTTTGTCCACACCCATTTGATAGAGCTATAGAAATGATACCCTTTCCCAAGCACTTTGAGATCCCCAAAATTGATAAATTCATAGGGAAAGAAGATTAAATCACACACATCAAAGAATTTTACATGCATTGCAAAGAAGTGTCTACAATGGTGTGTTCCTTATTCCAAAAAGTTTAGGAGTTCCAGCTCTCCAATGGTTCTATTGAATAACCCAAGGAATAGTTAACACCTTTTCTGATATTTTAGGAGCCTTTGTGGTACAATACACCCATCTTATTGAAACTAAATCATATGTGGTTGATCCAGTCCACACCAAAAAAAAAGATGTTGAAAGCCTTGTTGATTACTTACAAATGTGGAAAACTCTCACAACATGAATTATTTGCAACATACCAAAGCATCAACTTGTCAAAATATTCATTGACAATGCACATCCTCGACTTTCTAATTAAATGGTCATGAACTACCTACAAACATACAAAGAGATCAAGGAGAAAGGCATGGGCCTTGAGTGAGGGGTTATTAATGATGGAATCATAAATATCCATAAATAAAACCACCACAAGCAAGGACACTCTAATGATAAACTATGGTATTGGAACAAGAATAAGAACATAGTAATAGATGGTGCCACTAATACCCAATAGGTCCATGTAGTTGGTGTCACACCCAAAACATCAAACACCCCTCAACAATAGACATTTCAACTACCATCATATTAACCAAACACATGTTTTCAACAAACATATCAATAGCCTTTCCAACATCAATATCAACACAACACACTAGCACCAATTTATCAAGGACCAACAAATCAGGCCAATGCTATCACCATCACAATTGGTCAAAAATTGAGGGCCCAAAAGACACCTCGTGTATACACTCCCTTAGGGAACCACTCGATGTCATTTTTGACAAATTGGCCCATGCCAACCTCATCCACTACCCATAAACACATTCATTGGACTCAAACACACCTAAAGCATTGTGGTACATAGAGAATGAGTTTTGCAAGTTTCATCATGTGAAAGGGTATCCCACCCTTAGATGCATGCATCTCAAAGATTATGTGCAAGACCTAGTTGATCATAAGGAAATCATAATGGGAGCATAAGCCTCTCCAAATGTAGGACTACTGATCTATCAAAATCCATTCCCACCATACAGCAACAAAAATGAAAGCAAGGCACCTATACAGCACAACAATACCAACAACAAAAGAACAAACAATGCCCAACCCAAGTAAGGTGAAAATCATGACAAATTATAAGACTACACTTTAATGTACCTTGACTATGGTAATTTGATCAAATGTATATCCCAAGATGAACTTTTGGTTAATGTACTAAATATCAAAGGCCCTGACCATTAATGTGTAGTCACAACACAACGAACCTGACTCAATATTATAGAGCCACTCACACCTGCACTTTCTCCTTCAGCAATGTAATACAAGATTCTAGAACATCTTAGAAACATGCCAGCCCAAATGTCCATCCTAGATTTACTCTACATAAGCCAACTATATCAAGAAATCCTTAACAATGCCCTCCATGAATCATGTGTCCCCACTAATATCAATGTTGTAGAGTTCAAAAACCCAATGGGACACCTCTCTACCTCATGTGTGCTATCCTTCAAACCCTTCGATGTCCCAAAAATTGAGCCACATCACATCCTTCCACTTTGCATAGCCATCATGGTCTCCAAATTTTTTGTAAAAAGGGTTATGATAGATAATGGGTCCGCCTTGAACCTATGTACTTTGAGGTTCATTAAAAAAGTAGGATACACTGAGGTAAACATTATCAATGAGGTCATCACTATCAGAGCCTATGACAACTTGGAAATAACTATAGAAATAATTATCTTGTTTCCCATCAAAGTTGAGTCTACTACTCAAGTAATAGTGTGTCATGTAGTTTATCTTAATCTACTTTTCAACATCCTCCTCGGTCAATCATGGATTCATGTCATGAAATTTGTTCCATCCACTTATCACTAGTGCATCAAATTTTTCCATCATAGCACTAAGAGAACTATCTATGCTAATCTAGAACCCTTTGCATATTACAATATGGTAGAAACATCCTATGATAATCATTTCCTAGGTATTGAGATTAGAACCACTATCACCAATTTTTCTAGTACCTACAATGACCTCAACACCATCTTAACCTTTGCACTCTCTATTGTTAAGATCAACTACCAAATTTTTGGTGAATGCAGTCTCTCAGATACATTTGTTATTGGCTCCTTGTCTCTTGACCCACACACTCGAGGGGCACCCAACCTATCAAGGACCAAAAAAAGACACAACTCCTCAACTCAAGCAATTTGGGCACACTGTATTTGTTGCAAATAGGATCCTCAATGGACAAGAAATGGTGGTTGACATTAGCACATTTCTATACAAGGATCCACCTCCAAAAGAAAAAAAAAATCTTGACTATTTCAAATGGGAATATCCCCACTCACACTTACTTGCTACTGAACAATGGGATTATCAAGGAGTTGGCCTAATAAAAGAGGAGACAGGCATTAGGAAACCTATAGAGGCATACAAAGAACAAAAGAAGAAAGGCCTAGGATTTGGATGCCTAATAATTGGGGGCACTAGTAAAGATGGTCATGCCTTCTTAAATATCCAAGGTGAACTCATAGAGGTCAAACACATAAGTTGAAAAGAGAGACTATGATGATATCCATCATACTAACATTTCCCTAGGAGACTTTGTGCTTTGTGAACTATCCATCAACCTCATAGACCTACCCCTCACCAATCTTCATCCCATTGATTGGAAAAAATTAAGTGTACTCCACATTGATGAGTCCCCTACTGAGGAATCACTCCTAAGATTCATGGGGTTTGAGACACAACACAAGAAACAAAAGCCACCATCAGCTTATATCTACAAATTGGACCCAAAAGGCTACTTTGGGGAGCAAGAAATCTTCAGTCACAAAAATAATAAAGAAAAAAGCAATAGAAATTAAAAAGTAACAAAAAAGGTATCCCTTGGTGAAAAATCCTTTGGAGCACCATCAAATCAATCAAAAAAATAAAAATAAAAAGAGAAATAAAGGATGCATATGATGGTGAAAACCTATCTGAGGCACCCGAAGATGGAGATTTCTTCCTTCCTCCATAGGCTCATAGGTCAAAAGTATCATCTATTATGACTAAAGAGACAAGATCAGACAACATTAGTCTAATAAAGACACCCAGGATTACATACATCGCAACATATTTGCCACCTGACCAAGCAAAGCTTTGCATTGAGGTACTTCAAGAAAACATTAGTCAATTCACATGGTCATACCAAGACATGTCAAAACTAGGTCTTAATTTGGTCGTACATCATTTAGTAGTAGATCCAAAAGTCAATCCAGTCAAGAAAAAACTTCAAAAAATGCATCCCAAGGTCACCTTGCTAGTAAAGGTAGAATTATAAAATATATTGGAAGCAAAGGTCATCCATCCAATCAACTATTTAGAGTGGATTTCCAACATGATACCCATCACAAAGCCCTTTGGAAACATCAAGATTTGTACAGATTTTAGGGACCTCAATAAGGCTTTTCCCAAATATGACTTCCCTTTACCAAATATCAACATGATTATGGATCTCACAGTTGGCCATGAACTATTATCCCTCATGGACAAATTCTTTGGATATAATCAAATACAGATAGTAGAGGAAGATCAACATAAGACAACATTCACCACCCCTTGGAGAACCTTCTTCTACAATATTATGCCATTTGGGTTAAAGAATGTACAAGAAACCTATTAGTGATCTATGATAGTCTTCCATGACCTCATCCACAAAACTTTTGAAGATTATGTAGATGAAATCTTCATCAAATCTATTGATGACATGGATCACTTAACTCACCTTGAAGAAGTGTTTGATTGGTTAGCCAAAAATATTTTTTTGGCATCACATCTGGGAAGCTTCTGGGATTTATTGTATCATGATGTGGCATTGAGATTGACCCCCATAAGGTCAAATCCATCTTGGACATGCTTCCACCCAAGACATTGTGACAACTTCATTCTCTCCAGGGTAAATTACAATCAATAGGATGGTTCATCACACAACTAGCAAATAAATGTCTTTCATTCATACATCTGCTCAAGAAGGACCAAAATTTCAAATGGGACCCTATTTATCAGCATAGCTTCAAAAAGATCAAGAAATACCTAGAAAATCCACCCATCTTGGTCCCACTAGTCATTGGGAGACCATTTCTATTGTACTTATTGGCTACACCAACTGCACTAGGCGCACTCTTGGCCTAGCTTGGTGATAACAAAAAGGAAAGAGCTATCTAATACATTAATTTCATGCTTGTTAGCTATGAACTTAACTACACTCCTATGGAAAAAGCTTGTTTAGTAGTGGTTTTTTCCACTTAGAAGCTTCACCACTACATGCTCATTCATACATTCAAACTCATATCAAAGATTGATCCGTTAAAATACATGCTCACAAGAACAACGCTCACAAGTCATCTAAAAAAATGGGTAATGCTCCTTAGTGAATTTGGCATCCAATATGTTGATAGAAAGGCAATCAAGGGACAGGCTATAGCAGATCACTTGGCTGATGCACCATTAGTTTATGCTTATCCACTTGTTATTGAGTTTCCAGATGAACATCTCTACATGATAGAAGAACAACCATCATGGAAGCTATACTTTGATGGATTTTACATATCCCATAGATTAGGAGTAGGAATATTGTTTGTTACCCCTCAAGGTGACTACATTCCCAAAGAATTCAAGATATAATGCCAATGTACCAATAATATCTCAGAGTATGAATCTCTAATTGTAGGGATCAAGATAATAGTTGAATGGAACATAGCAAAGCTACAAGTCTTTGGAGACTCACAACTGATTATCAAGCAAGTCCTTGATGAATACTAAATAAAGGATGACAAGTTGCTACCCAACAAAGAATTGATTGATCAATTAAAGAAACATTTCACCAAGATCTAATCCACATAGGTACCAAGTTTGCAAAACAATGTTGCATATGCAATGGCCACAATAATTTCACTCTTGGAAATTCCTTGGGAAGCTACACAATATGAGTTCTTAGTCGAGCAGCTACACAAGCCCACATATGAGAATGATGAATCAACATGGGTATGCATCTTGGTTGGTCCCTAATCCCTATGGTACCATGAAGTTCATGCTTATCTAAAAAATGGTATCATATCCCCTCACCTCACATGAAACCAATGCTAAAACCATATATGTAGAGCATCCTACTACACTATCATAGCCAACACCCTATATCATCAAGGATATCATGATACTTTTTGTAGGTTTTTAGACCAAAGTGAGGACTCCATGTCATTAATAGAGGTACATTCTAGACCTTGCAGTGCTCACACATGCAGTATATTTCTAGCATGAAAAATGCTGAGAGTGGACTACTATTTGCCTACTATTGAACATGATGCTTGTGAATATGTCAAAAGGTGTCTACCTGTCAGCAGTATGAAAATCTGATATGAGCTCTAGCTAAATATTTCCAACCTATTGCACCACAATGGCCATTTTCATGTTGGGGGTTTGACCTTATTGGTGTCATTATACTCCTATCTTTAGAAGGCCACAAATGGATCATCACAGCTATAGATTATTTCACCAAGTGGGTGGAGACAGTCACACTTGTCACTGCTACAGGAGTTTAGGTTTCCAAATTCATCCTCTCTTACATTATATGTCACTTTGGTATCCCTGCTACCATTTTTACAGACCATGGAGGTAACTTTCAAAACCTCAATGTGGAAGATGTACGCACCTTCCTCCACATTTATCACCATTTCTCCAGCTCATACTTTCCATAAGGTAATGGTCAAGCTAAGGAAACTAAAAAACCCTAATCAAAATCCTCAAGAAAGTTGTCAATAATTCTAGCTATGATTGGCATCTACAAATCAACCCAACCTTATGGGTTTATCGCACATCATCCCATACATCCATAGGCACAACTCTGTACTCCTTGGGCTATGGTGCCAAAGTAGTCTTGCTTATTGAGGTTGAACTCCCATCCTTGTGCATATCTTTGTGAGGAAAAATATCAAATGAGGACTATAGAGTCACCAAAATAACTTAGCTAGATCTACTTGATGAAAGAAGGTGATGGGACTCAAAATTACATTCCTGTTTTGAGTACCATTCCAAAATTTTGAGTCATTTTGAGCCCTATGAGCGCATTTTCTTGCATGTGTACTCGGTTGTCATTTTGATGCCTAAGAGTTGTGTTATGTTTCTAACACCTTTAATTTAGTGTATCGATATGTTCTATAATGACAAATTGTCATTCCAAGTCACCCTATCAAGTTTCATTTTGAGCAATGTTCAGTTCTGCATTTTTGCTTAAGTGTCAAACAGCAATAGGAAGCCTAGTTTATATTTTAATATCTTGTACCCGGTTATGTTTCATGACTCTTTACTTTTGGAATATTTAGTATGAATATTAGAAATCCTATGCTTCAATTTTCATGTCATTTTGATATGTTTTGACTAGGTTTTCAATCCCTCGAAATTGGTTACTTTTCTTTGTCATGCTGATGCAAATGCCCCTTAATTTTAGGAGGCCCTGTTTGATCGATTGTACCTTTGACCCAATTGATCATACTGATGAATTTTATTTTTCATTGTATTCTAGAGGTTACACACTTGTTGTGTTCCATATTTGAGCCTATGACAAATCCGTTTGACTAGTTTTTAAACACAATTTTGTTTGCAACTTGTGAGGTTTTACTTGTGTCAAGGCAAATTGATTAGTACCCCTATTCAAGATGTCATAACTCTAAATCCATGAATGATGAAATCAAATAGTTTGTACCACTATATTCTTCTCTAAAAATTCTTAAAGTGTGTCAATTTTCAAATCTTGATGAATTCATCTACACACTTTCCCAGGCTCATTCCGTTTGTGAAAATCATTATCTTGTTGATGTTTCCAGTTTTGCAAGTCTAAGTACCCCACTTTGACTTCTCACCAAATGAATCCAGTTATTCTTCATGAGCCCAAACCACATAACTATATTCTCCTCATGATAGTTAAATAATGCCCCTATTTTCATGCTTCTAAGAATTCATTTATCATATTTTTGAAGCCAAAACCAAATGCACTTTCCTATTTTCTAACATGTTTATTTGTAGGTTGTTTCAACTAAGAAAATTTGATGGTCAATATCTTTTGACTGGGTGATCTTCATGAGATGAGATCTGATAAGGTGCAATAATGTGGAACAAAGAATCAACATGTCAATTTTTAGAGCCCAGTTATCTGTTTTAGTCAATATTTAAAGCCAGTTTGTAGGCCTTCATGTCAGTGAATCATAGTTTGTAAATAACATGGTGAACTTAGGTTTTAATGATCAATTAGTGGTCGAATTTGATTTTGATTAGTATGAGGTATGTTAGAAACAATATTCTACCAAGATAATTGAGAGGGGGGGTGAATTAATTATTCAAAAAACACTTATCCTTTTAACCATTCAAACAAAGTAAATAGCAACCACAAAGATGTACATGAACAATTACACCAGATATGTTGACTAGAGAAACCCTTGATCAAACGGAAAACCCTAGTGGGAATGATGTCTGCAAGATGATGTACTAATATAAATGTTCCTTGTTAGAGGATGGACCCTATTAGGAGTCTATTACAATATTTTGTATAAAAGAGTCCCTGTAAGGAGACTTTGAATCCCTATTAGGAGTTGTGGAAGGCAACTGAACCCATTGTCCAAATGGCTTCAAGATCGAATCAATGAAATCACTGTCTAATTGACCTTGGTACTATTCCTTTTAGAATAATAGATGTAAAATAAATATTTTACTTCTTCCTCTATCCAGTACGTTAAACTTCTCCTTCAGATCATGCAATTAGATCTAGAACTCTATACTTAGCAACAATAACCCTTAAGGTCACTTACAGGCATTCGTAAGTTACTCTACTCTATTGCTCAACAATTTACAAGTCTTATCTGATCTATATATATTAAACACAAAAAACATCTTTTCTTTATACTATGCTTAACAATAAATCCTTGAGTCAGCTTCCCATTCAATTATAATACATTAATTAAATGAATACACATTTAATTAATGTTGTCGGCACATAGTTATAAACAAACTTTCACATGAGTGACTTCTGTACATGTGCACTCGTTGATGTCATCAAAGGTTAGTAAATTGTCTCCAGTTAACTACGAAACTTTTCACTACATTTATGATAAATTGTAGCAATCATGTTGGAAATCTAATTGAAAAGATCATTGTTGAAAAAGGAAGATTGTTTGCAAAAAGGGAGATTGTTGATAAAGAATGTTTTCAATCATTATTTTATCACTAATGTCAAACCTACTATTTTTTAGAATAAAAAATTATTATAAGATCCACGTACTATCACTTATTGATTGATGAAGAGGATTTAATCAAAAAGATGTAACAAAAGTACCTAGGGGAAAGGTTGAGTTGTGGTTTTGTAATGAAGTGCAAGGATCAATTAAGACAGTGGTAAAATGATGTATTGATAATACACTTGAAGATACAGAGGTTGGCCACACTTAGAAACCTTGGAAGAATAAGTTGTAATAAGGCTCTCTGCAAAGCTTGACCAAGTTCATTAGTGAGTGTTGAGCAAGCCAGTTCATGCCGAGTCAATTTTCAGTTAGCGTTGAGAAAAAGAAAAATCTAGTGATATAGGAGGAGCTGAGTAAGTTTAGGTGTTGAGCAAGTAATAGGTGTTGAGAGTCAAAAAAACTTATAGGATGCCAAGTGAATCCTTAGTAGGTGTCTATCATCAATAAAATGTAGTTGGTGCTATGTAACACAATATGTACTGAGCACCAGAATTTCAATAGTGTCGAGCTGCTACATTATTTGAAAAGTCAAAGATTCGCTAAATCTGAGCTGACAAGTTTGTTACCTTGAATTTTGTGAACTAGACGGAGGATAAGGATGATGAGCTAGTGGCACAAAATTTTAGGTAAACCATTTTTGGGCAAATTTAGGAGGATTCTTCATGATGTTTCTGGAAGGAACAAGATATGGGGTAGATTCATTGAATCCTACCTAATCCATTGAAACTAAAATTAAAAGAAGGAAGATTTGAGAGGGAAAAGTATTCCAAACTTCTATTTAAGGAGTCACAGGCCAAGAAGCGAGTGTGGTTGGGGTGCCAAGTTGTGAAGTTGTTGAAATATATTAAGGAGAAGACATTGAGAAGGAAGAATAGAGCACAGAGGCTTTGCTTCGATAAGTGGCCATATAGGAGATTACACTGGTACATCAAGCATGAAGAGTCCAGAAGACAAAGCTTGAAAGGAGGACAAGCTATGAGAGCTAAAAAGACTGAAAGATGGAAAATATTGTGTGCTGAACAGAGATCTAAAATCTATAAGTTAAGTTGTGAGTTGTATCAAGTCAAAAGCCTTTGTTGTTACTCTCTAACAAATGTATTAGTTAGGGTAAAATCCTATGGACTTAGGTTGTTTTAGCAGCCATTTGTAAATCCTTTAATAGGGTGGCATTCCAAGTGAATGTTCTAAAGTCCTCTAACTAGGCCCACTTCTAATAGGGTGGTTAAATTCTTTAACCAAGTCATATTTAATAGTGTGTTGTAGCCTTTAACAAGGCAGGCATTTCCCAGGGCATCACTTCAAAAGAGTGAGAATTGAGTAGCATGTTACTAGTAGTTTTTTCCAAATTGGGTTTCCATGTAAATCACTACGATATGTGTTGATCTTTCATGTGTTATTCTTGCATGTTGATTTTATAGTAACTTGCTAAGTAGGAAAGTTTAAGCTTCGATGCATGAATCGTTTAATGAGCTCACTTTACTTGATGAAAAAATTTTATTAGGATATTTGGACCTTTAATAACTGATTCACCTACCCTCAGTTATTCTAAAGCATTTCTAAAAAATCACACAATAGGACTACTTTCCTAATACTCTATTTCTATACAATTCTCTTTAGATCAACCATATCTTCCATACGCTATCAAATTAGGTTGTGAGCACTTACCCTTGCAACATAGACATAATGTAGTATGAATTGGTAACTGTGCATGGATAGGTAAGTAATATATTTTTCTTAATACACAAAATCATAGTCTACTGCTCTATCAATCTTTACAAATTTATTACTATGTTGTCATGAATGACATAGTCATCATATCAATGTTTTGCAATGCTCCCCCATACCATCAACATTCATGCTAAAAAGGTATTCATTGGATCAAATTCTAGGAATCAAGTGTTTCAATTCAAAAAAAAATTAGCCAAACCCGCTTTGGGGTCCGAATGACTTTGCTAGACTGATAAAAATTGAGGGAATGGAAGATTTTTTCAAAAAGGAAAGTGGTAATGTTTTGAGTCATTATAAGTTTTGAAACATTTACATGATATTTCCAACTTGATGCGGGAGCATCCAGAGGTATAAGGGCAATCCTGTGTCACCAAAAAAATGTACTTAGACTTAGACTTAGTTTTTGTTTCATGTGTTTTAATTTTTGGACACCCATTTGGGTCAAATAAAGGTTCCAACTCTCACAGTTCCACTATCAGTGTGCTAGTAAATCTTTAAAAATAAGGAGTATTTAATTGAGCCATCATTTTGGTGAACTACGAGGTGTAAATTGGCTAGATGAATGTAATTGTAATTTAGAGCATTCAAGAAAAAGAATCAGGTCAAAAGGCCCCACGGTTTGAAAGTTATTGCAGTTTTTTGAGTTTTGGAGACCTCCTAAGAATGCTTCAAAGTCAGGTTAGGGGCATTAAATGACCTCAAAAAGGGTCAAAAAGTGGGGGAAGAGAAAAGCTCCTCATAGGGCTATAGAGCGCTTTGAGAGCTTTTTGAAAATGTAAATGGTTTGTCAATCGAAGCTACGGTTCAAAAGTTATGCCTCCCAAAAGTTCGGTTACCATTTTTGAATTTTTCTAGATTTGCATCAACTTCTAACGTAGCTTCTGGAACCTTCTATTTGGTTGGTGGAGGCCTACTAGCACTTTCTAGAATGTACTCCTAGTCCTTAACCCTCCGGGGTCTATTTAAGGAGATTTCTGGCATTGTAAAAGGCAGTTCAGAGTGGAGTTTGAGAGGAGGTACTGAAAGGAGAAATTATCTCCACATTTATGCTATTGTAAGCCCTTAGGGCATGTTTTAAAGTTTATTTTCTCTGTACTAAATGTACTAGCTTATTTTTCAGTTAATACAATGTCCCTTTTCTTTTGTGTCCATTCTATTCTTGGGTTGTGTCCCCATCAAGTGGTATCACAGTTGGTTTTCTTAAGTGTGTAGACAAAGCGTCGACTGCAAGGTAGTTTGCACCAGGACTGTGTGGTTGTGGGTTTAAGTTAAGAAGATGCCTCCATGAAGAGAGTGTGTCAGAAGGGCTAGAGCTATTAATCCTGAGGAGGTTAGAGCCCTCCAAAGGTAGGTACAAGCATTACAGGAGGAGCTTCGTAGAGGAGCAACTGTGGCCGTAGGTGATGAAAGTGAAAATGACAACGAAGAACATGAAATTGGACCAGAAGGGGAATTTGATGGGGAAGTCCTGAATCATGTAGAGGAAAGGCTTTTTAGGGCCATTACTAAGTTTGGAAAAAGACCTACAATTGAAGTGGGTGTATTTTTAGGAAGTCTGAAACCAGATGAGTTGATCGATTGGATCAATGAACTGGAAGAATACTTTGAGTATGAGGATATCAGGGACCCAGATAGGGTTAAGTTTGCAAAGGCCAAACTGAAAGGCCATGCCAAAATTTGGTGGCAAGAGGTTCAATTGGAAAGAAACAAAAGAGGAAAGGAGAAGATCACAAGATGGGATCGCATGGTGGACAAATTGAAGAAGCAGTTCATTCCTGTGGACTACGAACTTGATTTGTTTAAGAAGATGCATGGGTTAAAGCAAGCAGGAAGATTAGTCCAAGAATATACAGAGGAATTTTACCGACTCTTGATTCGAGTAGGGCATGCAAAAGAAAATAAGGAGAAGGTTGCTCATTATATCAGTGGGTTGTGACCTAGCATCCAGGAGGAATTAAGTCTGGTAAGAATGACCAACATTGAACAGGCATATCAGTTTTCCCTACGAGTTGAAGAGAAGCTGAATAAAAGGTTTGAAGGAAGACAAAGAGGGCATGGTCAAGGAGGAAGGGGAAGCAGTAGATCATCTGGAGGCTACAATGAAACCCAAAAGAAAAAAGAAAATGTGGGTACTAGCAGGAACCAGAGGAATGAGGGTTTCACCCGCTCCCATGATCAAGACTTTGGAAATCAGAGAGGAAGAGGTAGAGGACATGGAAAAAGAAGAGGAGGCTTCTGTGGTACCTATTTCCATTGCAATGAAGAAGTTCATCGTGCCTTTGAATGCCCTCAACGACAAGGAAGGATAGATAGGAGAGTTGAGGGCCAAGCTAGGGTTGCTCATGTGGATGAAGATGCATGATCATCACATTCAGAGGATGTAGAAAGAGGAGAGACCTTGGTAAATGAAAGAGTCCTACTAAGTGGTGAGATTGAACCAGGACAATGGAGGAGTTTGTTTCATACCAGATGCAAGTGTGAGGATAAATGTTGTGATGTGATCATTGATGGTGGTAACACTGATAACTTGGTATCAGAAGAGATGGTCTCTAAGCTAAAGCTCAAGAGGGAGAAACATCCCCAGCCCTATCAAATTGCTTGGGTAAAAGATGATCATAAGGTCCTGGTAAGTGAAAAATGTTTAGTGAAATTCAAAATTGGGAGTTACCATGATGAAGTTCTCTATGATGTTATTTCGATGGATGTTTTCCATCTATTGTTGGGTAGACCATGGCAATTTGATAGACATGCAGTACATGATGGACATGCAAACACATACTCTCTGACAAAGGATGGAGTTCATCAAAAATTGAAGCCCATGAAAAAGGAAGGTGAAAAGGTATGTAGCAGTGCTAGGATTTGTCTTGTTGATGAAAGGAAGTTTTTAGATGGCATGAAACATCAGCATATGTGCTATGCTTTGATTCCTAGGAAAGATAAAGAAGGTAGTAGTGAAATACCACTTGAAGTTTCAAATTTACTAGGGGAGTTTGGAGATATTATCTCTGATAATGTTCCAGATGGATTGCCACCAGTAAGGCAAATTAGTCATCAGATAGATATGATTTTAGGAGCTAGTTTGCCTAATAAAGCTGCTCACAGGATGAGTCCTACTGAAATAGAGGAGCTAAATAGACAGGTTCAGGAGCTGTTAAGGAAGGGCTTGATTCGAGAGAGCCTGAGTCCATGTGCAGTACCTGCAGTACTTGCACCAAAGAAGGATGGAGAGTGGAGGATGTGTACAGATTCTCAATCTATAAATAGGATAACCATCAAGTAGTAGTTTCCTTTGCCAAGGATAGATGATCTTATGGACTGCTTGAGTGGAGCTCAGTACTTCACAAAGATAGATCTCAAGAGTGGCTATCATCAGATATGGATTCGAGAAGGAGATGAGTGGAAAATAGCCTTCTAGACCAAGGAGGGTCTTTATTAGTGGTTAGTCATGCCCTTTGGATTGACAAATGCCCCAAGCACCTTCATGTGGCTCATGAATGAGGTACTTAAGAAGTTCTTGGGAAAATTTGTTATTGTTTATTTGGATGATATTTTAATTTTCAGAAAGACTTTGGAAGAACATTTATTGCATATTCGTAGTGTCCTTGAAAGGCTAAGGGAAGAGAAACTATTAATTAATCTGAAGAAGTATATCTTTGCAAAAAGGGAGTTAGTCTATTTGGGGTTTTTTATATCACCTGAAGGTCTCAAAATGGATCTAGAGAAGGTAAAAGCCATCTTGGAATAGCCTACTCCAAGGTCTGCTACTGAGGTAAGATCATTTCATGGTCTGGTTAGTTTTTATAGGAATTTTATTAAGAATTTCAGTTGCATATGTGCACCCCTAACTGATACAATAAGAGGGGATAGAAAAGATTTCAAATGGACTGCAGCAGCTGTGAGAAGTTTTGAATTGCTGAAGAAGAAGGTGATAGAACAGCTTGTGTTGGCACTTCCAAATTTTAGAAAGGTTTTCCAGGTGGATTGTGATGCTAGTGCCAGCACTATTGGGGCTGTATTAAGCCAAGAAGGTAAGCCTATTGCATATTTTAGTGAAAAATTGAATGATGCAAACAAGAAGTATTATGTTTATGATCAAGAGTTCTATGCAATAGTCCAGGCCTTAAAGAAATGGAGGCATTATTTATTGCCAAAGGAATTTGTTTTGTATACTGGTCATCAGGCATTACAGTACCTAAATAGCCAAGGTAAATTGAATCAGAGGCATATGAAGTGGGTAGAGTTGTTGCAGAGCTATGCATTTGTGTTGAAGCATAGAAGTGGAAAATCTAACAGGGTTGCAGATGCACTAAGTAGGAGACAGTTGTTGCTTATAGTAATGAAGGTTGAAGTAGTTGGGTTTGATGAACTCAAAAAATTGTACCTCAAGGATCTTGATTTTTCTGAAGCATGGAAAGCTTGTAAAGAACCTGTTACTGTAGATAGAACCAAGTGGTTAGACTATTTGATTCAGGATGGCATATTGTTCAAAGGTAGTCAATTGTGCATTCCAAGGAGTTCCATGAGGGAAAATTTGATTAAGGAGAAATACAGTGGAGGGATGGCAGGACATTTTGGTCGAGATAAGACCATTTCCATTCTTAGAGAACATTATTTTTGGCCTCAAATTTCACAAGATGTGAAGAAGTTTGTACAAAGTTGCCAGGTTTGTCAAGTTGCCGAGCGGTTTAGTCACAATACTGGCCTATATCAGCCATTTTCGGTTCCATCAAGGCCATGGGAGGACATAAGTATAGATTTTGTTCTTGGATTGCCAAGGACACAAAGGGGTAATGACTCAGTATTCATGGTGGTTGATAGGTTCTCCAAAATGGCACATTTCACTCCATGCCACAAAACTCATGATATTGTCCATATTGCAGACTTGTTTTTCAAAGAGGTGGTAAGATTACATGGTCTTCCAAGGAGTATAGTTTCTGATAGAGATACTAAATTTGTGGGGTATTTCTAGAGGACATTGTGGAAGAAGTTGAGAACAGACCTAAAATTCAGTTCCACGCATCACCCGCAGAATTACGGCCAAACAAAAGTGGTAAATAGAAGTCTGGCCAATTTGCTGAGATGTTTAGTTGGGGATAAGCCCAAGGGATGGGATTTGATTCTACCACAAGCAGAGTTTGCTTACAATAACTCTATAAATAGGAGTACTAGAAATTCACCATTCCAAATTGTATATGGGAATAGCCCAAGGACTGCCCCAGAATTGAGGAAGATAGAACAAGGGGAGAGGACAAGTGTTGAAACTGAGGAATTTGTTGAACATATCAAGCATCTACATGAGGAGGTTCAAGCACACATTACCAAGATGAATCAAGAGTATAAATCTAGGGCTTCTCAAAGGAGAAGACATAAGGAATTTCAAGTAGGGGATCTAGTCATGGTGCACTTATGAAAAGAAATATTTCCAGATAGTACTTACAACAAGCTAAAAATGAAGAAACTTCGCCCCTGCAAAATTCTGAAGAAACATGACTCAGGAAATGTATATGAAGTGGAGTTGCCAAATGGTATTCATATTTCTCCTATTTTCAACATTGCATATTTAACAGAGTATCATGATGATGGTGCAGATGAGGAGCTGATGTTAGAGCCATGTCTAATTCCTGCTTCTAAGAAGGAGGAGATAGAAGAAATTCTAGATCATTGTGTGGGTAGGAGTACCAGAAACAAG
This sequence comes from Cupressus sempervirens, assembly GCA_028749045.1. Classification (NCBI taxonomy): domain Eukaryota; kingdom Viridiplantae; phylum Streptophyta; class Pinopsida; order Cupressales; family Cupressaceae; genus Cupressus; species Cupressus sempervirens. Next base: position 220,291,416 of record CM053789.1, on the reverse strand, counting down.
CAGTATGAAGAGTATTTGGTCAAATGAAAAGGACGACAGATCGAGGACTCAACTTGGATTTTAGCAGCTGAGGTTTTCCATTTGGGATTTCCTCTACCATTCATAAAGTGACAAGGTCACTTTTCAATCTACCCTGGGTGTCTGATGCAGGAGCATCTAGAGGTATAAGGGCAATCCTGTGTCACCAAAAACATGTACTTAGACTTAGTTTCTGTTTCATGTGTTTTCATTTTTAGACACACATTTGGGTCAAATAAAGGTTCCAACTCTCACAGTTCCACTATCAGTGTGCTAGTAAATCCCGAAAAAATAGGAGTATGTAATTGAGCCATCATTTTGGTAAACTACAAGGTGTAAATTGGCTAGATGAATGTAATTGTAATTTAGAGCATTCTAGAAAAAGAATCAGGTCAAAAGGCTCCACGGTTTGAAAGTTATTGCAGTTTTTCAAGTTTTGGAGACCTCCTAAGAATGCTTCAAAGTTAGGTTAGGGGCATTAAATGACCTCAAAAAGGGCTTAAAAGTGGGAGATGAGTGAAGCTGGTCCATATGGCTATAGAGCGCTTTGAGAGCTTTCCAAAAATGTAAATGGTTTGTCAATCGAAGCTATGGTTCAAAAGTTATGCCTCTCAGAAGTTCGGTTACCGTTTCTAGATTCTTCTAGATTTGCGTCAACTTCTAACGCAGCTTTTGGAACCTTCTATTTGGTCGGTGGAGGCCTACTAGCACTTTCTAGAATGTACTCCTAGTCCTTAACCCTCTGGGGTCTATTTAAGGAGATTTCTGGCATTGTAAAAGGCAGTTCAGAATGGAGTTTGAGAGGAGGTACTGAAAGGAGAAATTATCTCAACATTTATGCTATTGTAAGCCCTTAGGGCATGTTTTAAAGTTTATTTTCTCTATACTGAATGTACTAGCTTATTTTATAGTTAATACAATGTCCCTTTTTTGTTGTGTCCATTTTTTTCTTGGGTTGTGTCCCCATCAAGTGGTATCAGAGCTGGTTTTCTTAAGTGTGTAGATAGAGCGCTGACTGTGAGGTAGTTTGCACCAGGACTGTGTGGTTGTGGGTTTAAGTTAAGAAGATGCCTCCATGAAGAGAGCATGGGGGAAGGGCCAGAGCTATTAATCCTGAGGAGGTTAGAGCCCTCCAAAGCCAGGTACAAGCATTGCAGGAGGAGCTCCGTAGAGGAGCAACTGTGGCCACAAGTGATGAAAGTGAAGATGACAATGAAGAACATGAAATTGGACCAGAAGGGTAATTTGATGGGGAAGTTCTGAATCATGCAGAGGAAAGGCTTTTTAGGGACATTATTAAGTTTGGGAAAAGACCTACAATTGAAGTGGGTGTATTTTTAGGAAGTCTGAAATTAGATGAGTTGATCGATTGGATCAATGAACTGGAAGAATACTTTGAGTATGAGGATATCAGGGACCCATATAGGGTTAAGTTTGCAAAGGGTAAACTGAAAGGCCATGCCAAAATCTAGTGGCAAGAGGTTCAATTGGAAAGAAACAAAAGAGGAAAGGAGAAGATCACAAGATGGGATCGCATGGTGGACAAATTGAAGAAGCAGTTAATTCCTGTGGACTACGAGCTTGATTTGTTTAAGAAGATGCATGGGTTAAAGCAAGCAGGAAGATCAGTCAAAGAATATATAGAGGAATTTTACCGACTCTTGATTAGAGCAGGGCATGCAGAAGCAAATAAGGAGAAGGTTGCTCATTATATCAGTGGGTTGCAACCTAGCATCTAGGAGGAATTAAGTCTGGTTAGAATGACCAGCGTTGAAGAGACATACCAGTTTGCCCTACGAGTTGAAGAGAAGCTGAATAAAAGGTTTGAAGGAAGACAAAGAGGGCATGGTCAAGGAGGAAGGGGAAGCAGTAGATCATCTAGAGGCTGTAATGAAACCCAAAAGAAAAATGAAGATGTGGGTACTAGCAGGAACCAGAGGAATGAGGGTTTCAACCGCTCCCATGATCAAGACTTTGGAAATTAGAGAGGAAGAGGTAGAATACGTGGACAAGGAAGAGGAGGCTTCCATGGTACCTATTTCCATTGCAATGAAGAAGGTCATCATGCCTTTGAATGCCCTCAATGACAAGGAAGGACATATAGGAGAGCTGAGGGCCAAGCTAGGGTTTCTCATGTGGATGAAGATGTAAAATCATCACATTTAGAGGATGCAGAAAGAGGAGAGACCTTGGTAAATGAAAGAGTCCTACTAAGTGGTGAGATTGAACTAGGACAATGGAGGAGTTTGTTTCATACCAGATACAAGTGTGAGGATAAATATTGTGATGTGATCATTGATGGTGGTAGCACTGATAACTTGGTATCAGAAGAGATGGTCTCTAAGCTAAAGCTCAAGAGGGAGAAACATCCCCAGCCCTATCGGATTGCTTGGGTAAAAGATGATCATAAGGTCCTAGTAAGTGAACAATGTTTAGTGAAATTCAAAATTGGGAGTTACCATGATGAAGTTCTCTGTGATGTTATTTCGACGGATGTTTGCCATCTATTGTTGGGTAGACCATGGCAGTTTGATAGACATGTAGTACATGATGGACATGCAAACACATACTCTCTGACAAAGGATGGAGTTCACCACAAATTGAAGCCCATGAAAAAGGAAGGTGAAAAGGTATGTAGCAGTCCTAGGATTTGTCTTGTTGATGAAAGGAAGTTTTTAGATGGCATGAAACATCAGCATATGTGCTATGCTTTGATTCCTAGGAAAGATAAAGAAGGTAGTAGTGAAATACCACTTGAAGTTTCAGATTTACTAGGAGAGTTTGGAGATATTATCTTTGATAATGTTCCAAATGGATTTCCACTAGTAAGGCAAATCAGTCATCAGATAGATCTAATTCCAGGAGCTAGTTTACCTAACAAGGTTGCTCACAAGATGACTCCTACTAAAACAGAGGAGCTAAATAGACAGGTTCAAGAGCTGTTGAGGAAGGGCTTGATTCGAGAGAGCCTAAGTCCATGTGTAGTACCTACAGTACTTGCACCAAAGAAGGATTGAGAGTGGAGGATGTGTATAGATTCTTGAGCTATAAATAGGATAACCATCAAGTACCGGTTTCCTTTGCCAAGGATGGATGATCTTATGGACCGCTTGAGTGGAGCTCAGTACTTCAGAAAGATAGATCTCAAGAGTGGCTATCATCAAATATGGATTCGAGAAGGAGATGAGTTGAAAATAGCCTTCAAGACCAAGGAGGGTCTTTATGAGTGGTTAGTCATGCCCTTTGGATTGACGAACGCCCCAAGCACCTTCATGCGGCTCATGAATGAGGTACTTAAGAAGTTCTTGGGAAAATTTATTATTGTTTATTTGGATGATATTTTAATTTTCAGCAAGACTTTGGAAGAACATTTATTGCATATTCGTAGTCTCCTTGAAAGTCTAAGGGAAGAGAAACTATTAATTAATCTGAAGAAGTGTATCTTTGCAAAAAGGAAGTTAGTCTATTTGGGGTTTTTTATATCACCTGAAGGTCTCAAAATGGATCCAGAGAAGGTAAAAGCCATCTTGGAATGGCCTACTCCAAGGTCTGCTACTGAGGTAAGATCATTTCATGGTCTGGTTAGTTTTTATAGGAAGTTTATTAAAATTTTAGTGGCATATGTGCACCCCTAACTGATACAATAAGAAGGGATAGAAAAGAGTTCAAATGGACTACAGCAGTTGTGAGAAGTTTTGAATTGTTGAAGAAGAAGGTGACAGAATGGCCTGTGTTGGCACTTCCAAATTTTAGAAATGTTTTCCAGGTGGATTGTGATGCCAGTGGTAGCACCATTGGGGCTGTATTAAGCCAAGAAGGTAAGCCTATTGCATATTTTAGTGAAAAATTGAATGATGCAAAGAAGAAGTATTATGTTTATGATCAAGAGTTCTATGCAATAGTTCAAGCCTTAAAGAAATGGAGACATTATTTATTGCCAAAGGAATTTGTTTTGTATACTGATCATCAGGCATTACAGTACCTAAATAGCCAAGGTAAATTGAATCAGAGGCATATGAAGTGGGTAGACTTCTTGTAGAGCTATACATTTGTGTTTAAGCATAGAAGTGGAAAATCTAACAGGGTTGAAGATGCACTAAGTAGGAGACAGTTTTTGCTTATAGTAATGTAGGTTTAAGTGGTTGGGTTTGGTGAACTCAAGAAATTGTACCTCGAGGATCCTGATTTTGCTGAAGCATGGAAAGCTTGGAAAGAACCTGTTGTTGTAGATAGAACCAAGTGGTTAGACTATTTGATTCAGGATGGCATGTTGTTCAAAGGTAGTCAATTGTGCATTCCAAGGAGTTCCATGAGGGAAATTTTGATTACGGAGAAACACAATGGAGGGATGGCAGGACATTTTGGTCGAGATAAGACCATTGCCATTCTTAGAGAACATTATTTTTGGCCTCAAATTTCACAAGATGTGAAGAATTTTGTACAGTGTTGCCAGGTTTGTCAAGTTGCCAAGGGGTTTAGTCACAATATTGGCCTATATCAGCCATTGTCGGTTCCATCAAGGCCATGGGAGGACATAAGTATGGATTTTGTTCTTGGATTGCCAAGGACACAAAGGGGTAATGACTCAGTATTCGTGGTGGTTGATAGGTTCTCCAAAATGGTACATTTCATTCCATGCCACAAAACTCATGATCCTGTCCATATTGCAGACTTGTTTTTCAAAGAGGTGGTAAGATTACATGGTCTTCCAAGGAGTATAGTTTCTAACAGAGATACTAAATTTATGGGGTATTTCTAGAGGACATTGTGGAAGAAGTTGAGAACAGACCTAAAATTTAGTTCCACGCATCACCCGCAGACTGATGGCCAAATAGAAGTGGTAAACAGAAGTCTGGGTAATTTGCTGAGATGTTTAGTTGGGGATAAGCCCAAGGGATGGGATTTGATTCTACCACAAGCAGAGTTTGCTTACAATAACTCTATAAATAGGAGTAGTGGAAAATCACCATTCCAAATTGTATATGGGAATAGCCCAAGGATTGCCCTAGAATTGAAGAAGATAGAACAAGGGGAGAGGACAAGTGCTGAAGCTGAGGAATTTGCTGAACATATCAAGCGTCTACATGAGGAGGTTCAAGCACACATTACCAAGATGAATCAAGAGTATAAATCTAGGGTTGATCAAAGGAGAAGACATAAGGAATTCCAAGTAGGGGATCTAGTCATGGTGCACTTACAAAAAGAAAGATTTCCAACCGATACTTATAACAAGTTGAAAATGAAGAAATTTGGCCCTTGCAAAATTTTGAAGAAACATGGCTCAGGAAATGCATATGAAGTGGAGCTGCCAGATGGTATTCACATTTCTCCCATTTTCAACATTGCATATTTAACAGAATATCATGATGATGGTGCAGATGAGGAGCTGGTGTTAGAGCCATGTCTGATTCCTGCTTCTAAGAAGGAGGAGATAGAAGACATTCTAGATCATCATGTGGGTAGGAGTACCAGAAACAAGAAGTATGAAGGGTATTTGGTCAAATGGAAAGGGCGACCGATTGAGGAATCAACTTGGATTTTAGCAGCTGAGGTTTTCCATTTGGGATTTCCTCTACCATTCATAAAGTGACAGGGTCACTTTTCAATCTACCCTGGGTGTCTGATGCAGGAGCATCCAGAGGTATAAGGGCAATCCTGTGTCACCAAAAAAATGTACTTAGACTTAGATTTTGTTTCAAGTGTTTTCATTTTTGGACACCCATTTGGGTCAAATAAAGGTTCCAACTCTCATAGTTCCCCTATCAGTGTGCTAGTAAATCCCGAAAAAAATAGGAGTATGTAATTGAGCCATCATTTTGGTGAACTAGGAGGTTTAAATTGGCTAGATGAATGTAATTGTAATTTAGGGCATTTCAGAAAAAGAATCAGGTCAAAAGGCCCCACGGTTTGAAAGTTATTGCAGTTTTTTGAGTTTTGGAGACCCCCTAAGAATGCTTCAAATTCAAGTTAGGGGCATTAAATGACCTCAAAAAGGGCCAAAAAGTGGGGGATGAGTGAAGCTATCCATAGGGCTATAGAGCGCTTCAAGAGCTTTTCTAAAATGTAAACAGTTCGTCAATCGGAGCTACGGTTCAAAAGTTATGCCTCTCGAAAGTTCGATTACCATTTCTAGATTCTTCTAGATTTGCATCGACTTCTAACGTAGCTTTTGGAACCTTCTATTTGGTCGGTGGAGGCCTACTAGCACTTTCTAGAATGTACTCCTAGTCCTTAACCCTTTGGGCTTTATTTAAGGAGATTTCTGGCATTGTAAAAGGCAGTTTGGAGTGGAGTTTGAGAGGAGGTACTGAAAGGAGAAATTATCTCCACATTTATGCTATTGTAATCCCTTAGGGCATGTTTTGAAGTTTATTTTCTCTATACTAAATGTACTAGCTTATTTTTCAGTTAATACAATTTCCCTTTTCTGTTGTGTCCATTCTGTTCTTGGGTTATGTCCCCATCACAATTGTAACTTGTAAGGGTGTTTTATTCCTTCCTATTATACTTACACAAATATTACTTCAAGTTTTGCAAAAGGAAGAAATTGGTAGATGGCATGAGAAAATCCATAGACACATAGAAGTAGAGCATTTTAATGCACCAGGAATAAAATGTCAAGTTTACTAGAATGGCAATTGATTATGTTTTTGGGTAGTTGGGGCATTGTGAACAACACAGTGAAAGAGACACTTCCAGAGTATAATTTATTAATTTGTCTCTTCTGGACAAAGGTCATTCTCATCTTAAAGGAACATTGCACATTGTTGGCTTGTTTTTGCCTAGGTGGCCATGATAGTTGCACATGTAAACATAATGTATAGGAGGAACCCATTTGCACAAGCCTTATACATCTAGAAAATGTATAATGGAGATTATTGATTAGCATTGATGTAGTGTTGTCTTGTTGTTGCCTGAGTGGCTATGATCCCATACTGTCACTTGAGCTGAGAGGCCTTTGTTGATTGCCATTTGGAATTTTCTACTATGGTTATAGTGAAAGATGGAATCTTGGGGGATCATGGTTAACCCAAGAAAGGATTGCTTGGTCTCTTATGAGGAGGAATTCAAGATTGATAGTGGATGCAAGTGTATGTGGGAGGATGAGACCTGATGGAAACATGTTACCTGTATCAATGGTGGGATGAAAAAAAATTTTGAATGTTGGGAATAATTTGAAAACCATTTTAGAGTACGTTGAAGAAGAATGCAAAGCCCCCCACCCCACATTCATCAAAGGGAGATGACTGGCAGAAGTAAAGGCCATCAAGGAACAGAGAAACCATGGCATGAGAGGAGGACATGGCATGTGAAACCACATAGGAAGGAGTGTCACAATAGTTCAAGACAAAGCATAGAGCACCCACATCCATGGCAGGAGCATCAGCAGCTGTCTTCTTATTCCCCTATAGTTTGTAGCATCATTCTAGCCCCACATGGTGTGAAGATTGGAGGAATATTTTTATAAAATTAAACGCCCTATGAGTAGTTCCATGAGTGGTAAAGGCATGAGGATGGTTCAGTTTATATTGCAAGGAATACCATTCTCTCTACTAGTGTAGGGGTGTTGTAGTCTGGGCTCATTGATTTCAAGTTCAAACTGATTTGTCATTTTTATCCTACATTGGGCAAGTAGTGGGAGGTTGTTATGTTTATATGCATGAATGCATAGTTTACAAGTGTCTTAATGACATGATGGTTTTTAAGTCACATGTATGCATATAGGGGTCATTGTGGAAAAGTGGGGCAAGGTAAATTCAAACAAGTTTTTGACCATTCAAATGCATATAGGTCAAAGAGGTCAGAGTGAGGCCACATGGCACAATAAGGAAACATTTTGTAAGATTGAAATGCCATCCAAAGGGAGTTATGATCTCACATTGATTGTGGAATTGTAAGATGAAAGTTGAAGTCCTAAGATACTATGATCGTCATAAGATTAGGAGATAAAGATTGAAGTGATACGATGTTATGGTGGTCACAGTCATCATAAGATTGAGGAATCAAAAGGATAGAGGTAAGATGCTACCCCATTACAATATTATGAGGGGATCGTAAGATTGTGAGGGAGAAAATTAAACCTTAAGATGCTACAAAAATTAGAGGTATCATAAGATTGGAGATAGGCAAATTTAATGATAAGAACCTATGATTAATCATAATATTGTAAGCTCGTGACACCAGGGAAGGTAAAATTTCAAGTGGAGATGTTACAATGAAGCCTTAATCATGATTTCGTAGTGTAGCAAGGGGAATAGTTAAAAAGTTCAAATGTTTCAAATAATGTATAAGGGGATGTGGGTCCCATGCCTAGGTACATTGACCAATAAGAAATTGACATGTGGTGCTCAAGGAGAGATAAGATAAAGTATTAAGATGGAAAATTAAAATGAGTATTCATTCATTTTGAAATTGAAAGATTTAAATTAATTTAATGATATTATATAGTTTATACTATATAGCTTTTTAAATATTTCAATTTAATTGCTCAGTTCATGGCATGGGCTTGGATTTTTCAAATCATCATCAGGGGTACAATTTTATTTGAAACATGCACTATGATATACCACTAGAATTGGGAGAATCTAAATTTCCCATTTCTATAGTTAGATTTTATATAGGTCTTCAATGGCAGAAGCTACAAACAGATTTATGATTTTAGGGCATCCTCAATGTTAATGCAAATTTATTGTTTCAGATGAGATAGAATCAAATTACAACCAAATTTTGATAAGATCAAATGCACTGAGCAGCCATAAAGAATAGAATTGAATGTTTTAAAGGCAGTTCCTAAGGTAAAAGTGTTGTTGAGAAGAGGCAGTTGGATTTTTACAACAAGAGTAGTAGAAGACAAGAAATATCATATTGGGGGCTTTGCACTTTCAAATATGTATCTAATATTTCTTTAGAGGATGTTTTTATAAGTACTTTAAGGGGATATACCAGATGTCCTACAATATTAATTAATGAGATTTTTTATTTCTAGTAGAGGAGAAAGGAGATGAGTACAATAGCATTAGGATGAAGAGTTTTAGTAGGACACATGTCAATATAAGAATCTAATCCAGGAGTCTTCTTCTTCTCTATAAATATTTCTTCTCTTCTCATCGTAAGGGTTCCAGTTCTGGAGAATTTTTTTAGCTGCTATGAGACCAGAGTAACTGCAAAACCACAAGGTTGGTTCTAGTTCCATTCTGGTTACTGTGAGACCATATTCCTTAGTTTTTCTCTATTATGAATAGCAGCAGTGTAGTTTCTTGAACTATTTGGATTATACAATCATTCATAGTGTATTCTCTAAGATTTTTGCTTACACATGATGTATTGATTTCAAGAAAATGAATACAAAGCTTTATTTGAAGTTTCATTCTAAAGTTTGTCTCCTCTATGTGGGTTTTTAGTTTTATGTTGACTATGTACAAAGTGCATATTGTCCAATTGCAACTTGTTTTTGGAGTTGTACATCGTTATATATCTTTTTTTTGAGTTAAGGACTTGAGTAATTGTCTTGATATACATTGACAAGATTGCAAGGATCATAGGAGGGTTTGATAAGTATGAGTTTCATTTTGAAAATAGATGTCTATTTGCAAGGTAGATATATAGATTTGATATCTAAGTCTACAAGTATATTTTAGGTATCCATGTGTATGTTATGATTTAGTTTATGCCCAATGGATAAGGGATTGATTAGCTTGGAGATTACATGTTTTTCTTGTTGCATACCTAGGCTACGTTGATTTGATCATTAATTGAATATCTTTTCCCTTTCTATTTAAGAACTGAAAAGAAGTTTCCCTCACTTAGTTTATTAGATTCATGTGCCATGTTATTATCTACTTTGTGTCCATGAATGTTTTCATAAACATAGAAGATTCAAGGGTTTTTATCTATTTTATAGATTTAGTTATATGCCTTTATACTAGTACTAGATAAAGAATCTAAGGTCCACCCACCTAGGTCTTGCAGAGCCTGAAGAATAAAAAGGAGAGTATAGCCTTATATTTGGCCTTAGTGTCTGAATAGGTGCATTGAGTAAGGGAATTAGCTGCCCCTAGGTGTTCTTATTACTAGGTTATTCAAAAATTGTTAATTCAGAGGCTAACAGAAGGCAACATACCTATGACCACCTCATAGTCTATCAAAATTGACTCAAGTGCAACTTCAACAAAAAGGTTCACCCATGACAATTTCAAGTCAGTGAAATTCTCCTCAAAAGAAGACATAAAAGTCCAGGCAGATCAAGAGAAGGGCAAGTTTGAGCCCACATGGCTTAGTCCATATGTTGTCACAACATGTTTTTACTTAGAAGCATATTAGCTATCAACACTAGAAGTTGAAACTATGAATGATCCCACCAACATCATTCACCTTAAGAAGTTTTATGACTAAGCCCCTTAGTGTATCCTGCTAATTGTGAAAAAATTAAAAAATAATATTTAAAAGTCCTAAAAAAAAGACCAAAAAAATCAAAATATCCAAAAAAGTAAAAGAAAATAGTAAAGAAAAATAAGCATGTAATGGTGAAATCTTAGCAATTCAAGCACCTTGGATAGTTACCTTGGTGAAAACCTAGAAATAGGAACCATGTGTATGTGGCCTTCCATTATCTATCAATAATCCACACCCTCTCATCCAATCCACTCATCCATCTCTCCATGTTCCCATGATGTTCCAACATCACACCACAACAATGTATGTATCACTATCCCAATTCTTGAGCTTGGAATCTGAATCACCATAGTATATTACATTTTGGTAGTTTCAAATTGTATCATACTCACTTAGTACATGTATCATATCCATGTATTATATCTATGTACCATACCCTTGTACCCTAATTTTTGTATTATGTCTCTTCCACTATCACCTCATCCTAGTCTTTTCATCTGCTATTTCTTCATCATGTTCTTTTCATCCTCTATCACCTGATCTATATCTTTTCATATTATATTTCTTAATAATGTATTTTTTTTTTCTATCACCTCATCTTGAGCTTTTCATCCACTATCTTGTTATCCTAAGCTTTTTATTTGCTATTTCTTCATCCTGATATTTTCATCCACTATCACCTCATCTTGATCTTTTCATCTACTATCACCTCATCCTAAGCTTTTTGTCTGCTATCTTCTCATCTTGAGATTTTCATAGGCTATCACCTCATCCTAAGCTTTTTGTCTACTATCTCCTCATCCTAAGCTTTTTCACATTGTACTATATCAGATTCATTCTTCTATCCTATCATACTAAGAATTTATAGTGATCCTTGTAAATACCCTGGTCAATTATTTGCAAATCCTCCAGAGTCAGTCCCTAGCTTAGTCCAATTATATATACCCCAATCTTATGCATCAATTCATGCCTAGTCACACATTATAGTTCTATTTGTTATGTATTTTAGTGAATCCTTAGGTGAGATCCCTTGTCATCAAAGTGTTATCCTAAAGGTTTTGATTTCCCATCACATGTCATCATCATCCTAGATACCACTGATAAGTCCTTACAGGATGTATTCTTCCTCTCATTTGACCTTAGTCCATTTGTATCTAGTCCTACTGATCTCTTTGGAAAAAGGTTCCTTTTAGATTTACATTTTCTTTTATTTTCTTTTCTTATAGGGATTTTAAGTTTGGTTCTTAAAGTATTTTTCCAAGCGATTCATTTTTTCCCTCCTCACAATTGCCACAATCTTTTATATCATGATGTGCTATGAATGGGGCAATTCAAGAGAAAGGTCTTGATCAAGTATTTTACTTTTTGTTTTCTTCTTGTGAGTCAATTAGATGTGACCCTTGGATATTCCAAACATATGACCACTAGTGGTAACATGTTGCACTTGGGAAATATCATTTTTCTATGGTTACCCAATGTCATTTCCACTCTGTATCCTCTAGGATTCACGAGTGATGTTGGGGTAATCCTTGTTTGTTTGTCTTGTGTCAATCCTATGCAATATTGGCGAAAAGGCCTTGATGTTCTTTGTAACCTTGGCATGTCTCCAATATTCCTATATCAAACTCAGTGATCCACTACATGGTGGCAATCTCCTTCAGAGTACCCCCATGCTCAAGCTTCAAAAAATTTCATCTCCCTCCACTCCACCAAAACACCAACCATTTTTTAGAATTCCACAATATCCAACCAAAAATCTTGCCCCAACATCCAATCCAATCAATCCTATAATCATGATTGAGCAACTCTATCTGTCCCACAAGTATCCAAATCCTCCACACTCCCTCCATCCCACCATCATCATCCCACCTAGGTTCAGTTTAAATAGCCAAACTCCCCTCCCCCCACCCCCAACATGAGTTCTTAACCCATGGTTATTCTCATGCACATGGTTGTCCTTTGTCTCATTCTCCCATAGTTAGAGTCTGAGTCCTTATTCATCCTCTCTTAGCCCATCTGAGTCCACCCTCTTGCCTCAGATTCTTATACTTTTCAAGAAGTCATTAGGCCTCATCGTCTCTCCCTACTAAGTAATATAGAGGCCAAGAAAAATAGTATAAACTAATAATAGCATGAGCCAATGGAGAGTATAAAGAACTCGTATGTGTCAAGAATCAGGAAGCTATTAATATCGAGTAACATGGCTTTATATAAATTTTTGGAATGGCACAAAAATTGATGTAAACCATTTTTTCTGAGATGGAAGCATGTTATTAAGATTGAGGATTTAATCAAGGAGTTTGTTACATGTGTAATTAAGGATCATTAATCCCTATTAGAGGTGATCAACCAATCAAAAAATTAGAAGGACTATGCAATAAAAAGGATGAATTTGGATCATTTCTTGAGATCTAGAAGCTTCATTTAACACCTATTTAAGGATGGTTTTTAGACCTAATTCTTGATGGTTGTGAGTTAGAAGTTTGGATATGAAGCTGAAGGTGAATTCCATAGAGTTAAGTTCCAAGGAGTAGTAAGGAAACTAAGCAATGCAAAGAGAAACTATTGAAGATTTATCATGAAGAGGTGATATCATATTTCATAGATAAGATTCATCATCAGCATTCAAAGTATAAATTCAAGGATCAAGGTATTGATACATTTCAATAAGTGTTTCAGGGTAAATCTTTTAACAGAGTGGTCCTAACAGACCTATATAAATCTCTTAACAAAGTGCTCACTTAATTGTGTAGTTAAGATCCTTTAATCAAGGTAGACTAAATAAGTCTTTTAAACTCTTAATAGGGAAGACCCCTCATAGAGTAGATCATTAGAAGTGATCAAACTTTGTAGTCCTAACAAGCACACTTTATTGCCGCAGTAGTGAAGATTTTGTGGGTATCATCCCCATCATAGTTTTACCTTCACCTTGGAGGGTTATTGCATTACCAAATCTTTGTGTTATATTTTTATTTATTGTTTACATGTTTATTCATGTTTTTAGATGCTAGATCTAATATTACATGTTGATATATGATGTTGTATGCAAAAGTTCAAGTCTAAGGAAGAGATGTGTGTGGTTAATTATATATGAACATGGTTTATGTTTTGAATCATTGAAGATCCTAATTCACACCCCCCCCCACCCGCCCCCCCCTTCTTAGAATCCTACTTTCCCTATTAGATTTCCAATACCAATCACCTCCTAATATGTTTTCCACACTATATCATCAATCCCTAGTTGCTCATTAATATATCTTCATAAATAAAAATCTTTGAACCTCCATTATAATCATGAGCTTGAAGCATGTTATCTATAACCTATATAGGATTTTTTTCAGTCTCTTACATGTATCTACTTGGATTTCCACATGTGTAGAAGTGTGTAGGAAATCAATCCATGAAACTAATGGTGGACTTATTAACCAAGCTCATGATAAAAGTGGGCTAGCATGCTCTGACCCTAGGTATGTACAATTTATTTCTCCTATATGTCTCTCGTGTGGTCAATGAGACCCTCATGAAATTGGAAAACTTGATCATAAGGGATGACACCAAGAACCATTGTAGTAATAATAAACCTCCTTATTAGGGGCATTGCAAATTATTTGTACTCAAGAAACCTTAGATAATATGCACTATCATGTCTCAATGTTTGACTTGGACAATTCAAAAGAAATAAGTGTCTTGTGTGTCTTGGTTCTATGAGAAAGTAAAGTCCACCAAGATAGCTGAGAGGGGGGGTGTGAATTAGTTATCCAATTAAAAGAACTCTTATTAACTTTATTGAATTTGAAACATGTAATCAGCAAGTGCAATAACCACAAGAAGATATCCATACTCAATAACACCATATTTGTTAACTAGGGAAACCCTTGATCAGAGGGAAAACCCTGGTGAAGACGGTACCCATAAAATGATATACTAATATATAAGTTCATTGCAAGAGGATGGAACCTTTTAAGAGTCAATGAAATACATTCATTTCATATCAGTCCCTATTAGGAGACTTTTAATCTCTATGAGGAGATTCTAATCCTATTAGGATTTTTACCAACCCTATTAGGGTTTATAGAAGGTAGAAGGACCCATTGTCCAAATAGCTTCACGGGCAAAACCATCAAACTCACTATCCAACTAGCCTTAGTAGTATTCCTTTCTAAATAATACTAAATGATCAGTTGTACACTAGAACTCTCTTTTAAATATGATCAATTCACTCTCTCATTGTGCCTCTACTACACCAAAAAATTCTATAATCTCAATACAATATTTGTATACTCACATCACACAAAATCCCTTAGATTTCTTACTCGCTTAAAATTCATAATCCACACTTACAATTTACAATCACTTTCCACACATTCATACTTAACCACAAGGAAAACAATTTTCCTTTATACCAAGTCCTTACATTAATTATTGAGTCATTCTTGAGGCCTTCTCAATTTACAATTATAATGGGACCAAATTACGATAATACAATATATTTTACATTACATATTTTCATAATTACATAACACTTTTGGCTCACAGTCTTTACAAATCTTCACACGTGCAAACTTGGACTTAACACAACCAACCATGCCATCATCATCATGTCTTCTTCCTTTACCTAACTATGCTTAACTAGATTCTATGTCTATTAAGAGATATAATCCAATTACTAGAATTTTCTTCTCAGGAACTCTGTATGTATATTGTCTTCAATGAATCTTTAATAATTGTCACCAATCTTTGAATTTTTTCATGTACACATAGCAACATCATTAGGACACTATATGGAACACGTCCTCAACTAAACATAATCTCATTTGTAGCCATTGGACCTCGCGGCCTCAATCTCTATTTTCTTCTCTATCAATCTTCAAAAAATAACCAATATGTTGGCATCAAAGACAAACACTACTATGAATACATCATATAATCATAGTAACAATCTCCCAAATACTCGAGCAATACTAAGATACTCTCCCATAGTAATATCATCAGAATTCATGCTAACAGGTTCATCTATCCCTCATAGTGGAGAAGTTCAAGGCATAAATTTTGTGTTTTGTAGAAATGTGGTATACTCCTTAGGGGAGTAGGTAGTATAACACTACAACATTTGGGGTTAAATTGGGAAGGCAATTTTTAACAGCGGTGTAATTTGTGGTGATTTTCATGTTCTTTTTTTGCAATTATCCTTGACATCATTGCAATATCGATGTCTACATCATAATTGTGATGCCCATGTGAGTATAAAAAAAAGTAAATAAAACATTATATAAATAATTCCCCATTTGTTTTAATTTTGGTGGAGAGTTGTGCACTAAAGAGGGTAGAGACCTCTAAACATTGTTGTGCCCTTGTCATTGGTGCATTTCATTGTTGTGATCTCTACATTTCATTTCCATGCACTTGCTCTGCATTTCTGTTGTTGTGTATCTCTGCATTTCATTTTCATGCCCTTGCTCTACAATTTAGTTTGTGTTCCCTTGTGATCTTTGCATTTCATTGTTGTGCCCTTGCTCTATGATTTCCTTGTCATGCCCTTGCTCTGCAATTTTGTTGCCATGTCGTACCCTTGTGTGATCTTTCCCTTGCTCTACAATTTTGTTGTTTGGTTGTGCCCTTGCTCTATGATTTCATTTTTGTGCCCTAGCTCTGTGATTTTCTTCAAGGGAGCTATATAAATGTTGGTTTCTTTTCCTTCTAAATAGGTATCTCTTTGTATTTCCTTCTAAACATGTATATTTAGAGATATTTTTTAAGGTGCTTATTAAATCTTACCACAACAAAAAAATTCATCTAGCTGCATACATATTCCAAAATCTAAATAATAAAACTCACTCAACACATGCTAAGTGACTTACCTTAAGATCCTCCACAAATATAATGTAGACCAAGAAAAATGGGCAGAGTTCACAAAAAAATTTACAAAAACATGTCATAGCAGATATTTTTAGAAAGAAACTAGCCATAACCCAGTTAAATGGGTCTAGTTGTTGAATAGTTGGGTTGATTACAAATTCTTATATAACTATCATCAAATTAGGTCAACACCCTCACTTGTGAACCTCTCATGTCAAGCACTTTTTTTAGTGTTTCAATACAATGTTCTTTCTTCTAAGCTAACAGTTCTTCAGGTGCATTTTCTTATAAAACATTAATTTTGTTGAACAATTGTAAACTTTTAGAAAGTGCATTGTAGTTTTCATGTATGTATGTATGTATAACAATGAATAATAATAATAATTTTTTCTTGTATATCAAAATAATAACTAACATTATCATTGGATCATATATGAAGTAATCAACCCAGCTAATCAACAACTGGACTAATTTAACTAGTGTTTCCAATGTCATGATACCTACTACAACACTTTCCTAGATTCTATCCAGTGGCTCCCATAATATTCTCTATGTTGTCTAGCTATTGTTTCTATCATGCAATCTCTTTCTAAAGTTATTCCTTCTCCTTCTCTTTCAAAAGTCACTCCTCCTCTCTTGTGCCTTAAATTCTAATTATCAAACTTCTGAGTATCTCCCTCTACCTTATCTAAAATTAACTTTCACAATGTGTTGTAACTCTAGCATAGGTGTTTAATCATCAATAGCTTTCATTTTATCATTCAAGTTTTTTAAGATTGGTCAACACTCTCACTTGCAGACCTCTCATGTCAAGCACTTTCTGTGTTGTTTCAAGACCATGTCCTTGCTTCTGAGCTAATAGTTCTTCAAGTGCATTATCTTGTAAAATATTAATTTATTTGAATAATTATAACCCTTAGAAAATGCATTGTTGTTTTTATGTACCTATGTATCTATGTATATATGTATATATGTATGTATGTATATATATGTATGTATGTATATATGTCTGTATGTGTATGTGTGCATGTGTGTATGTATGTATATATATGTATGTATGTATGTATGTATGTATATATACAGAGAGATCTTTTCGATTTTGGATTATGGACTATAAACAAAAATGAAAAGAAAACATAACATTAATCATTCTCCATTTGTTTGGATTGATTGTCAAGAGTTGTGTGCAAAAGAGGGCGGAGAGCTTTGAACATTGGTGGAGATGAGTGGAGATCTAGGATTTTGTTGTCATTCCCTTGTGATCATTTCTTTTCATTTCTATGCTGTGCCCTTATTATCTATGTTCCCTTGCTCTACAATTTCCTTCAAAGGAAGAAGAGGTCCCTTTGTAAATGTTTTTTTTTTCCTTCTAAACATGTACTCTTGTTCATATATAATAGCTTTGGTCAGATTCAAGGATAATTAATTATGATGATTGTATGCATATGTGCATGTATGTACATATATCAATTCACAATGTGAACTACTTTACATGTATACATACACACTTGCATAGTACATGTGCTAAATTAATTAATCATTCATGTCTTGATTCACACAAGCAATTATCCGTGCATTCAATCAAAATTATTCATACCAAACTAAGTATGTAGAAATCTGTACTTACAGATTATATTATCTCTTGGTGATTGAGTAAAGATCTCATGCATAATATCATCTAGGTAATGATCGGATGCATTCACATTAAGTCATAATAGGATTGAGTAGATGATCCATTTATGTTACTTCATACTTGTTTTATTGAACATTTTTTTAACATAATCAGTAATATTAGAATTATACAGCTATAGCTAGTACTCATGTTTATTTTATTTAATCATATACATTTAAGTCTATTATTTTTCTTAAAATTAGACTGTATGTTTTTTATCACGAAAACAAAAATATAGATATTTGTTAGTTATCTTTTTTAATTTCAAGATCTTCATATTTAATGTGAAGAGTTCCACTACTGGATAGTGGAATAGCCACAATGTGGATCCACATAGCTCATGGATTTTTTCACCAAATTATATTTTTATTATATTTTTGTCCTTCAAAAATATTATAAGTGAATGTTCTTCTAATTTTCCATACATTTAATAATTTTTCACTTATCATTTGAGGTAATGTTCTATTATGAGATAAAGACATCTATCATCAAGATGGACATGTCGATTTTGATCATCCTACTTTCAAAGTTGATTCCCTTATCAAATTAATGAAACTACTTGCAACTAACACCCTGATTTTCTACAACTTACCATATCATCCATTCACACAACCATCTTCCTCCTCCCCCACCATAGCACGCAACCCTTGTTTGAAGTTTATATCTTAGTCCCTCTTGAGTTTTCAACCTTATTGAACCTATTTCAAAATGGTTCCATTGGTTCAAGGAGGTTCATATGTTTGATAAGTTCAGTGTCCTAGGCAGTTTAGTTGTTTCAATGTTCAGAAGGCTCTTAGCTTGGATCATAGTACTCAAATTCAAAGACTATAATTTAGATTGAATGGTTCATATCACTTTGTGCAGATTCTTTCAAATGTCTCAAAGAACATTTAGGTGTATTTTGGTTCATAACAGTCCATGGTCCACAAATCAAAATCAAAGTTCACATTTCAAAGGCCAAAGGTTCTAAACATGAAACTAGTGATTCAAAGTGTTGGTTCATCAATCTGAATGTACAGTTCAACGATTCAAGTTTGACGATTCTAAGTAGCTCATATCATTTCAGTAGACCAAGTCTAGTGATTTGTATTGAGCAATTTGATGATATAGAAATTCAATATGGAGGACAATATTTTGGCATCATAAATGAATCATCCCATATCCATATACATAAAGAGAAGCTTCTATGTATATACATGCATACATAGAGACACATATGTGTGTGTGTATATATACACATACATATACATAAAGAGAAGCTTTTCTAATCACCTGGTGGGAAAAATATAAAGAGATACATGTTTAGAAAAAAAAAAAAAGAACATTTACATAGGTATCTATTCTCCCCTTGAAGAAAATCATAGAGCACTACTACATTTGGGCCCGACTATACCATAAATTACATCATCATCGTAATTTGACCTCAAATGTTGTAGTTCAAAGGGCACATAGATCACAAGGGCAAGGCATGAAAATGAAACCATGGAGCAAGGGCATGGAGATCACAAGGGCATGACAATGAAATGTAGAGGTCACAAGGGCATGGCAATGAAATGCAGCAATCATAAGGGCACAACAAAGAACTAATAGATCTCCACTATTCTCCACCAAGGGCATGGCAAAAAAATGAAGAGATCATAAGGGCATAGAAACAAAATGCAGCAATCACAAGGGCATGGCAATGAAATCTCCACCAACATTCAGAGCTCTCCACCCTTGTTCAGAGCTCTACACCCTCTTTCACATGAAACTCTCCACAATCAAGACAAATGGGGAATGATTTATGTCATATTTTATTTTTTTTGTTTATATCTAAAATCAACTTCACATTGTGTTGCTCTGGCATAGGTGTTTGATCCTCAATATCTTTCATTCAACATTTCAGCATTCAATTTTTCAAGTTTTCTCTTCATTATATAGTCCTTTCCACCCTAAAAACCACTTTGTTACTTCATTAAAAATAGGACCTAAACAAAGCCAATGATACAAAACCTATTGCCACTATGAAAAAAATGTGTCCTCCAACATTGCAACCATATGATAAATTGAAATAGCACATGCTCAATCCATAACCTAGTTAAATTGGTCTAGTTTTTTATTAGTTGGGTTGATTACAAATTCTTGTAAAATAGTTATTAGATTAGGTATGATAAAATGAACAATCAGTTGTTCCTAGCTAGCAAGATCAAATACAGTTTTCCAAGGTGATAAAATTGCATATGCAAAGAATTGAAGAATAAATTCAATGAAGAATTTAGTGTAAGGAGTTGAAGAAGCTATAAATTTAGTGAAGAATAAATTCAGTGTAAGAATTGAGTCTATGTATGTTTGTATGTATATAGAGAGAAAGAGATCTTGTGGATTGTGGAGATTAGTGGAGATCTAAGATTTTATTGTCATGCCCTTGTAGTCACTGCATTTCATTGTCGTGCTCTTGTGATCTCTGCATCTCATTGTTGTACCCTTGTGATCTTTGTATACGTATGTATGTATGTATGTATGTATGTATGTACGTGTATATATATATATATATATGTATGTGTGTATATGTATACATATGTATACATATGTATACATATGTATACATATGTATACATATGTATATATCTATATACATATGTATGTGTATATATATGTGTGTGTGTGTGTATTTATATGTATGTATGTATATAAATAGAGAGACCTTGGCACAACAGAAAAGTAATAAAATTCACTCAATAGGTAGCATGGCCACAAATGCAATGGAAATGCCTATTGGTAAGTAGATTCCTCTTTTTCTCTCTCATTTTTCATGTGTTTATTTCACTTGAATTATTATTTCTTAAAGGGTCATTTTGTAATATTAGATTCATTTTATGTAGGAGGCGATGAGGACATTCCTGGATGTACCCATGTGATGAATTTCTCATGAGCAATGAAGATGGACTTCCCCTGAGAGTAGCAGGAGGTGATGAGGACATTCTAGGTATTTTAAAGATTGATCTCATGACATTCTAGGTATCTTACCATGCTTATACACGTATGGATGTTTAGGTAATCAACCTTAGATTTAATAAAAGAAATATGTGCTTCAAAACCAACTTTTAAACATAATTATATAAGGAGTGAGTTAGGACGTATATAGGTTAACCTTACATTAACTTTAAACTACAACATAAAGGTTTCACAATGGTATTAAGGTATTGTAATTATACAAAACTACTTGATGTGTCCAAGTAGGTGCATGATGGCGAAGAGTTGTATTAGGTGAGTAAAGCTCACAAGTGCCTATAGGAATAAATCTACATCAAAACCATTAGAAACCAGAACTACATATTCATTAGAGTGAGTAGTTCAAGGGTCTTGATCCCATGGATATAGGTATGTAGGCATCTTGGTAGGCAAAGTATGCCTCCAGTGTGTAGAAACCTTGGACATAGTTGGGTAGCACTTAACTATTTTAAGACATTATATGTTAACTCATGAGGCTCACTCACTTGCAGAAGTATCTGCCATAATGACATTACCTCTAAACCATGCAAAGGATGTTGAAGTGGTTCCCAACCTTGAAACATAGTTAAGAGCATACACAAGTTCTTCAAGGTTGATTACAAATTCCTATATAACTATCATCAGATTAGGTATGATAAAATGAACAACAAGTTGTTCCTAGCTAGGTAGGATCAAATACTTTTTACAAGGTGATAAAATTACATATGAAGATGCATCACTTGAATGCCATGCATGAAGCACATTCCCTAACTTATAACGAATGGTTGGATATAATGGCTTCATATGCTATCCCAACAATGGAAGCCAATTATTTAACCGTGCATGTATTGGCATGCTCTCCCTACAAGGATCCCAAGTATCTACTATTTTTGTTAATTTTGGCATCACTATATGATCCAAAATTTTATGAAGTACTAAAGTTGGTAGTAACTTCTCCCATGTCTCCAGAAAATGTAGCATAGGTTCAGGGTCCCTTGGCTCTGCGAAATTTGTAGCAGTAATTCTCACTGCTAAAAGAATAACTTTAGTGAAGAGTTGAGTGTAAACCATGCAAAGGATGTTGAAGTGGCTCCCAACCTTGAAACATTCTTATAAGTAATGGAAAATCAAATGCATATGTAATACATATATTACTATTATTTATGTAAATATTTGTATGCATGTATACATGTATGTATGTATGTATATACATATATATACAAGACATAACCTAGTTAAATGTGTATAGTTGTTGATTAGTTGGGTTGATTAAAAATTCTTGTAGAACTATCATCACATTAGGTACAATAAAACAAACAATTAGTTGTTCCCAGCTAGTAGGATCAAATACAGTTTTTGAAGGTGATAAAATTGCATATGCAAATGCATCACTTGAATTTTAGGCATGAAGTGCATTCCCCAATTTATAATGAATGGTTTGATACAAAGGCTCCATATGTTGGCCCAACAATGGAAGCCAATGATGTAACCATGCATGTATTGGCATGCTCTCCCTACGAGGATCCCAAGTATCTACTATTGTTGCAATGGAAAAGAAAATGCAAATGCAATATATATATTGCTATAGGCCATATGGAGGACTGCATAAAATAAACAAAAAATAAAACATGACATTAATCATTCCCTATTTGTTTTGTGTAAATGTCATAATTACAAGGCTCATTCCCTTGCAAAAGCCTCTACCATAATGAAATTACCTCTAAACTATGCAAAGGATGTAGATGTATGTATGTATGTATGTATATGTATGTGTATGTATGTATGTATGTATACGAACCAGAAAAAATGGGCAAAGTTAATATCATTGTTAATGGGCATTATATTTCCCCTACATACATACATTATATATATATATATATATATATATATATATATATATATATATATATATATATATATATATATATATATATATATATATACACACACACACATATATACATATTATCCATTAACTTTGCATTATTTGTGTGCAAAATTTTGAGGTAAGTCACTTAGCACAGGTTGAGTGAGTTTTATTATTTTATTATTTGGATTCTAGAATATGTATGCACCAAGATCAATTATTCTATTGTGCTAAGATGTAATAAGCACCTTAAAAAAGATCTCTCAATATATACATACATACATACATACATGTGTATGTATGTATATATTTATTCATGTATGTATGCATGTATATGTATGTGTGTATGTATCTATATATGTATATATGTATGTATACATGTATGTATGTATCAGTGGAGATCTAGGATTTTGTTGTCGTGCCCTTGTGATCACTATATTTTGTTGTTGTGCCCTTGTGATCTCTACATTTTGTTGTTGTGCCCTTCTAATCTTTTGATCTTGTTGATTTTGTTGTACCTAATATGATGAAGGTTCTACAAGAATTTGTAATCAACCCAGC
This sequence comes from Cupressus sempervirens, assembly GCA_028749045.1. Lineage (NCBI taxonomy): Eukaryota > Viridiplantae > Streptophyta > Pinopsida > Cupressales > Cupressaceae > Cupressus > Cupressus sempervirens. The sequence goes on along the minus strand of CM053789.1, from coordinate 220,268,080 downwards.
TAATCAACAACTAGACCCATTTAACTGGATTATGGCTTGTTTCTTTCTAAAAATATTTGCTATGATATGTTTCTATAAAATTTCTTACGAGCTCTTACCCATTTTTCCTAGTCTGCATTATTTTTGTAGAGGATCTTGAGGTAAGTCACTTAACACCTTTAAAAAAATCTCTTTGTATACATATGTACATGCGTACATATATTTATGTATGTATGTATGTGTGTGCCCTTGTGATCGCTACATTTTTTTGTTGTGCCCTTGTGATCTCTACCTCTCATTGTTGTGCCCTTGTGATCTCTGTATATGTATGTAGGTAGGTAGGTATGTATGTATATACATTTATTTATGTATATATGTAGGTAGGTATGTATGTATGTATATAAAAAAAGAGATTTTGGCACAACAAAATAATAATAAAACTCACTCAACACGTAGCATGGCCACAGATGAGATGGGAATGCCTATTGATAAGTATATTCCTCTTTTTCTCTCTCATTTTTCATGTGTTAATTTAACTTGAACTATTATTTCTTAGGGGGCATTTTTTAATATTGGATTCATTTTATGTAGGAGGAGAAAAGGACATTCCTAGATGTACCCTTGTTAGATATATAGGAATCAATAAAGAATTGTGATGAATTGCTTGTGAGCAATAAAGATGGACTTCCCCTAAGAGTAGTAGGAGGTGATGAGGGCATTATAGGTACTTTAAAGATTGATCTTTTGTTAAATATTTTAGATGTTAACAAGGAATTTAGATGTTAGGGGGAGATGGGGCCAAATGAGCTTTCACCTTCATGTGGTTGGCCTTACTTAGTAGAGATTATTAAACTATTCTCAAAACCAAGTGAGACTCAACATTAACCTTATATGATTGCATGACAACTAACTGTGTGAATCTCTTCATTTTAGACAATATAGAAGGAGGTCATAGTTCAATATGCAGTCTCAATTCATATGCATACGACGTCAGGTGCAACTAAAAAATGCAACCAGTTTACATTTTTTCTTAGAGGTCTTTAATTAGGTATTTTAAGTTATAGACTATCACGAACATTCTGTTGGCCATAGAAACTAGAGTTATAATGTTCATGATGGTCTATCATTATAAAAACTTACTAGATCAATTAAAGAAATGCAGCAAAAATACTTGTATAAAAGGGCTTAAGGTTAGGGACTATTTCATAATGTGTGATGCAAAAATTATTTCTTGTGGCAGTATTGAGTTGTAAGGGATTACGAATTGTAATTAGGTTGTAACCATTGGAACGTAATAATATTCAACATGTTTTTTGGTGGATGTAGCCAAGGAGTTTGGGTGAACCACATTAAATCCTGGTGTCTTGTGTTTTGTGTTCTCTTCTATGTAATCTAATATTTTCTAATAGTGTTTATATTTGCATATAATTGTTATTTATGTCCAAGGTTTAATCCTAATAAGTGGTATTAGAGAAATGTTGTTTTTTCTCAGTTATCATCTACAAGAATGTCTCACGGTTGAGTGGGAGTCTCACAGTTGAGTGGGAGCGATGCTAGATGAGGGTAAGCTACAAGTTGACAAGTTCAATAAGAAAAACTTTTAGTTAAGGAAGATGCAAATGGAGGACTATCTTTATCAGAAGGATTTATGGAAGTTGTTGGAAGGAAAAACTAAGAACTAGGGAACTATGACAAATGAGGAATGGGCAATTTGAGACATAAAGGCACTTGGAAGCATTTGATTATGCTTGGCACCATCAGTGACATTTAATATTATAAAAGTGAAGACAATGGAAGAGTTGATGGAAACCCTAGCAAAATTGTATGAAAAGCCCTCTACTTCAAATAAGGCATTTCTCATGAAGTGTTTATTTAATATAAAAATGGTAGAAGGTGGATCTATTGCAAATCATTTAGATGAGTTTAATATTGTAACTAGTTAGTTATCTTTTGTGGGTATTAATTATGATGAAGAAATTAAGGCTCTCTTGATTTTGTGTTCTTTGCCTAAAACCTGGAATGGCTTGGTAATAGATGTTAGTAATTCCATTTATACTTCTCATACCCTAAAATATGATGATGTGATTGGTGTTATTTTGAGTGGAGAAACTCATAGGAAAATCTCAGGTGGATCTACATCAAGAAGTGCCTTGAATGCACAAAGCAGAGGCAAAACAACTAAGAGAGAAAATATTTTCACAAATTATGGGAAATCAAAAGGAAAGTCAAAGGAGAAAATGTCTCAATCGAGAGGACCAAACGATTGTTGGAACTGTGAGAAACTAGGGCATAAGAAGAAAGATTGTTGGACTCACAAGAAAAATGAAGGAGATAAACCAGAAGGGAACAAGGAGGAAAATGTGGTAAGTACCAAATCTGAAGAGGATGTTTTGCTTTTATCTTTAGAAAGTGTTGATGATTCATGGGTTTTAGATTCTGGTGCTTCATTTCATGCTACACCTCATAGAGGTTATTTCATCGATTATGTCCAAGGGGATTTTGGGCTTGTTTATTTGGGAGATAATGAACCCTGTTAGATTGTTGGAAAAGGAAAAGTTAAGATTAAGTTGCAGAATGGGAATCATTGGCTACTACACAAGGTAAGACATGTTCTATGGCTAAGTAGGAATTTGATTTTAGTAGAGAAACTCGATGATGAGGGTTGTGTAGTAACTTTTAATGATAAAAATTGAAAGGTTTCAAAAGGTTTTCTTGTAGTAGCAAAAGGTGTGAAAGTAGGCACCTTATATCTTTGTACAGGTTATATTGTTCCTTCTACATTGATTGTTTCAGCAAAAAATGAATGTTCAGAAATAGTTGCTACAATTGAGCTGGGAGAACAAATAGTTGTTGTAGATTTTGATATAGCACTACAGCACAAAAAACTTGGGCACATGAGTGAGAAAGGTATAAAAGTGCTTCATTCAAAGCAAGTTTTATGAGGTATAAAATGTGTTAATATGGATTTTTGTGAAAGTTTTTGTTGACAATTGGCTAATAGTGATATGTAATTATTTTCATTTATGGAAACATATGATGTACATGTTTACAAGGAACCTCATAAATAAAGATACTTAGTGTTTGGTAATCAGAAAATTGTCTAAGTATAGAATTTGGTTTATAGCAGTGTATTATTTTTTTTATAATTTTTTGCTAACAACATATTATGACTAGCGAAGTTACATGGAGATAGTATACATGTAGGTGATGATGTGTATAACCTTAGAAGTCAATACCGACTATACGAAACATAGATATTCATGTTTTGATGAAGTAGGACAGCGGAATTGAAAGAAATAATTATTTTGTTTACAAAACAATTACTTGTCCAATTAGGGCCGACATCCTAGATATTTACTCTAACTTGGAAAAGTGAATTGTGGTCTTAGTAGACCTAGTGGTAATTTGTGTAAAGGAATGGCATTTATGCAAAGGACATTTTGTGATAAGATGAGTAAAAGTGTTATCTTGATTGGAAATACAAGTTGTGTGAATATTGTGCTATATGCAAACTTTTGTGAAAGTGATATATGTGAAGTTTTATATGAATTGTTTGGTGATCTAAGATCAAGCTAAAGATCAAAGATCAGTAAAGGAAGAAGATAACAGTAAATTATTTGTTTTAGCAATGAGCTCTTCTTGTAGTTGAAATTGCATGTTTGGGCAGTGGGTTCTTCTTGCATACATTATACCACAACTCCTAACAGGGTTAGAATCTCCTAATAGGGATTCAAAGTTTCCTAACAAGGACTACTTATACTAAATTTTCTTATTGACTCCTAACAAGGTCCATCTTCTAACAAAAATATATATATATATTAGTATATTACCTAGTGGGTATCATCCCCACCAGGGTTTTCCCTTGGTCAGGGTTTTCCTAGTTAACAAAATATGGTGTTATGATTTATCTTTGTGCATTGTTACTATTACTATTTAGATTTACTTTATTGCTTTGTTATGCATGGTTTAAAGTAAGTAATAATATCTAGTTAGCAACTAAAGTTTGTAGATTACTAATTCACCCCCTTCCCCCCTCTCAATAATCCCTATTTCTAACAATTGGTATCAGAGCATAGTTACTTTGAAGAGGCTTAACAACTTAGTAAAATCCCTATGGATATGGAACAGTTGATGAAGAACCTTGAAGAAGCTCTTGAAAAAATTGATCTTCTTACTGAAGAAAGAGATAAGCTAAAGGACATATATGAAAACTAAAAAGTATATATTGGTCAATTGAAGGAAAAGATTGAACATCTGAAATCCAAGCCTGAATCCACTAAATCTAGAACTAGTGATGATGACTATTCAAAATTGAAAATAGAGTAGAAGATCTTGAAGTATGAGTTGAAGATTATAAATCTAAAGTTGACTTTGAGAAATGATCCTAGCAAAGTTGAATCTAATTTGAAGACTAAAAATGCAGATCTGAGAGCAAGTCGAGCAAAGAGAACATCTAAGTTTGAAACATTAAAAAAAGATCATGAACTCCATAAGTACAATACTATTATGAAAGGTGAATTGACACAGTGCAAATAGTAGCTTGAGAGGCTTTATTCTAGTAGAGAAAATCTTGATGATTCTATGTCAATATAGAGACCTACTTATGATAAAATTGGCCTTGGTTATCTAGTTAACATGTCTGCAAAGAAACCTAAGATTAGATCATATTTGAAAGATAAAGACAAATTTGATGATAAGATTGAATCCAGTCAATCTTCTGAGAAACTTAAAGAAGTTAGACAAGACAAGAAAGTTGAAATCTTGGATGAACCAAAGCATGTGGAGACTCCTAAGAAAACCAGGTATGAATTTAGAGGTAAAAGATTTTTATGTAATGAAATAGGTCATATGAAAAGAGATTGTACTAATAAGTCATGTAATCATGTTAAGGACTTTTATTGTCATAATTTTCATGGTATGGGTCATAATGCAATTGATTGTAGGAAACCTAAGTATGATAATGATAGAAGAAATAGTAGAATGTCTAGAAATACTAACCCTATAGATAGAAGAAGATCTAATAAAAGGACATTGAGAGAAAGAAGATCTTATGAAGACAAAAGATAGATTTTTTTTATAAGTGTAACAACTTAGGACACATTATTTAAAATTATCATGCATCTAATGATTAGAAAAATCCTAGAAGTAGAGCACATGTATGTCAGTTATACAACAACTTCAAACACATAGTGTAGTATTGTAGAATGGATAGAAACTTGGGAGATAGAAGGAATAATGGAAGAAACTTCAAGAATAGAAGGAATGATAGAAGAAACCAGGAAAGGAAATTTGGAACTAATAGAGACAATGAAGAACAAAGAAACAATATGAGTGAACTTCAAGAAGAAATTAATGAAGCATTTGTGAAAGGAGTAGATATCTCAAAAGAAAAGTTAGATGATAATGAGACAGGAAGATCAAAGTCAATTGTTGAGTTTGATTCTATTAAGTTGAATTAAGCTTGTTCACAGCATTAAAATTTGAAAACTTTAGTTAGAGACCAAATTAGAGGTAGCAAAGTTGGAAAAAGGTTTATCCAGTTATGAGTAGATGGTACCTAAGCTTGCTTGTAATTTAGAGCTTATCTAAACAAGTTATGAAGAAATTCAGAGTTACTAGTATTATAGTAAAGGTTAATTTTGTACCATAAGATGAAAAGTATGTTTTTGCAGAGAATTTTGTGAAGCAAAGTCTTGAGGATGTTTTTCATGATGAAAGGAGGCTATAGTAAACCTCAGGTGACATCTGAAGATCAGATAGATGATTCTGAATAGTTATTTGATTACCAGAATGTGCTTGACATCTTTTTCATATTTGCAAAGTATGCAATTTATGAAAGTTCAAGTTGATGGAATAAATGGAGTATAGAATTGATTTTCACTTCATTATGAACACATCCAAAGTGGATGGCATTCAAAAGCATCTTGTCAGAGTGATTCTGAAGCAAACCCTATTTTTAGAAATGGGTACTTTATCATTTTTTGAAAAATTTGTTTGGTAAAAGTTCATAATTGATAAGAAACATGGATATGTCAATAGTACACAGTGTTGAGAATGAGGATAGACCTAAGTTAAAGATCATTTCCATAAAACCTACTGAAGGAAACCCTAACGTAGCATTATCTATCACTTTGAACAATGTAGTTTACTTTGAAGATGTAGGAAGTTATTTGAATAGCAAGTTTGAGTCTATTGGTAGTGAATTCATGAACAAAGATATGAAATTGGTTTTCAACCATGACATGACTGTGAAGCCCTGATTTGAACATATAAGGGAATTAGACTTGTTTAAGTATCACTTCTACCATGAGTTAGACATAGATGAATGGACACAAATCATATTGAGTAGGATACATGATGGTAAATTATGGATGCAAGATAATGTAGCTGACATTTTTGCCAACCTTATTCATGAGGTAACTAGTCTTAGTAAACAAGGCACTGTACCTATAGGAGAGAAAATGGTCAAGAAGAAAGTTGAAAGTTATACTAAAGCAATGTATAATGGAAAGACTATGGTGATCAACACCATTAAGCAAGATTATGTGAATTTTTTAAGTAGAATTACTACTTATTCTATTTGTGCAAGTTCTAATATCGATGAACTTTTAGTAGGATTCATTTATGCAACATATAAGATATGTATAAAGAAAGAACAAGTGAATCTTAGTAAAATACAGAGAATGCAACTCCTAGAAAGCCTAGAAAAGGTCAAGAGAACAATGAATGGTGTGTTTAGATTCCATTCATTGATCAATCACATATTCTTTCATGTACTTAAGATATTTCCTTACTTATCAATCATAGACATAATGAGTAGTGATAGATGCACAATGGAGAAGATTTCAAAGATATGTAGAAGGCACCCTTCAGACAAGATATTAGATAATGGCAACCCAATAATGAGAACATTTCAGAATGAGATGAAATAGAAATTTAGAATTGCACCTGCAATTGTGGATAGATTCAAGGAGGACATTTGTATTTTGGTTGATACAGACCATACATATATTCAAGCAATGGAACCTTGGGAGACATTTCTTGATCCCTTGAGCTATGAATTGAATGATGATATAGCAGTTGGTTGTATTGATTTGTTGTTGAATTTAGATAGAGACAAAAGTAGAGTATAGATTTAGTACTTATGATGAGATCACACAGACAACTCATTAAGTAACCTTAGAGAAGCATCACATAAGAAAGTATAATCTATAATGAAGAAGGCACTATTAGAGGCTAGAATGACAGAGAGTGAATCTAAGGCTGTTAGATAGAAAATGAAGCAAGGTATACAAAATATACAACCATTGAACAGAGCATTTTGTATGCAACAGTGTCTAATGTTCAGCCTAGTCAACCTAAAAGAAAGTCTAAGAGATTGGTGGAAGCAGTGTCTACTAAGATAAAGAGAGTCAAATGACAGGCCACTGGACTAGGTAAAAGATAGAAAATATTGTTGACAATTAATTCTAGTGATGAAGAAGATGAGGAACAAGAAACCAAGCCAGTAGAAAAGGTGACTCCTCCTAAGAAAGCAGTAGGAAAAGCATGACAACCTTGGAAACTGAAGATAGAAAAGAACAACACAACTATTGCAAATGAAGGTAACTTTGTTTAGATGAACAAGTGTAATGATTTATACAATAATTTTGAGAAGGATCAGATTGATATATCTACTGTGAGATATATTGTGGCAAACAATATGAAACTAAAGGATATTGAGAGCATTATTAACCAAAAATTCTATGAGAGACACATTAAGAAGAAGGCTCCTACAAGGGAAGAAGACCTTGAACTTTGGAAGTCTATTCTTAGGACTATTTACAAGACTGATGATGAAGATGAAATTAAAAGATTGTTGAATAACCTTGCTCCATACTTAAGAAATAAACTGAGACCATTTCTATTTATGATTGGTGAAAAGGATAAGTTAAGAAGTGAGACTGCAATAGCAATTAGTCAAATGTTGACAGAGTCATAGCTCCTAAAACCTCGAAAGTGTCAGTAAGTGGTGACACTATGCAGATTGATCAAACCAATTTTACCATTAACATTGATGATATCGATCTATTTCATGGTTCTAAACCAAATGAAGCACACATAAAAGATATTGAGGATAAGTTGAGACAAACTGAAGAAGAGAAAAGGCTATTGGAAGAAGAAAAGATAAAAATAGAGGAAGCCAAGAAGAAATTGCTTGAGGAAGATAAGAAAAGAAAGGAAGAGGAAGAAAAGAGAAGAATTGTAGAAGAAGAGAAGAAAAAGAAAACTAAGGAAGATGAAAAGAAAAGATTGGAAGAGAAGAGAGAGAGTAAAAGGAAAAGAGAGAAGAAGAAGAGAGAAGAAAAAAGAAGCAGCAAAGAAACAGAGAGACGATGGGACTAAACCATCTAGTTCATCCACTCTGCTCTCTCTTGCCAATTTATCTACTGATCATGATGATCAAACAAATCTAATCTCATTCCTAACCAAGATGATTGAGAAGAATAAGAAAGTAAAGAGTTTACAGAGAACACTAGTGGAAGTGACAGATAGACTACACAGTACATTGGTAGTTCAACACATAGAATTAGACCCTTACTAGAGAGCACAAATAGTGCTAAAATCATTTGATGAAGAGTTTACAAATTTGTTGAATGTTGCAGAGGCAAAGGTACAAATTTCCCATGATGCTAACTTGTTTAGCACCATCTGTCAGAATATCAAGAATGACTTAGTTAATCTTGATACTTGTATAAAAGAACTCTGGAAATGCTAGCAAGAAGGGAAAACTTTGTATGTTAAGTGTACCTTATCATACAAGCTAAATAAAGATATTGGTAGTTAGATAGAGATAAATATGAGTGAACTCAAGGCTTTGTCCATACAGATCTAGCATCCATCTTGTAAAGTAGATGATTTTAAAGGAAAAGTTGCTAGTATTCACAGTGACATCAGGAAACTAGAACTTCAGAAAGAATAGATTTTGAAGAGGGTATCTAATTTTAGAGAATCTATTGCTGTGAAATTATCTTTTTTTGAGAAATAGTTAGAGGAATGTGTCAAGGACAAAGACACATATTTCTCATCTCAACCGAGTCTACCAAGGAAACATGGACCAAAGGTATGGATATTCTAAAGGCTAATTTTGATGATTGTATGAAAATCATATCAGCATAAGGAAAGATGGCAGTTTTGGATAGTTTTTGGATAGAATCTTGACATTTTGACCTTTTTCATTGATGTCAAAAGGGGAGAGATACAATGCGAAAATTGAATTATCAAAAAAGGGAGTAATAGTTGGAAAGCAGAAAATTTAGATAGTAAAGGGGAGAGATACAATTGGGAGTAGAAGTTGGAAAGAAGAAAATATTCTAAAGTATATTGTAAGGGTGAGCATATGTAAAGTTGTAATAGATGTAATGTTTTATATGTTATTTATGTTTTTTTTTGTCACTTAGCCAATTTTTCCTATTTTGTTGCCACCAATGCCAAAGGGGGAGATTGTTGACAATTGGCTAATAGTGATATGTAATTGTTGTCATTTATGAAAACATGATATACATGTTCATAGGAAACAATAGAAATAAAGATACTTAGTGTTTGGTAATCAAAAAATTGTCTAAGTATAGAATTTGGTTTACAGCAGTGTATTGTTTTGTTTATAACTTGTTGTTGACATCATATTATGACTAGAAAAGTTACATGGAGATATTATACATATTGGTGATGATGTGTATAACCTTAGAAGTTAGTGTAGACTGTATAGAACATAGATATTTTTGTTTTGATAAAGTAGGACAGCGGAATTGAAGGAAATAATTAATTTTTTTTACAAAACAATTACTTGTCCAATTAGGACCGACATCTTAGATGTTTACTCTAACTTGAAAAAGTGAATTATGGTCTTAGCCACCCCATCAGTAATATTTGTAAAGGTGTGGTATATATGCAAAGGAAATTTTGTGATAAGATGAGTAAGATTGTTATCTTGATTGGAAATGCAAGTTGTGTGAATATTGTGTTATATGAAAACTTTTGTGATAGCAATATATGCGAAGTTTTATATGAGCTATTTGGTGATCCGAGATTGAGCTGAAGATTAGAGATCAATGAAGGAAGAAGATAACAGTAAATTATTATTTTGAGCAGTGAGCTCTTCTTGTAGTTGAAATTTCATGTTTGGATAGTGGGCTCTTCTTGCATACATTATACAACAACTCCTAACAGGGTTGGAATCTCCTAACATAGATTCAAAGTCTCCTAACAGGGACTACTTATATTGAATTTGATCATTGACTCCTAATAGGGTCCATCCTCTAACAAGGAACATGTATATCAGTATATTATCTAGTGGGTATCATCCCCACCGAGGTTTTCCCTTGGCCAATGTTTCCCTAGTTAACAAAATATGATGTTATGAGTTATCTTTGTGCATTGTTACTATTATTGTTTAGCATTACTTTATTGTTTTTTTATGCATGGTTTAAAGTAAGTAATAATATCCAATTGGCGACTAAAGTTTGTAGATTACTAGTTCACGCCCCCCCCCCCCCCCTTCCAGTAATCCCTATTTCTAATAGTTGTGTGTATGGAAAAAAAAAAGAGTGAGGTTTGTGAAGACTAGGAAGGAAAATAAAAGTGAAAAATTAGAGCTTGTGCATACAGATGTATGGGGACCAACTCAAGTATCTTCCCTTGGTGGCTCTCATTATTATGTTACATTTATTGATGATTCAACTAGAAAAGTATAGGCTTATTTTCTTAGACATAAATTCAATGTATTTCAAACTTTTAAGAAATGTAAATCCTTGATTGAAAATGAGACTGGTAGGAAATTAAAATGTCTCAGATCTAATAATGGTGGTGAGTATTGTAGTCATGAATTTGAAGATTATTTCTCCACTAATGCTATTCGTAGACAAAAAATTGTTCAATGACTCAACAGAAAAAGGAGTGGTTGAACGTATGAACAGGACTATAATAGACTGTGCAAGGAGCATGAGGTTGTATGCAGGGTTTCCCTTTCACATGTGGGTAGAGAATGTCAATACTAATGTATATTTGATTAATAGAGGTCCCTCTACTCCTTTGGGTTGTGGTATTCCAAAGGAAGCATGGACTAGTAAGAAGAGTTATTCTTTTCTCAAAACCTTAGGTTTTGAAGCATTTGCTCATATAAATTTTGAAAATAGAACAAAGCTGGAAGCTAAGTCAAAAAAATGTGTATTTGTTGGATATGGCATTGATGAATTTGGTTATAGGCTTTGGGATTTTGAAAATCATAAAATTGTAAGAAGCAAGGATGTCATATTCAATGAGAAAGTGTTGTACAAATATTTGTTGCAGCAACATGAGAAGAAAGAAGATGATTATGTAGTGTTGGATGATACTTCAAAAGATGATGTTCTAGCAATTCTTCATGATGTGCAACAATCGTAAAAACAAATGCCACACACAGCAGTGAATGTTAGATGATCAACAAAGCTAAGTAGACCTCCAGAAAGATTTTCTCCTTCTTTGTACTCTATTTTACTAACAGATCTAGTGAACTTAAACATTATGATGAAGTTGTGCAAGTGGATACTAAGATTCAGTGGGAGTCTGCAATGAAAGACGAAATGAACTCTTTGTTGAAAAATAAGACTTGGAATTTATTCAAGTTGCTTGTAGGTAAAAGGGCTTTACAGAATAAATGGGTTTACAGGCTTAAGGAAGAGGATGGAGGTAAGAAAAGATTTAAAGACAGGTTAGTTGTAAAAGGATTTGCACAGAAAAAGGGCATTGATTTTGATGAGATATTCTCTCATGTTGTTAAAATAACTTCTATTTGCATTGTTTTAAGTATTTTGGCTATTGAAGTTTTTCATTTGGAGCAGTTTGATGTTAAAATAGCCATCCTTCATGGTGATTTGGATGAAGAGATATATATGGCTTAGCCACAAGGATTTGAGGTCAAAGGTAAGGCAAACTTAGTGTGCAAATTAAAGAAAAGTTTAAATGGCTTGAAACAAGCACCTTGGCAATGGTATCTAAAATTTGATAGTTTTATGCATGAGAATGGATATAGTAGGTGTCATTTAGATCATTTGTTTACTTTAAGAGTTTGGATGATGATAGCTACATTATTTTATGTTTATATGTTGATAATATGCTTATAGTCGAGTCGAACATGGATCACATTAAGGGGCTGAAATGCTAGTTAGCACATGTATTTTCTATGAAGGATTTGGAGAAAGCAAAACAAATCCTTGCTATGAAGATTTTCAAAGATAGGAAGAACAAGAAATTGACATTATCTCAGGTTGATTATATTGTGAAGGTGTTATAACATTTCTCTATGGAGAATGTTAAAGTTGTCAGCACACCTTTACATAGTTATTTGAAATTGACTAAGGAGATGTGTCCCAAGACATAAGAAGAGGAGGATAAGATGTCTAAGGTACTTATGCTTCAGTTGTAGGAAGCTTGATGTATGCCATGGTCTATACTAGGCCAGATATTGCACATGCAGTAGGATTTGTTAGCATGTATATGAGTCATCCAAGAATTGAGCAATGGAATGCAGTCAAATAGATTCTTAGATATTTGAGAGGAACATCCAGTAAGTGTTTACACTTTGGGGGCTCTACTACATATTTAAAAAGATATGTTGACTTAGATTTGGTAGAGGATATTGATACTAGGCAGAGTACTACAGGTTATGTATTTATTGTTGGTGGGGCAATCGTGAGCTGGGTTTCTAGGTTACAGAAGGTTAATGCTTTATCTACTACAGAGTAGATGTTGTTGCTACAGAGGCAGCCAAGGAGATGATATGTCTTCAATTCTTCCTGAAAGAACTGGGGCACCCTTAGAAGGATAATTATTTTTTTATAGATAGTTAGAGTGTCATTCATCTTGCAAAGAATTCAGCTCTGCATTCAAAGACAAAACACATTCAATTGTAGTACCATTTTTTTTTATCTATTTTAAGTGATGGACATTTAAAGTTGGACAAGATACATACAGATGACAATCTAGTGAATATGTTTACAAAGGTAGTGATAAGGGAGAAGTTGAATTCCTCTTCAACTTCATTTGATCTTCTAGACTGAATATAAGAAAAGAACAAAATGGTTCAAGGTGGTTTGATCTAGTAGGTGACCCTCCTCACAATAGGTGTATAATAATCATGCCCAAGGCCATACTTAGGAATAGTATATTCAATCTAAGGACTATTTTCCCCACCATGAGGTGCATTTAATTTGTCAACCTAAGGATGTATACTTGAAATGGTTGGCATAGTATGTGCACTAGGGTTCTTAATGAGTGATTATGCTTATGTTGTAGGAAAGTAAAATGCAAGGAAAGAACCTACACTAGTATTGCAGGAAATTAACACACTTAAATCTTCACTAAAATGAATGTTGGAAATGCAATTGAATACTAAGTTATATTCCAACTCAAGTCATCTACTATAACTGTTCTTACAAATGCTACAAGAACACTCACAAAGTATGATGCTATAGGACGAAACTTTTAACTTCTACCTACAATATTAGAAATACTAAAAACAAATTTATACTATTCTAATCTAATCCACCTCCCAAGTGGGCCCTCTTGGTTGCCTTCTGCTAATCTACTAACATAGTGTAAGAATTTGCCTAATGGAAAAATTCACCCAGAAACTAAGAACTCAAACACAAGCACACAGTAGACCAAAGAGAGAGAGAGTATGATCAGAATGACAATGTATTCAATACGCCATAATTAAGAGTACACTAGGAGTGCCTGTATATAAAGTCCTCTCAGAAAGCACCTAGAATGTCTCTAGAAACAACTAGAAGATAAGACAACTAAGCACATTATCCAACATTCTAGATGAATGGATAAGAATGACAAAGTGTCATATGTGTGTAGAAGATTCTTGTGTTGTAGACAACATGTGCTTAAAAGAGGTGCGGACCCCTATGATGTCATCATGACAACTCACAAGAGTGCATATACTCCTAAGTGTCTCATAAAATAAAATAATGCAAAATAATTAAATAATGCATTAACCTAAGTAAACTTAAGTAAGTGTAATAAGTAAATACTTATTTACACCAACACCCCCCCTTAAGTGCAACTTGGGGGAATGCCCTTAAGCTTACAAAACTAGGATGAAGATGCATAATGGGTCCCAACTACTAGGCCATGTTAGTTACCCATGTACATAATGAAATGTGAATCTCTCATAAAGCGGGGAAAGAGGGAAAGCCTCATGGGAAACCCCCCCCCCCAAAAAAAAGAGATAAATAAGGATGCATCGATGGATGGAGTAATCAAGACCCCCCCATTATGACATACATCCAATATATACAAAAGAGAATGAGAGAAGGAAGAGAGATAGAATAGGCTCCACCACCCCCCCCCCCAAAAGAAGAATGCCTACAAGTGAAAGCCGCTCTGATGAAGAAGTTGGACCATGAATGTAGAATGGTGTTCCTCCCCTTAGGAAGAAACAAAGGCAAAGGTAGACTCCTGAAGATGTATGGTGGCCCTGAAACCTACACAAGTATCCCTGTATTGATGCTAAAGTTCACCCCTTGCAACTGTGCTGAAAAGAATGAATGCAAATCTATCAAGGATGTCTGTTGAACCTGTTCCATTGAACCATCTCTCTCCTCAACTGACAAAGAGACCTCCACTAATTATTGTTCATAAGGATCCACAATCATGCCAACCTATGAAGATTGATCATGTAGAGAATGAACATGAGGTTCAAAGTAAGCCCTCACAACAACTATAGAAGGATCACCTTCATCAATGAGAAGATGCATGTCCTCAAGTCTGTCTCCCAAGTCAACTAAAGCTGGAGCTAGAAGATGAAATGTACCATTTTGTGATGGACCTTTCACTATGGAAATATAAGCATGTGGACTAGAATGATGTGACCTCTCACTGCAACTGTCGATAGAACTCCACATGTCTGAACCTGTTGAAGCACTATCGTTGGTGTTACTATGAGTTTCCACTATGTATGAAGTGGAGAGAGGAGTAGAGGATAAATTGGGTGAACTCTCTTCAAAATGAACATCCTTCTCCACAAAGATCCCATGTGTCTCTAGATCCATAAGTCTATAAGCCTTCACATTGTCTTCATAACCGATAAAGGTACAAGGCCTAGGTCTCAGTACCTTGAAACTCCTAAAAGAAAGGTTTTTCCATGCTGGACAACTGAAGACTCTAAGGTGACTCACAACTAGTTTTCTGCCAAACCATGCCTCAAAAGGAGTCTTGCCATCTAAGGTTGGATGAGGAGACCTATTAAGTATGTGAGTAGAACTGCTAATGGCTTCAACTTCAAGTGTAGGATTGAGAGACTTGGCCTTTATCATGCAACTTTCCATGGTCTTGAGAGTCCTAATCCTCATAGCTGCAACATCTGTCTTATGTGAACTAAATTTTGGTGAGTTTTGAAGATCAATCCCCTCAATTCTACAAAAGTTCTTAAGTCTACTGTCAACATATTTGTTCTCCTTGTCCACCCTTAGTACTTTGATGGCTTTCCTTAACTTGTGTTCAACATGAGTCTTGAAATCTTGAAGCTTATGAACCAATTCATTATTATGATGAAGGAAGAAGACCCAAGTGAATCTTGAAAAGTTATCAACAAATGTGAGTATGTAGCGGCCTTAGCTAATTGAAGTCACTGCAAAGGGTCCTGCTAATACCATGTGAACTAGCTGAAGAACAACTGGAGCTCGAGAAGACTTCCTTTTATCATACTTCTCCTTGAGATTCATATCCACTAAACAAGATGAACACTCTCCCTTAGAAAAGTTGATATTAGGTAGACCTTTGACCATATGTTTGGAGCAAAGTTGCTAAAGAGAGTGAAAGTCAAGGTGACCAAACCACTCATGCCATAAGTTAATTTTTGAAGTAGAGTGAGTTAACAAGGCTTGGGAAGGAATCTTAGTCACAAAGTGGGAGAAGGAGTATAACCTCTTGTCATCACTGACTTTCCCAAATGCAACCAATGAATCATCTCTTAGACTTCGCACCATCACTGAATCTAGAAGGAACTCAACCTTATGACCATCTCCAAGGTGAGCGATTTGGTAAACTGATAGAAGATTGGAACTTAGATTTGGAATGTAGAGAACATCCTTGAATTCCCCATTTTCCATTTCCACATGTCCTTTCCCTTGAACTTCCATCTTAGTATCATCTCCCATGAACATGTGGGGTACCTTTGACTACTTCAATGAAGAAAAGTCTTCCTTTGAAGAACCCATGTGGTAAGAGGCACCTAAGTCAAGTATCCATTCCAAAGAAGAACTTGAGTTTTCCATAAGTGCTTGACCTTTACCTTTTGAAGAGGTTGGAGTAGAATCCTTGGAAGTACCTGGCACTTGAATCTTGTTCTTCTTGAGTAGATTTTCTAACTCATTGATTCTTTTTGTCTTGCAATGATGCTCATCATGATTTGGCTTTTTGCAATATGCACAAAAAAAAATTTCCTTCTTTTCATTACTTCTCTTCTTGTTTGAAAAAGAACCACCTTGTTGAGAGGAGGATTGTTGTGTCCTAGATTGTGTTTTCTGCTTCCACTACTTCTTCTTCTTGTTTATTTTCCCTCCTTGACTAGGTTTTTGATCATCACTAGCCACCAAGGCTTTGGTCTTAGATGACTTGAGAAGTCCAAAATCCACCAATTGAGATTGTTCAACAATCAACATGTCTGCAAATCCATCAAAGGAAGGCTTCTGGTAAGTAGATCCCATGGTCAACCTGTGAGTATTAAAACTTGAAACAAAATTGGCGTACGCAGAAGGTAGCCTCTTCAAGATGTGATGAATCAACCTGTCGTCCTTCATAGGATTTCCACAATCTTTAAGAAGTGTGCTATACTCATTGACTTTGATGATGTAATCTTGAATTGTGTCATAATTCTTAGGATCCAAGAGAAGTAGATCATCCTCAATCTGAAATCCCTTTTCTTCATCAACTTTACCATACAACTGTTCAAGTTTATCCCAAGCTTCTTTAGAGTTTGAACAATTTTTAATGTGAAAGAGAAGATCCCCATGTACACAACTCCTAATTACTCCTAAAGCCTATTGGTCTTGAATTTTCCAATCAATGAGTTCTTTAGCATCAGTAGGTTTGGTAATTGTACCATGAACATACAAACTATATCCTTTTTCCATTAATCTACTCCATGCAATATCTTTCCATGTAGAATAATTGCATGAAGTTAGAGGACATTTAAAACCCATGACGCAAAAATGAAAAGAGCACAAATAGAGATAGAAGGACACAGTACACGCCCCCCCTTTTCACTTAATCAAAAGACCCCCCCAAAAAAGATGTTGTTGGCACTTTATAAGTAGTGCATTTACAATGGGCCACTTGTCAAATTGAACAAAGTGGACTTTCTAATTTTGCTTTTATAACTACCTTATGAGGCTGAAATTTGTAACTTAAGCACTGTAGCTTAGTTTTACAACAATTTTGAAAAAGAACCAAAGCTTTACAATGTCGAAAAAGGCCTAATTTTGAAAGTGAGATTTTGATCCACATAACCTTAGAATCTAACTTCAGATCTTGAAAGTAGACCAAAAAAATATGCATTTTCAAAAAAAATCTGGGCCTCCAAGTTTCGATTTGCAAAAAAAAATTGCCTCAAGATCGACTTTGGGCCAAGGTAGGCATGTTTATAGTTGATTTTCACCGGTTCAGCATTCGACACGCAATGGCGAGGTCAGATTTGGCTCTAGACTCTCCCAATTTCTACAGTACTCTAGATTTGGGCTGATGTGATGAAGCAAGCGTGGTCTCGAATGGCTATGTGATGAGAAAATCTCTAAGTTGCTCTGATACCATGTAAGAATTTGTTTAAGGGAAAAATTCACCCAAGAACTAAGAACTCAAACACAAGAACACAATAGACCAAAGAGAGAGAGAGTATGATCAGAATGACAATGTATTCAATATGCCATAATTAAGAGTACATCAGAAGTGCTTGTATATAAAGGCCTCTCAAGAAGCACCTAGAATGTCTCTAGAAACAACCAGAAGATAAGACAACTAAGCACCTTATCCAACATTCTAGATGAATGGATAAAAATGGCAAAGTGTCATATGTGTGTAGAAGATTCTTATGTTGTAGACATGTGCTTAAAAGAGGTGCAGACCCCTGTGATGTCATCATGACAACTCACAAGAGTGCACATACTCCTAAGTGTCTCACAAAATAAAATAATGCAAAATAATTAAATAATGTATTAACCTAAGTAAACTTAAGTAAGTATAATAAGTAAATACTTATTTACACCAACACATAGAGTGTAAACCAAGAGCTATTTCATTATGTTCCAAAAATTTCTTACATGAGAACAATACATAAAACTGTAAAAAAAATTCACTGCAAGAGTCAACAGTTTCTTTCCGTAAACTTTCTTCTAACCCCCTAAGACCATTGATCTGATCCCTATAAATAAAGGATCGACACTTATTCAAAAAATAGGAAAGCAAACAAACTAAATAAAAAATCATATTTTTATACAAGTATTTTTTCGCTTTTGGGTTAAAATTAGTTACAACATATCTGCCATAATTTGGTAAATATTGGGTCATAAACTGTCGATTAATAGCCAAAAAAATTGGCTATTATTCTCAGTATGTATAGTATGTATGACATATTGCACATATTGTATGAAGTATGCATAGTACTTCCTAATCATTCACCACAAACTAACAATGTGCAGCTGAAAAATGCAATAGGTATGCATTTTTTCTTAGATGTCTTTAATTAGGTATTTTAAGTTATAGACTATCACAAACATACTCTTGGCCATAGAAACTAGAGTTCTAGTGTTCATGATGGTCTATAATTTTAAAAACTTAATAGACCTATTGAATAAATGTAATCATGTTGCAATTTTTCAACTACACTTGTTGTCCATGCATGTGCATTCTTGATTTAGAGTGGCAAATTCTTATTTTGGATGCGACAAAAAAATAACATGCACCAAAAGATGGAAAAATGATGTCACTTTTGTAAGTCTAGAACCCTTTTTAGAATTTAAATATTGATCATTTCTTAAATATTTTAAATTTTAATGGAAAATTTAGATGTTGGGTGGGGCCAAATAAGCTTCCACCTTCACATGGTTGGCCCTACTTAGTAGAGATTATTAAACTATTCTCGAAACCAAGTGAAGCTCAACATTAACCTATGATTGTATGACAACTAATTGTGTGAATCTATTGGTTTTAGGCAATATAGAAGGACACCATAATTCAATATGCAATATCAATTCATATGCATATGACATCAGGTGGAGCTGAAAAAACCCAATTAGTTTTCATTTTTGTTAAAAGTTTGCACAGACCTATTAAATAAATGTAAATGTGTTGGGCTTTTTCAACTCCTTCTATTGTCCATGTATACAAAATGCAATTGCACAAGCATTCTCTATTCAAAGTGGAAAAATCTTATTTTGGAAGTGATAGAAAAATGACATACACCAGAAGATGGGAAAATGATGTCACTTTTGCAAGTCTGGAACCTTTCCTTGTACTTTAAAGATTGATCATTTCTTAAATATTTTAAATGTTAATGGGGAATTTAGATGTTTGGGGGGGTGGGGCCAAATGAGCTTTCACCTTCACATGGTTGGTCATGATTAGTAGAAAATATTAAACTATTCTCGAAACAAAGTGAAGATCAATATTAACCTATGATTGTATGAAAACTAACTGTGTGAATCTCTTGCTTTCAAGCAATGCAAAAGGATGCCTTAGTCAAACTCATTGATTTATGAAATTCAGTTGTAGTGTATGAAGTTGGTAATTATTGTTTGATTAATTACTATATAGCTGAAATTATTTCAACTTTTATCAGGGCTTTAATGGAGCATATCTTCGTAACATTTGTATAGAAGTTGGTATGGCAGTCATCTGTGCACAGTGTGATCATGTAATCTGTGTAGAGCTTTTCAAATTTTAAAAAAAAATGATAATACAGCAATCTGTCACAATTGCAAAAGCTTGTCCAACGAGCAATTGTCGCTCTAACAACATTATCATTGCATGTCATCGCCACTACGATGACAACAACTAACAAATGGGCATCGCTCTAACAACGTTGTCACCATTTTTATGATGCCCCTTTGGTTGGATACCCATCAAACTTGTAGCAATGTTGCTGGACTTGCGAGGGCTGGCTGAAACTATAGGTCATCATAGTTGTGATGGTATACCATCGAACATCTGACAACGTAAAGAGGGACTCTTCACCTTATTTTTTTCCAAATTGTGATGGATTTTGTCTGTCGTAACTACAAAGGAAGCCCATGTCATTGCAATTTTTGATAGAAAAAGTCTAACTCTCATCCGACAGGGGCCAATTCCTATTACTATCACTCATCTGATGGGTGGTCATCGCAATAAGAGCCCAAATGTAGTAGAGTAAGTTAAGTATAGGAACAACTTCTTATGCTAATCTTGAGAGGAGGGTTATGCAAAACAATTATAGATCTTTGCAATACTTACAAAAACTCAACAAAAATAAAACTAAATCTGAGACATTGTGAATAATGTGGGTTGGGAGAAAAATATCACACTTTAAAAGTCACCCAATAAATTATTTTAAAATGAATAACATATTAAAATATTCCTAAAAAATAAGATTCTCTCAAGAGTATCACCTATCATGGATGTTGGATACAATTGTGTATTGTGTATTGTCTTTGATGTTACACAAATGTCATATCAGCTATCAGACAGAGTCTACCGAACTCAGATGGTTAGCAAAGCAATTTATAGTGACTACCAAGCATTCCTGAACATTACACAGGAAAGTTAACTTTTATCGAGCTCACTTGGTAAGCAAAGGCAAGTTAACTTTTACCGAGCTCACTCGGTAAGCAAAGGCAAGTTAACTTTTACCGAGCTCACTAGGTAAGCAAAGGCATGTTAGCTTTTACTGAGCTCACTCGGTAAGCAAAGGCATGTTATCTTTTACCGAGCTCACTTGATAAACAAGGGATGGTTAGTATTTACCGAATTAACTCGATCTCCGAAGGAAGTTGCAAGATTTGCAGTGTTTACCAAGTTTCACTTGGTTAACACTAGGAAACCATTTTGAAGCAGTGGTCACTGAGCTGGGTCGGGCAGTAAAGAATTTGATGATTCCAAAGAATTAAGTTTAATTGTTTTGTGTAGCCGACTGATTTATTTAGTTTTGTGTTGTTGTAAACTTGTAATTAAGCCAACTTAAACAATCTGTAAGGTACATATGAAAAGTCAAGTTGTGAATTCAAATGAAAGGAAGTGAATGGATGCAAAAAGTGTGAATGTATAAGCAAATACATGAGCGAATGTTGAGGAAGAATTTGTCATCCCTATGAAGCTGCAAAGTTGCATTTGATCAATGAGGATTTAATGAAGCAGAACATAGATCTGTATTCAGCAAAGATAAGTTGCATATATCTCAGATCACTTCATTGTTATTTTCTAATCATTGTAACATTGATTCAAAATCTCTTAACAGAGTTGGTTTGACATCCATTTTGTAAATCCTCTAACAAGGTGACAATTCAGTTGAATTGTTTTAAAGACCTCTCACAAGGCCACTTCTAACAAGGTGATCAAATCCTCTAACAGGATCACACCTAACAGTGTGTTTTATAACCTTTAACAGGGTTGGCTCCTAACAGGGCTCACTTCAGAAGAGTGAAAATTGGTAACTAGTTACTTGGTGGTTTTTCCCAAATTGGGTTTCCACGTTAAATCTGGTGTCTCTTGTGTTCATGTTATTTCTTTATGCATGCATGTTAATCACTTTAAATGCTTAATAAAGTTAACAGAACATCTATCAAGTTTCAGCATTTATTTGTGTGGTTACCAAGTGTCAGCAGCAGCTGTATTTTAAGACATCCAAGGATCTATAGAAATAATTTTTGAAGTAACTAATTCACCCCTCCCATCTCAGTTACTCCATCTCTATTTCCAACAATGGATTCATATGTAATAGAATGGCTATATGGATCTTACACCTTACCTTCCATATCACACTTCTAAAATATATGAGATACAATATATGAAACTGTCAAATAATATTATGAAACTATAGGTTAAACCCCACCTATAAAGTGACACTCATCTCTAATGAAAGATGTTGTATGATGTGTAAAATCACACACCAAAACATGTAATTCCCTTTCATGATCATTTGTGTGTTAAACATGTTTTTGCATATCATATTTCAAGAAATGCCACTTTTGAAGGTCATAAATTTTGAACTATTTGTTCAATTAACAAATTATTTGAAATGATAAAAATATCATAATGTACTTTATCACCATGTAACTCTTCTACACTAGTTATTGATATTTTTAGGCCACTGCATAACTAAATTCATAAAATTTCTTTGACAACTTCAAAAAAAAAAAAACTTTGAAACAAGGCATAAGATTGCAACAAAGTTTTTTGGTATTTTCTTATCCAACCAATTCAAAGATTTTGGGAAAATCCAGGGAAAATTTGTTGTCTAATTAAAATTTACTATAAATAAAAAGTATATGTAAATACAAGGTTGAAACATATTTTCCTAACAATCTCCGTTTTTTGAACATCTTGCAAGAGAAAAAGAAGTATATATGTAATACTTTAGTTGCTAGGGATCATCATGCCCATTGACTCTTAAAACTATCTAAACTTCTCTTTGTTCATAACCTTAATTAAAAAATCTGCATTGTCATTCATCAAAATCTCTACCTTGACCAACTTAACCTTGTCATCCTCAACCACATATCTGACAAAACAACACAAAACATATGTGTTTGGTCCTAGAAGTATCTTAAGTCAAATGGATTTTTTACAAGATTAAGTAGCTACCATATACTCATCTTTAGTAGTAGAAAAAGAAACTATAGGGTTTCACTTCCTCATCCAATCGATTACACCATTAAATAATGTAGACCCATAAGCACAATCTCATGTTATCCATATCACCTTCCCAATACGAATCTACATAATAATGAATATCAAGGGTAATTTTGTTTCCATAATATTAACATGATATTACGAAGAATACTTTGAGATACCCTTCAAATATGGGAAGACTCTTTTAAATGTGTCTCATTAAACTTAACCAAGTTCAGACGTATATCTTAAAAGAATTCATTTCTTGGGCAATGTCTGGTTAAGTACAAATTGTAGCGTACATCAAACTTCCAACTTCATTCTAGTAAAGGTACTTTGGTCATGCATTCCATCTTTGATGGGAATGTAGGACAACATGAAATAGATAACTTTGTTTCAACTATAAAAGGAACACATAATGGTCTACAATCCTAGATGTTGAACCTATATAAAATTGAGTTCACATACATACTTTGGCCTACCCATAGCTTTAAGTTCAATATATCTCTTCTAATTTCTATCCCGAGATTGAGAAAAGTTTTTCTACCATTCATATAATTCAATAGACACCAAATAATGAAAACATTACCTCCCCTATCAGGAGATAAAAATAGGATCTATTTGTGTCATATATCTCAATAAGAATCATAAGCATAGTTATATATAACTAAATATTTGGCATCTCATAAACCTGCCAAATTTTAACATTATGTAGTGTTGGTAAATAGATTTGTCACTGTAAAAATTGTCCAACGGAGCATATGTGGAAAACCGTTCACAATAGTTGGATAGGCCCTTGGTATGTGGCCTTCCTCTGCATTTAGAGGGGCAGCTCCCTTATATGATATATTTTTTAAAGATTTTCAAATAAGGAATCTAAAATTATAAAGATCGAGAGAAAGTCGCTCAGAATGAATGCACCACATGAACTCACAACTTTCTTGAGTCAACATAGAATGATAACAAAGGCAATCAAGAACTACGCTTGAAAATGACCATTATTACCATGTTTATTCATGATTCATAAACATTCGCACAATACCGTGAGAATGCTCACTACAAAAGAATCAGTAGTTTATCCTGCAACAATCTTGATTTTAGAACAAGAAACCAAAAGCGTATCTCATTTCATTTTCTTGCACCAAGAACATAATAGAGATTTTCAATATTAGAGACAAAAGTTGTACATACTTTCCAAAATTTGTCTCTTGATCAAAATTTCAGCATAGTGTTCCCTTATTCTAAAATCCAAAAAGTCCCCCTTTACAAAGCCAAAAAGAGCCCTTATATAGATACAGAGGTTAATAACTACCTCTTCATGGTTAATAACCACCTCCAAAATATGTAATTTTGGAGAGGTTAATTAACCTCAATAAAATTAACCTATACAAGGAAAAATTTCAAAAATAAAACTTTAGCTAGAATTTCTAAGGGTGTATACATATCCAATCGCTGGTCTTTTAGCTATGAACTCTATCTATCTAGACATGACTGACTTATCCCAGGAAAGCCCTATAAGCATCAAGGATGATCATCATTGAATCATAATTTGGAATGAACATGTTCTCCATCCTAAGTTTGGTTGTGAAGTATTTATCTTGGATCTCTTCTAACTCTTGTCGATAGGCTGAAATGTTGCAATCTTCTAGAGTGACTATGACTAGACTGAGCTTCATCATAGTTTCGGCATCTGATACTCGATTCTCTATTTTTGAATGAATTTGGATACCAAAAGAATCAAGAAGAAATTGGTAATTAATATGTTGAAGATCACCTACTGTTGCGACTAATTCATCTGTAACTTTCATTTTCAACTAGTCCCAAGAAGCTATTAGTTTTTCAAACTTAGTGATCCCTTTACTGATATTTATCATTTTCCAATTAACACTTTTACTCCAGATACGTGTCTGATTCTCACTTGGATCAGCAATAATTTTCTCAAGAACTAGGGTGCTTGTGTCTAACTTGGCCATTTCTTGTAATTCATCAGCTATTTTTTTTGGTTGGTGACTTTTTGTTCTTTGCTACTTTCTAGCTCTTTAGAAATTTCATGTATTTGTTCGATGGCTTTTCCATATATTTCCTTCACTCCAATTATTAGTTTTGAAGCATCTTCTATCATTCTTTTTATCCAAGCTTCGATCATCATACTATGTGACTTGTGTTTGTTTACTTTTTTTAACAATAGCATGATCAAGAATGCCATCAGGACCTACGCATTAAAGGAATTGCTAATCGAATTGATGTAAGACACCAGCATCTAAACTTGCTCTTTGAGTTGCTCCTTGGATATGTTCTCTTTCTTTGCTCTTTGTAACATTTGGGCAGCAATCACTTCAAAATTTTGAAAGTCTCTTTTTGCAGTAGATGGACCAAGATCAACCTTATCCAAAATGAAATCTAACTCGGATGCTTCATCAACATTCTTTTCAATTATGGGCTTGGCTATTTCTATGCATAGATTGCCTGAATTTTTATCAATAGCTAACCTAGACATCACTTTAGTCTTTTTCACTTTAGGAGGCTTCTGAAAGAAACTAGAGATCACATCAAATAAAGGCAGGATCATTTGAACAACTTTCTTCTTCTTCTGAAGACTGGTCTGGAACCATGAATGCGTAGTATCTAAAACTTTCATGTCACCTATTATATTTTCAGAAATCATCATTAAATATTCTAAATTAGATAATTGATTATCCAACTGTGTAATGTCTATTAATGATATCTCAAGAGGAGAGAGGCTCGAATGAGGAATTACTACATCATGAGAGGATGTAATGGGAATGTGTGGTTCAAAATTTTGAGGAGTTCTTTGATTCTTCTCATTAGGTTCATTTCCTTTTTTATTCACTCTAGTAGATTTGCCTTTCATTTTTGTCCTTCTTCTTTTGACTATAAACTTAGCCGGCTAATTTAGATCTTCATCTTGATCTAGAACACTTGTATCTAATTGTTGTATTTTCTCACTAGAAGTTGCTTTTAATGCCATTCGAGATGATTCTCCTTGATTACCTCTCCTCTCTTTACTTTGAAATTCACCAGTCACTTTTTCTACTCCAATTTTACTGACCTAATCTCTTGTTCTTTTAAGGACACAGGCAGTTCTTTCTTTCAAGCTTTTTAACTCCTGAACTGACCAATTGATAGGAGGAAGATCTAGTAATTTGCTTTTCTCATAGCAGAAGGGATCGACCAAGGAAATTTCATCATCATCTACATCTGTCACATCAATATCCACCTTGAAGTCTATTACCTGCCTTACTGTAAGCCGCATCCAATCTCTCTTCCTGACTTCGAAATCATTTTCACAATCCTCCTAGAAGTCCTCTAGAGTCGAAAAGTGACCGAAGCTGGGGTTTTGCTTTAAGTCATTAACTGCATAGCCTTTACTAAATTCATAGTATAAGGATGCAAATTTATTGTGGCAATGGATCTCTCTATATTCCTCACATCTGATGTTGTATCACAGCTATAATATCTGATGCCAATAGAAAAAGGTATTTCATCTATCCTCCTGTTCTTGCAAAGTTTATTGATTTGACTAATCTACCTGCACATTTCAATCAAGAGCAATTTATCATCAATGAATCTACGTAGCATTACGGGACACCCATCATAGGCAACTAACCTAATATTAGTGAACTTTGGGAGCTATATGAAAACACTTCCATATTTTTGTACTTTCATCATTGCTTCTGGTGAAATTATGAGTCCCATGTTTCCCTGAATTTCTCTTACAGTCAACATTGTGAATGCATCATTCACTCTTCTAAAATGGTGCAAGCTATTGTCATATTGTAGCTAAGGAAGGTGATTGTAAATAATAGTCATATCATCATATATACCCTGTCAGTTAAGCCCTGGACAACTTTTGGTACTTGCAATATCATAGAAAACGTATGAAGTCATGTAGAAGCAATCATTTTCCTGAAGTTCCATGAGTTGCGTATGCAATGAATCATTGATAATTTCCACCCAATCAATGTGTTGCTTCCCTTTGTAGACCATGTTAATAAATAGGAACATCCAACCTTCGAACTCATGTGAATCCCGAAGTCCTATTAACCTACTTAATAGAGTTACCATGTTTGCTACATCTTCCTTTAACAATGATTTGTGGATGGATTTGGCTAGTTGAGATTTCCCTTTCCTTGGTTGCAAGAGCCATGACTTAGAAACAGTGTTTAAACACTGAGTTTGATTCACCATATAGTACTCCTTAGCAGTTCTTAGATTGATGTTGACATATTGCACTTTGGTAGATAGTCGAAAGGTAATGGCAATAGAAACAAGGTCCAAATGGACAATAACATTATCATTTGATGAAATGACTTCCTTGGTATTCAGATGATAGGCTTTCATGCATTCCAATACTAGATCGAGGTACTATGCCAAAATGGGATGCCCTCCTACTTGAGCTAGGTTGCTTTCCAATATCTTTCCAGCCAAAGGGGTCCTCTCCTCACTCTCAAGAGATGACCAAAAATCTTGAAGGAAAAAACTTCCTAAAATGGTATCACCAATGTCTAGAAGTGTACTTTTTAAAATGGAACCATAGTCTAGCCTTTGATATTTGTATTTCATGGTTTGATTATTGATCTTTTTCTCAATTACACCAAATGTCTTCAACCTCGCATTGCCTCTTTATTTTCGGCTTCAAAGTGATAAACCAGACATTCTATCAAATAGATGTGTCAACATTATTGCATAATATCTTAATTAATCCTTGACTATCATTTGATCAAACAATTTGGTGACATTCTCTACAGTTCCACATTTTGCATATATGCAGCTTGCCACTATGCATTTGACTGAGAATCACCATGTTTTGGAGCTCGTATTAGGCATTCATATGGTTATCGATGAAGATCATTCAGTCACATCCACTAGTTGTATAGGACTTGGTTCACATTCCAATAGTGCATTTCATCAAACAGGTCAAGTTCAGTCCCATGTATTGCCTATGCTCTCCATTACATGTCATGGATTAGAAAATGAATCCCTTTCTGCGCATGGAGTTGAAGAGGTTGTTCTTAATGCATTTGCATTAACTATTGCAAGCTGGAAAATGCAAGAAGACTGCAGGTAAGAGTAAAGGCATTTATCCAAAATGTTTACATGCTAGTTTCTTCACTCCACGTCTGTCCAAACTCAAGGAGTAGGTGTTTGGATGACTCAAGACTTGAACTTTGATGGCGCAGAGTTGCAATATCTCTAATTTTTATTGGGAGTTACGGGCCTTCCAAACAGTTTGCATGTAGTGCCTTGCTTACAAATCTGATTCGCTTGCTTTATGCTGCTCCTCTGCACTCCATAAAACTTGAGTTATTTTGCATATTATAGGGCTCCTTTATTATGTTTATGCCCACATTTAAATCGACTTCTTTCTCTTCAAAACCTGAGCAAGCTTCAAGAGAAAACTCTAGTCCATAATACAGCTCCAATGGGACCACTTGTCTCCACGACACTTTGAAATTTCATCATCACAACCAAACTGCAATACATTATTACATAAATTGTGTACATACACCAAACGTGTGTTGCACAGCTTTGACTGTATGAAGGAATTCTTATAGACTTCTTAAATTATTGCCTTGGAAATTTTCACTAGCGTTCTTTGATTCCCACGTTCATGCAAATGGTGAATTTGATTCATGTGGAGAGTTGGTGATTGTTGGTAAGTTTCCTTTAGGCACAAAAAATCCTCTATCAATCTATAACATCTGTTGCTTTACTGGATTTGAAAACCCCATGTTGCTACAAATAAACTATTAGAGTGTTATTCCCATGTAGAGCTATGACAACGTATTGGTCAATCACCTTATTATTTCAGGTTGCATCTCTAGATTGAGTATCCTATAAATTTATGAGTTTTCATTATGAATGATCATGGACCACCCATATACCCAATCCTTCATCAAGAAATTCAAGACGTTAATAACCACCTCAAAAATGCATATTTTGAACTTGAATATTAACCTCTTTTTAAGAGGTTAATGGTTAATGATTTGTTTCAAAATACGTGTTTTGACCCATGAACCTTAACCTTTTGAGAGGTTAAAGATGGGGGAGAGAATACGTAATTTTGGAGAGGTTAATTAACCACTTCCAAAATACGTAATTTGAAGCTTAACCTTAACCTTTTGAGAGGTTAATGGTTAATGATAAAATTGAAAATACATATTTTTGGGTCTCTCCATTAACCTGTGATAACTTTGGACTTAGAAGCTGGATTTTAAAAATTCAAAGTGTTGGGCGGAGCTGGGAACAAGCTGGAGATATTGAAAGGCATAGTTTCTTAAAAACTCTAAGAGTAAGTGACCAATTTAATGCTTTAAATGAGGCAAATTTAAAAAACAACCATAGCTCAGAAATTGAGACAATTTTGATAACTGGGCAACATGTAGGAATCCATACTTAGCATCTATGCTCTCATATCTACAACTTTGCAACAAAGATAACTTACCTAAACTAGCATGCTTGCAAATATCTAAAAAGTCTTACAAAAATCGATCTCTTCCATGAAAATGGATCTAGATATTAAATTATATATTTTCCACTAACTACATGTTTGTGTGAAACTAAAAACACCAATGCATCCAATAGATACTAGCAGACTTATTGGATGACAATGTGCATGATAGAAACTAGGGTATCAACTAGACACTTAAATAAAACATATCCATCTAACCTAAAAAATGTACAAAATGAACACAAAATTAAATTATTTGTGGTATACTTGTTCTAGTGCCTCAGGATTCTCTATTGGAGATCATAGCTCCTCCATTTGTAATAGATGAAAATCTTTTCTATGAGATATATTTGTTTCTCTTTGTGACAAACACAACAAATACCCTCATCCCGAATAGGCTTATTTTTTAAGTATAAAGTCAATATTTCTCCCATTTTTCAAATGATTTGTGGAAAACTTATTTTAAACTCTTGTACCTTTCTATTTTAAACCTAGGAGAAAACTCATGATACCAGCAGGCTTATTAGATTACAATGTGCATGATAGATACTAGTGTATCAACTAGACACTTAAACAAAACATATAGGCCTAACCTAAAAAAATGTAAAAAATGAACACAAAATCAAATAATTTGTGTTGTACCTATTCTAGTGGTTCATAATTATCTATTGGAGATCATAGCTCCTCCATTTATAGTGGATTCAAATCTTGTCTATGAGGCATATTCATTTATCTTTGTGATAAACACAATAAATACCCTCATCGTGAATAGGCTTATTTTTTAAGTGTAAAGTCAATCTTTGCCCATTTTTAAAGTTGTGATGTGCATGAATTTGTGTAGCATGCTAACATCCCAATATCTTGTGAGATTCAAACAAGAATTGCTCATAAAATGTTCACTTGCTATGCACCTTGTGGCCAATAGTGTTTTTAACATATCTTTTCACCCATTCCAAGTAGCAAGAACCTTTTCCTTACTCATCTTTTGAATTCAAGGAGAATCTCTCTCTCTCTCTCTCTCTCTCTCTCGCTCTCTCTCTCTCTCTCTCTCTCACACACACACACACACACATGGTAATACTCTCCTGCACTGCATATCACTAAATGATCATGTCATGATAAGGGTTCTCATCCACCTAGTTTGTGACTATCTATGGAAGTGGGAACACCATAACAATGTTTTGACGAAGGCAAGACCCTTTGGAGCCCCCCAGCACTTTTATGTCTTTTTATGTCTCTATGTGTGCAGAAAAACTAGTTGAGCGAACTATAATCTTCGATATGGAAATTTGCTACATCTTTCTATAAAGACAAAAATATAGACATGCAAATTTCCTTGCAATTTGTTTGCATTTTGGGCTATAGGTAAGTTGTCTAGTATAATAATGTTTTTTTTTTTTAACTTTTTCATTTTCCTAATCTCAACCATTTTAATTGTATTGTATTTCTATATTCTAAAGCATTTTCAATTTTATGCTATATTAATTTTAGTATAAAATCAAGTTTTTAGCATTTCGTTACTAACTCACTTGTGCATTTTAACATTGAGATAATAAAGGGCTATTTGTGTTAGAAATATTTAGAATAATTAAGGGGGGTTGAATCAGTTATTCTAAACATTTCTAACAATTGGTATCAGAGTTGAATGAAGGAGAGTAGGCAAGAATGTGTGTGAGGTGCGTACAGAAGAAGGTTGATCAAAAATGCACAAGTGTGAGAGAGTGAATGCAAAGCTAAAGGAGATTGCTTATGTAGATGTTATTGATATTAATAAGTGAAATCTGAGAAGATGGAAAAAGTGTTGTTAAAAGGAGAGGATTGATTACTTAAAGGGTTGTCAAGCTAATCAGAAACAAAGATGACTATGGAGAGCTTATCAGTGAATCAGCACATGAACCGAACAGAGATCTAAACTTGCAAAGTGAGTTGTAATCATACAGATCAAAACCCTATTGTTTTCTTTCTAATCATTGTAAACAGTTTATATTGAAGTCCTTTTAAAAGAGGTTGACCTAAAAGCCATTTGAAGGACTTAACAATCTTTGTAAATCCTTGAACAAGGTGACATTCTAAATGGAATGATCAAAGTCCTCTGACAAGGCCACTCCTAACATGGTGATTAAATCATCTAACCCAAGTCACATTTCACATTGTGTATTGTAAGCCTTTAATGGGGTTGGCTCCTAACAGAGCTCACTTCGAAAGAGTGAAAATTGGTGACATGATGCTGGCGATTTTTCCCAAATTGGGTTTCCACATAAAATCCTAGTGTCAAACTTGTGTTGAATTCTTTAAATGTTTTACATTTGGTAAAGTTTATATTCAACAAAGTATGTTATGTTTGAGACAGTAATTTTGTTTATCAATACAGTAAGACCAAGCAACAGCAAGATAAGTAGAACAATGAGTATTTTATATTTAATTGTTCA
Organism: Cupressus sempervirens; assembly: GCA_028749045.1. NCBI lineage: Eukaryota > Viridiplantae > Streptophyta > Pinopsida > Cupressales > Cupressaceae > Cupressus > Cupressus sempervirens. The sequence continues at coordinate 220,236,319 of CM053789.1, read as the reverse complement.
AATGGTACTTTTGGACATTGAGTAACTAAGGGCTGACACAAATACTCGTACCTTGCTTATCATTCCTTTTTGGACATTACCAACTTGGCAAGGATGACTAAGGTTCGTTCCTGGTATACCCAAGCCACTATCTTACTGAGCCTGATCGAGATTGACATCGATCATCTTCCGCCATAACAATTCTCCTTGGATGCTCCCTCTCATCTCCTCCCTTCTTGACAAGAGTTGAATGGACACGTTAGACTCAACATTTACCAACAATACATCTCCATGACTTGGATCAACCCTCCTGGTGGTTTACGCCCTCATATGGCCTTCTACACACGGCACTTTCTAGAGACACATGATGGTATTATTGTTCGTCCCTCATACTTGAGTCAAAATTTGTGTCATGCCCTCTACATAGCCCTAAGGTCTTTTAGAGTTGGATCACACCGACTTCGTTGCCAGACTGATCACTAGCTGACCAGAGAGGAATGAGTGTGTGGCCTTTGCACCATATTTGAGACTGAGACTGAGACCCACTTTATCTTCTAGTGCCCCATCTACTATGAGATCAGAAGTAGGTTCCACTTCCTATTCAGAGATTGCATATCCCTATCAGTTTTTTTTAGCTACTCTAACCAATAGTGCTTAGCACTCTACCTCCGGGAGACCTCCTAGCTCAAAGAACACACTTTACAGATCTTGTTTCCTCAGGGCCAAAACTCGAATCAGCTCATCACTTACTTCTTTCCTTCCATCCCACTTCCAGGGACATGAAATGACCACATACACTCATCTCTGAACACACCAGATCAATCAGACCACAGCGTGGGATCCTCAGACAACAACACCCTATCCCCTCTACTACATAGAGATAGAGACGAAGTCAAGCCTTGACCCTTGGTCATCTTGGGCCTTATCCCTTTGTGTGATATTTCTTTGTATTAAGAAAGGATTGATGATCTTTCTCTCTCTCTTCTTGTTGTTTCCTTTTTTCTTGCTTTCCTATTTGGTGTTATTTCTCTGGATGCCTTTTGGCGCTCCTACTGTTTCATTCTTCTATGCATTTTTGTATCTTTTAGTCCCTTAGACCCGTGTTGGTCTCTTGCTGGATATTAATATCATTATCTTATCTTATTTTAATAAGGGAATTGCTTCTAAAGACTTCTCCATATAAATATTCTCTTCTGAGATGACCTAGTAGAGTTTCTTGTACTCTTATGTTGTAGATTTGTGCCTCTTTGTAATAGCTAGTTTAAGCTCATGGAGAGGTTGAATCTTCACATGAAAAATCCACATTAAGGCAATTCACTTTCATAGCTCCATACAATTTTCATACTCTATATTTTAGAGGTCTACACCTTGTATCTTACTAATTACCATCATAAAATTAATGAAACTTAGATTATTAAAAACTAGATTTAAGTTTTTATCTTTTTTAACAGCATTTGGTGCTAGACTTAGGTTTGTTTAAAAAGTTTTTGGAGGCTTGCGAATTGTGGATGTTGTCTATTAACACGGTTTTACAAATGTGCAAGATGTTTTGTGTTAATATTTTGCAAACTTGTGAGATTGAAAGCAATATCTACTAATTCTCATATGGACATTATCTATGAGATTTATAGTTCACTCTAAAAGCTTGTGGTACAAATATTTTATTTTGTGGAGTCATTCATGTGTTTATTCCTTGCATGCTAGTGACTAGAGCTACAATTTGGTATGTGTATGTTGATGAATAGGTGTTCATGGTGGGTGGGTGATTTATTCTCCTTTACATGGGGAAACACATTGTTTGAATTGTTAAGTTTGTGACTTCAATATCTAGTTATGTGAAAGAGTGAGATGACTCATATGGGTTTCTTATTGATTGTGAAGCTTAGTATGGTTTATACTATGTAAGATTGTAGACAACATCTTTCCTCTATTTCATTGCGAGTTGTAGAATGTCATATAACCTAAATGCTCTTGGAAAAATCAATAACATTATTGGTTTTGTTATTTTCCTTTTTTTTAAATTAGTGACTCATAGATCTATGAAAATATTGTGTTTACAATCCTAAAGCTTTTTGGCCAAAAGAAATTATAGATATTTTAAATTTTATTAGTGGGATCTTATTGATCTCTTAGTAGTTTTATACATATTTAGGCAAATTAGATATAGTGTTGATGGTAGTGCTCAAGTCTTTTATTGCTTGGTGTTATATACACCTGACAATCTTGCTTCTAACCATTCATCTACTTAGCAAGTAAATGATCATAGAGCCTCTATCAACTTGAATATTAACTGTGTTTTTTAAATAGTATCGAGTTATCATTTGTATTACTCTTGAATATTGAAGGCTTAAAGTCTTGAGAAGTGGATGCATCATTTTTATCCCCTACATGAATGTAACCAAAATAATTATTTTGCAGCAAATAGTTATAGGAGCAAGAAAAATATCAATTTAATAAGATAAGATATGATATGATAAGATATCAATTTACCAAACCATGGACTACATCATGACATTACAAGCTATTATTGAGGAGGGTCGGCACCGCTCTGCGAAAATTTGTTGTTGTTTCATAGACATTCGTAAGGCCTTTGACACCATCCCGCTAGGGGCTCTTTTCCAGTAGCTTAGAGACATCAGGATTTCAAAGATCTTATTGACGGTTATTATTAGGTTATATGAGAACGTTTTGGGTAGATTCAAGACCCCTGAGGGTTTCTCAGCTCCTATCTAGAGCACTATTGGGGTGACACAGGGATGCCCTCTTTCCCCCACACTGTTTGGCATTTATGTTGATGAGCTCAAGACTTTCCTTAGAGAGGCTTTGCTCCCAAGTGATGGTTGCTACTTACACCAGGTATTGATCTGTATTCTCCTTTATGCTGACGATGTGGTCCTTTTAGCATCTTCTCTCGAGAGTCTTCAGAGGCTCCTTGATGGCCTGGGCTCCTTTTGTGACTTACGACAACTGACTGTGAACCTAAGTAAGACCCAAGTTATGGTATTCAACCGTTTGAAGAGCTCTAATGTGCACTTTTATTTTCAGGAACAAGAGATTGAGATCGCCTCTTCTTACACATATCTCAGTGTCAAGTTTTCGGCACATCACTTCAGTATGAGACCGGTCATCCAACCTAGAGTTAACAAGGGGATGTGCTCCCTAGCTATGCTAGAAAGACAACGGTTCAAACACCACTTTCAAAACATGATGTCCAAGTTGTCCCTTCTAGGCTCCTTGGTTAGGTTGACAGTGCTTTATGGTTCAATGGTTTGGGGACCATCTCTTCTTGACTCAAATTGGGCCTCTATTGAGTGTTTTTAGACCTTGCTTCTCAGACACATTATCAGATGTCATAGATTCATTCCTCATGACATTATTTTGACAGAATTTGGAGCTCATCCTTTTAGACTTAGTGCCATTTTTAATCTAGTCTGGTTTCTTCATCGTCTTCGTGGCTTTGTGAACTCAGTGGCTGGTTGTCACTAATATTCTTACTTGGCCTATTACTCCTCTGTTGTTAATTGCTACCTCGGATCCCTCCCCTAGGGGTCGATGTTGGTACGCTTGAGCAAGCTCTTTGTTGAGCTCTATTGGGATTTATATTGACCACCTCCCTCCCTTCCAATTTTCATTAGATGCTCATACCCATCTCCTCCCATCACCACAAGAGTTGAATGGGCATGTCAAGACAGATATTTATAGACAGTATATCACCATGACCTCGAATAACCTAGTTGGGGGGTTATGTTTGAGAATGGCCTTCTATGCTGAGCACTTCTTGGGTATCACTGATGGGGTTATTACATGACCTAGCTACTTATCGCGGCATGGGTGCCATGCCTTACACATCTCCCTTGGATCTTTCAAAGTCGGCTCCCACTAGTTACGGATACATACTAATCATCATATGAGCATAGAGGACCGAATCTGGCATTTATGCTCCTTGTCTGAGGCAGAGACAGAGACACATTTCATCTTCCGCTGCCCATCATACTATGAGATCAGGGAAAGGTTCTATTGCCTATTTAGAGAGTGTAATTCCCTCACAGCTTTCTTCATGTATATGGATCAAAGATGCCTGGCACTCTTCTCAGGGAGGCGATGCAGCTCCAGGACTCCACTTTGTAGCAATTGACCCCCCAAAAGGTCACAGATCAACCCCTCATCACCACCTTGTTCTTCTCCCCCTTGTCTTTGACAAGGTGGGTGAAGCGGACCTCCAACACCAACAATACCCCTGTGGCTGGCCACTCTCGATCTATGAGACCCCAGACCAAATTTAGTACTGCTACTACTCACTCCTCAGCAGCACCACTCCAGCAAGTCACAACGACAAACCAGAGGTCCTTTATGCCCAAATTCATCTCGTTCGGTGTTGGAGTTCTTTCAGCGGAAGAAGGGTCCCTAGTTCTTGCCTCCTTGTTGGTCCCTTTGTTGTTTTACTTATTTTAATCTCACTTGCTCTTTCCCAAACACCATGTCTTGTAGTCTGCTACTTCCTTGCTTGTATGCTTTCAATCCCTTAGACCCTTGGTGATCTTTTGTTGGACATTAATAGATTTATCTTTTCTATTTTATTTGTTTTGGTCTTGATCTAAGGAGCTCATTTGAACACATTTTTCAAGATACAAGAAATAGTATGTGGCTTGTGGCAATGATTGGTTATCATATCAATTTGGGTATGTTGGAGGAGATCTTATTTTGCACATTTGGCACATATGAATGTGTTTGAATGATATTCATTGAGTTGCATGTTCTCCCTTTGCTAATATAGTGTTTAATTCCTAGAGTTTGTGGTGTCTAAAAAGTAAGAGCTTTGTATAGATCTAACATTGATGTGTACATCATCATTGGCTACAATTTGGTCAATTCTTGATATTGTTCTTCATTTTATTAGAAGGATTCAAAGTTTTATTTGGAGATTGGATATTAGAGATGATGTATGTATATCATTATATGTTTACTCAACATTATGGGATAAAAGACTTGATTGGATCCTCTTCTTATAAGTAGACTTCATTAGCCTTTATTCAATTTTGGAATTGACAATACCCATATAGTGCCCTTGAATATGTATGCTCATAAAAAAGTATAATTTTGGTTATCTATACATTACGAAAGTGATGATAAGCTTCTACTTTAATTGTTAGGGATTTAGAGATGTGTAATTTACTAGATTGTCTTTTACCTGTTGATTGTAATGACTCGAGCAAAGACTATTAATATTTGACAAATTAGTTTTTTTATCAAGTGTCTTTTATATGAGCAAGGACACAAGTTTGTATGATTATTTTGGTTCTTACTGCATCTATTTTTAAAAAATAGAAGAGCATATTGAAGAACCAAGCAATATAAGGTTGGCTAGATGGGATGTTTATGGATCTACATGATGTAAAGTAGAAGAAATATATGATTGAAGTGACATCAACCGTCTAAATCAAATATATTTAAACATTATATTATTTAAAATAAGGGATTGAGTTTTTTGAACGATGATAAACTTTTAATAAGAAGATTATAATTAAGTGATAATTTTATATTCTACAACAACAAAAATCAATTCTTAACAATTATTTAAAAGTCCTTAATATCCTCAGAACTAATAACAAAGTAGATGCCCAAATGAAGTTAGTTAATAATGTCATTGCAACCTATATCAACTTAAGATAGGCAAATGTGTGGATTTCTAATGAAGGTTCTAAGAAACTTGAAATTACAATTGCCTAAGCAATTTTGTGATACCCAATAAAGAATTTTCTACATGTCTTCAAAATGAAGAAACAAAACAACAAAACTTATTGTTGTGAAATAAAGATTTCTCCATTGCAACCCCATGTTGGGAGATGATCTAAAGTTCCTTGCAATCTTATAGTGCTAATTTGTGCCTTGATATATTATGTTGTTTTTTATTAAGGAAAACAGATTTTGGAGGGTGCCTGAAACCCTTTACACAAAAGATTTTCAATGGAGCCCTAACAAAGAGACTGCGAACAAAAGAAGAAACAAGTCCCCAACCAATAAAGGGGGACAAGGCAACCCTACAAATAACACAGTGCATTTCTGCCACCAATTACAACTTAACACAGTTAAGATCCCCTACCCCTAAAAGAGTGGGATCTAAGAAGATAGTCTGAGGAATGTTGGCAATGTTTGTATTTCTTTCCTTTAACCTTGTCCAACCTTCCTCCACCCGAGAAGCCTCCTTCTCCCAAACCAAAGCCTCACCAACTGACCCAACCGAAGAAACAGGTGAGATCTCATCTGAACTATTGACCAACGGAACCCAAACCATAGAGGAAGGGGAGCCCGCTACCACCATATCCCCCAACGAATCAAGACCTGGACCAGCCAAAGCAGGGCAACTATCACCTGTTGCCGCCTAGTCCTCCAATGAATCAAGATCTGGACCAACCAAAGTTGGGCAACTATAGCCCTCAGCACCCACAGACTGGGTAACATCCTTAAGGGCAACATCTTTAAGGACTGAGTAATGTTGAACCAAAGCCCCAGACCACCAAGACAGTATTTTCTTTGATTTCCTAACGTTCACAAGGCAACACGCTGCAACATGACCAGTCCCAGAGCAAACCCTACAACGGAAAGGAATTCCTTCATAGTCTAGGGTCTAAATCCAAGAACCATTAGGGACCTCAAGTTTGATCTTCTCAGGTAATCCATGTGACATATCCACCACCACAAGGATGTGAGCGTAAGTAGAATGCAGGATATCAAAAGGTGGAACATACCCACCACCACAAGGATGCAAGCGTAAGTAGAATGCAAGATATCGACAGATTTGGAGTCCACCATTTGGCAATCACCAATGGCATCTCCCACAACTTCAAGAACCAAATCTAGCCACAGGTGAAGGGGGAGATTAGGGAGTCTAACCCAAAGAGGCATATGAGCAAAAGATTATGTTGCAGGATCGAAACACTCATACTAGGGTTTGGCCAACAGAGGGTAACGATCCCCCCAACTGAAGTGGCTGCATAAAATAGACCTCCTCTCCTCAGCATCATTGAATTTAACGATGAAGAAACCCCTGGCCGCAAGGAAAATATGGACAGATCCCGAAATCAAAGGGTTCCCAATGCTTGGAAATCCAAGTGTGAAGCACCGAAAGTGAAGGCCAAAATCTTATGTTGTTGTTATCTTAATTGTGTAGTCACTTTAAATTCATCTAAAATGATCATATTAAGCATTATGCTACATATTTTGGAATCCATTGTGTAATTTTTATTTGCATCAACGTTTTAGATCGTAAAGATTCATCTTCATACAATTCTCTTACATCTTGATGATCATTGAGTATGATCTGAAACATTGATGCAAATAAAAATCAGCACAATAGAATCCAAAATTGCTCATTAAGCATATTAAATTGGCTAATTTAAACATTAGCATCACCTAGGTCCAATGAGTGCTAAGTGTTCCATTTATTCTCATGAGAGATGGACTCCTGTGTTAATCACTACTCATCAAACATGGATAAATGAGTTTGATGCAAAAACTACAAAGTTCAATCCTGAGAGCAATATCATCATAACATATTAAGCATGTTAAATTAGCTAATTCTTAAATTGTGGTAGCCTAAGCCTTAGATCTCACTAGTTGGTATCACGAAATGAATGTAGCTTTTACTATTGGCAATCACATTAAAGATTGTTCTTTTCACCGACAACAAAAACATTAAACCCCTGAAAGCCCGTCAAAGAAGCCATGACAATCCAACTACGACTTCATATCCAACTTAATAATATTCAACTTGTGCCAAGAAAACATAAAGATAACCATGTAAAATGCCAACCGATCATATCTCTAAAAACTACACATCGCCCAAAAAAGTTGGATTACAAAATTCAGCGTGTGAAACCCTTTCCCATATTTCTACCAAACAGTAGTTTTCTTCTTACCTCAATGACTCCTCTTCCTTTCTCAATAACTCCTCTTCCTCGGGTGACGGTTGTCATCTACACCAAGTATTGATTTCCGTCCTTTTTGTTGATGATGTGGCTCTTTTAGCTTCTTCTCTTGAGGGGCTTCAAAGGCTCCTTGATAGACTTGCATCTTTTTGTGACTTGAGACAAACGATTGTGAACCTTGAGAAGACCCGTGTTATGGTCTTCAACGATCTGAAGACCTCACATCTCCATTTCCACTTCCAAGGTCAGGAAGTTGAGATTGCTTCATCTTACACATGCCTTGGGGTTAAGTTTTTTGGGCCATGTTTCAGCTTGCGACCAACCATTTAGCCTTGAATTTGTAGAGCGTTGGGTTCCCTTGCCATGCTTGAGAAACAGTGCTTTACACATCACTTCCAGGACACCTCGACTAAGTTATCCCTTCTGCATTCCTTAGTCAAACCCATAGTGCTCTATGGTACGATGGTATGGGGGCCTTCCCTTTTGGACTTGGATTGGGCCTCGATTGAGTGTATCTAGATTTTGCTCCTCTATCGAATTATCAGATGCTAGAGATCCACCCCCCACAATGTTATTTTGGCTGAGTTTGGTGCCCACCCTTTTAGACTAGCGGCCATTTTTGACCTGATATGATTCTTCCACCACCTTCATGGCTTTGCCGACTCTGCTGAAGGCTAACACAAATACCCTCACTTGTCATATTGCTCTTCAGTTGCTATTACAGACTCTGATCCTGCCTCTAGTGTCGATTGTTGGTACACTCAAGCTACTATCCTACTAAGATCAATCGAGATAGACATCAACCTTCTCCCTCCCTACCAATTTTCATTAGACGCTCTGGCTCACCTCCTCCCCTCTCGGCAGGAGCTGAACAGATATGTCAAACTTGACATCTACAAACAGTATATTATACGAACTTGGGTTGATCCTCCAAGGGGTTCACACCCGAGGATGGCATTCTATGCCAAACACTTCTTGGATATTCAAGATGGGATCATTTGGCACCCAAACTACTTAAATAGACAGTGGACCCATGCCCTAGGTATCTCTCTTGGCTCCTTCAAGGTGGGCTCTCACCAACTCTAGATTCAGATCGACCACCATATTGATAGACAAGTTCTGATTTGTAGACTTTGTACCATGTCAGAGGCAGAATTTAAGACCCATTTCATTTTTCAGATGCCCCATAAACTGCGAGATCAAAGGGAGATTTTATTGCTTGTTTAGAGCATGTAGATCCCTCTCAGACTTCCAAGTCCATAGATCCGTGTTGCCTTGCGCTTTATCTTCATGAAGCCATACAGCTTCGCGACCACACTTTGCAGCTATCTTTTCCCACGAGTCAAACCCAAGAACAGTGTATCACATCCTCCTCGCCCTCATCCCCTGCCCGAGGTATGAAGCGATCATATAGTTTCCCCGACACCGGCCACTCCAAATCAGTGAAACCTCGTAGTGTTCCTCTCCAACAATGACACTCCTCTTGCAACACTCGACACAAAACAGAGCCCTTGGTCGCCCCCAACCTCCTCATTCATTGTTGTCCTTCCCTTTGAAGAAGGATCCCTAAACCCTAATCGTGTTCAAGATTACTCTTGCTCTCTTCTTCATCTTCTATTTTAAGTTTTGTGTTTGCTCTTTTATCGACACCATTTGGTGTTCCGTTTGGTGCTATCTTCTTGGTTGTAATCTTTCAATCCCATAGACCTCTTTTTGGTCTTTTGTTGGACATTAATATCATTATCTTATCTTATCTTACTAGCTAAATAACAAATATTTTATTAACATCTCGTTACATTCAATATCATTAGGCAAATAAAACTAATGATGTCATATGATTGCTAGCTTTTTAAAGATTTAATTTAACAATTCTCTTCTACTATTTGTACTTACCCATCTAGTAATCCACGTTGTCTCTTCTATTATAAAAAGGAAATTGAAATATGATGTACACACGCATCCATGGTTCTTGGACCAAAAAAACAATCATATTTTATGTTTATTGCCTACACAAGTTGTGACTTGTAAATTGTCTACACCCTAGATCCAATGTCTTTTGGGTCTCAATTTCATGGTTTAAATCCATTCTATCACAAAATTCATGAACTTGCAATTTACAGGCTTGAATCTATTTCAAAAGGGTTGAAGTCAAGGTTTTTTTTTATAAGCATTAAACTTGCTGTAGAAAATTATCCGAAAGATTTTGAATGACACCCTCCAAATGAAGTGTATTTTCCCATTTCTTCTAAATTCTCCTCGAGCCGTAACAAATTTTACAACATGCATGATTTAGAATATTTCATTTTCTTGATTTTTATCCCCTACATGAATGTAACCAAAATAATTATTTTGCAGTAAACAGTTATAGGAGCAAGAAAATATCAATTTAATAACAGAAATCAAATAATGAAATGTATCCACTGGCAAATCACAGAGGCAACTTGAATCATGGAAGTTTGATGCGAAAATCAACCTAACTCCCTCATCACTGTTCCAACAATGCGCCTCATAAATACAAGCATGCATTTAACATCCAACAGTCTAATTTAATTGAAGCTGAATTGATAACTCATCAAGGGAAAATACCATTCCAAAAGTCAAATATTATCAATAACATATGAGAAACAAAAATGCGAAATGGCTATCCCTCAAGGACATGAAGATCTATAAAAGAAATGTATTCTAGTTTGTCATCATCACGACATTTATTTCCACTTGCTTGCCTGCACGTCCCCCTCATAAACATATGAAATTCAGTGAGATCCTTCTTGTTTCTGTAGAGAATTAAAGAAACAAAATTTAGATCCCCTCAACAGTGATCAAATAAAATATGAAGCTACACAGACTTGTACACCAATAAATGATCCTTCTAAAAAGGTAAATTTGCCCTCAAACTAGCTGTCAACAAGAAAATGTGCCCAAAGCAAGATACGTTCATCATATTTCACGAATTAAAGATCGCTAACAGTCAAAACATCACTCAACATTTTAATAACATGGGGTAGTTCAGACCCCAGTTTCCAAGATTTTGTGTTGACAGGTTATGCTCTTAATCATCTTTTCGCGTGGATTACCTTCAAGGTTAAGAGTTGAGAAATTAAAGTTCAAATTAAGAAAGCAATTGGAAATTATGCAGAGGTTCAAGTTAAAAGAGCTTTGTCCAGAAACATAAAAAGGATTTAATAAAATAATACAATTCTTCAAGACGAAGGAATTAGGCTATAAGCAGACCTGCAAGCACCAAACACCACTCTAATGAAGCTCATAAGATGCATTACTATTGACAGATAGTTACAAGAGGATTTTTTAAACACTAAGACAACCAAAGTCCAAAGAATACAGGTGTAACATATTGCTCATTATATTAGGCTGCTAACAAATTTGGGTCTAATTGATCATTCCAAACCAATGCTCATTATGTTTTGAATGTCTTAAAAACAATTCTCTCTCTGGGTTTTGAAACTTCAGAATCCTACTGCACTTTGATATCAGGGCTTGTAGAATGCAATACTCAAAAAACCTCAGCCTAACCTAGAAATAACGGCATCATACTCAATCCCATAACAATACAGCAGTCCAAGCAAGCTACACAAAAATGGCAGCACTAAATATGTTGACCAAATCAAGCATTTAGAACTCACTAATTTACTCAGACATTCATTCAACCTTGCTTCTTTCCGGATAACGTGCATAGCAGCCAAGTAAATTTCAGTACTCGAACAATATGTAAACCACCTTGTTGATGTCACTATGTTTCATTGATATCACAGCTCAGTTTTCCCATGCATATACATTTTCCTCATGCCCTTCACAATCTAGCAAGTGCATTAAAAGAAGCTTGACTGGCAGATAGCCTAACCAACAGAAATTATTTGTTATATGCTGAATTTAATTAACCAAATTCCGTCTTTACAGAAGTGTTAATATTTTGTAAACATAATATCAAATATTGATGCTTTAAAAAGATTTGGTGACATCCTTATTGATAATTAGGTTCATCGTGGCATCTTCCCTTGTATCTGGTTTTAAGCTGTCCATAATCTTTAAAATGCAAGTCATGGCTTCTCAATGAACTATAGGCTTGGTTTGGGATGACAAATAGGCGAATAATCCATGTCTGCATAAGTAAAACCCCAGTATTAACCAGGGGCAAATTTCTCTTATTCTTAACTGGCATTCAAGGAAGAAATTTGATGGCAGTAAGGGCATACCTTATATACCCATAATGTTATGTTCAGCTACAAACTTACAAAGTGAATTGCTTTGTGAAGTTTGTGTCAGATATTACTCTTACCCACAACTGGTTTAGCAGGCATGTTAATTTACACAGACTAGGTTTAGCTTTATATTTTACAAAATACTTTTATATTATAACATTATGATGTAAAGCATTTCATTGTACTATGGCTTCAATTTACCAGCCCTCAAATATGAAGTTATGGAAAATTAGCATGGAAAATAATGCAAAAAACTTAATCAAACAAGAAAATTTCAGTGAAATCTAAGCACATTCATTAGGTGCCATAATTATAGTCCAACTTGTTTCAATTTTGAGGGACCACCAATAATACACTAGCCTCCTTGGATTCAATCTCAATATTTCATGCTGCTTGAGTATGAATGAAAACATCAAGACCCATATCATTAAAGCAATGCCACAAAAACTTGTCAAACTACGTTGTTATGATGTTATTTCTTATTGAAGCAATTCTCGTGGAAGCACCATAGTGGAAGAGATTTAAAACATAGTTTCTCTATAATAAATGTCAAAGCTTCATTAAACTCAAGGACCAGACTTCGAATGTAAGAGGTGGATTTGCAATAGTTTCATCATCATCCCCACTGATGAATTTGCAAAAAATTGTGATCCATTGCATACTCAGCCATTAACGCAAAAGCACCTACAAAAGTAACTCAGTAAGTGTTAATATTCTTTAAGTGCAGCAGTAACATAGCACAACTGAAGCATTCAAGAGATATTGTGGAATATTGGAAATAAACATTATTTATGCAACACAAACATAAATGGGCAGGACCGGGGTCATTAATGTAAGGTAGTTCTAACTTCTGAATACATTGGTTGTGATCGCTTGTAACATACGAGGGAGTCATCTTACAATTTCTCTTCTATAATACAATATAGCATCTAGGAGATTTATAGCGACAAGTGACTCTACATACTTAGCTGCTACTATGCGAAGGAACAAAGGGTAAGCAGAGTTAGGTTTATCCCTGATAAGGCAGGCACAAGACAAAGTTATCTCTGTGGGTTTAACACTAACTGAATCCTGTTGTCTCCTATGCTTTAAATCCAACAATACTCTATATATCAAATTTTGAGGTACTTACCTTCAAGGTGCTAACTTACAGCACTTACAAGTTGCACCATTACCTGCAGATGAGAATTCCAATTCCCTACAGAGCAACACACGTCATACCTGGCACTCAATCCCAGTATAGCTGGATACACAAACCAATGTTATCAGTGCATGGGTACTACAGCACATCCATAAGCTCAAGCAAGGGCCGCATCACCAAGCTGCTTTTTGTGCACCCATGCATAAATTTCTCATAGAACTGGGTGCAACAACTAATACCTCAGATGCAGCTTTAGTTGGCATCAGAAATGTCCCCACTGCATTACATACAATTAACCTCTACCACCAGTAATGCCTCCTGAGGATCCTTCGGTGTAAGACCCTCTGACATACTCCCTTTATATTTTCATTGCTAATGCGACCCTGTATGGATTACCAAGACAGATTTGCCTAACCCAGAGACTTCTCAGAAGGACAGACTTTAGCCAAATTCCTTGGAGCAAGAGATGGCATACCCCTTGAGAACCATAGAGCTGGTTTTGCTATTGAACTTAGAAGTGCTGCATACTTTAAATAAGTCAAGCCTTCGAGTCACAAAAACGTAAAAATAGTAAATAGGTCTTTTAGTCAGAACTGCATTACAATGCTTTTAGAGCCTGAAAAAGTAAAAATAAAAATACAACTCAAAGGTGAAAACCTCCTTCAGGTGCTTAGACCACATGTAATGAGAGATCACCTGTGGTACCTGAGAAAACAAGATGAATTATATTGGGCACCAAATATCATTATCTTGGTACAGTTCTTGACAGGAGAGATCCACAATTATCCAGAATGACAAATCAAGTTTGCTTGGTCCTACAGACATGCCTTGGTTCAATCCTGACCGTGTTATGCATCATTTGAGCATCACACGAGGAGCTAAGCCGCTAAAACAGAAATTAAGAAAGATGCATCCACAGATTGCACTTTTGGTAAAAGTTGGGCTTCGGAGACTTTTGGTTGCAGGTTTCATAAGACCTGTTGTCTATGCCATTTGCATCCCCAACCTTGTCTTAGTTAGAAAACACATGTGCATACTTCAAAAACTTAAACAAAGTTAGCCCCATTGATGACTTTCCTTTGTTGAACATTGATATAAAGGTTACAAGAAATGCTCTCTCATAGATCAATTTTCTGGATACAATTTGTGGCAAAGGACCAACACAAAACAGCTTTTGCTGTCCTTGAAGTACGAATGACATGTCCTTTGCTCTAAAGAGTGAAAGAGCAACTTATCAAGAAGCAATGACCACTGCACTCCATAACATAATGTTGATGACCTTATGAGAAAATCATTTTCTAGAGGACACCTAGAAGTTTTCAGCAACATTTTAACAACTTGAAAAGTATGAAAGTAAGGCTAAATCCAAAGAAATGTGTCTCTGGAGTAACCTCAGGGAAGCTCTTGTGATACATTGTCTCTCACAAAGGACTTTAAGCAAACCCCACGAAAAATAAAGGATTTACTTGAAATGCCGCCTCCCAAGAATATCAGTCAACTGCAGTCTATACAGACAAGTTACAGTAAATACACAAATTCAGCCCTTTTTCATAGAAATTGGATATTCACCTTTCTAATCTATAAGTTGCCAAGGTGCAGGATACACAACCTGCAATGAGATACATTGAATTTGATATGCTTTGATTCCAAGGAGCATTGGGAACTGACACAGAACTGCTTGGGGAAACAGCAAGTACATATGATAGAGTACTCTAATGATGTGAGAGAGCTTGAATTACCTATAAAGGCACTGTAAGTCAGCTGACCTTTTTTTTCACCTTATTTTGTATTGCTTGATGGCAAGCAGATTTAATCAAGAACTTTTAATTCCTCCCTTGCATGATTTGTCTTGCAGACGTAGCATAGATGGGTGTGTTTCTAGTTAATGTTAGATGGTTGAGGCTGAAATAAAATATTAAAATGGGTACACGATCCATTAATTATGTCTGCAGTGACTTGGGAAAAGGTGGTTTAACTGTTTGGTTCCTACATTGATTGAGGTGTGGCTTTGACAGTTGTCTGTTTAGAAATTAAAATAGATTAAGGAACTAAGTGCTGAAATTGAGCAAAGGATTCTGCTCGTTTAGTAACTAACATCAATTGAGGAGAACGCTCCATCAAGTGCTGAAATAGACAAAAAGAACTGCTATATTAACCTCTGAAATTGAGGAAAGCAGTTCTTAGCTAAGAGCTGAAATTGCTTTTGATTTGTGAGTGCAAAGAGGGCATGGGTTATTAGAGGCATTTAGGAAATACTACTACGATAATAGATAATTGTCTATTATTAGTTAATGGTTATCTATTGTAAATATTTAGTTACCTTTAGTTTGCTTTCGTTTTTTAGCTTTCTCTGTTAGAATAGAATGTTTCTATTCTTTATGATCGTTTCCTTAGGAAACATCATTTTATTCTTTTGTATAAATTGACCTTTGGTCTTTGATAATAACAAACAAGCATTTAACCAATTACTTGCATAATATGGTATCAAAGGCAATACTTCAATTTTTTCGACAAAATTTATAATTTCTTCTTGATATTATTTGTTTAAATTTTTTGAAATTATTTGAGTCAATTTCTCTACAACCCACCTAGGGTTTCTGCTTTGAGAAATTTGAATGCTAAGAAACACATCTACATTTTCGGATGTGCTTTCCTCTTCTACAGTATGCGGTTTTCTCTTCTGTATGGTCTGACCAGGTCTGCAAACCACTGGCAGCATTCAAACACAGAAAAAAACCTGCGTTTTGCTCTCCAAATTTGCGATTTTCGGAGGTCCAACATTCACTGTTTCATGATGTTTTCTGGGTGTAGAAACCTGTCTCTGTGCATCATTTCCTGCAGCCTCAAATAGATGCCTCTCTCTGCCAAGAAAAGCGTCCAGTTTTTTTGCCTCCAAAACTCCATTTTTCTGCAAATCTGAGCTTTCATGGCTGCCAACTGTTTTTTTTCGAAACCCTAGTTTTTGACCTTGGAAAAAAAATTTGATCACAGATTCTTGGTGAGTTTTTCAAGAGCTCAACTGGGTTGTAAAAAAAATTTGGGTGCCTCGAGTTTCAAGCCAGTGGATCCAGAAAACAACATATTCCTTCTGGGTTTTTCAAGCTCTCTTTTGGGTCACTCTTCATTTTTTCTAAGTCTTCCATTTTGTTGCTTTGAAGAATATGCCTTCACAGATTTTCACAATTTTTCATTGAAAAATGTGCCATGGCATCTCTGAAAAACATTCTGCTCGACCACAACTCCAAATTCAATGGGCAAATTTATGGCACTTGGAAGCAACGGATCATCGCAATTTTTTAATATCGGAACACCGATCAACTTGTTCTAGGTGTTACGAAACGTCCCACTACTCCTAGTTCTAATCAAGATACATGTGATCTAAATAATCGGGAGGCAGTGATGCTTCTTAAATTATCCGTGGCTAATGATCACCTTTCTTAGATTCCATCCGACAAGACAGCTACCGAGATCTAGACACATCTCAAAAGTCTTCATGAGACTTCTAACAAAAGCAAAGCCTTCTTTCAAAAAAAACACTCTATTTTCTATTGTCATGGAAGAGCGCACCTCGTTCTAGGCACACCTGAATCGGATTCAGGAAATCCGTGATCAGTTACTTACCATCGGTCGCAAGATGGAGGAAGAGGATATTGTGGTAATCACTATTCGAAGTTTACCAAAGTCTTATGAGTATATTATCGAGACTCTCAACATCACATCTTCTAGTGTTGATTTGAAGTTCACTGATCTCTACACCCTGCTGCTTCAACAAGATCGGTGGAAACAACAATTTGGTAGTAGCTCCAGTTCCACCTCCACAGAGCAAGCCTTTGCTACAAAATCCTTTCCAAAGGATAAAGGCAAGTTTTAGCAGCCTTCTCAACAAAAGTTTTCTGCTCTAGCATCAGATGGAGCTTGAAAGAACATTCAATGCAACTACTGCCACAAGTTTGGACACATGAAGGTTGAATGTCAAAAACACTTAGTTGCACAGTCTAAGCAATTAGGTTCACAGCACAAAGCGAAATCTTCCTTTTACGCCTTCATGGCTAAAAGACCTGCAGATCATGTCATCTGCCTAGTACATTGATTCAGGTGCCTCTCGTCATTTCACTCACCGCAGGGACTGGTTTACTGACTACCAGCCTTATTTAGACTGTTCTTTTTGGTGGCGGAGAAGAGTACACAGCTGTTGGCAAAGGCAACATTCAAATTCAATCTGTTGGGAGGAATCTCATATTCCTTGATGTGTACTACGTTTCAAGGATGGAACTAAATCTACTCTCAGTCAGTTAGTTGTTGCGACATTCTCCACACTTGGCAGTCACCTTCGGTTCACATCAGTGCACCATCACTGATCATGCGACTAAGTCTACTGTTGTAGTGGGTCTTGAGGATCATGGTCTTTTCAAACTTACTAATTCTGATGATTCCCAGGACTTACTATGGCTGCTCAGCGGTATTCTATTAGCACACTTTGGCATCAGTGATATGGGCACTTAACTATGCATTATCTCTCATAGCTTGCTCGGAATGCGCTTATTCTTGGATTGCCAAAGATTCAAACTCAATAGCTTGGAGTTTGTGACACATGCTAAGTTGGGAAGCAACATCGCACACTTTTCACCAGTGGCGATTCATGGCGAGCTTCTCAGATACTTCAACTTATTCATGCCGGTATCTGTGGCCCTATGGCAACTCCTATTCTTGGGTCCAAGTATTTCCTACTGTTTGTTGATGATTTCAGTAGAAAAATGTGGGTGTATTTCCTTGAAAAGAAATCAGATGCATTACCTATATTTCAGAAGTTTAAACCTTTAGTTGAAAAGGAGTCTAGGAAATTTAGATCAAAATCAGTCACCTGAAGGTTTTTGGCTCCCCTGCTTTTGTTTGGATCCTTGATGCGTCACGCACCAAGTTGAATGCCAAGAGTCAAAAACTCATGCTTACTAGATATAGCAGTCTTCACAAAGCCTACCGCCTGATCGATGTTGAGACATCTTGTCTTATCTACAGTCCAGATGTAGTCTTTGATAAGCAACGAGGACCATTCATGTCTATTTCTCTAATTCCTGATCCAACAGACCAACCTATGACGGCTCATGATTTGGGAGTTCGCCTTCCATTAGGTCTACCTGATAAGAGGGCTCCAGTAGCTCCTGTAGCTCCAATTATACCAGTGATATTTGTACAGACACCTCCGGCTTTTCCTGTAGGATCACCTCGTTTTGTACATGCTTCACCTGAGTTTGATCTAGATTCTTCTAATGAAAAACTTGATCACCATGCATCTCCCGATACTCATGTTGGGCGTTCTCCTACCCAACCCAAGTGGTGGGCTAAGACACTTGCTGATCTTCCTGATGATGAGCTCATTGATGGGAGAACTACTCAGAAAAAGGGAAAAACTACAGATTTTGTTAACTTTGCTCTCTTGGCCAACATTCACAGTGTGTTTGAACCTCAAAACATATTTTGATGCTAAAGGAATTCCAGAGTGGGAATAGGCCATGACATTTGAGCACCAGAGCCTGCTGAAGAATAACACCTGTGTCTTTTCTGATCTTCCACCAAGAAGAAACCCATTGGCTACAAATGGGTTTACAAAATCAGATACAAATTGGATGGTACTTTGGACAAGTACAAAGCTCGTTTAGTGGTGAAGGGCTTTTCTCAACGTCAGGGCATTGATTATGAGGAGACTTTTGCTCCTAGCGCAAAGATGAGCACCATCAGATTAGTCCTAGCCATGGCAGCACAATTTGGCTGGAAAATCTATCAGATGGACATCAAGAGTGCTTTCCTGAATAGTGATCTCCATGAAGAGGTCTACATGACACAACCTCTGGGTTTCAAGGTTGCTAGTAAAGACCATCAAGTTCTCAGATTGGTGTTGATGCGAGTTTTGTATCACTTACATAACATATTAGTAATTGGATATCCGATATAAAGTTTCAAACATACAATTCCTCTCTTGAAAAGTCATTGCTCATGGGATATGAGAATAATTCCAATGTTCCTTACACTTGTGGATACTCAGTTTTATCGATGTGATTCGCTGGTAATCACGTAGGCAGCCTTACGCTATTCATTCGAGGATGACTTGGACTTTGGTGGAATGATGGTGATGGTGATGTGTTTGTGAAATATGCAGGTGGCAGATAATGTTGATGGTGGTGATGATGGAGGATGTGTCTACTGATGATGATGTTGATGGGAAAGCGATGGTGGTGGAAGGTGAATGGATGTGTTCTGATACCTGACTTACTTCTCTAACTTCCTTATCTAAACTTCGACTATCTCGCTACTCACTACTCTACTTCTACTCCTATGAATGGAAGGTTAGCAAATGGATGGGGATCAAACCTAATGATGCCTAACCAGCGGCCTCACCTTCACAGATGCAATGATTCAAAGGAAAATGCACTAGTTTACCACACAAGGCTTCCCAACTAGCCGCTAGGATGCTAGTGGTCTAGTATTGATCTCTATCAAACATCTACCAATGCTACCATACAGCTATCCATCTACTTTACTCTTGCTTAAACAACTTGAAAAGAAATTTAACTATGTGGAAGTAGAAACCATGCAATAACACCCAATGTTCTTAATCACCATGCAAGTCACACCAATGAAAAAGAGAGTTATTTTGGTATTATCTTAGCAACAATTCCTCCGACCCTTTACAAATGAGAGCAAATGGCCTTATATAGGGGCCAAAAATACAACGGATGGTGGAGATCAAAATAAGATCAACGATCCAGATTGGATACTACAAACCCTAATTAGGGTTGCCACCCCATTGGCCAATGAAAAGCTGCCACCTCATCAATGGACCAATGAAAAAAGTGCAAAAAGTGGCAACCAATGAGAAGGCACCAAAATGGTGACCAATCAAAAATAGACACTTGTCCTATTCTAGAAGAAAGAGAAATTTGCCACTTGGGCTTACATTAAATGATCTTCTAATATAACTCTTCCCTTTTCTTTCATTTTCTTAACTAAGGCAATGAAGTTAGCTAGCCTTTCGTTAACTTCTTCCATAGGAGGACAAGGTGTGTGCTTCGCCTTGAGTTCCGCTGACTAACCACGCTACTTGCTGCTTGTAGTATCCTTTCATGGTCCTTCTCATATTCCTTCACAAATCCAATAAAAGCATTGAGAGAGGAAAGGGTGCCCAAATGCCTCTTCTTGATTGCAACCTTCCCTAACTCATCCAACCTCAATCCAAAATCTGTCTCGTTGATATCCTCTTCTCTGTTATCCTCAAAATCAAGTGCCATCCCAACGTCGCTAATCATGGTTGAAATAGAAGTGTCAACGCTTGGACTGTGCCATGCAATCTCATTATGTATTTCTTCAAGTGTTCTAAATCTGGTAGTTAATGCAACAAACTAAGATTCAACTGTACTCAATCCTTTCTCATCACCCAACTTGGCCCTCTCCAAATATACTTCTGGTAGCCCAATGAATGCCTCTAGCCTAGAAATAGCCAAATCTTTGATAGGAAGGAAACCTTTCCACTCCTCTTCGAATAATCTGATCTTGTCTCTAACAGTCACTAATCACTGGAATGTCGAGATGAAGGAAGGCAAGAAATTTTGCCCATGTTGGATTGTATCATGGATCCAATCCCTGACTTCATGTAGCTGAGTTGATCTCTTCTGAATTGCTCCCGCTATCTTGAGGAAGGGTCACTAGGTGCAACCGTTAGATGGACTGGCAATCTCTCCAATATTTGTTCTTGGCCTCCAACTTTACTATTCTTTCATTTGCCTTCCTCAAACTTTCTCTGATTGATGCTATACTTTCCTGGATCTCCTCACATTCCATATCGTTTGTATTCCTTCCCAAGTTATGTTCTACTATCTCATATTCGTGGGCCGCAATCTCATCCACTGCCTTATTAACTGTTGGTATAACAATCTGAACCTTTCGGTGACCATCATTGACATTCCTAATTACCTTTGTCACCGTTTTTGCCATTTGTTTTTGGTTCTCACTATCACCTTTTTCTATTAATCCTTGGATGTCTTCAACTGTATGGGCAATTACCACCTCGCTTCTTGGCATAAGTATTTGCCTTAACCATAGTGGTGCAGTGCGTCTCCCCAAATCTGTATTCGGTTCGACTAACAAAGCATCACCAACAGCCTCGGGTGCCTGACTTGTTGCCTCAATGTCAATTGGCCCATCTTCTTCTCTACTAGTTTATGCCATATCATTTCCTTGTTGGTTTTCTAAGAGGGGAGTATTCGGCGCTTTCACTATAACCACTTGATTCTAAATCAAAGCTCACCTCTATCGCGACCCCTGTATAACTTGAATTGACCTCTTGGCTTCTAGCCTCAATTATGCTCCCTCTTGATGGCGTTGCGTGTTGTTTCTTGGTTGGAAGTTCCGAATGTTCTTTGCCCTTCTCTACCTCCAAAACATTCTTCTTGCCGTTTCTAACCATTTCCTATTGCTGGCTACTTCCTTCATTCCTCTATCCAACCGATTTTGTTCATCTCTCCCTTGGCTTCATCATCTCATAGGTGAGGGGAATCCTTTACCTTTGCAACTTCCTTAGTCTTTCATTATACCACGACTCAGTATGTAAATCTATTGCCCTTGTCACTGCTTCCAAGGAAGGATCCTGATGGTCATCCCAATCCACTAGATTCAATTTTGTTCCTTCTACTGTAGCATAATCTTCTCTCAGCACATTTCCATCATCCTCCAGTTGATCCGGAGTATCGAGGGCTCTCTGTTTGATAGCTCTCATCATGTTCACCAACACCCTTGAGAAAGCTAGCATTCTCACATGAAAGTCATCCCTGGCATTGGCCCAAAAATCTTCTATAGTGGGAAGATGCTTGAATTCATTTCCACGAGATACCTTGATAAAACCATTAGGATCAAATCCTTGCCTTGCTTTGTACCATCCTAGATGATACCATTCCAATTCCTTCTCCGCAGCTTCAAAGGAGGCCCGATTTGGGCAACTATCATTGCCAATTATGATTGAGAATGTAACGCCTGTTCTTCCTTCATTTCTCATTATTCTATCATAGTGCTCAAGTTGCCTAGCCAATTCCATTAAAACTACCTTGTCAGGAGGGTACCTTGGAAGTCTCTTGGGACAAACTGTGCTTCCTGCCACTCTAATGTATGTAAATTGCAGAAATTAGATGAACCAACTCCCATACTTCCTAATTCTTGCTTCTGCTTCCGATGAAAGTCTCTTAGCAGGTGTCCCTTGTAATACCCCTACTGTCTTCATGGTGAAGGCATCACAAAATGTCTTGTAATCCTTGTTGTTGTGCAAACGGAGCTGCAGATAGCATTCCTGTACCAAATATTGCCCCGGCCCACAACCAATTTCTCCTAAAGCCTTAAGTCCCAGATTTTTATACAATCTAACAATCAAGTAAAACAGATAGGATCCCATGTAGAATTGTCTTTGATTTTGTACCGTTCTAAGTTGCAATTATAAGTTCTCGCTTATGATCCTAGCCCAATTAAATCTTTCTTTTCCCTTTTCAATTTCATCAATGAAGAAGTACATCTAGTTTTCGAATTGCATACCTTGAGCTAGGCCCATGATCCGGCTGAGAAGAATGACGAGATCACCATATTCCGGTTTGAAATCTGCCATTGTGAACCTTGATGATCGGTTAACTCCCTTCTTTCCTTCGTGAATCCAATTCCGCTTTAGGTGCGTAAAATAGGCCTCTTGGTTATCTTCACTGCTTGTTTGCCAATGTTGGCCAACACTCTCTTCCCTTCATCAAAAATGATGGATTTACTGTTTAGATCAAATCTGGATGCACATTCCATAATCAATTTCGGACACAGCAATGTAGGAGAAAAAGTTGTTGCGTGTACAATCCCGCTTTTGTAAATCTTCTTTGCCAAGGGGGATTGTCCTTTAGTCTATCCTTCATCCGTATCATGTCCACTGTACTAATATTGGTGTCGGTTATTCACTTCATTTTTAAGAAGAAAGGTGTTTTGGGCATCATATCCTCTTTGTCTTTCTTAGTGTTTGTCCGCTTGGGATTCTTACTTGCACTAACATCCTCCATCTCGTCACCCTATTACCAGATGGTAGAGTGGTGGACCAAAAGACAAGTAGAACCAAGGGAAACAATCCTTAGACTAGAACGAAAAAAGGATGTTAGCTTAAGGACCCCTTTCAACTCTAAATGATTAAAATTCACCTTAACCAATAACCGGACAATGACTTTTCGGAATTTAGGATCAGACCTCAAGAACTTCAAATCCTTTGCAAATCAAAATTTTATCATGTAATTCACCTCCAAATAAAATACCCAACCTAAGGCCAAAATCGCATCTCCTTGCACAAATCAGAATTTGCATAAAATCGCCAACACCATGAAAAATCTGCCTTCCAATAAAAATTGCCAACAAGGAAGGGCCAAATCTGCCCAATGAAGAAATCTTAATGGAAGAGAAATCTGCCCTCAAGACAAAATCGCCCAAAATGGAGGAAAATCTGCCATGCAAGGAAAATTGCCCAACACTAAACGCTGCTCCAAGAAGAAAATTCGCCCAACAATGGAGAAATCTGCCCTCAAATAAAAATCACCCAAAAGCAAGGAGGAGAAAATGTGAAGTGAGGAAAGAAGAGGAAGGAGTTTCCTCTTATAGCCAACTCCACAAACCCTCCCTAGCTGGCCGACTTGGACCCTAGGAGAAAGAAAAACAAATAATTAATGCAAAATTATGGCCCACAATTAAATACTTAAACCAAAATTAATTTTGCCATGATGAAAATTAACTTTTTTAATTGCCATTTGGACCAAAATTGCAAAAAGAAAATAAATAATGCTTTAGAGGTGTTAAATATTTCCATTTAATGAAGATTTAGTAATTAATACGTCATTAAAATTAGATTTTGGCTAGCCAAAAGCCATTTTCAATATTAAATTACTAAATTCATTAAAAGGCTAAAAAGTTTTCAAGGCAATTTAATCCATTTAAAACCAAATTTTGCAATTTAAATCCCAATCAATTTAGCTAAGCAATTTTAGCATTTTAACACAAAATTATTTCTCTAGAGCCTAAAAATCGATTTTGCAATTTGACTTCACCATCACAAAAATTAATTTTCTTCACCAAAAAATAATTAAGATTTTCCAAAAGACCAAATTTAACAAAAAATTTATTTTTTGAAAATTATCCAAATTTATACAATTATATCCAAATTTTCAAAAATGTCTAAATAAAAAATTTACAATTTTATCCTGCCAAGTTGAAATTAACTTTGAAATTTGTTCGGCCTTAGGATAGAATTGGTGGCTCTGGAAAATCAAGTTAAAAAACCGAGTGAAAAAAAGCTGAATCTCTCCCACTGGCCTAAAGGTGTCCAAGGCTCAAAATTTTCAAAACTCAAAAAAACTTTTGGACAACTTCAAAAACTATTGCCGAGGCGATCAAAGAAGGGGGTCCCCAAAAAATTTTGGGGCGATGGTGTGAAAACCTCACAACAATTGGTAAAAGCCCTCTATGGCTTGAAGCAGGCCCCTCGGGCATGGGACATAAAAATTGATAAAGTACCTCAGTGATCAAGGCTTCAAGAGGAGTTCTTTAGACTCAAATCTGTACATCAAGACTACTAATAGTGACATCATCCTTTTGGTTATTTGTGGATGATTTGATCATCACTGGCAGTTCAGCATCTTTGATTCAAGGAATCAATCAGAATTTATGCCAGTCTTTTGATATGACTGACCTTGGGCACATGCATTATTGCCTAGGTGTTGAAGTTTGGCAACAGTCTTCTGGTATATTCATCTCTCAGTCCAAATATGCCAAGGCCCTATTAGACAAATTCCGTATGCAAGATTGCAAGCCTGCATCTACACCTATGGAGAAAGGTCTCAAGTTATCCGCAAAGTCTGATTCTCCTTCCGTTGATGATACTACATACAGGCAACTGGTAAACAACCTTATCTACCTCTTTGCTACTAGGCCTGATATCAGCTTCGTCGTCAGCTATATCTCATACTTTATGATAGCTCCTAAGGTTGATCTTTAGATGGCAGCAAAGCGTGTGCTTCATTATATGAAGGGCACTTCCGATTATGGACTTTTGTACTCTTGAAGTTCTAATCCTAAACTCAGTGGGTTCACAGATTCAGATTGGGCATGCTATGTTGATGATAAAAAGTCAACTTCTGGATGTGCTCAATTTGGAATCTGGTGCAATCAAATGGACCAATAAGAAGCAGGAGATAGTTTCTCTCTCCTCTACAAAGGCTGAACACAAAGGGACTGTTAAGGCAAAATGTGAAGCTGTTTGGCTTCGTTGGATGCTTGGGGATATGCAGATGTCACCAGCAGGACCAACTACTCTATTTGTTGATAACGAAGTCGTTATCAAGTTAGCACAAAATCCAATCTTCCATGAACAAACCAAGCATGTAGATGTTCACAGTCATTACATACGACAGCTGGTTGAAGACGGAACTATAGATTTGCAATATGTTCCTACGACCGATCAAACTGCAGACATTCTCACCAAGCCTCTTGGTCCTGATAAGTTTGTCAAATCAGAGGACAGTGTGGTGTTCTAGATAGATTAACCATTACGGGAGGGTATTACGATAATAGATAATTGTCTATTATTAGTTAATGGTTATCTATTGTAAATATCTAATTAGCTTTAGTTTGCTTTCGTTTTTTTAGCTTTCTTTGTTAGAATAGAATGTTTTTGTTCTTTAGATCGTTTCCCAAGAAAACATCATTTTATTCTTTTGTATAAATTGACCTTTCGGTCTTTGTTAATAACAAGCAAGTATTTTACCAATTATTTCCGTAATAAAAACAAGGATGCTTTTGAAACATCAAATAAAAAATACACTGCACTTTCAGGCCATAAAGCTATTTGCAGCAGCTTTCTGACATTTGGAGATGGAACCCTTAAAAAAACATGATGGTTAGATTTTCTTGTAGGCAGAAACCTTCAAGCAGTAGATTGAGTTTAAGAGTGTTACCAGGTTCTTCAGAGATGTTTAGATTCGCATGTTAAGTGGGTTCGGTAAACTACTAAACTTCAATTTGATCACGGGTTTGAGTCTAATAAAAATTACAAAAGGAGAAGCATAGTGTTCCTTATTTTCATGTATGAAAGAAACCCCAAAAACAATCTTCTAGCTTTCACTGGATTATTTTGCACATACCTTAGCATCCAAAGGAGTATTAAACCCAAGAAGCTTCCCCTTATAATTTGACAATAAAATTTATATCACATACATACTATGCCTTTCTTATTATGGAAGTGCATGTATTACTTGCATCCATTCTTGGCACTCCTTTTTAGCTCAACCAATGCAGAATTCTGTTGGCAGGTGTCATAACACATCCCAAAACAGGCATGAGGAATGTTGGTATATTGCTATACTCCATCCAGGCATGAACCATATGAGTAAGGCACTGAAGATGTATCTATAGGCGTTGATGTAGCTGTACTCAAAATTGAAGATATTCAACAGCACATAGCCGACTTCATTATTATAATGTAAACTATCCAAACCGTTGATGTAGCTGTACTCAAAATTGAAGATATTCAACAGCACATAGCCGACTTCATTATTATAATGTAAACTATCCAAACAATTAACTACCTGCTACTTGTCTTAGAATGAAAAATGTATACAAATATTGAGCAATAGAAAAGGACTCGGTAATACAAAATAGAGAGCAATTACAAAATAACTAGGAGATGGCTCATAAAGGGGAAAAAGACTATGCAATTAGTAAATATACAGTCAAATAAGAAAGACAAATTGAAGAATAAGCTGTTACCTCATCAGTTTTGTCCTTTTTGCCGCCAGTAAAAAATTTGTAGCTGCCATATATAAGTGTACCCCATCCTGCCAGCGAGATAAGAACAAACTGCAAAAATATTCACAAGATAGATGGATTAGCTTCTATAAATATTGTATGCCAACAACTAAATTGAATAGAACAAAGATGACAATTGCTTCAAAGTAGAGCATAATGCACTTGCAGGTACCCAAAGAAGTCACATGATCCAGTCTAAACAAAACAGCATCAAGTCAGAATCTCAAATGTAAAAACAAGTTACGCGAGACCCGATTTGAGACTAAATTATGAAGGGACTAAGAATAGACCCAAGTTTGCAATTTAATTCATAAGACCTGTAGGCCCATTTCCAAGTTATGAATTTGTGATTACAAAGCATAAATATTGATGAAATTATGAAGGGACTAAGAATAGACCCAAGTTTGCAATTTAATTCATAAGACCTGTAGGCCCATTTCCAAGTTATGAATTTGTGATTACAAAGCATAAATATTGATGAAGTGACCAACCTATTTTTTAAATCAGATGTAATTTGATTCACAGGCTGTATATCACTTACTAAATTTTATGCAAAGCTCTATAACACTTAGTAGCTGTAAAATATAAATTTATTTTCCTTCATAACCATCCTCCGAATTTTACTGTGAATGTTAATTACATTGTCACCAGGAGACAGGACTCTGGAGATGCCAGAAACTGGCACTAGTACCAGTACAGCTAATATTCAAAAATAGGAGAAACCATTTTTTATATAATTTAATAATTTTTGAGAACTATGAAAACAAGAATAACAAATAGTAATGGCAAAATTTCTCTTTAGACCATTACAATAACAGGAAATCAGTCGTGCAAGTGTTAGCTATATCAGTTACCAACAGAAAGAGCCTTTGAAAATCAACAATGAGCTATCAATTGTACCCCACTGTTTCAACTGCACTAACTCCTTGAAGTGACCAACCTATTTTTTAAATCAGATGTAATTTGATTCACAGGCTGTATATGACTTACTAAATTTTATGCAAAGCTCTATAATACTTAGTAGCTGTAAAATATAAATTTATTTTCCTTCATAACCATCCTCCGAATTTTACTGTGAATGTTAATTACATTGTCACCAGGAGACAGGACTCTAGAGATGCCATAAACTGGCACTGGTACCAGTACAGCTAATATTCAAAAATAGGAGAAACCATTTTTTATATAATTTAATAATATTTTTGAGAACTATCAAAACAAGAATAACAAATAGTAATGGCAAAATTTCTCTTTAGACCATTAAAATGACAGGAAATGAGTCATGCAAGTGTTAGCTATATCAGTTACCAACAGAAAGAGCCCTTGAAAATCAACAATGAGCTATCAATTGTACCCCACTGTTTCAACTGCACTAACTCCTTGAAATGGAGTTCCAGGTCTTCCTTGTCAAAATTCTCTATCTCTAAGTCTCACTGTAAAATCAGCCTTTAACATGATCCAATCATGGCCCATGATGATCACACCAAGATGCCACCATTCCTAATCAACTCCATCAAAATGTATAAAGCAGCATATTTGATAGCTTCATCCAGCATATTTGATAGCTTCATCTTCGAGCATAAAATTAAGCTGAAAATATGTGAGATCCTAATGAACCCAAGCATGCACTGGCATCTTTCCTAGACCATCAGAGAAAGGCAAACTAAGCTAGCCAATCTTCCTCCTAAGATCATTATTGTGATCTCTGTTACCCCTGTTGTGCAAATGTCTTGTTCTGAGATCCATATTATCCTTAAAAGGACATATCCTATTGCAAATTTAGATCAACCCAATCCTATCTGGAATGTTCCTGTAATTCTATCAGTGTGGATCCATTGCCATCCTGAGGCTCAACTCTAGGAGGAAAAATAAGCATCGTTTGCCTAGAACTGGCTTCAGTGGCTCGTTGATTCAGAGTCCTGCCATTAACTGAATTATCACCATGGTCATTATTACCATTGTTGCCTCTATTATTGTATACATCAATATTCATTTCTGTTAATAGATCCTGAAATTCATTCTGTTTTTATGCCCTTTGTTCAGCAGCTTGTGGCCCCTAGAGCAGTGTCTCCAGCAACTCAAAAACTAGTATTACCCCCCTGATCTCCTTCACTCCAGTCACCCATATTTATTTCCCTTTGTTCGCCATAAATAATTTTCAGGTTTGCTTCCAATATTATCTGACTGTGAACTCATGTGTATAACCAAAATATCGGAGGCTGTCTCACCTTCCAGAACCTGTGTGGACTGCCACTTTCTCCTCAAATCTCTATTGTAGTGTAGGGTATTTTTTAGTGGTGAATATTCATGATTTTGCAAATTTTAGAATTTTTTTGCCAGTAATTTGGCTAATAATTTAAGATTTAATGCAACTTGAATCGCCACATTTTTATTAAATTTAGTTCTAAAATATTTAAAATCACTTAATTATTTATTTTATTAAAAAATTTAAACTCAAAGAGTTGCCACAATAATGGATACATGATTAGGTTTGATTCACCTAAATATTATATATTATCAAAGAAATTAAAAGTAATTCACCAATAATTATCATAATTATTAGTTACTTTAGGGATATATTAACAATATTTAGCCTTCACTATTGATTTAAAATATAATATAATTATCCTCACAATTTCCATGAGATAAAACATGTTCAATTTTGATTTGTAATATTCCATGACGATTAGTGAACTTCCTATTATTATTGAGATTCACCAATAGTTTCTACTAAAAAATTATGATTCCAAAATAATTGCCAATGTAAATAATATTTAAAATAAAAAAATTAAGAGATTCACCAATAAAAATAATTTGGTTTTTCAAAATAATGAAAGATTGGCCAATAATTTATATCTTTTTCTGGAGGGTGGTATCTTAAATTTTACCCTGTTGTAGTGCCTCTTTTCTCTTTCACTCATGAAAGGCACAAGTTGGCAGGAAAACAAGCTGTAATACCACCATAATAACCTGTGTCAAATTCTCCCAATATGCCTTAGACATCAAAAGGCTCATATCTCCTTGGCATGTTCTTGCCCCAGAACTAATCTCAACCACCTAGGAATCAGTAAGATCAACATCATGTGCCACTTCCCCTTGAGAGGAATAGTTGTTTCCAAAGACCAACCATCTGTATTCTTTTATGCCCTTGAGTGTTTGTTTGGTATCTTGGGCTCCAGCAATGAGAAGTACAAACTAATCTCCTAGTAGCTAAAACTTCCCTTTTTTTCTGTTCACCACTGACTTCACCCTTTTCAGTGCTTCTTTCTCATTCTCAAACATCCTAGGCTACATTACCGGATTCCTCTGGCAACTCCCGGAACCTGGTTATGGTACAATTCAGATAATGCCTCCACCGATTCCGGAAGAGATTCCAGCAAGATCAGGAATGGAATCCAGATTCTTATGGATTCTGCAGTGCACAACATGCACAAGTCTCTGTGAATGATTAAAAGGCAACTTTTTCACATTGCATGGGCATAGCTAGTGCCACAGCTGTTGGTTCAAATGAAGTTGAAGAGGAAGCCAATGCTGACCTTAATTTCGATGAAGATGATGGAGGATATGGAATGGATTGAAGTTTACTGTTTTAAATATGAAATATGCTTGTGATTTAAATTTTCAGCATGTAATGCCATTTTGAGACTCTTGAAAAGTATGACTATGTCATATACTGACAATTATAAATTTATTATTTTATGATAATCACACTTCTGATTATTATTATTATATGTTTCAAACTTTGAAGTTTTAAACCAATGAGGAATAAACATTGACATGTATGAATCTATGAAAATACATACGTACATACATTTCTGAATCTTTATATTTTTTTAAATGCCTATATATATAAATATATATATACCTGTGGTACCAGAATCCAACCCAAAAAAAATTACCAAATCCCCAACCTAAAATCCAAATCGGAACCAGAATCAGGATCAGCAACTTTGATTCTTATTGGTTAATTAACAGGTCACTTTGCTTTATTTTATATACATGCTGCCTTTTATCTGACTAAGTCAATGGTAGACCATCAATTTCTTTGTCAATATTTGTTAATGTGCTTCACCAATGATTATATAATTTCCAATTTCCTAACAGAACATTTATCGATAAATTTTTACTCTGTATATAATTTATAATGAATGTTTACTATGATTTTTAATAATATATCTCTAGTGTTATTTAGTATTAATAATATATTTACTATCAAGGAGTATTGTATATATAACCAATATTTAATTATATTAATTATTTACTACCAAAATTAATTAAGTAAATCTAATTTTGTATTTCTCAATAATGATCTATAATGAGGAAATTTTCTGAATATTGACCCACGTTATGAACTTACACAATCATCATGCATATTTATTTATAAACTTTTCTCGACATAGTCCTATTCACCTTTTAGGATTGTTCAATTTTCTACTTATTTTTAATAAAAAAAAAATTCTAACATTGTTCTAAGCCAAAGGATGAGGACTGCAGGAGGATATGAAATATCATAAACTAAAGGGCAAGCTCAAAAAGACATGAATCAAAGCGAATGTAATTAAACAACATTTGTAAGAGAAGGTATGCCTTCTCAAAGTTCGCATTTTAAAAAGGGGCAATTTACTGCGATCAAAACTCAAATAAAATTTGTTCTAAAAATTAATACATGTAAGGGAAGGTATGCCTTCTTAAAGTCCACTTCTATAACAGGGACAATTAAACTTACCAAAGTTTACCAAGCACTTGAGTTCCAAGCCATACTAGGGGTTTTCTTCCCTAAACCTTTTTACCCCAGAGTTTGAATGCGGCCAAAAATACATTTGTAATATTTTTCAAGATAAATAAAATATTTTGGCAATAAGCCTTTTATCGATCAAAAAATAATCATCATTATTCATTATTTTATGTGGTTAACATATTACTTTTATTGAGAAATTAATCATATATAGGGTGTGATGTATATTTTGCCATAATTATATCTATTCATGGAAGACAAACTGCCACTCTCAAAATTGCTTGTTCTGAAGCAATTGTCATCATAATTTTCCCTATGAGCTATGATCATTTTTAAACTATTCCATGACGGTGTCTAACAAAGTTAATATTTGGGAGACAACCCCATTGTTACAAAAAGTTGTTTTAGATCAATCAAAATTAAGGTCACATACATGCATGAAAACACAAAGCATACAGTTTAATGTATGAGGACATAGAGTGCACACAAGAATATATATAATACATATAGCTCTTCTTGTTGCCCATAATACATTCATTGATTCATCGTATAACAATTAAACTGTGGAGGTGTCAAGGCTCTATTATAGTACAGAATCATTGTTCTTCCATAAAGCTCCATTTATCTGTCATCTCTTTTTCTTTTGATTGAATGCTCTTAATATCTGCTCTATCATACCTTGTTTTCTCACTTGGGTTTCCTTTTGTATCTTTGTCAAGTGTTGCTTCTATTTCGTGGTCTTTCTCCTTCCCTTCCACATCTATGCTCTGGTTATTCTCTTCTAAGGGAAATGTGCCCTTGTCCCCAAGGTTCTTGGCATTTGAAGCATATATTATTTTACTTAAGTTCGTCCTTGAACGTCAAAACCTTGCCATGCCTATCTTCCTTATGGAAAGTTTTTGTGTGTTCGTTTGCAACTTTGATATTTGTAGATGATGTTTCCAAACATAAGGCTATTTTGATAGCTTCATCTAAGGTAGATGGTTTAAAGGCAGCCACCAATCCCCAATCGATAAGTTTATTTTTCCTGATCTAGCTCTATGACTCCTCTCGAAATTATTTTAAACTTGTCGGTGTAACCATTCACCATCCTTATTTGCTTTTGCCAAGTTAATTATTTGAAATCGTTTTGGGGATGTTACGGTCAAATCATTTGATCAGTTTCTGTGAGAATTCTTCATAAGAGTATTTTTTCGTACCCTGGGGTGCAGACACCATAGTACCACCAATCCTGGGCTGCATCTTCCAAGTGTAGGCTGGCAAATTGAATTGAATCTTCTTCTATCATGGGATTGAGGGTCAAGTAGGTGTTTAATTTTTCCAACCATCCATGGGCTGTGATTTTTCCAAATCCGTCAAAATTTGGAATGGTGACCATATTTGCCTTGTGTTTCAAGTCCTTATTAGGTTGTTCACTTTCTTTCCTAGGAGCCTTTGATATCTTTACCTCACAATAATCTCTAAAAGATACACTTTCCTTATTTCAGGACTAAACGTCAAAACCTTGCCATGCCTATCTTCCTTATGGAAAGTTTTTGTGTGTTCGTTTGCAACTTTGATATTTGTAGATGATGTTTCCAAACATAAGGCTATTTTGATAGCTTCATCTAAGGTAGATAGTTTAAAGGCAGCCACCAATCCCCAATCGATAAGTTTATTTTTCCTGATCTAGCTCTATGACTCCTCTCGAAATTATTTTAAACTTGTCGGTGTAACCATTCACCATCCTTATTTGCTTTTGCCAAGTTAATTATTTGAAATCGTTTTGGGGGTGTTACGGTCAAATCATTTGATCAGTTTCTGTGAGAATTCTTCATAAGAGTATTTTTTCGTACCCTGGGGTGCGGACACCATAGTACCACCAATCCTGGGCTGCATCTTCCAAGTGTAGGATGGCAATTTGAATTGAATCTTCTTCTATCATGGGATTGAGGGTCAAGTAGGTGTTTAATTTTTCCAACCATCCATGGGCTGTGATTTTTCCAAATCCGTCAAAATTTGGAATGGTGACCATATTTGCCTTGTGTTTCAAGTCCTTATTAGGTTGTTCACTTTCTTTCCTAGGAGCCTTTGATATCTTTACCTCACAATAATCTCTAAAAGATACACTTTCCTTATTTCAGGACTAAATTTTGAGCAAGCCGCTGCCAAAACTTGTGTACTGCTAGGGAGGTGATTGTTCCCCTTGTCCTCCCTTAGTGTATTCCTTCTTGGTAGGAAGGATGGGTTTTTTTATTCTTGGTGTGGATGTCCTACTATTATTTTCCAAAAGATTTGTATTAATGTTCCTTCCACTAGGATGTGATCTAGATCATTAATTGAAGCATTCACGTTTTTTGAGGATTTCATGAAGGCTTGAGCTCTTTCATTTTGTTCCAATAGTGTCTTGGTTGTTATTTCCATGAATAACCTCATCTCTTCACCGATTGGTTCACCTATTGTGTTGTTTAATTTTGGGTTAGTTTTGATACTTGTTTCCTCCTTTCTCTTTCCAATGCCTTTTGAGCCCTTTGGCTGGTTTGCATTAACCATATTTTCCACAGGGCCACAAGAAAGATGCCCTAATACCACTTGTAATGTCCCTCACTCGGATGTTGTCAATTTTCAATGATTCACATACATTATTATGCATCTAAATTGAATTCATTTATAAAGAAACAATGAATAACTACTAATAAATTTTACAACAAACATATTTAAGCCCAATTCCTTCCTCTTTCTTGAACATGCCAACCTTAAGTGTAACACACGATTTTTACTAAGCTGAAAGTAAAGAACATATTCTAGAATTATAATCGAATATCATAACGGAATGACATGACGAAATTTAGAAACAATACATCATACAGAAATGAAACTATTTTTTGAATTATACAAATTATAATTCCAAAATTAAATAATGACAATATCCATTTCAGATGAAAGACAACTAAATTAACTTCCATAACTGAATTTTGTGATTACATTTTAAAAGAAACAAATCAATTTAACCATATCTACAATTATACATTTCCAAGTAATATAAAGGTACTTACAAGTAAAAGGTTTAGGATTTCATACATGAACTGAAATAACTAACAGTTGTGTTGTGCAAGCCTCGGCGTCTAGCAAAGAGGAGAAGCATTGACATAGGCTTAACCTCCCAACCGCCAACCTTAACATATCCCCACACAATCTCTTACGAGAAATGCCCTCCCTACCTCGGGTTAGGCTTGGGACACCATAGTCCTGCCATCCTGAGCATATCGATGAGTGTCAGCTAAGCAGCAGAAAAGGCTAAGGAATTCCTCCATCAACCTTCCCTCTATCACCTAGCACTCTCAACCTCTAGTGATAATTTATGGCAAGCATGCCTCTATTCTACCTTGACCAAGGATTTAGGTGGGTATTAAACAACCCGAGCACTACCGCTCGACTTGACAACCGATTATATCCTGGATAACCATGACCTGACTTGGACTTAAGCAATTCCTTCCTTAAATTGATCATATAATTAAGTCACTGAAAAATAGTTTTATTTTTCTCTTGCAAGATTCCTCTCCTCTTCACCCATTTCCACTTGACTCTATCGGCCTTGGGTGCATCCTCGGAGACTGCTGATAATCATGAGATTCTTATCAATCAGAATAGTTTGTGAGAGCCATTTTGAATTTAATCACAGCTGGTAGATGTCAAATACCAAAGAAAATCAGAAGATGCATCAAAGATATGGCAGATTTTACACATTATAAAAGTACTATGCATTAACATTGGCTGAGCATTCCTTTCCAAGCATTATAGCAGTTTCGTCCCTACATGCATACACCCGATGCATATGGATAGGGACTTGTCATAACATAGAGAAAAGATAGCAGAGCCTATGCTTCTTAGATACGAAATCAAGCTCAAGCTAATACTGCATTTGGAAATGATGGATATAAAAAGGAACTTTCTTAAATTGTAAAGGCATTGCATACAGTGCGAATAATTTGCGAAAAGATACATGACCTAAGAAAAGAGAGAAACAATGCAAATCGCTGATACAGTAACAACCACTCTACACGTATGGCTTCACCCGTGTGGCTAAGTATTGCAGTAATAGTGTGGTATTATACTCCAGATCTCAGACGGAGGGATAAGAGGATACTTGGTTCATAGAGACATCGTAAACAGAAATGAGAAAGAGAGAGCATGAGTATGCTACTTCCGCCGCAGGGAATAAAAATATAGCCTCCCACTTCCGATTACAAGGAGCTTGATTATCAATTACAAGAACTCCTTAAGTTCAAATTTAAAAATCGATGTCGATAAAAGGTGGCAATGCTCATGTTTTGGAATCATAATAAAGTATATGGTACATATTTTCTCCATGGTTTTAAACAAATGTATATCTGTGTGTGTGCGTGTGTATGCATACATATAAATATTATGTCATCGTGCTATTGAATTCTGTCTATCACTGTACCTACATATACATATATCTATACACGTGTAATTTTGATTGTACGTATAATTTCTTTTTATAGATACACACATATATTTATATATGCATATAAGTGCAATTCATAGACATTATCAGAGTATCATGGTGGCATTATATATATAGTTTATAATGTTGAGCACATCCACAATCTCAAAAAATGAACAAGAGGTAATAGTTCTTTTCATGATATTAAAGGTTTAATATTTATCTTGTTATAAAATTTGACCAAGTAGCTCATGACAGTCCAAGGTATACTCCGTTGCCTAGTCGTTAAATCTCTCATCAAGGTAGTTAGAGCCCATACCTAATGGTCTGACGATGCACTAAATTGGTGCCCCATTCCTTGAATCTCGTTCAGCAATGCTTCCGCCCTTCGTCTACTCCTACAAATCAAAAATGCATATTCCACAAGGTAAAATTTACGATACCACCCTCCAGAAAAAGATATAAATTATTGGCGAATCTTTCATTATTTTGAAAAACCAAATTATTTTTATCAATGAATCTCTTAATTTTTTTATTTTAAATATTATTTACATTGGCGATTATTTTGGAATCATAATTTTTTAGTAGAAACTATTGGTGAATCTCAATAATAATAGGAAGTTCACTAATCGTCATGGAATATTACAAATCAAAATTGAACATGTTTTATCTCATGGAAATTGTGAGGATAATTATATTATATTTTAAATCAGTAGTGAAAACTAAATATTGTTAATATATCCCTAAAATAACTAATAATTATGATAATTATTGGTGAATTAATTTTAATTTCTTTGATAATATATTATATTTAGGTGAATCAAATCTAATCATCTATCAAATATTGTAGCGACTCTTTGAGTTTAAGATTTTTTAATAAAATAAATAATTGAGCGATTTTAAATATTTTAGAACTAAATTTAATAAAAATGTGGCGATTCAAGTTGCATTAAATCTTAATTTAATAGCCAAATTACTAGTAAAAAAATTCTACAATTTGCAAAATCACGAATATTCACCACTAAGAAAATACCCTATTCCACAATAATAACATGTTCCTCCCATTTAAATTTAAATATCAAGAAAACGAAATAATTGATAACTGTCATAACGGCTAACCACCACTAACCTTTATCTTAAAATATAAGCATTCATTTTTGTCAAAATAACAGTAATCAACTAACAAGTCATTTTCACATGAATCAATTCAGTTATTCATAACTTCCATTTCATAAGATCATGATATCCAAGAGTTTCTAACTAAATTGGCTATAATATTGTTTTTAAAGATCAAAAATTTGGGATGTAACATTAAGGAGGATAGGAATTTTCATGCCGCAGGGCTTGACACCAATCTTCTAGTAGGCTTCCTCAAGGCATTCGACATACATATTTACCCATGTTGGAATTCACCTATCTTGCAAGGATTTACTCCACCTCTCCTTGACGAAAACCTATCCCCTTGAGGAGCTACAGTAGGTGATTATGGAATAGGCTATATATATTTCGTGCATTATTCTTATATTTATTTTTATATATAAAACATAACATAAATTATATTTAATATTCATATTTCATTATTATTCTCATATATTTATATAAGCAAAATATAGCACAACTTCTTGTTATAATCATCGTATATACTTCAGACCACATTGTGAGCATCCATATGTTACCTTCTGAGATATTCAACTCCTCTTGGTGAAGTTCTGACATTCTTGTCCAGGATGACATCTTCTGGCAACTCTAACATATACTCTAGTGGAAGATCATCAACTGATGGAACCCAAATGTCAATGTCTTCATCCAGTATCATTGGAGGTTTATCTTATCTCTAATCACATAATTCTCAACATTCTTAATAGTTATGGCTGCTCCCATGCAATGCTTACCAATGAGTTTACATATGAATATTCTGGGTTTACTTTTGGGTTCTCTCTTATCATCAGTCCCATTCATACATGAAAGATAGTTTCCTTATACCTAGTGATGCCTGATTTTATCTTTTTTGCTGCAATGCTCTGTTTGCTGACGGTATTCCTTTTTCCTTCCTTGGTCACTATTTTAACATGACTGATATTGATTTGCTGACTGCCATTTCCCTCTCTACGCTGACTTGTATTACCTTAGAGGGCCACAATTTATTCTTCACTGTGCTGTGCTGCCAATTCAGTGCCGACGATGCTTCCCTTCCCTCTTCCTTCTCCTCAAACACCTTCCATGCCCTATTTATAACCCATTGAATGAGTAAAACATCAGCGACTGCGACAATTGGCTAGTAAGTAATGAAACAATGTAGTAAATTAGTGATATCGATGAATATTATATGTTCCTTTATTTAATTAATAGGTGGCTTTAGCTTTATTTTATATACATGCTGCTTTTTATCTGACTAAGTCAACGGTGGACATTCAATTTCTTTGTCTAAATTTGTTAATGTGCTTCAATTTTGATTAAATTATTTTTAATTTCTAGCTAGAACATTTATCAACAAATATTTAGTATGTATATTTAATAATGAATATCTATAGTGTTATTTATTATTAAGAATATATATACTATCTAAGAGTATTGTATATATAATAAATATTTACTAATCTTAATTATTTCACTAATAACATCAATTATGTAAGTATTAATATTTATTATTTTATATATGATTAACATATTATTTATTATTGAGAAATTAATCATACATAGGATGTGATGTGTATTTTGCCATAAATATATCAATTCATGGTTCATGAGTCCATGACATTGCATACCAAAGTGAATTTACTTACTGTAACCTTGTTTGCTGGCATGGGAAATTAGCAGTTTGATTCTGATGTCTGATTATTATATGGCAGTGCCTCAAACCTCCTCTTGGTAGTGCTTGTAATGCCAGTATTGCCCCAGAGACTAATAATCCTGCCTTGCAATCTACAAACTACTTGTACTTTTTCATTCTTCTCCTAGCTAATGTGTTGTTTCTATCTGATTACTAATAATGTACCTTTCTTCTTTTATCATACATACCTCCCTATCTGTCTAGGGACGAGGATTCCTCCTTTCTTCTTCTATCATATGTAGTTTCCTGACAGATTAGGAGTAAGCACCACAATGGAACCCCCATTTTTGCTATCAAAAAATGCATAGGAGTGACAAAAAGATTATAAAAACAAATTGGTTGTGGCAATCATTAGTTGCAAATGGGTGGGTGGGTTAGTTATTAGATGGTTTTGGGATTTTAATAATTCTTTTTATTTCTTTTTTAATCAAAACATCAAAACTGTGTTTTCATTAAGGCAAAGACAAGAGGATGTCAATGTATCCTCCAGATGAGCAATAAACATTACAGCCATTCCTGACACTTCCCAAGATGATCAATGCACATCACAGTCATTCATGGCTGTCCCTAGGATGGCCCAAAAGTTAAAACATCCAAAGACATCATGTCTCATCAAGGACCATTTAAAGGACATGCACCCAAAATCACTGGGGACAGAATGTTTGTGGCTTTCCCATGCAACCAAACAAAATAAAAAATATTTTAAAATGTTTACCATTTTTGTTTTCTAGAAATAGATTATTGGATGTAACTGATGCACATTGACATCACAAACATCCTTGGTCATCCTCAGGATAGCAAAATGTACCCTATGATCTGGGGACATTTAAAGGACATCCACCAAAATCTGTGGGAACAGTGGGCAGCCCAGTGACAGATTTTAGGAAACCCTGTAA
Source organism: Cupressus sempervirens (assembly GCA_028749045.1). Classification (NCBI taxonomy): domain Eukaryota; kingdom Viridiplantae; phylum Streptophyta; class Pinopsida; order Cupressales; family Cupressaceae; genus Cupressus; species Cupressus sempervirens. Next base: position 220,196,298 of record CM053789.1, on the reverse strand, counting down.
AAGTAATAAAAAAATAACGATCATTGTTTTTTTCATTTTTGCTTACTAGAAGATGAAACAATAGGTTAGAAACTTATGCACCCAAAATTTATGGGGACGGAATGTTTGTGGCTTTCCCATGCAACCATATAAAATTTTAAAATATTAAAAATATATTTATCATTTTTTTTGTTTTCTAGAAATTGATTATTGGATGTAAACTAGTACACATTGGCATCACAAACATCCTTGGTTATCCTCAGGATAGCAAAATGTCCCTATGACCTGAGCCCGTTTAAAGGACATCCACAAAATATGTGAGAACAGTGGGCAGCTCAGTGCACAAATTTTAGGGAACCCTGTAAAAGTACTAAAATAATTAAATAACCATCAATGCTTTTTGTTTACTAGAAAATGAAACAATAGGTTAGCAACTTATACACCTAAAATCTATGGGGACAGAATGTTTGTGGCTTTCCCATGCAACCATAAAAAATTTAAAAGTTTCAAAAATAAATTATTATTATTTTTCTGTTTTCTAGAAATAGATTATTAGATGTAAACTCATGCACATTGGTGTCACAAGCATTGTTGGTCATCCTTGGGGTAGCAAAATCTCCCTATCACTTGAGGCCATTTAAAGGACATTCACCATAATCTGTGGGAATAGAGAGCAGCCCAGTGACAAATTTTATGGAACCCTGTAAAGTACTAAAAAATGGCAATCATTGTTTTTCATTTCCTAGAAAATGAAACAATAGGTTGGCAAATTATGCACATTAATCAAAGAAATAAGTAAGTCTAGAAGCACAAAACTCCTTCAAATCACCGAATTAAGAAATAAAGCAAATTTTTTAGGAAATTAGTGAACTAAATCAAAAATTGCATAAGAAACTCACATGCTCTTCCTTCCATTTGGAAGGGCTCATTGGATCTTCCCAAAAATTAACCTTGGCTGGTCCATGATGCTCTGCAAAGACATACAAGCAAGCAAGGGGATCATTTCTCGAGACAACAAGAATCAAGATATTGTGACAGGCCCCTGCCACCTATACAGTTCTTTGCAATATTGAGGTCGCAAAATAATTCCCTACCACTTTCATAATTCTTACTAATAGAAATATGAATATCAAAGTTGTTGATTTACATATTTCCCATAGATTAAACATTTGAACAAATAAGTACAAGTTCCAAAACTAGACCAAAAACTTATCACCAGCGTTTACTATCTTTGCCTTCATTAATAATAAACCAAGTGCCTAGTTTAACCCCTCAACTTCTAAAACAAAATCAACAGTTAATTTATTAAAGTTTGAACTATACAGTAAATAAATATATAATGAAAGAATGTGATGCACTATTTAAATTTCTACTTTGAAAAGATTAAAATGAGAAAAAAAAATAATGCGAATAAACATCCTTTATTACCATTTAGCATTCACAAGTGTATTATTATTGTTAAAAAATAGCAAAACAGTACATGTAAAATAGTAAATAAAAAAATTGATATGGTGAAAAATGTTGAAACTTAGCTATAGGACTACACAAAATTAAGGGTTGCAACAAGAAAACAGATTAGAACAAAGAGATGCCAAACTATATAGATGGTGATATAAAAAAGTTTAAAACTATTTGTTGGTGCATAACAGCTAAAATTCAGCTTATACTGAAAGGAAAATATTAAATAAATGCATAACAGTCAATTTTGAAATGTAAGAAGTGCACAGTACACATTATACAGTGCAGATTACAAACACTGTAAATTGATCTTTCTTAACTTTACAATTATATTTGGTCTAATGGCCAAAGTCATGTAGTAAGCAGCTAGATGGTGCTTAGTTCAAATCTTTTCAATAAAAAAACAAAAACTTTACATTCAAACCTGGACAAAATAGAGTACATCATATATCAACTGAGTGAAAACTTACAGTAACCCTGTTCAATGACAGTAGTATTATCAATTAGTATGAGACATGCAAAATGAATGGTACCAAGGAGTAGAGTAAACTAAATTTAAATGCCACCACAAAAAGAAAACCAAGTATTGTGGTTTCTGTTGGAAAGATAGGAACTGAGGGGGGTGGGGGATGAATCAGTACTACTAATTATTTCACCAATTCAGACTTATAATCTTAAACTTTGAACTGATATTCTAACTGTTAGCTTGCTGCAATCTAAAGACGGTTTACCTATTTGCTAAAATGTAAAACTGTAAAGTAATAATCATCAACACAAATCCTTAACACGTGACACCAGATTTTTGGTCTCGCAGAAACCGTTCGTTGGGGAAAACTGTGGTGGGGACGATACCCCCAACTCATCAGTGCAATAGATAATGTTGCCCTGTTAGGAGCTACAACATCATCACCTTCTAAGTGACTCACCCTGTTAGGGGTGTATGATACCTTGTTAAAAGTATCTAACAATCCTATTACAGACTACTCCGCTAAGAGATTTTATCCCACTATAACAGTGTTCACCTTGTTAGAGGATTTACAATTAGTCTTGCCGAAGACTTTCAATCCTGATAGTAACTACCCGGTTAAAGGATTTTTACAAACTTGTTGCAAACTGTCAAGTAAAAAACAACAAGAGCTTGACCTATAAATGCTTCCTCCAAAAGCTTGACAAATCCTTTATGCTTTGTTTCTGTCTTTCCAATCCTCCGGTTTTCTTTGTGATTGCTCATTGGTTCTGCATCTAATTCCTTTTGTTATCACTTCTCCAACTACGTGTTCTTCTTCATACTTGATTCCTTTTAATCTCTCCTTGCCTTCAGAATCAAAACCTAATTAAGGTTTTGGAATCAAAACCTAATTAAAGTTTTGGAATCTCTTGTAGCTTCCATTAAAATCTTCCTCATTTTTGAACTTTCCTAAATTCCTGACCGCATCGGCTATATCTAATCTATTCTATCATTCCCGAGTTGGTAGATGACTTTATTTTCATTCGCTAAAGTTTCCTCGAATTCATCACTAAAATCTGTAATTTCATCTAAATTGTTAATATCTCTACCTGTTCACTTCATTCTCTATTTGTCAATAATACTTTGGTTCACCGATAGGTCTTCTATTACAATTTACAAATAATACTTTGCATGTTTGCCTTTACCTATTTATCCTTTTTACTGATAGTTCTTAGTATACTTGTTTGCTACTTTACACTGATAAGGGATCGGTTTACCTATTGTCTCTTGCTATTTACCTATTGATATAACTTCTCAATAATGATTGTACCCCTTCTATGTTTTGCCAGCAATGACAACCATGCTCGAAAATCTTCATTAATAACCATAATTAAGAATTTCCAAACAACATTCTCCCCCTTTGGCATTGATGGTAATAACTCCAAAATTTGTTGCTCCTTCACCGATTGTTGTATATGATACTTAGACAAAATACATTACTCCCCCAAAGCTCATGCTTACCTTGTTTACTTTTCTCCCTTTTTGATAAAGGGTATTCTTCCCCTTTTTGTTAGTTATCTATAATACTTCTCCCCTTTTTTTGGCAACAATTCCAAAGATTATAGCAAAAATAGTATATACAAGGGTGCTTACCTTTTCATGATTTATCAAAAACAAACTTAACCTTTGCATTTGTCAATAGTTGTGTCCAACATTCCTCGAGTCCAATAAGTGCAATGATGTGACTATTAAGATCTGATGCAAGTTCTTCTAGGTTGTCTATAGAAGTCAGCTCTGATCTGCCGATAAGCTCTTCAGCCTTCTTCAATTGTGCCTGCATTATGTCCATAAATGGTGTTGACATGCCTTGCAATTCAAGTAATTGCATTCTGATCCGTCTTCTGCTTTCAACTCCCGTATTTTGTAGGATAATCCCCTCACTTTGACTGTGTGCTCCATGATAGGTGTAGTGATAGGGTCCAACTGATTTACAAGGGTGGCCATTTCAGTATTAACCTTTTCTATCTTGGCATTAATTTCCAAAGTGAAATGTGAAAGAATCCATGTTGTGCAGTATATCTTGCTTGCTTCTATTAGGATCTCCTTTGTTTCTTTAATCAGTTCAGACAATGAAACTTTAATCAATGTTATCTTCTGCATTAGTTTTTCAATTAAGTCTCCTTTTAGTTTCTTCTTGGCCTTCTTGCTTAGTTCAGTTCCCAGATCTTGTCCTGAGTTCTTTATTGTTTCAACAAATGTTTTCAGTTCATCTATCAATAGTTCATCTTCATCGATAGATGTTAGTAATAATTCTGAAAATATCTCAACTGTTTTTCTCAAGATTCTCTTATTTTACTTCTTTCTCTTCAATCTATAATTTTCTGCTTGCTCAGCAAACTTCTGTGCATATAGGAGTCTGTCTTTATATTTCAGATTTTTAGGATTCTTTTTCAAAATCTCATATTCCAGGTTGTCTTCATCAGTTTTGTCATCTTCTTCATCATCATCATCTTTATCACTTCTCTTCCTCTTCTTCATGTCATCTGTAACTACAATTATTGCTCTTGTGAGTTGCTAGTTATTTCAGCTCCTCTTCAGATTTTAGGATTCTTTTTCAAAATCTCATATTCCAGGTTGTCTTCATCAGTTTTGTCATCTTCTTCTTCATCATCATCTTTATCACTTCTCTTCCTCTTCTTCTTGTCATCTGTAGCTACAATTATTGCTCTAGTGAGTTGCTAGTTATTTCAGCTTCTCCTCTGAAGGTCACTTGTTCTCCTTCTACTTCCTAAGGTTCGTTGTTCTCCTTCTACTGCCTTTTTCTCTCCCTTGTTTCCTTCACGGGGTTTGTAAAGGCCTTCCAATATTTCTCATTCAAAATCGGTTAGACATTGCACCAGTCTCTCCAGGGAGCGACAGTCCTACAGCGGTTCTACACGGCATTCTAAGACTTTGGATTGTTCACGGGTTTACCCCTCTATTACTGATTTCTTTGTGACAAAAAAGGACCCTTAGTCCTTATCTTGTCTTCTCTCTTATTTTGTTTCTTGCTTTTGTTTTTTCTCAGTCACCGCTTGGTGCTTCTACTTTGGCCAGCTCTCCTGTTTGTATGCTCAATCCCATAAACCTTATTGGTTTTTCGTGGACATTAATATTATTATCTTATCTTATCTACGCACCCGGGACAAGGGGACGACGTCTTGATGTTTCGGGCAACACCACTTTGAGTGCCACCTCCGCCAGAGACAACAAGATGTCTCCGAGATGGCTCGACATCCCCTGCGTGGGTGGAGGGGGACGTGACCGAGTCTTCTTTAATGCGGGGGGGCTCTAGGACATCTCCCGCAGCCAGCAAAAGAGGCACATGAAAAAAAAAAAGTTTAAGGCATTTTTTTAATGTTTTACTGTTTCTATTTTTATCATATTGGGTTGTGGGGCCCACTCCTTCCTCCTCCTTTGTTCAAAAGCCTTCTATTCTTTATTTTTATTCACATTTGCATTTCTCATTGTTTGCAACAGCAAGAAGAAGAGTGAAGAGCTGAGATAAGGGTTTGTGAAAGAGTGAAGAAAGCTTTTGCAAGTGAAAAAGGAGAGCCTAGGAGCAAGAAGAAAAAAAGGCGGAGGATTTACCATCTTGTTGAAGGAGTTTTTCAAGCAAAAGGTAGGGTTTTTCACTTGTTTTTCTGATTTTCAAATGCATGTTTATAAATTATTGCTCAATGTTTCTAGTTCTAAATGTGTGTTGTTTCATTTTGTTATAGTTATGATTATCATTCATTCATTAAATCATTTATAAATATTAAATAATAGATTAAGATTCTTGATGTTTCATTTTGCAAATTCTTGTTATTTAATTTTAAATTTTAGAAAATTTAAAGTGGGTCATAGGCTGAAAATTTGTTTATTTAACTTTATTAATTTTTTTTTCATTTTGTGAAATGCAGTGTCCAGATGAGCTCCATTGATACTCATAGTGATGATGAGATGGAATTTCATTCAAATGGTGGCAGTGAATCAGAACATGAACCTGAGCTTGAGGTTGGGGCTAAGGATGATGATGATACCGTTGAGAGGGCTAAGCATGAGAGTGACATTGGGGCTTGGTCAAATCAGCAAGGGGCCCAAACTAGTTTCACTTCCATGGGTATTGATTTTATACTACCTGGTACTCCATCTACTTATTGCCCCTCCCCATCTTTGGCAGAGTGGGCTAGGGGTAAGTTTGATCCACAATCTCCTTTAGAACAATTTGCCACTAGAATAACAAGTAGATCAGGAACAAGTGGCACAAGAAAGTGGAGATGCAATATTTGTGGTGATGTATAGTATGGTAGCATCACTAAAGTGAATGCACAACTCCTCTTTTAGACAGGTAAAAGTGTCTTACCATGTAAGTTTTTCACTGAAACCAGTTTAGAATTGAATTCAACAAGCTTTGGGGAGTTCCGGAGGACTTGGGCCTTCCAATGCCTACTACCTTGGCTGGTAGGCAGCAGATTTAGACTACTCAGGAGGTGCATGAGCAACAAATACAAGGGCAACAACACCGACACATGTCTTCTTCTAGACCATGGTATAGAGCTTCAACTACTACATTGTCAGGGGCAGCCTCCACACCTTCCTCTACTTATAGCTCTATGGGTGTAGCAACAGCCCTGACGAGCAAGGGGAAATGCAGGGCACAGTCTAGTGACAACAACCCTATAGCAGATTTGTTTGCAGCCCAAATGGGAGAGAAGTTAGATGCATGCATTGGGAGAATGTTATTTGCCAATGGCGTTCCACTTCATATTGCTCGATCTCCTTATTTTAAGGAGGCATTTCAGAATTTAGCGAAGGTGGGTTACCACCATATGTACCACTAGGTGAGCACAAATTAAGGAGTAAAATCTTGGATGATGAGTATTCCAAGATTAGTGAGTTCATGGAGACCATGGGGGCTATTTGGGAGGAATCAGAGTGCAGCATTATCATGGATGGGTGGACGGACATTAGACACCATCCACTCATCAATATCATAGTCACATGTACAGATGGCCCATTTTTTCTTAAGGCGGTTGATTGTTTAGGGCATCGAAAAGATGTTGATGCCCTGAAAAGATTCTTCGGGAAACCATTGAGGAGATTGGGCCACAAAATGTGGTCCAAGTAGTGACAGATGCAGCTCATGTGTGCAAAGCTGCAAGGAGGCTTACTGAGGCCTCATATCGGCATATTTGATGGACTCCTTGTTGTGTGCATGCTATTAACAATGCTCTAAAGGACATGGGGAATATTAGTTGGATAAAGGGAGTGGTAAGTGATGCTCGAAATGTGCAGATGTATATCAGCAACCACCACACCTCACATGCACTATTTAGGAGCTTCACTAGGAAGGAGTTCCTAAAGCCAGTTGAGACACAGTATGCATCCTATTTCATTCTCTTGAAGAGAACGCTTGAGTTGCAGGAGCCACTACAACTAATGGTTATGACGAATTGATGGAATAGGTGGGATGGTGCCAAGTCAAAGCAAGGAATGAGGATGAAGGATATAGTTAAGAGTGATGTATTTTGGAGCAATGCAAAATACATTGTCTCTATCATTAGGCCAGTCTTCGAAGTGATCACGTATGGAGATGGGGATGCGTCTACACTTGGAGAGGTGTACGAGTGCATTGATTTTATGCTTGGACAAATGAGGGCAGTTGTGCGAAATAAGTACCCCACATTAGCCTTCTACAATGATCACATTCAGCCTATTATTTAGCGTAGATGGGACAAACTTAACACACCCTTACACATGGTTTCATATGCATTGAATCCGAAGTGGTACATGACTAAGCCTGGTTAAGTTACACCACCTCACGATGATGAGGTGATTTATATTATATAACACTTTAAGACTGTGTCCTAAGACTTAGATTCTTATCATTTTATAAATTAAAATCATTTGCATTAGTAGCATCTTGATTCTTCTATTTGCTAATAATTTGTACTTTTTTATTTTTTCAAGTGAAGGAAAGGTTCTTCAAGTGCATAGATAGGGCGTAAGACCTTGAGACAGCAGCTAAGGTTCGCATTGAGTGGACCAAATTTGCTACTTCTAGAGGTTGCAATCAAGCGGCAAAGGCGGATATCAAGACTATGGCACAAGAGGATCCCATTTTGTGGTAGTCAACTTATGGAGCGAAATCTACAACCACCACACTAGCTATTTGTTTGCTGTCCCCGGTACTTAGTTCCTCAACTTGAGCCTATTTAAGTTTTCACTGTTCATTGTTCAACTTCTAATTCCCGAGTCTCACATTGGCCAATTATTTTTCATCTCAAGTTTCTAGTTCCTCAGTTTCTGAGAGGAATTGGTCTACATATAGCTTCATTCACTCTCTTAATAGGAATAGACTTACCTCTTAGAGAGCAAAGAAGGTAGTGGCTTTACACAATGTGTTGTGTATCGATGACCGCAAGACACGTGTGTACAAGGAGAGCCCAGCATCACGATGGGATGTGGAGCCTAAAGAGCCATCGCAGATTGATGAGGAGGAGGATACTTTAGATCCAACCAGAGGGCTAGTTCGTGTTCCCTTTTCGGCTCTTGATCTTGGAGAGACTGATAGTTCCAATGGCAATGAGTTTCAACTTCCTGCCTCTAGGGGATGATCATCGATCATTGATGTGGCATTTTGATTTGCACTCTTGGAGACTTGTAGTTTTTGTTTGCATTATATACTTATTTTGATATCATGATTCATGGCACATGATACTTATTGTAATCATCATAGTCATAACTCATATGATCATTGACTACTATTAGATAGTAGAATCTAGATACTCATACTAATACTACTGATCTAAAGACTGATATATAGACTAATATTTATTATTTGTTGATGTTCAATGTTCAATGTTCATTGTTTGTTTGTCATTTGATCATGAATCATGATGTTCCAGTTGAAAACTTCGATACAATGTTCAATGTTCAAGTTTTTTCTTTTTTAGTTTTACATCTTTGTATCTTCTATTGTATAATCGTAGTACATCTATTCATAACTAGCATTTTAAGTACCATATATATAGTATATACACCCCTGCTGCCCCCGCCACCGCCACCCCCCCACCCCCCCCCCCCCCCCCCCCCGTCCCTCACCGCCGTCCTCAAATCAAGGCCCCTCTATCCCCCCGTCTCACAGGGCGGTGTAACTATGCATCTAACTGATATCAGAGTACAAAGGAATGAATGTGCGATGATGAGAAATCAATATAAACGCATAGGATAATTAGTAAATATTAATGAGGCAGAAATATTAATGATTTATTGGAGTGAAGGATGACAAGCGATGGCTTACGTAGCATAAAAGGAACATAGGAATGATGATCAAATTAGACCTAATTAACAGGATTGTTAGATGATGAGACTTTCAATTTAGGCAACTTCTTACATACAATTATTGTGATTGATCAAGTGGATCTTGGTAATCGTGCTTCAAGATCCAGCATTCTGAAGCGAGTGAGAGGGCATGTCTAATCATGCTTTTTCATGGTAAATGCAGAAGGAATGGTGAGATGTAAATGCAGTAGTGCAATTGAGTCACATCCCATGAATTGCAATCATGAGAGGAGGATTTAAAGCAAAATAAATTCTATTTAAGGATGGATGAATTGGGTCGGCATATTATCTAATTTGAAGTGTTGAGTTATAGGTGATATTCTTGTATGTGCATTTAAAATGGAAGCAAACTTCACAGTCACCACCAAAACAAAGCAGCAGAAGGGTTTTGAAGGGCCTGCAAGTCATGAAAGGGTTGTAGCTGCCTAAAATGAAGTCAGACAGGATGGCACAGTTGATGATTGGAGTTTTGGGACCAAGATTCCCAGAAAACTTATGCAGTTGGCAGGTCAATTTGGATACCATATCAATGGTGATTGCTTGGGGACTGGTTATGTAGTAACATTATATTAACATATGGTATCCCTTGGTGAAAGTGCGCAACCAATATGTAAAAGAAAAAGTAATTCTTCCTTTCTTGATAATCATCCAGCACATGTACAATCTGCAAAATAATATACACATTCCAAAATCAATCCAATATACTCACAATGGGAAAAACAACAAAAAAGGTGGAATCAGCCGTAAGGGAAATTTTTGGCCATAGAAAGGGGTGGTTGGCCAAGTGGCTGGGTTGCAAAGAGCTGTAGCTTTCGGTCAATAGAAAAGGAAGTGGATTAAAAAAACATGGTAACAGAGGTTGCTAGTTGAATGCATTGAGCAGAAGCTGAGGTGTGCAAAAGTGAGAGTTAGGATAGACAGAATTTTGGAGATTGTAAGGACATTGAGAGGCAATAATCATTGATATTGTGTTGCAGATTTAAAGTAAATAAAATCATATTTCTTTGTTGCAATTAAAAACAGATTGTTGTTTGTAAGTTTTGATATCGCAGGCAAGTTTTGTTCTTGCATAATATGGCATCAGAACCAGAATCTGAGAGCAAAGGTAAAGCACCAAACATGAGTCAGCCTATGCCAGGACCTTCGGAAGGAGGTTGTGTGAACAGACAGCCAACCATGAGGCTAATCACACTCAAGAGTGTAAAGTCCTTCTGGAAGGCTCAAAGGGTTGAGAGCTTAAAGCTGAAAAGTAGAAAGTATGAGAAAGATTCCGACAGAGGAAATGAGAAACTGGTGAAGAGGAGGTGGGCCATGAGGAGGCCCATGTTGATTTCAATTTTGGAGGTATACTAGGAAGGTAGCTTGCAATGTGGAAATTCCCATTAGAGAAGGAGAGTTGCAGCCTGAAAGTGAAAGAAGTATGAAAAGTCCTAATTGGTTGAGAGCTTAAAGCTGCAAAGTAGAAAGTATGAGAAAGATTTCGACAGAGGAAATGAGAAACTGGAGAAGAGGAGGTGGGCCATGAGGAGGCCCATGTTGATTTCAATTTTGGAGGTATACTAGGTGTTGGTTCCCAAAACCGCAGGTTGGAATCCTACAAGCCTTGCCTACTCGATGCTGGGATATCCAACCGGTTAAGGCCAACTTGACGGAACTGAACAATACGGTTCGAGTTCTCTTCACTTCCGGCTCTGCAAAAGCGAGGCGGGTGTACCTAATCCTGGATGAAACACTTATATCCAAGATATTTAAATCAAATCAATTAGAATGCGATTGTGACAAAAGCTTTCAAAATGGCAAGAATTATAGAAAACTTCAAACTTTGTGATTTGTGAATAAATGATTGTATAAATGTGATAATGTTTTAAATAAAGAATAATTAAAGATTAATGCAACAGATGAATATATTATTTCTTCAAATGGAAAGAAATGAAACAATTGCCAGCATATAGATTATGAATTAGGAGTAAAAGACCAGTGCTTAAGTAAATGGGCAATCAGAGTCGATATTATAAGTTGAAATGTACAACTTTATAAAGTTTAATAAATTTAAACTATAAACAACTTTTAATAATTCAGATGTGACAGATCAATTATATAAACGCATTTTAAACTAGTCTAAAATGCACTTTAACTCCTGTGGAGACAAATTAGACATAAATACGGAAACAATAAAATATTTCACAATATCTATGTTTATCAAATTTAAAATGCAATAACGACCTAGTCCACTTATCTGAATATTAAAATATTTATAGAAAATAATTTTAAAACATTTATAAAGGACACAACTTAATAATAATTTAAAACTCCGAAATATAAAATAAATAATTATGCCAAAAATAAAATTGCAATAAAGGCACTCCTTACAGATGATCTATTTACTGCATTTCGATTCCGGAATCGCATATGAATTTGCTCCATAATACAATCCACGGACTTGGTTCAAAAACTTCATTTCTCCGTCAATAAAAGAATACAATACATCATTGAGCATGGTATAGGTAAAAAAAAAAAAAATTAAATATGAATAATGAATTCTATCTCCCCTTTGTACATTACATTACATATATTTATAGATGAAAATGAGGCACCGGTTATATCTTCAAACATCGCACCTCTTCAATATTTTAACAAATTGCTTTTATTAATACTTTTCTAATCTTTCAGGGGCATAAAATATTTCATTAATTCTTCAAAACTGGAAACTTCCCGACTTCAAAACTGAAGAATTCCCAAAGGCATCGCGCAAGAGAAATGGTTCCCTAGGTAATACGATACATGAATCCCGATTCACTCAATATCTTTGAAAAACATTTCCGCCATATATCTTGCTTCATTTTGAATTTCTGCTTCAAAGACCTGCACGACAACTATATTTAACTGTTCCAAATTCTCCCGTGTATGAGTTAGTGATTGAATTCTTCCTTCGGCATTAAGGTCTGCTTCCAGCCATTTCCTCTGGAGAATATCAGACCTGCGATAAACATTAAACACCATTGGAAAAATGGTTAATTATCAAAAATCATGCGCTCAGAGGGCCCTTCCATATGTCTATTCTGCTGACGGCTCTTCCGGCAAACAAATAATTTTGTTAATTCCTTCCGTGTTCGCTGAATATCAGCAAAAGATTATTTCACGTAAATCTCTGTGTGAACCATGCATGCGAAAATCTGAACATTCTCCCTTTATGGCACAGCAATAGGGCACTTTCATTTTGTTTTTTAAAACCGACTTCTGGCTTTTCTCTTCTTCTTTTTTATTATAATAAAATTGTGAATATTGGATACTCGACAATTCCATGGTGACGATCAAATCAGGTTTGATGCTGACATACGATGCAACTTAAATACTGCTGTTTATCTATCCGTAGTTTTCTTTCCGGTGCGATCTTCAAGCCTTTGAATGACAGTGAATTCTAAAGACTTCCAATATTAACTCATTGTTGCTACATATGCGTGTCGCATGACTTCAGCATTTTTGCATCATGACCGCTTTACGTGCCTGACTCTATATTGCTTCCATTGTTTGGATGAGTGCAATGCTTTTGTAATTATTTTATTTTTCTTTTATCAGACCGGGTCCCTGAGGAGTGTGTTGCTGCTCATCATATTGAGCTATCCTTGTTCTGTCTCTGGTTCATAATGGCAATATTCTCTGCAGTTTTTCTTGTATTTACGTTCGAGTTAAAGATGACCAGATTGTTTTACAGCATTCATCCTGAGCCTTAAGGGATTCATTTAGATCACCAGCATAGGATCAGCTTAGATAACCATGCATAATATGTTCAAGCCAATATTTATCTTCTTCTAAAGCCTCTCGATGTATGCTTTCCTCACTTTTAAGAATTGGTGACACATCCTCATCGGAAGGCCCTTCTTCTTGCAAATATAATATCTCATCCAAAGAAAGATCAACCAGTTTCTGAATATTTTCCCTCTGTTCCTTTACTACCTCCATAAATTCTTTTAGACCATTAACAAGTTTTATTCCTTCTTCTTCACCTTTCAACAAGGATGCAGCCTTAACAAAATGAATAAAAGTATGTTCCGTAAATGATCTTAAATCCGAGCATAAAACAGCTTGTTTGTCTAACTGGACCACCATTTTATCAGCATCAACTCTCTGTTGTTCAGTATTATATTCATAATCTCCTCTCTGTATTAATGGAATGATAGTCAAAACCAATTTCTCAAATGATAACAAATCTGATATGCCTTTGATATATGCAAACCTTTTAACATTGCGAGAATGAATTATTATTTTGACCAGTACTTTCTCGTGTTTAAATAGACTATCATCATCATATTTTTCAGAGCTGTTGAATGTGGTCTTGAATCAACTTCAGATAAGGTAGATAATCACTGCTCGTTCACTGACTTATAACACCATCTTAATACTTAGCTTCGTATGTTGCTGTAGGCTTTTATGTCACTGCTACTTATTTCTTTATTCTTTAACAGGCACGCATATTAATTTAATCTCCAGTCAATACTGCATAATGTATAAATTCAGTATTCTGTGCTCACATATTTGCATGCAAACTTCACATCTGCAAAGTATTCAAATAGGAATCTGTAAACAAGCCCTTGTTTGCAGTGAATAATCCTTGTTATGATCTGAAAATAGAATATTGATCTCCAACATGCTTCACGAATGGAAGCTCTAACTTCTGTGAAAATCTAGGCTCCAGATTTCATATTGCTCAGTCTTCAAGATCAAAAATGGAAGCTAGAATTTTGGGCTCCATCACTAGGAAGGTAGCTTGCAATGTGGAAATTCCCATTAGAGAAGGAGAGTTGCAGCCTGAAAGTGAAAGAAGTATGAAGACAAGAGAGGACATGGTCACAATGAATCATCAATAGGTGAATGAAAGTAATGAAGAAGAAATCAGAGATTGAGGTAGTGATAGAAGAGGTAGATTGGAAGGAAGAGATTGGTGAGTGTCTGATACTTGACGATTGTGTGTTGCTTGGAGAGGAGATTGAGAGAATCAAAGAGCTGTTAAGGGCAGCGGCGAAGAAAGTTGCAAGTGGGCGCCGAAGACGACAAAGAAGATGTGAATGCAATCATGGAATTTGAAAGGTTGCAAATGATGAAGATGAGCATAAAGTGGATGTTGGAGACTAGAATTTGTGGTTAAATTTGAAAATGTTGAGTTCAATTTGCCTTTATTTGCAAGGTTGAAAGTAATAGAGAACGCAATTGCAAATTTACATATGGGTATTTAGCATTTGTGTATAGAAAATGTCAAGGATGTTGTGAGATATTTGTGGAGGTGGTTGGTTTGCAGTGGCCAAAATTCCACAAGGAAGGAAAGGAGAACAGACAGTATTCGGACAAGAAGAAGAGAGAACCTTTGGCAGAGGAGGATGGTCTATGATGAACAGAAGTCCACAAGAGGGAAGAGGAAAAGAGAGAGTTTTTGGTTGAAGAGTTTGGGCTATGGTGGGCATGAGTCAACACAAGGGGACAAGAGACTAGGACACACTTGGTGGAGGAGATTAGCAAGTATTCCAGATTAATGTTGGAAGAGGCATGAGCATCCATCAAATCAAAAAGGATAAAATTTTGTTGTATGTTGTACTCATATTTTAGACTCATTGGAAAAGCATTAAATTTTTCAAATGAGTTTACTGTTTTAAAATATTAAAGCAATGACCATCCAGCTCCCACTTGACATGAACCAGAAAATTTAGAATGACAGAAGACATCACAGATGTGACTGAGTAAAGTTTAGGAGGATCGCTGCCATGTGGGGAGAAGTGCAATAGACAAACTGGGAAACGAATGGTTGGGAAGGAGAAAATGGAATGCAGGAATAATTGCATAATAATGAGCAGACAAAGCATGGTAGATTAATAAAATCCAATCAAATGGAAGCAAAAGAGGCATCAGCTTGAATGCACATTATAGAGTGTGGCTGCATAGCCTGAAAAAGGTGAAATCAACCAAAAGGCAAACTTGTGGCCATAGAGAGGGTGGGTTACAAAAAGCTGTCACTTTCGGGGATAGAATAGAGGACGTGGATTAAAAAATGGCAACACAGGTTGCAAGCTGAATGCATTGAGTAGAAATGAGGTGTTCAGAAATGAAAATTAAGATGGATAGAATTTTGAAAAGAGGCCATAATTGTTGATATCATGTTACAGATTTAAAGTAAACAAATCATATTTCTTTGTTGCAATTAAAAAACTCAAAGGGAGAGATTTTGGTGCTCGAAAAGTGTTGACCTTCCAGGCAAGGTCTGTTCTTGGATCAGCCTTCATAATCTATAAACAAGGTGGGTGGATGTCATTGTCATTATGAAAAATATTGTGCATAGGCAAATTGAAACCCAGATAAAATGTGCAGAATTCCTTTTGCATATATAGTACAATAGTGCATGGGATGGAGTGAAAGCAAGAAGTCATCAATAACAGTAATAAGCACTAATACCAGTGGAGAATAATGGATTTAAAAAGGCACTGTGTTGGTTTATAGTTGCAGTGCCATCTGTCTGGGTGATTTGGATACAACTGTCAGAAGCTGCTAATGCATGTAAGGATCCTTTTCACGATGGTTGCGATACAGAATATCATTTGGAAAAAATATTCAATTGCTGCAATGCCAGAAATTTAAAGGTGATACAAAGAAATTCTGGGTGCAGAAGGTACTAAGGATATAAAAGGGTAAAAAAACAAGCTTTAACTGAGAAGAATTCAAAATTAAACTGAAATGGTGGTTAGAACAAGCCTACATGATACACAGTGGCAATATGTATGAGGTTGTTGAATGAAACGATCTTATACAGGGATACAACAGCTTTCGGATATAATTCTGTGCATTTCTAATTTAGTTGGCTTCATATCTACTGAAGTGCAGATGTGTGGTCAACTGCCGGTAGGCTTCTGGTTCAAGCATACAACAGAGTGTTATCTAATTTCTGCATGGTGTCTACTGTGCCGTGTGTATTTTGAATGGTTTTATTGAGTTTTGCATTTAAAAGTATGATGCACCTTTAAAATAGAAGTTAATAATATAAATATCATTTGAAACAGAATATCATTTGGAAAAAATATTCAATTGCTGCAATGCCAGAAATTTAAAGGTGATACAAAGAAATTCCGGGTGCAGAAGGTATTAAGCCTACATGATACGGAGTGGCAATATGTATGAGGTTGTTGAATGAAACGATCTTATACAGAGATACAACAGCTTTCGGATATAATTCTGTGCATTTCTAATTTAGTTGGCTTCATATCTACTGAAATGCAGATGTGTGGTCAACTGCCGGGAGGCTTCTAGTTCAAGCATACAACAGAGTGTTATGTAATTTCTGCGTGGTGTCTACTGTGCCGTGTGTATTTTGAATGGTTTTATTGAGTTTTGCATTTAAAAGTATGATGCACCTTTAAAATATAAGTTAATAATATATAATTAAATAAGAATAATTTTATAAATACAAAATATCTATTCAAGGATAAACAAATATAATTACAACGAGACCAATTGGGAAGATAATCCTGATGTAATTCAGAAGATTAATATAGTCAATATTATAATTATAATAATCAATGCTAACAGAATTGTTAATAAATGATAATGTAAAATGTAACTAGTATTCTTTGTAAACTAATAGTTATGGAGGAGTGTCTTATCAATTATCAAAGGATGCCATGCTAGAAAGTAAAGTCTACCCAAATAACTGAGATGAAGGGGTTGAATCAGTTATGCAATTAAAACAATTCAATATCTTAAATTTGAAACATGTAAACAATAGATGCAACAACCATAGAAAGAGAACCATTCACAATAATACTAGATCTGTTAACTAGGGAAACCCTTCATCAGAGGGAAAACCCCAGTGGGATTATGCCCACAAGATGATGTACTAATATAAAAGCTGCTTGTGAAAGGATGGACCCTGTTAGGATTCAATGAAATACAATCAATACATATGAGTCCCTGTTAAGAGACTTTGAATCCCTGTTAGGAAAATTCCAACCCTGTTAAGAGTCAAAGGGAAGTAAGCTGGACCCACTGTCTAAACAGCTTTTGTACTATCGTCACAAAATAATACAAGTGTGAATCAACAACTGTCCAACAGCAACTCATCTTGCCAAACATAGTCCCTTGTACGCTCACCGTGGCTCAACTGCACCAATCTCTATTCTGATCCAAAAGATATTTGCATTCAAGCTCGCACAATATACATCACATAGATATGGCCGCATATCACCGCTTACAACCAAGGAAAACATCTTTCCTTTATACCAAGTCCTAGAACAAATTATTGAGTCGGCCTAGAGGCTTTCCTAGTTTACAATAATAATTAAGATATTACAATACACATTACATTACAATATTACATCTTTTCAACATTACAATCAATTTGTAGGCTCACAATCTTCATGACTTTTCATACAATGAAGATCTAATTATTTCTTCTTAACCAAGGCATCTCCAACATGTCTTCAACCTTTGTCTCAGCTCGCTCAACCAAATTCCATCTTTGTTAGGAGATAAAATCCAAACAACAATACCCGCTTTCCAGAAATGTTGTCTAAAAGCTGCCTTCACTAAAATCTTCATAACTTTGTTCAATCTTCATATTTTCATACATGCGCTTAACTGTAGCATCTAGACATACTGTAGAACATCTCCTCAAGTGCACATAAGCTGATCTTTAATCCTCAAACCGCATGAAGCCAATCTCTCTCTGTTGTTCTGTCAATCTTCACAAAATAACAAGAGTATTGATATCAATCACAAACTCCGTCATGAATGCAACACATAACCATTGAATCATGTCTCCAGCACTGCTAGGATACTTCCCCACAATAATCCCATCAGCATTCATGCTAACATGTCATCCATTCAATTTTCAAGATATAAAAGTAAGATCTCTCTCAACCCATTCAGCATCATTAGACATTTCTTTTTATTCACATATTCAATATTGCATCTGCTCTTTTGAGCACACTGCCTCTTGACAAACCAATGGCATATGTCACTTACATTGTAATCAAACATTGCCATCATATTTCACATCCTTCAAGACTAGATCAGACACAGCAATACTCTTGCTATAACCAATAATTGAAGACATTGTCGACACATAGCATATTAATCAGATATAGCAATATGAAAGAAATACAAAAGGAAGATGATCATATTACGATATTAGATAGTTTCTATATACTCTCTCTTCTGTCTTTTTCAAATGGTCACTCGTTTTGTAATGTTTTCATAAACTCCTTTTGTTCGTTATGAAAACTCTCTCTCTCTTCAACATGTTTCTATTTCTCTTTGTTCGTTATAGAAACATTATTGAGTGTACTTGTATGTATAGATCATTTATGATCTTTGTTTAATAACACATTCATTCTTTTTTTAATAACACATTCATTATTTTACCATAATATGGTATCAAACCAAATTCTTGGCCTCTTCGAAAAAAATAATTTATTTTTTAAATTATTAGTTTATAAATTTTGAAATATTTGCCTGAGTGTGTTCACAATTTGCATCTTTTTTTCCTCAATTTTTTGCACATCCCTAGTGGGCTTTTGCAGATCTCAACTAGGTTAGTCTTACTTTTTTATGGGTACATTGTTTTTTGTGCCTCAATTTTTGAGCCAATGGAATCAAAATATGACAACAAATTCTATCTGGGTTTTTAAAGCTCTTATCTAGGTGTCTTCAATTTTCTATGTCTTCCATCAATCTGTCTCGAAGTTCATGCCATCTTAGTTTTTTCAAGCTTTTTCATTCAAAACATATCACGTCGTGGCATCTATCACCAATCTTCTCTTGGAAGGTAGTCTCAACGATTCAACAAAAAGAACTACAACACTAGGAAGCAGAGAATGCTGACGATCTTTGAGTATCATTGCCTTGAGGCGCTTGTTCTAGGTACCGAAACTCATTCTGCCATAGTCAATGCTACTCAAGAGTAATTTGATGAGCATAATCGTGAAGCAATTATGCTTATTAAAGCTTTAAGTTATTGATGATCAGCTGCCTCAAGTGTTGTCTGGCAAGACAGTTGCAAAGATCTGAACAACATTGAAGGATCTCCACAAGACATCAGATAAAAGTAGAGCCTTCTTTCTAATAAACATGCCAACATTGCAAAACATGCAGACCTCTCTGATCAACCCGAGGCTGCCTTTTATGCTTTTTGAGGACATTCAAATTTATGTTTTTTGATGATAGATTGACCATTAAGGGAAGGTATTACAATATTAGATAGTTTCTATTTACTCTCTCTTCCATCTTTTTCTAATGGTCACTCTTCTCGTAATGTTTCCTTAAATTCCTTCTGTTCGTTATGGAAACTCTCTCTCTTCATAATGTTTCTATTTCTCTCTTGTTCTTCATTATAGAAACATTCGTGTCTATACTTGTATACATAGATCGTTAATGATCTTTGTTTAATAACAAATTTATTATTTTTCCATAATAGATCTAATATCTTTAGACTATCAATTTAGAAATGATAAATATATCTGTTACTCTTCATAAGGAAGGGGTAAGGAAAGAAAAAAATCAATTGCAATGTTGTTAAGCATTGTGTGACAGCAAACTTTGTTTTAAAACATCTATGAGATTATTATTGATTCACAGAAGGATATATCTTGATCCTACTAATGGTAAGGAGCCTGTGAGTCTAATATATATCATATTTGTATCTATTAATAAGAATAATATTAGAATTATATCAGCTATATTATACACTCAAGACCCATTTACTATTTGGCTTAAGCAAGGATGGTTATAATGTTTCAAAGGAGGGACTTTTATAAATCTAAGCAATGGCTATTTGTCCAAAGATAGGGTATGGATCAATGACCTTAAGCGCCTTGTGGGCATATTCCAAAGAAAGGCAAAAGGGCTTGGATCTGTATACTTTGACAAGGCCGATTGTTGTTGGTATATAGGCAACTTGGATAATACCTACTCTTGTCTTTGAGCTGGAATAATAATAATGTTGGATGAGTATTAATGAATATACAAATAACTTAAACTCATTAAATAAATGAATATTTCTTTTAACTTCAAATATTTGATATTCCTTAATGTGGGATATCAAATTTATGTTAATTTGGTAATAACTGAAACTAAACCCAATTAGGGGACATTATAGAGGGATTGTTATGTAACCCAGGTTGGTGTCCATTTCGTCAATAAAAGCACTTAATGTACTATGTTTTTTTTGCCCAAAAAGTTTTTCTATGCGAAGCTCAGTGTTTGTGACTTGATATTTGCTCTCTCTATGTCTTATGTGGTTTCACGCATCTAAAAGATTAAAATACTGATTTAGAGCTCCCCCCTCCTATCTTAGCATTTTTTGTGTGCTCTTCAGGCTTTACATGTTTGATAGAGGATATTATGAATATAATTTTGTTTTTAATAAGAACTGCCAGTTCTCCCATTTATTGGATACAATTCTTTAGTATATATTAAGTTGCTTAATTCATTCTCTAAATTTGCTTTTAAATGGAATAGCTTGTGTGGATGTATTTCTTTAATATGCAAATGAAGTTACCTATTCACCACACATAGGCCCAACCTAGTTTGCTAATCCAAACACCAATCTAATAGTTATTAAATAGAGTCTGATGGAGTTCTTCAACCCTTGATGACATGGTGTCAATCACAAAAGACCGGCGCATTAGAATGTCGCCCAAACTAGGTGACAAAACAAGCCCAAGTGTTGGGAAGTCAAGCGTCTAAAATTGTGTCACTCAATCACAGAATACGAGTGCGCCAATTACAAGAGAAGAAGGCGCTCACTACCATATAATTATACACCAATTCATAATGCAAAGATTAGCGCCTAGGGCAAGATTCTGGGCGGCTGATTCAGAGGCAAAATACACAATTCAAACAAGCAATTCAATGCCTAAATTTGCAGGTTAAATATTCACAATATTGTAGATAAAAATGTGTCTAGCCAAAAATAATTTGGGCACTCACAGACTATATTCACAACACCAAATTTTGTAACAAGTTGCACACAGCAACAATCCAATTCAATGCCTTTTCCCTTCACAATCTAAATCATTCCAGTACCACAAGTTGTATGCTAGCATGGAGCGTAAATAACATTCCAAATTCAGATATGGAAATCACCAATTTCCTTACATACATACATTAATGTATACACATACATACATATACGCATCCATATGTATCTGCGTCACCCAAAAAAGAAATCTCGCATCCCGCACCCACTTCCCACATCCGCATCCAAATCTATAAATTAGTTAAAAAGTATAAACTTTAGAGGTAATAAATTCTTAAAAACCTCAGTAGGCTCAAACTTAACACGGTATTAATATATTATTACTTATTTAAAGCCTAATCTACTTTTAATAAAAATGTTATTATTTAAATAACTTGCTGAAAAGCAAGAGCAAACTCTATATTTAATACTATTATTTTTTAATATATTAAATTTAATTAGAAATATATAAGATATAGTTTTTATACACTATATTATAAAATAGTTATTTATATATTTTTCTTAATATAATATATATATATATATATATATATATATATATATATATATATATATATATATATATATATATATATTAAATAGGTAATTTTTTTTTATATTTTACTCGTATGGTCACATATTATAGGCTATTGAACTTTTCAATATGGCAGGTGACCATATATTCATTCTCTGCAGATGTCACTGCATGGATTTGATACCTAGAGCTAGTTTGCCTAATAAAGCACCGCATAGACTAACACCTGCAGAGAAAGAAGAATCGAATAAACAAGTGCAAGAATTGCTTGAGAAGGGTTTAATCACAGAAAGTGAGTCCAAACTTAACACAATATTAATATATTATTACTTATTTAAAGCCTAATCTATTTTTAATCAAAATGTTATTTTTTATATAACTTACTGATAAGCAAGAGCAAACTCTATATTTAATACTACTGATTTATTAATCTATTAAATTTATGATATTGCTATCAGGATTTAACTGTGTGATTTTGAGTCAAACTCATTGACCCATGTTTCATGAGTAGTGATTCAACATGAATCCATTTCTCATGAGAATAAATGGAACACTTAGCACTAATTGGATCTAGGTGATGCTCACAGGGGTGAAGCACCGGGACTTCCCAGAAGGTCACCCATCCCAGTACTACTCCAGCATGAGCACGCTTAACTACGGAGTTTCCTCCATGGTTAAACCCAAAGCTTGCAACCCCATTTAATCACTATTAAATTTAATCAGACATATATAAGATATAGTTTTTATACACTACTATAAAATAGTTATTTATATAATTTTCTTAATATAATATAAAATTTATTAAATAGTTAATTTGTTTTTGATATTTTAGTCATATGATCACATATTCTAGGCCATTGAACTTTTCAAAATGGCAGGTGACCACATATTCATCCTATGTAGGTGTCATTGTATGGATTTGATACTTGGAGCTAGTTTGCCTAATAAAGCACCGCATAGACTAGCACCTACAAAGAATGAAGAATTGAATAGAAAGTGCAAGAATTGCTTGAGAAGGGTTTAATCAATAAAATTTTGAGTCCTTGTGTAGTACTTGTTGTATTAGCGCATAAGAAGACTAGGGAGTGGTACTCAAAGGCAATGTTTCTATCTTTGTAGTGGTGGACAGATTTTCTAAAATGGCACACTTCATACCTTGTAAGAAGACATCAAATGCAATACGCATAGCTGATTTAATTTTCAAAGAGATTATGAGACTTCATGGATTGCCTAAGACTATTGTTTCAGACAGAGATACTAAGTTTACTGGTTATTTTTGGAGGACACTTTGGAAGAAGTTGAATACCAAGCTTAAGTTTAGTTCTACATTTCATCCACAGACTGATGGACAAACTAAAGTTGTAAACATAAGTTTGGGTAACCTTTTGAGATGTTTGAATGGAGATAAACCTCCTAATTGGGACTTGGTTTTAGCCAAGCAGAGTTTGCATATAACAATTTAGTGATAAGAAGAACTAAGATTGTTCACCCTTTGAGACTGTGAATGGCATGAGTCTTCGAGGAACTACTAATTTTTTAGCCAAATAGAGTTTGCATATAACAACTTAGTGATAAGAAGAACTAAGATGACACCCTTTGAGATTGTGAATGGCATGAGTCTTGGAGGAACTACTAAGTTAAGGAAATTGGATACTAAAATACAAAATAGTGTTGAGGGTGAAGAATGTGGACTTTATGAAGCATTTGCATGAAGAAGTGAAGAGTAATATGAATGACAATAATCAAGGATAAAAAAAAAGAGTGGATAAGAAGAGAAGACATAACACTTCTGAAGTTGGCAATGAGGTAATGGTACATTTGAAAAAGAACAAATTTCCAGTTGGGACATACAGCAAGTTGAAGATGAAGAAGTTTGGACCTTGTAAGATCTTGAAGAAACATGACAATGGCAATGCCTTTGAAGTTGAATTGACTGATGATATGGATATTTCACCCATGTTCAATTTATTATCTTTGAATACTATGAATATGATGAAGAGCGTCTAATAAGCCTAATTGTCCTAAGAAGAAGATAGAGGGAATTGACAGAATTTTGGATACCAGAGTGTAAAAGTACCAGAGGAAAGGATTACAAAGAGTACTTGGTTCAATGGAAGAATAACCCTATTGAAGATAGTTCTTGGATATCTCAAGCTAAGTTGGATCTTTATTGTACTTCTCAAATCATCATGGCTTCCTAATACATACATCAGTCCTTATTTACCCTAGGAGTCTAATGCAGGAGCATCTTGGATACTTTGGCAATCTTGCATCAACTAATAAGATTTCATTTTTATTGTTACTATCTGTTGTTCGAGGAACAATCTTTGTTGTCATGTTTTCTCTTTCTACGCAGTTGGCTCATTAATGTGAACCTATCGTAAATCTTGTACCTAAGCTCGCAAAAACTCATTCCACCATATGTAGGAGTTATCCTTCTCTATGTTCAAGGCATGCTTGTTTCCTAGCAGCTCAAGTAGCGTCCAAGTTTGGCTTTGACAAGGTTTCGTGTGGCATCAAGGCTTTCTGCGGCCTTGGGGTTTGCTTCTTGGATCACGTGTGGGCCCATCTTTCTCGTCATGGAAGTTAATTTGCTAAGTTGTAAGGTTGCTAATTTCTCCTTTGGGGCAAGACGTATATTTTGTAATAAACTGCTTGACAAGTCGACTTGTGGTCTTGCTAGCTATGCAATTAGAGATATAGGATTAGGACAAGTAGAATGGAGTTAGATAGAAGGAAATAATAAAAGATTTGACTCTGCAAGCCCGAGCTTCTAAGCTCCCAGATTGTAATTTGAATGTATATAGCTGCAACCAAGTAGACCTTATGCCTAGCATGTTGAATGAAGATTGTCTCATCATATTTGCATTGGATTCTTTATAAATTCTTTTGGATTCTCCTATATTGTTGGCTTCCGTGTGTAACACTAGCAAGGGTAGCTTAGGAGTGGTTTTATACCCTCTTGCCTTACGTCAACAAAAGATAACTAAAAGGTAAGGGCGGCTATCAAGCAAGGATAAGAAATGAAATAAGAGTAGGTAATGTGATATATAGAAAGGCATTTCTTTGCTATGCATTTTAATTTACAAAATGAAAAAATAATTAGAATGAAGAAAGAAACAATTCGTTAACAAAATAGACAACAGCAGCACATCACCAATAGATGCTTGATCTAGCCTACATATCGAGCAAACTGAAAAATATTGAAATAAATTTTTGTAAGTCCAAATTTAATGCAGCATTATAATAACCAAGGACAGAGAAGCACTGCTTGTAATTGTTTATTAACTATACCCTATGGCTTTTTTGATGTAGAAAACTTTAAAGTTCACGGCACTGTCAATGATACACCGGTGCAGAAGAATGCAAACATGAAATATATGTGATTGCTCTACCACAAAATATACTACTAATCAATCCATAGTAATTCCAACCATAGAGGGAAGTTCATCTGCGAATGCCAAAATCCTGTGGCTAGGTAAGGATTCTGCATAATACAACACCAGCAGTGAACAAAGAATAAGAACCAGTGAAAGCAGAGTGTTATACAGGGACACGCACCCCCCTCCAAAACCTCGGAGTACCCGTCCCCGAGACATCCCCACACCAGGTACTCAAGTACCCAAGTACCCCCACCTCCGCCATTCGCAACCATGCTGCCGCTAGTATGGGGACTTGGATTTCTATTTGACTTTTTTTTTTAATGTTAATATTTGGTATGTAATATGTTACTATGTTGAATGTCCAATGGTTTTAGTTCATGTTGCAATTTGGCTATGTTCAAGTATTTTAATTTGGTATGTTCTACTGAAACATCATTTCATAACAAGCATTTCAAGTTTTATATGTATACTATACAATACTCCTCCCTGCCCCATCCTCCCCTTGCCACTGTCCCCTGGCCGTCCCCCTGCCGCCCCGAAAATGAGGCCCATTTTCCCCCGTCCCAAAAACTCATTCCAACGTCCTGTCGTACCCCAATACTAGGGTAACATTGAGTGAAAGTTTAAATTTGACCATAAGACATAAAATGACAATACTCCTCTCTGAAATATTTTCAGCATCAAACGTTTCAACCAAGATCAGCAAACAATAATCGGCAGCTGCATGAAAAAACAATAATCAAAAAAGTTGATGCAGCAGGCAAGCTTGATTGGTGGCAAAGACAAAGGCAATACCATAATGATTACTCAGATTCGTTCAACTGCAAACTGCAGGCAAACTCTTGCATTAATTTTGATAATTTTTATTTGCAGATTGGAATCATCAGTTTGTATCCAAAGGGCTTATGGTACTTCAATCCTCAAATTCAGTATTTAGAAAAATAAGCAAAAAGGAAAAGAAGTTGCAGGCTAACAAACAGAAATCTAGGACTTCCATGTGCATGCTAAGGCTCTCTACCATTGAGCTACCAGTCATTTTATTGACCAGGCGCTTTTAGCTATCTTCCTTACTATAGTTGGGGTATGGCTCATCTCTCCAATGCCCCACCTTTTTCCAAACTTTGGCGCTTGGGGCTCTTTGTCTGTCTTGGGGGCCATGTTACTTTTATGACTTGGTCAAAACCCGAAACTAAGAGCTCCCATGCACATTCTAGAATGCTCTACCAGTAAGCTACCAAACCTGTTTGGACCGAAGCTTTTAGGTAGGCTCCTATTTATGGTTTGGATGCAACAAATTTCTCCAAGTGATAAGAGCTCACTAAAACCAATTAGTGATGCTAATGAACTGTTGATATTTAAGCACATTAAGTAAAAAGGTGAGAAACTGAGAATCACTTTGGAAACTAGGGCTTCAATTATCCTAAGCTCTGTTATACATGTGATTTAGCTAAAAATGAAATAATACAGGGTCTGTTCAATTCTCAAAATAAATGGTGTTACTAAACATTACCAGAGTGCACTACAGTGATCAAGTGACAAATAGAAATCAAAGCCCTCTGAGATCCTTAATATGTAGATGAAAACCTAAGGTTTCCTTGCCCACTTGTTAAAGCTTCATTTGATTGAAACTGTGCTTTGAGCCACAAAAAATCCTAACTGCATGTTTCGCAATGACTTTAGTCTTTAATTATTCGACAATTTCTTTAAAATGGATTTATAATCCCCTAAGTGGAAAATACATTACATCCGATATGAGTTTTGGCACCTTTATTTCTTCCACGCAACCCTCAACCCATCATGTCTCCAATTACCATTACATTGCTATAATTATAGAAAAATACCATACTGAAACCAAATTTCTTAAAACTTCTAAGGTGCGCAACATTGTGTAATCAGTTCGCGTCCTAATAATTGATTTCGGGAGAGTAAAAGCGACAGAAAAAATATGTTTGAAGTTACAGAATAGAGTCTAAATGTTTGACAAATGCTCAGATAAACCGATCCAATTAAGCGACAAAAAATGCCATGACCCTTAGGTACAAAATACAAGAACATATTTCGCAAAAAATTTAAAACATCGATATAGACAGTACAATGCCATAGGAGAACCCGTTTTCTAAAATCTCGTAACCTACGAAATAATTCATTCAATATGCACGGCACTGTATGATCAGGTCCATGCCCTAGTAATTGATTCAAATCAAGATCTCCAAAAACTGAAGAAGAGGACAATAGACTGTAATACATTTCAGATGATAGTTAATATAGTGAGAAAATAGCGTAAAATTTATCAACCGCCTAAAATAGAATAAACCTGGGGGAAAAATGCAGAAAAGCATTTCTACCAAAATCCAAAACCCTAACTAGAAAATACGAAGAAATGTCTAACCTGATGCAAATCCTCGACTGGCATTTAGATGGGAAACGCGGTGAGAAACGCATTGACTAAGAGGCGAAGAAAGGCGTAGGGCCTGACCAATGGATCGAAGTTGTGGCGCCGCCATTGACATTGCTCTTTTTCTCTACTGATGAGCATTCACAGTTTATTAAAACCAAGATCGCTCTTATGTAATGTTTTTGAAAGGTAGTTAAATATTTTGACGAGTTTGGGGAGAGCATACCCACTAAGGGCCCCTTTGGTGAGCGGTATTTTGGAATTTGCTGATCTGAAAATTTATGTTTTCTAAAATTTAAAAAAATGGAATAGGAATACGTATTTCAATAACACCTATTGCAAAATTCCATTTTTGGGCCAAAAATGGAATACGTATTCCATTTTTACTTCATCTTCCAATCCCGTTTTGGTGCATCCAAACAAGGAATTCAAACTTTTTGGAATACGTATTTCTATTCCGCTCACCAAACGGGCCCTAAATTTCGAAATGGATAATTACGATGGAGAGAATTTCCATGTGGTAGGTACTAATTATATATTAACTAGCACTTCCATCTAAAGGAGGTGCAAGGGATATGTTGTTTTGTGTTTTTTTGGAAGTCACTATTAAAAAAAATTACCGTTAAGTCAAAAAAAATTGCAATCATATTTGCAAATTTTTTTGTAATCACATTTGTAAAATGTTTCTTATGAACAATTCATTAGAAAGCCTCTTAAGGTCATCAATTGATAAGTAGGACATATGTTTCATAGCAAGTCAAATTGTTATATTGTTATCAAGATTCAACCATGGAGTTTTTTGAGTAAATCTCGTTGACCCATGTTTCATGAGTAGTAACTCACAAGAACTCATTTATCATGTGAATGAATAGACTACTTATCACTCATTGCATCTATGCGATGCTCACAAAGGCGAACTACAAAAATTTCCCATAAGGTCACCCATCTAGTATTACTCCAAGTAAAGCATGTTTAACATGTAAACCTTCCTTAGTCAATCCATGCCAAGGAGCTGAAGTATCTCATGACATAATGAAAATTGTGTGTTGTCAAGTCGATGACGATCATGGACGCAAGTTTAAGGAGAACATGATCAAGTTATGGACTCTTTTGTTGAAGGGGGGAAGTTTGGTGGACTAAAAACTCGAAGAAGTAGGGGATGCCTTTGTAGATGCCCCTCTTGATAATTATATGGAGAGGGTTTATAGTGCTTTAAAATTATCTTCCAAGCATAATGGTTCTAATTATGAGCACAATAACAATTGGAATGGTTGTACATCATTCTCTAGCAATAGAGCCGATTAAACTACTATTGTTTATAATAATGGTGCAAACATTGAAGTAGTAACTCTCAAACTAGGACATTATGTCCAATGTCATGAGTTTTCTAAACAATTATTTGTCTCCCGAGATCGTGATATTGAAAGGGATCTAGTGGCCTCCTCACTAGGAGAATTTTTTCTCTTTGAGCTACCCAAAATGGTGGAAAAAAATTCAATGCAATCTTAGATGCTGAGAAATGGGATGTCATTACTTTTATCTAGATTGTTATGAGGGTGAGAATTTAATTGTTATAGAAGGTGATGGTAACTATGAAAGTGGTTTAAATCAAAGAAGAGGTACTATATTATAGGTTGGAGAAAGGGATCTTGGATTCAATTTTACTGATGGTGTCCATGTTGGGAATAAAGGAAATAGGAAAGACTGAGAGATATGTTTTCTAGTCTAGCCTCTGAATTGGAACATATAATTAGAAGATCTCAACTAGAAATGGGTAGAGCACTTGTTGTGACAAAGAAAATGTAAGGAGAGGAGAATGGCCCTCAAAAGAATTTGCCATAAAATATTTTGTTGAGAAGCAGAAAACTAGAGGCAGTTGGGTTGATTTAGCTCACAAAGTGTATTACCATATACGCAATTTCAAAACATATGTACTTTTATGTCCAAACTAAGTATTTTAATAGTATGTCATAATGGATTCGGTATTGGATTTGATCTATTTCAAAATATTTGGTATTTCTTATTAGAAATGCATCAAATGTAATGCTTTTTGTGGGATCCTTTACTTGACAGGGAGACTCAAAACTATTGGAATCTAATCAAAGCCAGCAATTAGTCCCAAATGAATGTTGCAAGACTGTCCATGTGTTTATTGTTTTTTATAATTACAAGACTTGCCCAAATTAGTGCTAAATGTATCACATTTCTACCCATTAGATAAGAAGCTAATGTTGTATAGGTCTTGAAGTATAAGAATATGTAGGTTGCAAAGAAACATAGTGGGCTTTAGATGCAATGCCTACAACAATGTATGTGTACTTTATGTTTGCAAATTTGCATAATGTCTACTCAATATGGTAATAAATGGATCTTAACCCTACAAGCCTGGATGCAAGACACCTCCTCTTACACACTTAATTAAACCTTAACTTTACAAACATGTCCCTTTGACAGGGGATTAGATTGGGTTAGAAGAGTAAGATGAGGTGTTTGAATGGGTATATTGTTATAGTTTTTCCTTGTCGGGAATTATGCTTACATGTGTATCTTCCTCCTTGGGAAATTATGTTGATAATGCATTTTAACACGGTATCTAATAAGGGTGTGAGAAATGTTTATGTTGACATTATGTATTTGTTTTATGGATCAATGTGTACAAGGCCCTATTTCATGTTGTTGTAACATTTCAGTTACTCTCATATAGATCTCCTATTAGGCGCCTTGTGTTGATTTTAGAACCTATGTCGAAAACATCACAATATTTCATGCTTACTTAGAGATGATCAATTCATATAGATATTATGGTAGTATTATTCGATATTTACCTTTATGTGAAATGTTGGAAGTTGTAGATGCAATTTATCTTATAATGAGAGGTGTGTATATGGTAACTTAATGATAGATGTTAAATGTGGACTATTGCCCAAGTAGTATTATAAGGGTATTATGTTGTGAGATGTTAATTTTTTATATTGTGATGAGCTTGGATCGATTATGAAGAAATATGAGTTAGATGTTAAATGTTTGATTAAGGTTACTTTTGTATACTTTATATGTTTTATGATCGACATATTAAGATGATTAGGATGATGAAAATTGAGTAAAAGATTTTACAGTTAATTGACATAAGAATTGTAAAGTGGAAATTGATGTCAATGGGATATTGTATAATATGTTTTATATGAAATTAAATTGTGAATATTGCTTGGATAAGTGATGGGTTATGTGAATAAAAATTATGCATTTTTAATGTTGATTAATTAGTTGTATTGATTATATGTATGTTTTCTTGGACTACTGATGTTTAGATTTAGTGTGCAGGGAATTAACCATGGAAATAAAATCGAAGAACTAAGGTTAAACCTATATGAAGCAATGAAACCAAGATCTAGTCTAATAAAGAGATTAAAACTTCAGTATGTCGTATTTTATTCATAAATATAATGTTAATGGTTGTTACTAGAATAAATTGTATTATGTGTGTGGACATGTCATGTGCATTTGTGAGGTATATTTTGTAGTGTCATTTAACACTTTTACTATGTTTATGTGGCAATGACATGTCCACTTGTGGTTCAACAAATAGTAACCTAACTTATTGCAGGACCTATAGGCTACCTAAGAAACCCACTTGATTAGAGAACCGTGAGCCCATCATGTGGAGCCCATATGTCAATTTTAAGTGAACTTTGTAGGGGTTAAAATTGACCCTAGGGAGTTGTTTAAGTTTAAATTAAATAACATAATGGGTGTACTATGGATTGGGGGTTAAATGTTGACCATTTAAGTGTCTAAATCACATTTATGACCCTCCAAAAGTGTCACTTTTCAAAAGTGGCAAAATTAGGAAGAGGTCAAGTCCATTCCCTTTCTCTTCACTTTTGGATTACCGCGCATTTGTGAGGGGGAAATATGTGTAAGAGGAAAGGACTTGAAGTCTTTTCCCATTAGGTAAAGTTTTTGGGTAGTGAGTGTAGACACTTAAAATCGTCTCAAATGTTATATTAATTCATTTAATATTTTCTTTGACATTATAATTAATTAATTATATTTGTCATATTCTTCTACTTATTTAATTAAATAGGTTTTTTTCCCTAATGTATTTAAATTCAATTTGAATACTTTCCCTCTAATGTATTAAACTCATTTAATGCATAGTGCTTCATAAATCTCCTTTTAAATAAATTCTAATTTATTTAATCTCCCTCCACTTTATTAAATTCTTTGATCATGTGATTAAATTAAATCTTATTTAATTTAATCCTAATCCCATCCTAAAACCTAGTCTACACCCATCACTCTCATCCTTCTAAGCCTATCCATTAATTAATCTCACTTTATTATCCTAAACCCATTTTAATCACCTCTTTAGCAACCAAGTGGTTACTCACACATGTGTGAGCAACACAAGACTCAAGGAGTCTCCTTTCATTAAACTCTCCAAAAGGGTACTCTCACACCTTTGTCCTCGACTCCTTTCCCCAAGGTTCCTCAGATATGCTTGAGCCTCTCAACCATAAAGGCTCTTTTTGACTTTTGCATGGATTTTCCTTTAGCCCATGTGTATCCCTTGTTACACCTATGTGGATGCCACATAAATGCCACCTCCCCAAGGCCTCTCTCCAACCTATAAATAGAGACCTTGTCTCAAGCATTTGACATCTCCCTCATTTGCATTGTTATCATGCTAATATAGTTCTAAAGCTTTTAGAGATTTTATGAATTGTTACTAACCCTTGGTAGTTGCTAACTTAGTTCATTTCTTGCATCCACATTCACCTTCCTTGAGTGTTTTGAACATGGTTGTATCCATAGCCATTGTTTAAAACACTCTCCTCATATCTAGTTAGTTCATACACTTTGCATTTCATTTTTTAACATATTGGGATTCAATAGTTGTGTTTGGGAGAGCACATTCACATCCCTCCAATCTAAAGCACACCAACAAGGCTTCTTATGGGTGCCCTTGTTGAGTTTCTTTGAGATTGCATGAGGACGGTTCTTTTCGGTTGCATTAAGTTGCAAAACTCAAGCATAGTGTTAGTTGTATTTTGCTTTCTTTTTTCGATATTTGATATACATGTGCAACTAACGTTTGCTTGTTTATGTGTGCTCCCAACAGGTTAGGTTTCCATCCATACATTTTGGCACGCCCAATGGGACCCATGTCCCTTTTCCATTTTAAAAAATTGATCAAAAACTTGGAGTTTTCCGTAGAAACTATGCACTATCATCTCCGTTAGGATGCAGTGTCATCTGCGAAGATGTTTGTCATCTCTGTAGATTTGTGTCTTCGTGTTTTGGCATCTTCACTTGTAACATTATTTTAAAACCACTACATATCACAAACCACAACTATTCTGTCATCTCTATTTCATCCTATCGTCTGTGTAGTTTATATTATCATCTACATTGTTTTACCTATTTTGTCATCTCTATTGTGGGCGGCCTTATATCTATGAAATCTTAAACTATTGTCTGCAAAATTTAGTAGTATACTATCATTTGTGTTGTGGGCAGACTTTAGCCTATCATTTCTTTAGATTGTCGTCTTCAATTTTAGTGTTTTGTTGTCTACACTCTAGTGGTGAAAATGTTAATGTTGTCAGTATTTTGTCATCTGTGAAATTATGTCATCTCTAAGGTTTTTTTGTCTATGATATTCTGTCGTCTCGAAGTTTTGTCGTCTACGCTTGCATTCTGAGGTCAATTTTTTTTATTTAAAAAAAAAAAAAATATAAAACAAAAATTGACTTTTAGTGGTTCCATAGGATATGAAATATTTAAAGTTCATTTACATATATAATTTTTTTTAAAAGTTAAAATAAATTTTCCTATAGTAAAGCGTTCATTTTGGAGATTTTTTGTGAGGCTAATCAAGTTGTTTATTGTAGCTTTTGCATATTGGAGCATCCTAGAAATAACTAATCATGTTTCTTGCAGGTTTTCCTTAATGTTTTATTGCTCTTGGGAATAAACTTGTATGAATTAATCACTTATCCTTGGCATGTATGTTGTAGCTAATACCAAAAAATCAAACAAACTCTTGAATGCATTGAGGTAACATTACACATACACTCTTGAATGTTTTGAGAAAATTTACACACATTTCATTGGAATGAATGTTGTTCAAATACACTCTTGAATGCCTTAAGGAATGAACAAGCTTTTCATTGGAATGGATGTGTAGAGTAGAAAAATGCAATCTTGAGTGCCTTAAGGAATTTGCACACTTTTCATTAGAATGAATGGTTAGATAACAAATACACTCTTGAATGCCTAAGGTCAAAGAAGAATGTTATGATACACATTTCAATTTGGGCTTGAAAGAAACACTCACTCAATCTTGAGTGCATGAAGGAATTTTTTCTATCCCTATCAAATTTATTATGTTGATGACAGTCGATTTCCTTATGTTGGCAAACCCTTGATTTATTATGTTGACAACGTTGTCAAGTTGGAAAGAACATTGTATGTTATAAACACAAGTGTCTTCAAAAATAGATTACAAAATCTAAGCTTCAATTGGCAAAGAGCAAGTGTCTTTTAAACCTAAGACCACTTACATATTCACTCCTCTCATGCCTTTGGGTAATCTTGAGTGCACAAGAAATAAGTGGCCTTATTTTTTACACTTTTTAGGAGGCCTTCTTGGGGATTTCATCACCCCTTGGGATTACCTCAACTCTAGCGCTCTGGGGGAGTATAAATATTAGGAGGTGAATTGAAAGACACCTCTCTTGGAAGCATAATCTTGTTACTCTTGGTTAAGCCCCAAAGAACTTTATACCTTTGGGAAGTGAAGGTGGAGATTTGAGTTACCGTCTCCTCCCGACTGTGTGGCATTATTTTCTTTCATCTATAGATTTGGGCCTTGTGTACCTTGTATATATTGAGGACACCCCTAGCTAAGCTAGTACATCCTAGTCAAAACCTTATAGGATTGTTGGCGTGTTCAATGTGCTAAGTGTTCAAAAACCTCCCCATTTGAAGGGGACACACCATCTAAAATTCTGTTGTATATATTTTGTTGTGTGCTTTGCATGTTATGTTTCAAAAAATCCAAAAACATCATAAAAGTTCAAAAGCCAAAAATATTTCAAAATAACAAAATAACAAAAAGAAGCTCTTATTTTCCACATCACTTATTTTATCCATCAAATTCATTGCAATCATACCTATCATGTCTTAGTCATTCAAATCATTCCTCAAATTCTCAAATCCTCTTAATCATTTCCTCATTTTCTTAATCATTCAATCAAATCCCTAATCGTCATGCTAATCATGACTCATAATCCACATCGGGATCCAATTCCCTCATCCAATGCTTCATACTCATGATTCTTAATCCAATCTCTTTTCAAATTCATTTATTTCTAATCAATTACTAATTCAATTCATTTACATCTTCATCCAAAATTAATCTTTCTAATTTCATCTATTCAAATCTTCTTCTAATTCATTTTTTCGTAAAATCTTCTACTTTGGACTTAGGAGCACCATCATAATCCTTGGATTTTAATCCTAGTTATCTTGAATGACCCAAATGTTATCAAAGTTATATCAAACCTTCATCCAAGATCAAATCAAATCAAATCAAATCCAATCCAATCCAAATCAAATTAAAGCAAAGTCCAAAATTGCTCCTAGTCCTAAGGTCATATTTCATACACCATCAAATCTTTCACCACTCCTCATCTAAGTTCCATGGATAAAAATTGGCTTAACTAAATGGTTGGGGACCTTCAAAGGCAATATGGAGTCACACCTCCAGCACAAACCCCATATCAAATCAATCCTCAAAACTTAATATCTAACTCTAATCCATCTCATGTTCATTATTTTTCTACCTTTAACAAGGGAAATCCACCTCATTATCATTCAACCACATATGATTTCATTCATAACCCACACAATTCCTCAAATAGAAATGTCATTGCTAATGAAATTGAGGAACTCAAGAATTCTATCTTGAGCCTAGCAAATCAAAAGTAAAAATCTACCTTCCAAGACATATTTCCTCTTCCCCCATGTTTTGAAGACCATAATCCTCATGTCCAAAAACATCATCTCAATCCCCTACCCATGCCTCAACCTCCAGACAATCCTAATCTGCCAAAATCAACATCATCCCCACCTTTTAATAGGTTTATCTCACGAGAAACCTTCTCCAAGTACAAAACTAAAGTGATCGAATCACCCAAAGTCATACACCCAATTTCATCTCAAGACCTTCCTCCAAAGCATGTCATTATAGATTCCTCTTCTCCTCTAGATCTGAGCATTTCTCCATCCCATTATTCTCTTATCCCTTAAGATCCATTCATCCCTCATAATCCATCTCATGATCCCCTTCCTGATCAAGATCAAGACATTCCATGTACCACACACATTACTAATTCCATTCCATCTCAAGAGTTAGTATCCATAGATTCTCCACCTCATGAAGATGTTCCTTCTATAGAATCCACTAGCTCTCCCCCTTGTCAAGATCAAAATGTTTCATCTCATAATTTCATTCCATCCACTCCATTATATGATCCTATCCCATTAGATGATCCAATCATTCCTTCCATTCCAC
Organism: Cupressus sempervirens; assembly: GCA_028749045.1. Classification (NCBI taxonomy): domain Eukaryota; kingdom Viridiplantae; phylum Streptophyta; class Pinopsida; order Cupressales; family Cupressaceae; genus Cupressus; species Cupressus sempervirens. The sequence continues at coordinate 220,160,159 of CM053789.1, read as the reverse complement.
TACATGATCCTCTTTTAAGTCAAGATCAAAGTACCGCTTCATGTACATCTCAAGATCCTATTATCCCACATAATCCCCCTCGTGATCCTAATCCTCTACATGATCCTATCACACCTATCCAATCCACTCATGAAGCCCATATACTTGGACTCGCATCTTGTATTGAAAATGATAAGTATCTCATTGAAAAAATAATGTGTCAAGATGTTGGTACACCTTCCACTCCTTGCAAATCCAAAATTCCTCCATCCAAACCTAAATGTTCCAAACATCCATATTCCAAGTTCATTTTGGGCCCTTATATCCATATTCCCATTCCTTCCTAGTTTCCATCCATTTTGGGTCCTTATGTTCCAAATCCAAACCCTTCATCCCTTCCATCCATTTTGGGTCTTGTCATACATCCATTTACCATATCCAATTCTTCCACTTCATCCCCTCATGCTCCTAGTAAAGATCAACAAAGACACACATCCTTGAATTCCATCCAATTTTTACCATCCATAAGCTCTCCATCCCATTTTTCCTCATACTGTCGTACCATGGCCAATGGAAGCGAATTGGATGCCAAAGATAAAGTGAATGAAGTCATAAATCTGCAAAAATTCAAGGATCAACATGTCCCCTCTAAAAGACATGTTCAAGATAAGAAAAATATGATCCAAAACAAAATTTGAAGGCCACAAAAGCTAAAAATAAAAAGTGAAAAAATTATGTGGATTCCAAAGCTACTTAACGAAGTAATGAATCTAAAAGAAAGATTCAAAATGGCATCCAATGTTGCTAACTCAAAGGCTTCCTTCATCTATAAATCCTCGAAACTTCCATTTTCCAACTCCATTTTGGGTCCTTATGCCCCAAAATCCACCATCTTATTTCCATCATCTCCTTCATCCATTTTGGGTCCCTATATCCCAAAATTCAAACTTTCTCCTACATATCCTCTGAAATTCCCACCTTTTCATCACCCTTCAAGGTGTGTATCAATGACGATATTTCCACTTCCTTCATCCACTCATTCATAAGTCTTCCAACCTAGCATCCATAAACCATGTCTTCCTCTCAACCATTCCACCCCTTTAATCCAAACCTTTTCATAAGTCCTTGACATTGATTTCCCACTCCATTTCACACTTCTTTTCATTACCCTACGTAAATATCAAGGGATACCATCCACGTAAATAGATTCTTGAGTCCTCCCTCCATTTCCCTATCATATATCCACCATCTTTTGAATTCATAAATCTAGCCATTCACTTATCCTTCCACTTGCATTCTACACTAGGGGCAAGCTCCATCCATACTGCATTGTCTTATATATCTTCCATGTTCCTATCTACCTTTCATCATCTTTTCCATATTTGATCTTGACTATCCTATTCCTTTCATCCATTCATGCTCACTTTTTATATTCATTCATTATCCTACACACTTCCATAATCCTTTCATATATTTGATCTTGACATTCTATCCATATCTTGCATTCCATAGTCCTTGTCATGTTCATTTATTCCATCCTCCATCCATACTCCTACATAACTCCATCATTATTTCATATGTCCTAATCTTGGTTATCCCATCCATTTCATATCCCACATTTCATCCATACTCTTCATATCATTATCCCTATTTCATACTTCCCTCCCATATCCCTTATTCATTCCACTTTCATTCCTATGCTCGTGATCAAAACTAGAGACACAACAAAAAAATGTTATACCATGCTTTGGACATCCCCATGCCTTCACTTCCTCCATACAATAGCCTTCACACCATCTTTCCATTTCCATCCATCCTTTCCCACCATATTTCCTTCCATTTTCATATCCTAGGTATGGGGCATTTTCACTCCTTTGAAACATGGTCTTTGGCTCCCCATTGTCATATATCGGACCCTTTGGTCTCCCATATCATCCCATCCATCAAAGTCTCCCCACCCTTCTCATTCATTTACTATTCCTTGGTTCTTCCTTGTCAATGGTCCCAATCTAGTCCTTTTTATCAATTTAATCAATTCAATTTTTCTCTGACCTAATCATATCCCCTTCTTCTAATCATTTCATCCAAATCAATTTCCATCATCAATTCCTTCATTTTTCCATCTATTTGCATATACCTTGATCAAATTTCTAGTCTTCCATTATGTAGACTCCTCTAGAGAACATTTATCACTTGCTCTCTCGCATTCCCCTTCCATTCCATCATAGTCATCCATCATCTTATCATATCTTATCCAGATTCTTATATTCATCATCTAAACTCATGACACTAAGCTTCAACCCATCAAACAGAGCTTATCAAAATAGTGATTGCAAACAAAATTACATAAATTCACATTAAGACTAAATGATTTAAGAACCTTGTTCCTTTCACACAATTGCCAGTGAACAATCACAAACATTTCAATACAATTCAATCAAATAGTCAATTTTTGCCTTACATGATGAATCCTTCCTACACAGGCTTAACAAATTTCACTATCAAAATCAAGTTCATGGCAAGAACTATGGATTGAATGACTACTTGGTCATAAGATTTTTTATTTTTTATTTTTGTTTTTTTAAATCTTTGTGTGTCAATGATAGCTTTCTCGAGTGTGCCTTGATCTTCAATATCTTGGTATCATTTGAACGGCTTAACCTGATTACATAGGCCATTTTGTGATATGATCTATTTTCATGATTCTTTAGCACATCTCTGTCAGTTTTTGAGTTATGGCTATGCATTGCTCATTGAGGGCAATAGGTTAGTACACTTTCCACCAAGATCCCTAAGAAGAATTTGGGTGTGCCTAGACCTTTCTAGTGCGTATATGTCATTTGTTCCATCATGACTATGAAACCTACACATATGTTCCTAAAGTCTCTATTTTTTTGAGAGTCTAGTCCATGCAAAGGAACCTTACTATCTATGTTACTATAGGATTTGATGCATAGCTCCTCTTGCAATATCAAACTAGGGTGTGCTCTCCTATATGAACACAACTGAATCCCACACATCCATGTAGTTAGGATGCATTTAGATTAATCATTACCCAATTCACTCTGCTTCATTATGATCTTACCAACAAGTCATGCAAGGCCTTCTTTTAAGCCTTTTTTTCTTTCCCTTTTCCTTCCTGTGCCTATTTTCGAGAAAATGGGGCAATTTTTCTTTTTTCTTTTTTCACCCCATTTCCTTGAGGGGCACCATCGTCCTTTGTCATCGCTATGACACAACTTCTAAGACTCCTATGCTCTCTGGGGCAACCTATATTTTCTTTTCTTTGATATAATGTCATTTCGACATCACATCAAAGAGAGGCAAAATGTAGACACTTAAAATTGTCCCAAACTCTATATTAATTTGTTTAATATTTTCTTTGACATTATAATTATTTATTTATTAATTAATTATATTTGTCATATTCTTCTACTTATTTAATTAAATAGGTTCATTTCCCTAATGTATTTAAATTTAATTTGAATACTTCCCCTCTAATGTATTAAATTTATTTAATGCACAGTGCTTCATAAATCTTCTTTTAAATAAATTCTAATTTATTTAATTTCCCTCCACTTTATTAAATTCTTTAATCATGTGATTAAGTTAAATCTTATTTAATTTAATCCTAATCCCATCCTAAAACCTAGTCTACACCCATTACTCTCATCCTTTTAAGCCTATCCATTAATTAATCCACCTTATTATCCTAAACCCATTTTAATCACCTCTTTAGCAACCAAGTGGTTGCTCACACATTTGTGAGCAACACAAGGCTCAAGGAGCTTCCTTTCATTAAACTCTCCAAAAAGGTACTCTTACACCTTTGTCCCCCACTCCTTTCCCCAAGGTTGCTCACACGTGTGCAAGCACACCTTGAGCCTCTCAACCATAAAGGCTCTTTTTTACTCTTACATGGCTTTTCCTTTAGCCCATGTGTCTCTCTTGTGGCACCTATGTGGATGCCACATAGATGCCACCTCCCCAAGGCCTCTCTCCAACCTATAAATAGAGACCTTGTTTCAAGCATTTGACATCTCTCTCATTTGCATTGTTATCATGCTAGTATAGTTCTAGAGCTTTTAGAGATTTTATGCATTGCTACTAAACCTTGGTAGTTGCTAGTTCATTTGCATTTGCATTGTTAACTTATTTTATTTCTTGCATCCACATTCACCTTCCTCGAGTGTTTTGAACATGGTTGTATCCATAGCCATTGTTTGAAACACTCTCTTCATATCTAGTTAGTTCATACACTTTACATTTCATTTTTGAACATATTGGGATTCAATAATTGTGTTTGGAAGAGCACATTCACATCCCTCCAATCTAAAGCACACTAACAAGGTCTCTTATGGGCACCCTTGTTGAGTTGCTTTGAGGTTGCATGAGGATGTTTTTTTCAGTTGCATTGAGTTGCAAAACTCAAGCATAGTGTTAGTTGTATTTTCTTTTCTTTTCGACATTTGATATACATGTGCAACTAACATCTAATTGTTTACATGTGCTCCTGACAGGTTAGGTTTTCATGCATATAGTGAGTTAGAGATCTTTTTAGAGGGACTTGGTAAGACTTAGAGGTTGTTCACCCACTCTCTATTCTCAAAGACACTTTGGTTTTTGGAGGAGTTTTTTTGGGGAGTAGGCTTGGGGAGGAAAACTCTTCAATGACCCTCTCATTACCTTGTTTATTTTAATTCAAGGTTTGTCCTCTTGCCATGAAGAAAATTTTGTTCTTATTTTATATGTTGTAGGATATAATTATTTGTATGTTGTATGCAATTTGTATTGTGTTTTGCATTATTTTTCCTGTATGTTGTTGATAGGAGTTAAAGGTATCACTCACCCTTGGGAGGGAAGTAATGGCCTTGTGGGTGAAGGGGTTATTTTGGCATGCCCTTGTAGTGTAGAGTCTCTTCTCATGGAGAAGAGGGATATGGCATGGAGTATGGGCTCCATGTTGCCATCTTTTTTGGGATTACACTTAGGGGTTATAAGGGGATATTTATGTGTGAATGAATAAGTATGTGTTTATCATAAGCCTTACGAAGGCATGTATTCTTGGTTATTTTTCATGGCATCTCCTCTTGAGTTTGGTCTACCTTCACCCCATTAATAGATACTTGGATGACCTATTTATGCAAGCTTGGAAATGATGTTTATTGTGGTATGTTGTATAGTTTTGTTTTGTTTTGTTTTGTGAATATGGGTGAAACTCATTTAGCCTTGGTTATCCAAGCTTTGGGGTGGTCTCATGAAGGCCTAGGTTAGGTGGTGGGATTTTCATGGTTATCTTGTGTCTATTTGTAGCTTAGTTGTTTTGGAAGCTCAAGTTGGAAAATGGAAAACAATGGTCCTTTCTTCATACTCAAAAAAGCTATGTAATGAAAGGATTATTTCACGTAATATGTTATTTAATTGTTGTTCGAAAAGATAGTATTGTAATAAAATTTGTAAACTTTGTATAACAAAATTGAAAGAATAATTTTTGTATTGTAATCTTAGAATGTATTTTTTGTTTAAACAGGTTTAAAATGCAAGTCATTCAATGTGTTGTTTTTCAATAAGAAGACGAGTTTATAAATGGTTACAAACTACAAAGTAGGTTACTTATAAAATATTGCTCCATTGACACGTGATATTCTTGTATGTTTAGTTTCCTTATTTTATAATAAGACAAATATATATCTAAAATATTGGCATGACATTGGACCAAACTCATATTCTTAAGCTCTTCATTGTGATTTTTACTTTGTGTTGAATGAATTTTTAAAAAAATGTATCTTATCTCTTCAGTAAAGGGAAAGGAAAATACTTTTGAATCCTATGTGACATGATAAAATGTTCACAATAGATACAATAATACAAGCTAGGAAGTGAGAAAATAATTATTGGAATTTAGCACACAAAATTGTTGATATGAGATTGTTTTGAAGTAACTATAATAGAACAATCATTGTTTTGTCACTGATGTCAATCCTACTACTTGCTGGTAAGACAACTGCTTAGTTGATTTGAGTTCTATCATTTGTTTGATTGATGAAGAGGATTTGATTAAATATGTTAACAAGAGCACCTAGAGGAAAGGTTCAGTTATGGTATGAAAAAGGATTACAAAGATCAGTTAAGATAGTAATGACATAGTGTATTGATTATCTACTTAAGGTTGCAAAGGTTGGATACATTGATTAAGTCTAGAAGAACAAGTAAGAAGAATTGAGTCTACCAAGCTTGACCAAGTGCACAGTAGGTGCGGAGCAAAATTAGTGCAAGCCGAGAAGAAATTCAGTTGGAGTCAAGTAAAATGAAAATTTAGTGTATGTTGAGTGAACTTAGCGTAAGCCAGGTAAAGTTTAGTTGATGCCAAGCACCGGTAAACTTTCGTGTTTGTCGAGTAAACTAGCGGAAGATGAGTGAAAGAATAGTATGGAAGTTGAGTAACAACATATTGATGCCGAGTGCCAGTATTCGTGTGAAATCATAGATTTGACAAATCTAAGCCAACTATTTTGTTTTCTTGAACTATGTAAAGCATGTAGAAGATAACTATGATGAGTTGGTGGCATAGAATTCAAGGTAAATCATTTTGAGGTGAATTCAAGCAAGAAGTTTCTAGAGGAACCAAATGGAAAAGTGGATAGATTCATTGTATCCTACCTAATCCTACCTAAGCCTAAAATGGAGGATGTGGTTGAGCGGAAAAAGATCTTAAATCTCTATTTATAGAGAGAGTTGGTCAGAAGCAAAGGTTGTCATGTGTAAGAACCTAAGGAAGACAAGGAGTCTAGGGTATTGCTTCATTCAGTGGCCGAATAGAAGAGACTACTATTGGCTGTTGAGCAGTCATTTTGCATGATGCTTAACGATAGGAATCCTTTCGAACTCGTCTCTTGAAAAGCTGATCTGGGATCAACTCCAAGGTTCCAGGTGATCTTGCGATCTACTAGAACCTGCTTAGTTAAAGATAAATGTATTTGTTCACAAGGAGGCCTTTGCTAGTTTGAACAATTCGGATAAGATGTAGAATTTGTTTGCTATCTCAAAAGAATAAAATACACAAAAAGTTTTTTTTTTTTTTTGTTTTGTTGTATTTTTGTATTTTTTAATGAATGTGTAAGAATTTGGTATAGCTCTAATACAATGTAAGAATTTTCCTAAGGCAAGAATGAAATGCCAAGATCTAGAAGCTCAGTAGATAGCACAAGAGACAAATGATGATCAAATGAAAATGGATTAATCAGATAATTGGATGAATACATCATAGAAGTGCCTTGTATATAAAGGCAATCAAGATGACTAGGAGTCATGCAAAGAGATAAGAAATAACTAAACACATATACACCAAGAGTGGATTATTCTTTATTGTGAATGAATGCATATGCAACAATGTGAGGATAAGAATGTAAAGGTGTATCTCATAAAGAGATGTAGCAGACAATATGTGCTCAATTGGAGTACAAACTACTATGTTATCAACATAACAACTCATATGAATATGCAAACTCCTAGGTGCCTATATGACAACTAATATGAAAATACATTAACCTAAGTAAATTTAAGTAAAGTGTAAATAGTAAATATTTATTTACACCAACACCTCCCCTTAAGTGCAACTTAGGAGAATGTACTTAAGCTCACAAAATCTAGATAATAATTTAAGATGGGTCCTGACTACTAGGCCATCTTAGGTACCCATGTACAAGATGCAAGTGCAAAAGATATGCAATGCAATCTCTCATAAAGCGGAGAAAGAGGGAAAACCACATGAGAAAACCCCCTCCAAAAAGAGAGATAAGTACAATAAAAGAAAATAAGAGAGAAGACCTCATGTGAGGAAAAAATCCCCCCCCACAATAAGAGAGAAGAGGAGGAAGATAAATCAAGTAACCTCCCCTCAACGTAGAATGTACACCTATGGTAGATGTGCAAGGCTAAATGTAGAAACTCATCCATGAGTGTAGAAAAACATTCCTCCCCTTAAGAAGAAACAAAACCAAATGTGTATCAATGAAGCTTCTCCCATCTGTAGGAAGAAACCTCAAAATGTATGAAATCTCTGAAACCTGCTCAAGTGTCCCCATGTCAATACTGAAAGGTGCCTTCTCCAAATCATGTGTACTATGCCACTCTACTAAAAATGACAAACCAGGCTCAATGGAGGATGAATGTAGAACATGTATCAAAGACTCAAATATCTCCTTTGAAAATAAAGTGACCTCCTCCAACTGCTGTATCAAAGGATCTACCATCATGTCAACCACAAAAGACTAATCAAGTAGAGAATGGAGATGAGGGTTAGCATGCTTCCTCACAACATCTGAAGAAGGACCATCTTCACCAAAGAGAAGATGAATGTCATTAATAGTGTCTCCCAAATCTGTAATGTAGGACTCCACAAACAAACTGGAAATGTTTGTCAAGTAGTCATCCCATGGAATTGAGCCTGGAAGACAATGAGTGTCTTGCTACACTGAATCACTTGAATCTATGGCTATGTGAATACAAATATCATCAGGAACAACAATAGATGGAATATCAGTAGGAGGAGAAGTAATGGATGGCTCAAGAACTTGATCACATGTGAGAATACCCAAGGTCAAGTAGCTAAAGTCCTCCTCAAAGTATGAATTAACACTAGAAGCATGATCAAAATTTGCTAAAGAATCATTGTCATCATCATGACCAAAGTCTGAGAAATAGTATAGCCGAGATGCATGATCAACCATCCCTATAGCAATGATCTGTCTAGTCTCCAAGTCTCTGATAAAAATTGAATCAGGTGTGAATTCCATAGTCCTTCTATCTCCACGAGTGAGCTGATAGATGGAAAGAAGATTATGACTTAGGTGAGGTACACACAACACATATTTGAACTATCCCTCCCCCTTATCAATAGTTCCTTTCCCAATCAAATTCATGTAAGTATGATTGCCAATCAAAATAGGTGGAGTATGACAAGGATCAAATGATGAAAACATAGACTGTAAAGATGCCATATGATGAGAAGCTCTTGAATCTAGAAGCCATCTCCTTGAATCTTGACTTAAAGTAGCTACCAAGGCTTGACCTTTGCCCATGTGATCCTTTCCTTTATTAAAATCTGAATGTGAAGAAGAGAATGAAGTGGTCATTCTTGATGGTAGACCAATTTGATTCTTCTTAAGAATATTCTTGAGTTCATCTATCTCCATCTTATAACATTGATGTTCTTCATGTGCATTCTTCTTGCAATATGCACAAGTAAGAAACTCCCTCTTGGATGATTTACCCTTATTGTTCAAGTTTCCTTGTGGTGAGGAGGTTGAGTGTTCTTTCTCTTCTTGTGAATTTTTTTGCCATGATTTCTACTTCTTGTTAGACCCTTTTCCTTGATTCCCTTTACTAGCCACCAATTCTTTGGACTTTGATGACTTGAGAATCCCCATGCTCATCAAATTTGATTGTTCTACCATCAACATATTTGTGAAGGAATCAAATGAAGGCATGGTGTAGGAAGAACCTAAGGTTAACTTATGAGTGTTGAAGCTCGAAACAAATGATGCATATTCTGGAGGAAGTTTTCTCATCAAATTGTAGATCAATTTTTCATCCTCTATGGTAATTCCACAATCTTTAACCTTTGACCTTAGCTCATGTGCCTTGGTGATATGGTCTTGAGTTGTGTCAAAATCCTTTGGATCTAATGACATGATATTTTCATCAAGTTAAAACCACTAGCTTTGTCTACTTTTGCATACAAGCTAGCAAACTTATCCCATGCTTCCTTTCATATTTTACAGTTATCAATATGGAAGATAAGATCTTCATGTACACACTTCCTCAAAGTACCAACAGCAACCTTATTGTTATGATTCCATTCATTTAGTTTATCAGGATTAGATGGTGCAACCATGGTTCCATCAACATAATCAATTAAACCTTTTTCCATCATTTTACTCCATGCTCTAATTTTCCATGTAGCATAATTATGTGGAGTTAAAAGTGGAAACCTAGGAGAACCCATGATGCAAAATCAAAGAACACAAGATAAAGAGAAGTACAAACACTCAAGACACCCCCCCAAATCACTCAATCAAAGAACCCCCCAAAATGGATGATTTTGGCACTTTATACTTAGTGTATGTACAATTGCTGCTTGTTAAAATGAACCAAAGTGGACTTCTGATTTTGATGGTTACAACAACAAATATGAAGCTATATTGGACTCAATAAGATAAGACACAAGATCTCTCAAGTATCTAATTAATTTCAAGTGTTGGATGAGGCTACAAATGACTAAATGTTGAAAGTACTATGTCTACTCAGAATTACTCCAAACTGATACCAGATCTGGAAAGTAGACAAAAACTTATGTACTTTCAAAAAAAATAGCACTTGAATATGTGTAAATATGAACCTGAACGAAGCCTTTGAAGTTGCAAAAATTGGAATTTGCAATTTTCAAAAAAATTCAGGAACAGGGATTGCAAACAACCTATAGCAATGTGTAGATCATGAAATTCTACCACAAAAAAAAAATGCTCGAAAAAAGGAGTCCGTATGAGGGAGATATCATTGTTTGAAAATCACCTCTATAATTATTTTTCCTGAATCGCTGCCATCACACCTCCAAAAAAAAGACTCTAGATTTCACCTCAGATGTCCAATTTTGATGAAACAAGAGTTGATTTAGGGGTTTTTTGATCTTCTGAATGTGATACCAATATTTGATTTGCACATGTAAACTCCAATCTTGACTTGCCAAAAAAAAAAAAAAAATCTCTCCAATGGTTGTGTAATGAAACTTCTATGGCTTTGATACCATGTAAGAATTTGGTATAGCTCTAATACCATGTAAAGATTATCCAAAGGCAAGAATGAAATGCCAAGATGTAGAAGCCCAGTAGATAGCACAAGAGAGACAGATGATGATCAAATGAAAATGGATTAATCAGATAATTGGATGAATACATCATAGAAGTGCCTTGTATATAAAGGCAATCAAGATGACTAGGAGTCATGTAAAGAGATAAGAAACAACTAAGCACATGTCCACCAAGAGTGAACTATCCTCTATTGTGCATGAATGTATGTGCAACAATGTGAGGATAAGAATGTAAAGGTGTATCACATAAAGAGATTTAGTATACAACATGTGCTCAATTGGAGTACAAACTACTGTTATCAACATGAAAACTCGTATGAATATGCAAACTCCTAGGTGTCTATATGACAACTAATATGAAAATGCATTAACCTAAGTAAACTAAAGTAAAGTGTAAAGTTTAAATAGAAAGTATTTATTTACACCAACATAATGCAATCTAACAATGCAACTATATGAATTCCTAAATTAACCAAGTGTTTGTAAAATAAAATAACAAAGATAGGGTAATAAGAAGTTTAAGTAAATAACATGAAAAGTAAAATCCTAATAGACATAAGCCATAGAAACAACGTGCTTATGAGTTAAGCCTTTGGAAAGATCGGTGGGTAACCAAAGAAAATAGGAGCAACGCTTCCTTAATTCCACTGATGCAATCATTGATGGGAATTTAGTAACCGTAAGATGTTTCACTTTTCATCAAATCGCAAGGCCACAAAAAGTGTGCTCATGCAAGACAAAAAGCTATGTAGGAACAATGAGGGTGATCTCTTTTCGAACTAAGTACGTCAGCAAAATTTGTAGAACTATAACAAACACTAGAATTAAAAGATCGCACAAATAGAACAACACAATAAAACTATTGGCTCAATTACACTCCATGAACATACATTCACAAAATATAACACACTTAGGCAAGAATCAGTACACTCCAAATGCGAGCACCAAAATCATATATTATTGCATCAAAATAATGACCACCCTAAATACATATTACATTCCTAAATTTATAAGAAATCTTCTCCTCAATTTTTGTTGAGAGTGAGAGATCTCTTTGTGGAAACATATGCTTCGAAACTAAGAAAACAAATCTATTTATGTACAAACTAACTCTCTAACTAGAGCTAAGTAGGAATCCATCCATATTTATATCATTAAACAAATGCATGAGGCTTTACATGTCTTAAAACAAAGAAAGCGTGAGAAAATAAGAAGAAGAAAGCCCTTAGATGATGTAGGAGTGTTTGGAAGTGCCAAAAATAGAAGCTCCATGTTCACTAGGTGTCTATAGGAGTTAAACTGTCGTTAGAAAGTGTTTTTGATGCATGGAAAGTTCTAAATTTAGAACTGGCAGTTAATTATTGACACACCTTTGACTTGCTCAAAAACTTTCAGTGCACCTCTAAAAAAGTGCACCTTAAAAGTAGTGCACCTAGCGCACTTGTGTACCTGGCGCACCTCAAAAGCATCTTAAAAAAATGCAAAATTTCACCAAGTGTCAAAACTGAAATTTTGGCTTCTAGATTTTGTTCAACTTTATACCAGAGCTATGTCTAGGTATTTTCCCTTGAATTTCTCAATAATCTCAGTGACTTGAGCTACATCTGGCAAATTCAAGACTTCATACTTGTCCTTCACTTTCTACCTATAGTTGCCCACCTCGATCCGAGTCTCTGCAAAATCTCCCAGTTTCACATCTAAATCTCATAATGCATCTTCCATTCTAAATGCTTGCCTAGTATCATCATCATTCGAAGCTTCTTCAAAAAATTTCTAGAACTATTCAACAACTACTTCTACAACTATTAATTCATCCCCTGAATCATCTTCAAAAATATCTAAACACACATCACTATAATGTTTCTTTACCTCCAAAATTTGCTCTTGAGCTTATGAATATTTGCATGTAATGTCTCCATTACTTTATTGCCATCCACAATCTTCCCTATCTAATCACCAATCTTATCTAACTCTTTTGCTATGAATACCTCCATTGGCATTTGATAACTTTGACCCTTAATCGATTATAGTGCTTGCAGGTCCTTGCCTCAAGTATGTACTTCGTCCATCAAACTAAAATCTTGATTCAAAATGGCCACTAACTTATCTACATTATTCTACATATGGTGTGGCAACTTAAGATTCCCTTGTCTAATCTGTACACCTTTTTCTTCAAAACTTTCTTGCCATTGTTGACAAGCTTTCAAAAATGGATCTAGTTGTATTGTCTCCTTATCCCTTTTCTCCATTGTCGCATTCAAAGTTTCCTCAGGATCTAGGGGACCAACAACTTCATTTAGATATCCTTTTAGAATTTCATTCTATTTTTGAAGTGTTATCAATTCTGCCTCATTCTATTCTAAGTGCCTAAACACTTCGTTAATCCCAGTTGTCACCATTAACTTGGCAGTGTCCATCATGGGTTTCCCAAGCAGAACCTCCCTTATCTGATAATCTCTTGGAATCAATTCCCCAAAATCTACATGTAGAGGAGGGATAGCAACATGAGTAAATAAATCCTAGTTTTAATCACTCGTAATGAAGGCCAATGCTCGTGCATCTTTTGGTGGTGACTCAGGTTTTTTGAGAACTTCAATCAATTCTATCATATCCTCTTCCTTAGTAGTGAATTGCTATCTTTTGTTTCTAATCACTTCTTTTCTCAACTAGCTTGGAACATGCTCCATCAGAGATTTGCCTTTTGAAGACGAAGGAGTTTGCTCTTGTATGCTCTTCCCCTTATCACTCCTCTCTGGAGTCTTCTTCTTTTGTGAGAGATCCACATCATGAGTCTCTGTATCCGTGGAGTCCATGGTTCTCACCTCTATGTCTTGGGAAGTTTTCTGAAGATATTCACATATTTTCCCTTCCTCTGACACTTCATTGACGGGTATTTGTTGTGGCTCTTCCTCTTGTTCTACTTGGATTTGTTCTTCTTCATTGTTTGGTGGAAGAGGAGTAGCCGAACCTTTATCCACACAAAATGTAACTTGAATTGGTGACAGTGGAGCTACTTCGGGTCCTTGTGGCTCAAGTGGAAACTAAATCCAATCTTTTTGTTGAGGTTGATTAGTTGGAGTATCCCTTATTTTATCTCCCACCATTTCAGTGCCAACCGACATAAAATCAAAATCTAACATCTTGAAGACATTAGTCCCTTCACCCTCCTACTTATCAATCCATTGTTGCAGTTCATCTTCTGATGTAGTAGACTAAATAGGCTACTCAGGAATGGATGGTGGCGTAATTGTGGAGCTTTTTCTCCATTCTAACTTTGTAGCTCTAGCTAGACAAGTCCTCCAACTCAAAGGAATATTATCTTCTTCATCCTCATCATCCTTTTTTTCCTCTCCTTTTGGGATAACCTCTATGAATGATGGGAAAGGAATAACTCTCCTAATCATCTTTTGTCTCCTTTTGACTAAAGTCTTGATCTTTCTTCTCTTACGAGCAGATGGGGAGGCTTGTATTTCTTATTGCAATGGAGACACTTCTTGTACTTCTATTTCAGCTTCTCCTTGCCCTTGTTCAGTTGGTGGCACTTAAGGATTATCCTAGGGTTGTGTAGCTTCAACATTCTTTGACCCTTGTACATTCTTTGCCCCAGGCTATGGTAGTGCTTGAGTTGGTTCCTCTTCTAACTCGACTTGTTGGGGAGAAGTTCTCTTCTGCTTGCCTTTACCTTTCTAAGCCTTATAATATCCAACTTCTCTATCAAGTTGGTGCACTATTTCAAGCCTCACTGGGGATTGAGTTGTAAAAGTAGGTACTGCTACCTTAGCTCCTCGACCTCTTGCTGGGCAGGCTGTAGCGTGGAAGATTATCGCTTGAGGAATTGGATCTAATTTGAAAGGTCTCTTAATCCAATCCTTGGTCAATTTGATGACATGCCTGGCCTTGTGATTAATATTTGAGTTTTCTTCCTTATCAACCTCAGCATTCATAATGGGTCGATCACCAATCTTATTGTAGTGCCCACCCATAGTTTATTTTTCCATTATATTTACCAAACTCTTTTATGCTTATTTCATGAATGTGTTAGTTTCAAGGATATTATTCCATAACTTGGACTAGAGATATATCAATGATGATTACTTAGTTGACAATATTTCATATGTTGTTTAGTGATTATGGTTACTAGTGCATTAATGATGCTTTAATGATGATTACTTCATATTCATAACGATGCATTATTTTATTTGAGCATTTGATGTTTGACTTATAATTATTATGGTACTAACCCCATACTTGCATGTGTATGGTGTGTGTGTCTGTTTTATCTTTCTATTTGTTGTGTTTGATGTGTTTAAGGGAGGGAGTCATAGTCACCTACTAGTCAAGATCTACACGATATACCACTCCCTGCCATTACTTGTTTAGTTTAGATATATTTATATACATGTACATGCTCATCTTTTATGCAACATTTAGGTACCGGGCATTGACTTCCTTGAATTATCAAGATGAGTGTGCCCTATCATAATAACTCGATGGTAAGAATGGGGAGATAATGTTCAGGTCCAATCCTAGTCATAGCCTAAAAACTTGTCTTGTAAGGAGGACTCGTAACTAACTTTCCACCCTTTTTAAAACCCGTGAGTTTTTCTTTGTCTGTGTTGTTTGATTTTGAGTTTTAGTCTGTTTTGGTAATGTTTCTTTTATGTGGATTTCACTATGTGATTTATTTGGTAAATAATTTAATTATAGTATTTGGGTTAATCATATAATGAAAAATTATTTGATTAAAAAAATAATATTAAAGCATGAGAATATTTAATTAATTAAATATGTGCTTTAATCTACAAGTCTTGATTTAGAAGTCTAAATTTAGAAAATTGGTTAAAGAGAAATTAGAATATGATGATATTTAATTAATTATAAATTAATTAAATATGTACTTCAATTTAAAGGATTTAATTAAAAAGTCTAATTTAAGAAGTTGGACAAAAGGAGAATTAAAATATTTAATATTTAATATTGCTTTATTATAATTATTTATTTAATAATAATTAAATTAGAGTTGCATTTAAATAATGAGTTTTGATTATTATTATTATTTTCGATCGGTAAGAGGCCGAAGCCAAGATTAATTATTATGTGTTGTGATTAATTATTATTATTTATTAAGTGTGAGTAGATTCGAACCCAAGACCTTTTCAATAAGAGGCTCACAATTTACTGTTGTGTTGTAGGCTTTTGCCTAGTTTTGATTATATTATTAATTTAAATAATAAACTATGCTTTAATTAGTGCTTGCACTAATTAATAAACTAGAGGAAAATAAAATATAAAAGAATATTTTAATTCAAAAGTTCTTTAAGTGTGCATGAAAAGAATTAATTAATAAAAGTTTATTTTAAGGAGAGCCCTTTGCATGTTCGAAAACTAAAAACTCTAGGTAAAGTTAAACTCTTTAGTAAAAGATTCCAACTCATTTCTACACAAAGGTTTTGAGGAGTAAAATTCAGAATTGGATCAAAAGAATTATTGAGAGTTTTAGAGGGTTTGGATTTGCATGCATTCACAGATTGTCTCAGATTTTAGTTGTGGTTTTGAGGTAGGGTTTGAAAACTCATTGTAGAATTTTATTAAAAGATTTGTCTACTTCGTGTCTTCTTAGATGTTTGCATATTGCTTATCAATTTACTGCATTGATTGTTGAATAAATCATTATGTTGTAGATTTTGAAAAAGAAAAACTTATTAATCAAGAAAACTTGACTGAGGAAAATTATACAAAAACTGTAGAAAATTATTGTGATTGTATTCTTATAAACCCCCTTTTTAATATAACAAAATTTTGATTATTGAAAATTGGAAGAAAATAATAAATTAAACAGTTAGGGTTTTAACTTTAAATTTGTCATTAGAACTATGTGATTATCATGAATTTTCTAAATATAGATGAATATTCTTCTTACATCAAGTAAAAGATTAAATGAGAGGAAAACATGTTGTAACTAAACATATGCATGCATGTGAAAACAAAAATTCTAAAAATAGAAACTAAGTATGGTAAGGTTACATACATGTGAAAACAAATATGCTAAAAATAGAAAGCTAAGTATATTAAGGTTACATGCATGTGAAAACAAATATGATAAAAATAGAAAAAAGAATATAGAATGCTTGCATGATTTGAGAGATCAAAGACATATGAAAATACTAATTGAATGTTATAATTTTATTATAAAGTGAATGTTAGTATTAGTGATTGTTTAAGTTTAATTAAACTCTTAGTTGCATATAAATAATTTTATAATTATTAATGCAAGAAAGAAGTTAATAAATAAATATTTATAATTTTATTATATTTTAAGAGAAGTTGTGGTAGAGTTCATTTTGTAATTATTTAGTTAATAACTATTTGACTTCATGAGAGAAATTATAAATAATTAAGTTAAATCTATAATTTTATCTCTAATTGCATTATGAATTAAAGAAAAAGTAAATATTAATATTAGACTTAAATAGAAGTCATATTAATATTTTAAAAATTGAAATTAATATCAATATTAAAATATAATAATATACATTTATGTTATTGATTTAAGATTATTTAAATTAATAACATGATAATATTGCATTATATTTTATGTGCACAAAAAGATTGGATATTTAAATACTTATTGTCTTTAATAAGTATATTACCATAACAATTTATATTAACATATCTATTCTTAACACATCCTTATGACCCAAACTAAACAAAAGAAATTGATGGAATTAAATCATGTGGCTGAAAACTATGTGTTTTTTAATATTCTATTTATAGTCTTGTGATGTTTATTTTCTTAATAGTTTTTCTTTGTGAGTTGTTTAGTTGGCCAAGTTAAGATGTGCACCAGAGACATTTTTGAGATTTCTTTTATGATTATTTGACTAGATGTCATGATGAACTTTATGATTTGAATTGAGATTTATGTTTTATGAGCTTTATGCTATTGAACATTTATGAGAACTTGGGTTTCGAGAACCAATGTTATTTTTTGGGTTGCCTGTTAAGGAATCGAATTTGATCAATATTACTTTCGTGGTGTGGGACACTATTGTGGTTTGTGATTTTTGGGAAGGTAGTCTAGGTGCATGTCTATGGGAGTGGCTTGCAATGGGGATCAGGGCCCAAAGTGGCTGCTAGGGTAACTCATTGTAAGTTGTGCAACAAGTGATAATATAGTAATTAAAATATCTTTCCTAACCCTTTTCCTTAAGATACACTAAAAAGATAAGTTAGAGATTTTTTCTCGTCCATGCCTTGAGTGCTTGTATAGACTAAGCATGAGATGAAGATGAGACTTTCAGAGGTATGACTAGTTTTCTCATCATCATGAGAGAGTATTCTAGTTTCACATAGAGTCACTAGGGGGTCAGGGTCTTGAGAGACTGCCAGAGTAACCGTAGAGTTGGCTCATGTGATGACACTCCATACTATGTAGCCTGAGTCTCCTTCATGATTTTTTTAATATTTGCCTCTAGTAGTGTACTTGTTGGATATTACTTTTGATGATGCATTTATTGTGATTTGTTACTCATTAATTGGATGCCATTTATTATTGATAGTTGACTTTTATTAATGAATGATCAGTTATTCATTCGTGATATTTTTATTGTTGGAGTTAGTGATTGGTAGTTTACTTTTATTGATGACCATTGTTATCTGTTGGTCATTGTGCTTGTGACACTTGACTTTGATTTCCAGGTGGTTGTGTATTCTTAGTCTTGGTATTTATATGTTGACTTGGTATGAGATGTTAATATTGGAATGAGTGTCCTTTTAATTTTGATTGTCTTTTCTTCTTAAGTAGTTTGTGTTACCCTTGAGGTAGTTTTGGCTATTAGGATTCGTTGCTTAGAATTATTTTATGATTTGATTATCTATGTGTGGATTGTACATTATCTCTCTTGCACGGTGGGAGTGGGAGCCTAATTAGGTGACCACGTGGTCAAGAGGTAGTGTATTCTTATCATTTGGGTCTCCCTTAGATTGACAGATGTTAGATACTCCTTGATACAATGGTACCATTATCATTCTTCCTCTTATCTTGAAGACTTCTTTTCATTTGATGTATCTATGTATCATGTGTTTTGAGATCCTATGAGATATTGTATTGTATATTGATGTACTTGTATCTATTTTCACATACCCTATGACATGTGCAATGGATGTTATTCATTAGATGTGCTTTCATATTGTTAGTTGTACTTATGCATTTGCTTATATGACTATGTATGTGTTTATTCATTTTATGATTATGGGCGTTGTAATTAAGACTTAAAATTATTAATAAAACTTTCTTAAATGTGACTCAATGTGAAGGAACCCTTGAGGAATTGAAATTGCATTTGTAATTGATTACGTGTTCTTAATATGTATGTATATATTGCTTTCACATTATTGTTACTTTGATGTTGTTTAAACTTTAAAAAAAATAGTTCAATAAATTTTGTAACATATTAGGTTTATTTCTTTTGGGTTCCCGAGCGGGTCGTTACACTTGTCCTTATTGAACAATGGATCAAGGACATCTTCAGTATCCTATTGCATAACCTTCAAAGGAACCTTTATCTTCAAAGCACTGGTTGCTAGATAGAGAGTCATACTACAATAATCCCTTATTTGGATATCGTAGTCATCTACTATGTTCATCCAATTATCCTTGATTGCATCTTCACGTTCAAATGATGTCTTGCCAGCTAAGTATTGTACTCTTCTGATGTTATCAAAATAAGGGCGAGGAGAATTATATTCCTCCAAGGGATAGTGATCTCACTCAAGCTCAAAATATGGAATATCTTGTCTCCAAACCACACTAAATGGTCCTATAGTAATAGGCCACACCTAGGTTATTTTATGTTGCTTCCTTACTCTGTCGTAGGCAAAAAAGAGTTGTCAAGCAATTTCAAGCAATATAAGTCTATCACTTGGATATCTAGGGAGCTTCTTGGGATTGATAGTGGTACCTGCTACCCTCAAATATGTGAATGTTCGATATTGGATGTAGTAGGCTCCGACTTTTAAAATCTTTGTTGCTACCTCCTCTAACAGCCTCTTCGCATAATCCCCTTCAATGAAGTGGATAATTGTGAATACAAATGCATCATTCACTATCATGTATTCCTTGTTATGCTTTGGAAGCCTTTTCTTCACCTGCTGGGGATAAACTATATATGGCCATGCATTTGCATCTTGCATACTACCCTTTTTGAAGAGTCCTAGATAATCTATTGCCCTTGCAGCTAACAAGTATACCAAATATGATGTCATGTAAAACTTATGGTTATTCTTAACTGCCACTAGCTACTCACCCAAATTCTCACTAAGAATTGAAGCCTAATCAATTAGCATCTTCACTATCTTGATAGTCTCAATAAAGTGTACCATCCATATATTCAGGTGTCTCGATGCTGGTAACCCCATGAATCTACTCAAGAGTATTATAAAATATTTGATATCCTCTTTCATATAACCTCTTGTCATGTCCACTTTGCCTACTTTACACCCTAGAGGAGTCTTCTTAATGAGGTACGTATGAAGATTGGATGATTTCAGATGCTTCCTCTACATGTTCTTTGTACCATCTTTTTGCCTGATGATAGGTAAACTTGATAAATTGATTTGCCCTTAGAAAATGGAACACTTTCTCTATGTTCTTAGGTTAGAGATCTAGTATGATCTCTCTAGTTATACTCTTCACAACCCTTTCTTCAAAAACATAATTCTCAACAAGTGTCATGATCAACTCTGAGGATTGTACCAATCCTGGATGTGATGCGACGTTGACCAGTCCTGACCAGATCAGAGCGAATATCAATGGGGACCTCTCCATAGGCTTGTTGCATAATACCAAGAATGCGTTCCAATCTGTATGACCAAGTTCAATGTCTTGGACCTCTGAATAATCATCTTGGAAGCGTGACTTTGCCAAAACACCTTCAAACTTGAACACCATTGGCTTAGGGACCATCTTTGTAGCAAGGGAAGACAATGAAGAAGACATTGAATCTGCACAAAAAATAACATCTATTAGTCCGGAGTCAAAGAAAAATTAATTAATTCAAACCCTAATGATGACACAGAAAAAACTAGAAAACCCTATTGACGAAAACATCCAAAAACCTAATTTTTAACCCTAGAGTGCAAAAAAAAGGGCACACCTAATGCACCTTAGAGGTGTGCCTTTATCCTTATAAAACTCTAATGTATGAGAGTGTGAACCAATGCACCTTATGGGGTGTGCTTGGTGCACACCCTTTTCATTTTAAATGCATAAGTAGGGGTGCACATTTAGCACACCTCATGGGGTGCGCTAAATGTACACCCTTTAATTCTGATAAGGATACTTAGCTATGTAAAGGTGCATAGTTGCGCACCTTTCTAGGGTGTTAGCTTGGTAATGTTTTTGTTTAAGGTTTTTTTATGTTTATTTCGAAAAGGAGATGTGCAACTACGCACCTAGGTAGGTGCACAAATGCACACCCTTTTGTGATGTTTAAAGTTGTTTTATTTTTGTGTGAGTGCAGGTGTGAGGCACATCAATGCACCTCTTTAGCTGCACTAGTGTGGAAGATTGGAGCTTGGAGAAAAAAAAAGAAGGTGAGAAGGGGTGGAGTGTCCTGAATTTTATAGACCTAGGACCCAACGCAACTCTTGGAGGTGTGCAGTTGTGCTTTTGTGCACTAAGTGTGCTATTTTCTTTGCAAAAATGACTTATCCCCTCAGATGATGATTTTCAATATTTGGGTTTTCTATCCAAGACCTAGATCTCACCAAAGGCACTAGGCAAAACCCTGAAAAAGACTCAGATCTCGAATTAGGGATCCAAAAAGTCAAAAAATAAAGTAGGAGGTCCCCATTTTTAGGTGAAATGGGGCATGCGTTGTGAAACTACAACAAATAGCCCCAATAAAAAGGAAGAAATGACAAAGGCATTTCTTCACCAGCAAACATTCCTTCAACATATGTCCAACACCAACTGAATCCTGAATACTCGAAGTATATTTTGAATCACTTTACAGTTAAAACCTTAGAATCTCGAACCTCCAAGATCAGTGTGTGTCAAGTGTATCCATTTCCTTCGACATCTTAGAATGCAGTCTATCAATTTTTTTTGACAACTTGGAAGCAATCTGCCACCCCTTTCGGTCCATTTTTTGTAATGCATAAAAATGTAATAAATGAAATAAACATTAAGCAACTAACATCTATTCCTACATGATTATGCAAACCTCAAAATATGTAAGAGAACATGCAAAATAAAGATAACATGAACATCAAAATAGCACCATGCAAACCTCAAAAATCACCAAGTGGTTGATGAATTCCTTGCTCATGGGATGTGGTTGCTCACAATTCCTGCAACATAACAATGAGGTAGATAGTGCTTGATGAAATGAGGAGAGGGCTCTCCTTTTATAGGAAAAAGGATGCAATGGACGACTGAGATTGAATGTGAGATGAAGGGCTAGGATCTCTCAAGATCGATGAGGTGTCAATGAGGTGGAGGCCAAGTAGACTCCATGTGGATTAGGATTTTGACCATTCAAATGGGGCAATATGCTCACACGTGTTTGAGCAACCTTTGATGGTGATATGATCAAGAGGTGTGACAAGCATGGCTTCTCACACATGTGTGAGACGCATGGCTTCTTACACATGTGTGAGATAACTTGATTCTCATGCAAGAGGACAAGTGTGAAAGAGGTGTGAGAAGTCATGGCTTCTCACACATGTGTGAGACACCTTGACTCTCATGCAAGAGGACAAGTGTGCAAGAGGTGTGAGAAGCATGGCTTCTCACACATGTGTGAGACACCTTGACTCTCATGCAAGAGGAAAAGTGTGCAAGAGGCATGAAAGGTATGAGGGGTGTGGAAGTGTGAGTGTCCCTCACACATGTGTGAGCACACACTTAGGATTAAAAGGTAATTACCTAGGTGATTAGGAAAAGCAAGCATGGTTAAGGGAGTGACTAGGCTTAGAATGATGGGTTAGGTTAGGAAAGTAAGGTTGAGGGTTAAAGGTAGGAGCCATGTCCTCAAATAGGATTAAATTTAATATTTAATTCCAAGTGGGTTTAGGAAAGGGATTAATTAAGTAAACGAAGTACTTAATTAAAGGGAATGGGTTAGGATGCAAGGGGAATAGGTTAGGATTTAAATAAACCTTAGTTTATTTAAATCAAGGAAAGGCAAATATAATTAAATAAATGTGAATTTATTTAATTAATGGTAAGGTAATTAAATAAATAATAAATATTTATTTAATTGGTCAGGAAATGGGTTTTTGGACAATTTTAGGTGTCTACATTTTGCCCCTCTTTGATATAGCATTAGTAATGTTATATCAAAGAAGAATAAAATATGGCGGATGGAAGGATAAGACTAGTAGCATGATGCCCCAGTCATGGAAGGATGAGGAAGGATGATGAGGGTGGAAAGGTATGCCCCCTCAAGAGGACATGTGGGTTAGGAGAACACGGATGTTCTCTCGAAATGGATGGGAGGATGGAAGAGAGTGGAAAAGTTATGTTGCAATGGTATGAACAACCTAAGTTTGATATTTTATTCAACACTATGCAGCAAGGTATGAGGAACCAAGATGATAATGTGTCAAGTATGTGATAAAAAGGGGTCTAATACAACCATATGCCTTATGAAACCATGATATGGCAGACCATGATTCCTGGGGACAATAGGATGCAAAGACCATAATAAATGTAAAAAACACTAATGCATACAAGTAACAAGCAATCATGCACGAAAAACCAAAAGCAAACCAACATTTTGCCCCTAGTCAAGCTGAAAACCTATTAATGGATTGATTGATAATGATTGATTAAGGATCACAAAGCTAACGATAAGTGTAATGCACATCCAAGGATTGGGAAGAATTCATCCCATGATAATGTCTGAATATGGTTAATGGATTATTAGCTGATTGGGTCAAATTGATGAATTGATTAGGGATTGATGTACACGATTACAAGATTAGATTGATTGGATTAATATTGATTGCACAGTGATTTTTTTTTTTTTTTTGATTTTATGGTGGATAGAAGAATGAACGTGGATGAGATTGGAAGAATGATGTTTATAAGATGAAGAATGAACGTGGATGAGATTGGAAGAATGATGTTTATAAGATGAAGAATGATGAAAGTAGAATTGATTTGATGTGAAAGAATTAGAAGAAGGGAAATTGATGGAAATAGAGGATGAATGAAGTTGATTGAAGATAGAATGGATTGAGACCAATGACAAGGGAGAGCCAAGGCATGGTAAATGGAGGAAAAGCAATGTGAGTCGGTGGATGAAAGGAGTGGTGAAAGGATATGAGGGGCCAAAGGACATAGGATTGAAAAATGTGGAGCCAAGGATCATGTTTCGAAGGAGTCCCAATGCCCCATACCAAGGATAGGAAAATGGAAGGAGATATGGTGGGAAAGGATGTATGAAAAAAGAAAGATGGTGCAAAGGCTAGCGTATGGAGGAAAAGAAGGCATGGGATCTTCCAAAGCATGTATAAACCTTTTGTTATTGTGCCCCAAGTATGGATCATGAGCATGGATATGAAAATGGAAGGAAATAAGGGATATGGGAGGGAGGGTATGAAAAAGGGATAATGATATGAAGGGTATGGATGAAATGTAGGATATGAAATGGATGGGATGGATGAGATAACCAAGATCAAGGACACATGAAAGGGGGATGGAAGTATATAGGAGTATGGATGGAAAATGGATGAACATGACAAAGACGATGGGATGAAAGATATGGATAGGATGTCAAGATCAAAGATGTGAAAGTGAATGGAAATATGTGGAATAATGGATGGAGGATACGCAAGGGATATGGAAAGTGCATATGGATGAATGAAAGGAAAGTGAAAGTCAAGATCAAAGATGGAAAATGATAATGCATGGTGGATGGAAGGAAGGAAGAGATGTAAGGCGGTATGGTATGGATGGAGTTTGCCCCCAGTGTAGAGTGCAAGTGGAAGAGGAAAAGTGAATGGATGGATAAGTGGAATTGGAAGAGGAAGGGAGGACTCAAGCATCTATGGATGGTATCCCTTGATATTTTTTCTTTTTCTTTTTTATTTTCAAGGAATTTTTACTATTTGCTCATAAATGTTGGTAGGATAGTGAAAATAAGGATAAAGTGGATTGGGGAATGGAGGAAAATGACCTATGAAAAAGTTTGGATTAAGGAGGTGGAATGGGTGGGAGGAAGACATGGTTGATGGATGCTAGGTTGGAAGACTTGTGAGAGAAGGGATGAAGGAGGTAGAAAGATTGTCATTGGCACACACCTTGAAGGGTGATTGAAAGGAGGAAATTGTGGAGGATATGTAGGTTTGGATTTAAATTTTGGGATATAGGGACCCAAAATGGAGGAAGGAAATGATGGATTTGGGTATATAAGGACCCAAAACATATTTGGAAAATGGAAGCTTGAATGGATTATGCATGAGGGAAGCCTTTGGATTAGCAGAATTGGATGTCATTTGGAATCTTTCTTTGTGATTCATTGCTACATTAAGTAGCTATGGGATCCACAAAATTTTTGTATTTTTGATTTTCAGCCTTTGTGGCCTCTTAATTTTGTTTTGGATCATATTTTTATTTTCTTGAACATGTCTTTTAGAGGGGACATGTTGATCCTTAGGCTTTTGTGGATTTTTAGCTTTATTCACCTTTTCTTTGGCATCCAATTTGCTTCCATTAGCCATGGTATGGGTGGATGAAGGAGAGTGTATGGATGGTGAACATTGGAAGGAATTCAAGGATGTGTGCCTTTTTTGATATTGACTAGAACCTAGAGGGAATGAAGTGGAAAACATGGATACGGTGGATGGATGTATGTAAGGACCTAAAATGGAAGGAAGGGATGAAGGGTTTGGATGTGGAACATAAGGACCTGGAATGGATGGAAGTGAGGAAGGAAAGGGAATATGAATATAAGGTCCCAAAATGGACTTTGAAGGTGAATGATGGGAAGCTTTGGGTGTGGATGGAGGAACTTTTGAGTTGGAAGAAGTGGAAGGTATACCAACATCTTGAGACATTATTTCTTCAAGGGGATACTTATCATTTTCAATACAAGACGTGAGTCTAGGTAGATGGGGTTAGTGAGTGGATTGGATAGGTGTGATAGGGTCATCCGAAGGATTAGGATCATGAAGGGGATTATGAGGGATAATGGTATCTTGAGATGGAGTGGGATCATGAAAAAGGAAAATGAAGGGGAGCTTTGATCTTGACTTAAAAGAGGATCATGTAGCAGAACAAGTGGATCATGAGATGGAATGATTTGATCTTGACATGGAGGGGTATTACTGGATGGAGTGGAAGGAATCTCTTCATGAAGGGGAGGATCTATGGATGCTAACTTGTGAGATGGAATGGAATCAGTAAGGGGTGTGCTAGATGAAATGCCTTGATCTTGATTAGGAAGGGGATCATGAGATGGACTAGGAGGGATAAATTGATCTTGAGGGATAGGTGAATGATGGGATGAAGAAATGCTTAGATCTAGATGAGAAGAGGCATCTATAATGTCATGCTTTGGAGGAAGAACTTTGGGTGATTGGCTCTCTTCATTTTGAATTGTACATTTAGCCAAGAATTTGCATGAGAAAAAGCTATTATGAGGTGGGGATGATGTTTTTGGAGGATTAGGATTGTGGATGGAATTGCATGGAGGATTGGGATTGGATGGGACACGAGGACTAGGATCTTCGAAACATGGGGGAAGAGGACACATGGCATGGAAGGTAGACTCCTTCTGTTGACTTGCTAAGAGATAATTCTTTAGTTGCTCCATTTCCATGGCAAGGGTATTTGTGTTGGAGGAATTGTATGGGCTATGAATGATATTGTATGTAATGGAAGGGTAATGTGGTGGATTTCCCTTGTCAAAGGTAGAAGAATAATGGACATGAGGTGGATGAGATTTGAATATGAAATGTTGAGGATGAATTTGATATGCAGGTTGAACGGGAGGTATAACTCCATATTGTCTTTGAAGATTGTCAACCATTTGATTAAGCAAATTTGGATCCATAGATGTTAGACAAAGAGTGATGAAAGATTTGATGATGGATGGAATATGAGCTTAGGACTAGGAGCAATTTTGGACTTTGACTTGATTCGAATTGGATTTGACTTGATATTTGATTTGATTGAACTTGATTTGATATTGATTGGATTAGGGTTTGATTTGATGTGATAAAAACCCTATGATATTCCAAACAAGTGAATGTGGGATTTGAATGAAAGTCCGATGTTGATGACAATGCTCCTATGTCCAAAGTGAAAAATTGAATTAGAAGAAGATTTGGATAGATGAAGAAAGATTGATTGATTTTGGATGAAGATGTAAATGGATCAAATTAAGAATTGATTAGAAAAGAATGAATTTGACAAGGGATTGGATTAAGAATCATGAGGATGAATCATTAAATGAAGGAATTGGATCTTGATGTGGATTATGAACCATGATTAGAATGGAGGTTATGGATTTGATTGAATGATGAGGAAATGATTTGGATGAATAGAGATGGTTAAGATTTTGAGGAATGATTTGAATGATTAAGAAGGTGATTAAGACAAGATATGCATGGTGATGATAGAATTGATGGATAGAAGAAGTGATGGAGAAAACAAGAGCTTCTTTTTTGTTGTTTTTGAAATTTTTTGATTTTTTTTTTGGATTTTTGAACTTTTATTATTTTTTTGGATTTTTATGTTTTATGATTTTTTTGGATTTTTAGGCTTAAGATGCAAAATCAAACAAGGAAATATGTATAAGGAAAGTGTGTTTCAAACACTCAAGAACATCAAACACACCAACAATCCTATAAGGTTTGCAACTAGGATGTACAAGGATCAACTAGAGGGTGTCCTCGATATACACAAGGTACGTGAGGTCCAAATCTATAGATGAAAAAAATACTACCACACAGCCAGGGGGAGACAATAACCCAAATCTCCTCCTTCACTTCCTAAAGGTATAAAGTTCTTTGGGGCTTAGCCAAGAGTGACAATATTATGCTTCCAAGAGAGATGTCTTTCGATTCACCTCCCAATTTTTATACTCTGCTAGAACACTGGAGTTGAGGTTGTCCCAAGGGGTGATGAAATTCTCAAGCAGGCCTCCTAAAAAAGAAAAACAAGACCACTTATTTCTTGTGCACCCAAGATCACCTGAAGGCGTGAGGGGAGAGAATACGTAAGTGGCCTTGGGGTTCAAAAGACACGCGTTCTTTCCTAATGAAACGTTGGATTTTGTAATCTACTTGAAGACACACGTGATTAAAACATGCAAGGTTCTTTCCAACTTGAAATATCATCAATGCAAATGAAAATGCAGATTCATCAACAAGAAAGTAAAGTGAGTGCGTGAAAATAAAATGTTGAAAATAAAAATGCAAAAAATAAAATCAATTTACTTTAGGGCATTCGAGAGTGTGTGATTTCATTTTAAGCACCAAATCCAAATGTGATCTAGCCTAGGCATACATGTCCATTGTCCCTTAATGTATTCAAGATAGTGTGAGTTCTTTTTATACACCAAATCTAAATGTTTGCTACCTTAAACATGCATTCCAACAAAAGTGCGAGCATTCACAAAAGTTTTCCTTTAGGCTTTCAAGAGTGTGTTTAGGGTTTACTTATTAACTTGCATCATACATTCAAATGAAAGTGATTAAACATACAAGTTCATTAACCACTAAGTTTAAAGTGATAAGAATCACTACAAACTTTCTTAGTGATAAAAATCACTATTGTTTTTATTTTAAGTCTTTCAAGGTTAATTCCCAAGAGCAATAAAATATTAAGATAAACCTGTAAAAAAATATGGTTAGGTGTTTAAAATGCTCCCATCTGTAATGCTACAATAAACAAATTAATTAGCTTCAACAAAATCTCAAAAATTAAGGCTAACTATGAGAAAAAATTATTTTAACATTTTTTGTAATTTTTTAAATATGTAAATATGCTTAGAATGACCCAATTCCTATGGAACCACCAAAAGTCAAAATTTGATTTATACTTCAAAAAAATAAAAATAAAAATTGCAGACGACAGAATGCAGGCAGAGACGATAGAATGCGCACATGATAGAATACGCAGACGACAAAACACACAAATGATAGAATAGAAAGTTATCGAAAAAGTGCAGACGACAAAACATAAGGTCACTGAAAAATCACAGACGACAGAATAGAAGGTCATTGAAAAAGCGTAGACGACAAAATAGAAAGTTGTCGAAAAAGCGTAGATGACAATACAGGTCACAAAAAAGTGCAGATGACAGTTTACTAGGCGCAGACGACAGTTTATAAAAATGACTAATTTTTTAGCCCACCCACAACGTAGATGACAAAGTAATAATTGCGAAAAAATGCGGAGACGCCAATATCCAGATGCCGATCTGCAGAGATGACAGAGCAAATTTAATGTGAAAATAGGTTGATTATAAAATGACAGTGGCAGAGACGCCAAAATGCAAAGATGCTGGTCTGCGTAGACACTAATCTGCGAAGACGACAAAACGCAGATGACACTGTGTTCAACGTAAATGACAATACAAATTTTTTTGGCAATAGACTGCAAATTTTTGACGAATTTTTGAGATGAAAATAGGGACGTGGGTCCCACTGAACGTGCCAAAATGTATTACATAAGAATGTAATAAACGAAATAAACATTAAGCAACTAACATCTATTCCTACATGATTATGCAAACCTCAAAATATGTAAGAGAACATGCAAAATAAAGATAACATGAACATCAAAGTAGCACTATGCAAACCTCACAAATCACAAAGAAATACCTCTTCCCAAAAAGTCAAAACCAAAAGAGTGATTAGTAAGATACACCAAGATAAAATCTTAAATGGACCTAACTGATGCAACTTTGAAAACAAATAACTAAAAGCAAACATGCAACCAAAAAGAAACACTTGCAAAAATAAACACACCTGCAATTTTTTTTTAAAGTTTTTATTTTTATTTTTAAATCTATCTTTTAGGCTTCAAATTAATGCTTCATAAATTTCCCATTGACTAGCAACGAAACCAATTTCCCCTGTAAGGAACTCAATCTAAAAGTATTTTCTCCTAGAATTTTTGTGATCTGATAAGGACCAATCCACAAGCGTTGAGACTTAGTGTGACTGCCCAAATTTTCATTTGCCTTATCCTAGAGTAGAACAAGGTTAGATATTCTGAAAGACTTTATTGTGGCCCTCTTGTTGAACTACCTCTTAATGACAACTTGATGTTTCTCCATATGCTCCAAAGTAGCTGTCCACTTTTCATCCATCTCTAAAAGATTCATCAATCTAATTTGTATTCTGTCAGCATCTTTAGCATACCCACTCATGAATTCCAAAACAAGAATCCTGAGGTTAAGTGGAAATACTGGCTCTTGTCCATAGACAATGAGATATGGAGATGTCCCCAAAGCATTCTTAACCCTCACTTGATTTGTCCATAGCGCATATTTGAGTTGAGTGTGCCAATCCTTAGGATTTTTCTTTAACAAATGTCTTATTATGGTGATCAAGTTCTTGTTTGTAGATTCATCCGCACCATTTCCTTGTGGATAGTAATTTGAAGAGAATTTGATAATAACTTAATTTTCCAGCGCCCATTGAGTTAGGAATATCGATGCAAAATTTGATCTGTTATCACACACTCATGAAAATGACATCCTAAATCTAATAACAATGTGTTCCTCCAAGAAGTTCGTAACCATCTTAACGATGCAATTTTTGAATGTCTCTGCTTCTATCCAGCACGTATAGTAATCAATAGCTATGAGAATAAAAGTGTGCCTAGTTGATGATGGTGGGTTCACTAGACCAATGAAATCTAACCCCCACTTTGTGAAGGGTGTATCTCAAATATTGGTTGTAGTGGCATTATAGGATGTCTTTCTCTATTGGTACTAGTCTAACAAATATGGAAAGTATGCACATGTTCAAAAGTATCTTTAAATATCGTGGGCTAGAAATAATCCGATCTTAAAATCATATGAGCAGTTGCTTTTATCGAACCATGCCCTGTACCGTACTTATCATAAAATTGTTCCAAAACTTCTTTTACTTCCTCACGTCCCAAGCATTTTAGGTAAATCCCTTTATAGTTCCTTTTGTATAATTTTCTATCATGAAACATGTTGGATTCACACTTCATTTTGAGTCCCCTACATTGTGAACTATTCATCCAATTGGGGTACTGATTTTGTGAAAGATAGTAAACAATATCTTGGTACTAGACATCTGTTATTAATCCCTGGTCAATATCAACTTCAGATACTACAATCCTTTTTTGATCTTCCACATCTGTTTCACCATTAAACCAAAATTTTTTTTCATCCTCGATTTGGTTATCCGCTATCATTTTTGATAATCCTTGGCCTTTTACTAGCTTCATGGGTTGAATCTCTAAATCAAATTTTTGAAGGATTGCCATCCATTTCCCTTGTCTTTCACCAAGTTCATTTTGCATCAACAATGTCTTAACTACTAGATCGGGTACAATGGCATATGCTTGCTCCTCAGTATATAATGACAAAACTTCTTTACTGCTTTTATTAAAGTAAAAGAGTATTTGTCAAGGTCAGAATAGTTTAACTCAACATTTTTCAGAGGGCAAATCATAAAGGCAATAGGCCTTTCATCTTCTTTTTCCTTCTTCTACATGAGAATCCCAACACATGAATGTTATGAAGCTAAATAGTATATTTTGAAAGGTAGTCCATAATTCGGACTCACCAGTATTGGGGCTGTAGAAATGGCCACTTTGATATCCTCAAATGATTTCTTAATCTCTAGAATCCATTATGTTTTAGCTCCCTTTTTGAGTAAATCATTAAGGGGACAAACTATCTCTGCAAATCCACTTATGAATTTTCACACAAAATTTATCTTCCCAAAGAAAGACTTAAGTTCTTTTTGACTATGAGGAGGCGATAATTTTAGAATAGCTTCAATTCTATCAGAATCAATGGAGATTTTGTCTTTAGAGATTATATGACCTAGGAGCTTTCCTTTAGTAACCCCAAACAAACATTTCTTAGGATTGAGGGATATGCCATATTTGAGACATCTATTGAATACCTATCTCAGATTAGCAACATGAGTGCTTTGATCCTTTGAAAAGATAGTTAAATCATCCATGTAGATGACTATACACTTGTTTATCAATCCCTTAAAAGCTTCGTCCATGGCTCGTTGAAATGTAGCCCGGATGTTAATCAGCCCAAAAGGCATTCTTCTGTAAGCAAAAGTTCCCCATTTAATCATGAAGGTTGTCTTTAGCCTATCCTCTTCATCAACCATTACTTGGTTATATCTCGAGTATCTATCCAAGAAAGACATCATCTTTGAACCATTAAAAAATTTGCAAAAGCTCTTCTGGTGAAGGCAAAGGATAGTTGTCCTTTTGAGATGCGAGGTTCAAATTATGAAAGTCAACACAAAGATGAACCTCTCCAGTCTTGTTCTACGCAGGAACCAAGGTAGCCACCCATGTAGAATGGTGAATGGGGAAGATGATCTTGGCATCAAGCAACTTCTTAACTTCCTACATTATCAGTGGTTCAATGATAGGATTAACAAGCCTTTGCCTTTGACGAAAAGGTTTGGCATTTAGTTTCAACGGAATGTCATGTGTAATAATCTCGGGATCATATTTTTTTAGCTCTTCATAGCTCCAAGGAATGACATCCTTATACTCTATAAGTAATTTGAGCATATCTTCCCTTTCTTGTGTGTTGCACACCTTTCTGATCCTTACCATTCTAGGATCTTCATCAGTACCCAAATTATATGAATCGCATTCCTCAATTTCCTTTTCTTTGACCATTCTTCTGTTAAGTGTTGATTCATCACAATAAAAAATGCATTCCAACTCAACCATTCCCTTAGGAATAGTGTCAGTTTTTAAGTGCAGGATCCCATCTTCATCTTCAAGTTCATCATCTTTAGGTTTGTCATCTTGAGTGTTATCAATTTCTTGCCCTTTAAAGTGGCCATTGCACATGATAAATTTGAGTATATGTTGATCATCCTGAAAAACTTGGAAGTTTGTAATATTGTCTAGAATAGATGGAGCAACAACTAATACCACTGAAAATCTTTTTAATTTTGTTCTCTCGATTGGTTGTAATGTGCTAGGTGAAATAGCGAGAGCATTTGCTACCATGTTTTTCCTCCGTGGAATGGACTTTATGTTCAAAGCTTCAAAATCATCCGTTAGATCCCATACTCTTTTCCTATAAGCAAGCAACCTCTTGTCATTGCAAGAATATACCGATTTCACTTGTCTTATTATCAACTAAGAATCTCCCTCGACTATGAGAGCTATGATTCCTTTCTCCAATGTGAAAATAAGTCCTTGGATCAATGCTTCGTACTCTGCAACATTATTAGTACATCTAAACTGTAATTGATACGCTACATAGAAAGACTTACCTTTTGGGTTAATCAACTCAATACCTACGTTGACTCCTAATTTGCATTTGGAACCATTGAAGTGAAGTGTCCATATCGAACCTTCTTTGGGCTTCCTAACCTTATGTTTATTTGTCCTTAACTTTTCTTTCACTTGAGCCTGAAAGGATTCTCTCTTGGGGATCCACTGTAGTCTTTCATGGGGTGGACTTGATGATTTTCCATTGTTACTTCTTGATATCAGAATTGTATGTTTTTATTGTTTGTCCTAGATTTCCCCAATCAATTCTATAATTTCATCCACTTTGGGTTTAGGATGGATGACTACTGAAGTCCATCCTTGACCTTTCACGTATTGTCTTCTTCTTTGAATTTTGATCATTCCTAGTGGAGAAAAAGACAAACCTCCACTATCTAAAGAGGTATCACTATATGATGCATTTAGATCTTCAATCTCCTCTTCAACCTTTTCCATAGATTCAAATATGTTTATAGGATTTAGATTTTTTGCGAGTTCATCTTTTGGAATGTTACCACTCTTCACTTCCATCATTTGTGTTAATACCTTAGCAACTGCTTCTTGGCACAATGAACATTCAAACTCTGAATGACTAACTTTATGTAATCGGAAAAATCCTAGGAGAAGGAGAATATTGGGGTCAACATCTTCTCCTAAACATTGTAAATTAGCCACCATGTTGTCTATGAACTGTATTATGATCTCATCCTTTAGGATTGAAATCTTGGATCTTTCATTTTGATCATTTGATATTTTGGTTGAAGTTGTATCAAAAGCCATCACTTTGTAAGAGACCAAATTTGATTGTATGAATGAAACCTCATTAGGTGTATTATATTCTGTAATAATTATTTTTAACTTTGTCTCTACATCTATCTTGATTTGATTGTTTAACCCTTTCCATGGTAACTGTAATTGAGTAAAATCCATAGAAAACTATCCTCTTAGGAATTTTGTCCATTCTCTACTTAGTAGTAGTCTATATGTTTCAGGGATATCAACCACATGTATATCGATGATGTCTTGAATCTAGGGGTCAACTGTCAACTGTATCTAAACATCTTTCAACACACCAATGATTTTCACCTTTGTTTTGTCCAATTGTATTACTATATGATTAGAAGGATGAGCAATGACTCCCAACCTTTACGCTATTGATAGTGGCATAACATTACAAGAGGCTCCTAAATCAATTAGGCAATTATGAAGATTCTTCCCATATATCCTAATGCTAACCATAAATGGGGGCAGTTCAATCTTGTCTTTAAACATAGTTGACATTGCCTCTGAAGCTGTGACTTGTTGAGATACTATCTTTTGAGGAACACTACTCATATTATGGGGTGCCTTTTTATGATCAAGAGTCTTCATCAGTACCTCTTGTTGATGGGGATAGTTTTGCAACATGTAAAACATGGACATGTTGGCCTTTGTTCATTTCAAATCTTCCACCACACTATATTTTTCAGTAGACCAAGTGAGATTTTTCAAGATTGTTGGGGCATTTACTTGATTCTTATTTTGTTTTCCTCTATACGGGGGCTTGATTGGTACCGAATTATTACTCACTCTTGAATCAGGAGGAGTTGGTTGTAATGCTAGAGGAATCTTGTCTATCGTAGGTTCTTTTCTACTTTGTAGATTGTACATATTTTGATTGTCATTGTGAAAGGCAAGAATCTCTTCAGGTTGAATGTTTGATACTTGACTAAATGGAAAAGATAATTCTTCATTGGCTGGTTATTCCACCTCTGCATTCTATGCAGAATTGTAGGATTCTAGTAGCATAGCATTAAATTGTGCAGGAGGCACATTGTCATTTGCTTGTGAATTCTGAGTCATGTCTTCATTTCCATTGTAAAATGAACCATCATTGTTAGATGTGTTTTGACCATCATCATACTGATTAATATCCATATATTGAACATTATTATTATTGTTATCTGCAGGAATGCTTCCATTGTTCAGACGAGTGTTCCATTGTCAATTCTATCTTTGGAAGTCATTACGATTAGGAGGATTGAAATTATTTCCCTCGTTATTATTTCCTACATTTTTATTTCCACCAAAATTCCTATTTTAGTTCTAACTGTAATTGTTGTTGTTGTAAGGACCAACATTGTTTCTTTGGAAGTTGTTAATCTATCCTTGCGACAACCTCAAGAAAGTTAGCTCATTGTTCATTTGTGACATGGTCTTCTTCATTTGACCAAACTTAGAAGCAAAACTATTATTTGTCTCAGCAGACATTGCCACCTTTTGTTTGAAGATAGCAACCTTTGGAGGTTCATATCCTGGATATGTTATATTCAGGTTTTCCAGAGCTAGTGCCTATTGTAATGGAACTGGATTCATAGGTATGAATTGGCTAGGCATCAAAGGTGCTCTGACAAGATATGTTGGCATTGTTATAATAGCTTGAGCTAGAAGCATCAATCCTCCTCCATTAGGATTAGCTTGCTTAGTGAAGGTAATCACTTCGACGAAGAGTTTTTCCAATGTATTGATATTTGCTACAAAAAGTCTTCTTACAAAAATAGCAGTAAGATGATCCATAACATTTAGATAAATCTGAATTGCAACTACAATTGGTGTAGTGTATGACATTTCCAACTTGTCGTATGCCATATGAAAGCAATGGTAACTGTCTCAGTTGGGTCCCTTTTAATTGATATGAATAGTTGATGTATTACAACTGGGTTGATGAAGGTTTTGAATTGTTCCAAGAACACTTTTTTGAAAGTATCCCAGTCTCCAATACATCCAGGTGGCAAATTAACATATCAGTTAAAGGAAACTTCCCCCAAAGAGTAGGGGAATATGTGAAGAACCACATTCTTGTTAGCAATCTACTTTTGATTGCAAGTTTCCTTGAATACCTTGATGTGGTCTTCAATAGTTCATGTCTCTCCATAGATGAACCTTGGGAAAAACTTATCAGGATTCTTAAGAAGGTTATTGTGTACACCTATCAAGTTGATTGGCGAGTCTACAACATTTACAAAAAATGCCATCAGAGGATTTAGTGGACCAATGGGTAGCTATTGTGGAGGTGGAACTGAAGAAGATGATGAAATGTCGAATGGAAGTGGTGGAATTCGAGGGAATCCTTTATCACTGCGAGGCTTACAAAAATGGCTAAACTCAAGGAACTCATGTGCACTGGGTGAAGATCTTAAAGCTCACTAAAATAGAGATCATGGACTAGAATCCTCTAGTTTGCATCAATTTTGGAAAATGTGCACCTTTACAAAAGTACACTTTCTCAAAAATAAGGTGCACCTTGAAATCTAGCACACCTGTGCACTTCGGAAGCTCAAAAGCTTAGAAAATTTTCTAAACTTGTAAAAAAATGCAGAATTTTGAAATTGCAAGTTTTTTTTCTTTTATTCTGAATGTTAAGGGCCGTCCTTCTAGCGCCACTTCTATTGAGCTGTCATTTTGCATAATGCTTAACGACAGGAATCCTTTTGAACTCCTCTCTTGAAAAGTTGATCTAGGATCAACTCCAAGGTTTTAGGCGATTTTGTGACCTACTGGAATCTACATAATTGAAGATAAATGTATTTGTTCATAAGGAGGCCTTTGCTGGTTTGAACAATTCAGATAAGATGTAGAATTTGCTTGCTATCTCAAAAGAATAAAACACACAAAAAGATTTTATTTTTTTTTGTATTTTTTAATTTTTTAATGAATGCAATCTAACAATGCAACTATATGAATTCCTAAAATAACCAAGTGTTTGTAAAAGAAAATAACAAAGATAGTCTAACAAGAAGTTTAAGCAAATAATATGAAAAGTAAAATCCTAACAGACATAAGGCACGGAAACAACATGTCTACGAGTTAAGCCTTTGAAAAGATCAGTGGGTAACCAATGAAAATAGGAGCAACGCTTCCTTAATTCCATTGATGCAATCATCGATGGGAATTTAGTATCTGTAAGATGTTTCACTTTTCATCAAATCGCAAGGCCACAAAAAGTGTGCTCATGCAAGACAAAAAAACTATGCAGGAACAATGAGGGTGATCTCTTCTCAAACTAAGTACATCAGTGAAATTTGTAGAACTATAGCAAACACTAGAATTAAGAGATTGCAAAACTAGAATAACACAATAAAAATATTTTCTTAAATACACTCCATGAACATACATTCACAAAATATAACACACTTAGGCAAGAATCACTACACTCCAAATGAGAGCACCAAAAACATATATTATTGCATCAAAATAACGACAACCCTAAATACATATCACATTCCTAAATTTATAAGAAATCTTCTCCTCAATTTATGTTGAGAGTGAGAGATTTCTTTATGCAAACATATGCTTCTAAACTAATAAAAGAAATCTATTTATATACAAACTAACTCTCTAACTAGTGCTAAGTAGGATTCCATCCATATTTATATCATTAAATGGATGCATGAGCCTTTACATGTCTTAAAACAAAGAAATCATGAAAAAATAAGAAGAAGAAAGCCCTTAGATGATGTAGGAGTGTTTGGAAGGTCCAAAAATAGAAGCTTCATGTTCACTAGGTGTCTGTAGGAGTTAAATTGCTGTCAAAATGCATTTTTAATGCATGGAAAGATCTAAATTTAGAACTGGTAGTTAACTGTAGTGCACCTCTGACTTGCTCAAAAACTTCTGGCACACCTCTACAAAAGTGCACCTGGTACACCTGCACACCTATACACCTCGGAAGCAACTTTAAAAAATACAAAGTTTCACCAAGTGTTAGACCTAAAATTTTGGTTTCTGGATTTTGTTCCCCTTTATACTAGAGCTATGTCTCGGTATTTATCTCAGTGACTTGAGTTGCATCTGGAAAGTCTAAGGCTTCATACTTGTCCTTCTCTTTCTCTTGATGTGAGTCTCTGCAAAATCTCCCAGTTTCACATCTAAATCTAATAATTCTTCTTCCATTCTGAATGCTTGTCTAATATCATCATCATTAGAAGCTTCTTCAAACATTTTTCGGAAAAGTTCAACAACTACTTCTACAACTATCAATTTATCCCTCAAATCATCTTAAAAAATATCTAAACATGCATGACTATAATGTTTTATTTGTACATCTAGACCTTGGATAACTGATTCACCCTCCTAGTTACTTTAAAGAATTCCAACAATTGGTATCAGAGTCATATGCTTACGAGGACTAGTTTGAAGGTACTAGAAGCAAAAGATCAAGATATCAAAATGAGAGGTACCCAAGCTTAACAAGGAGAACTTCCTTGCAAGGCAAAGTTTGATGAAGCTACACCTAGGAGGTCTTGGAGACCATGCACAATCTACCATCATCACTGAGCATGTTGATCTTGCTAGAGCCCTAATTGTTGATGATCTAAAAAAGAAGAAAGAACACAATCAAGCAATGTTGAAGATTTCCTCTGCCCTAAGTTATGCTAATTGTGACAATGCAAAGAAGATGTGGGATACTCTGCACACTATTTATGGAGGAGACACAAATGTTTTGAGAGTCAAATTTGAAAGTCTTAAAGATAAGTTCGATGATATGAGAATGCAAGAAGTTGATAATGTTGCTCAATATTTCTCTAGAATAAAAGATGTTGTTAATGCTATAAGAGGAGCTAATGGTATTATTTATGATGATACTATGTTGACTAAAGTATTGAGAACACTACTGCCAATCTATGCTATTAGAGTTTCTGCCATATAAGAACTAAGATGTATACTAGGTTCAAATCTAACTCTAGAAGGTTTGGTAGGTAGGTTTACTACCTTTGAGCTCTCTAATTTTGATAACTTCAAACCTAAAAATGTTGAATCTACTTTCAAAGCTAAACTATCATTAAAGGAGCCTAAGGAGAAGAAGAAAAAGGCCAAATATGTTTTTAGTGACAATGACATAGATGAGGAGGATGTAGAACAACTTGAAGCACTACTAGCAAAGAGATTTCACAGAGGCAAAGGAAAATATAAAGGTAAGTTATTTATCATGTGTTTTAAT
Source organism: Cupressus sempervirens (assembly GCA_028749045.1). Taxonomy (NCBI): domain Eukaryota; kingdom Viridiplantae; phylum Streptophyta; class Pinopsida; order Cupressales; family Cupressaceae; genus Cupressus; species Cupressus sempervirens. The sequence continues at coordinate 220,120,847 of CM053789.1, read as the reverse complement.
TGCAATGAGGTTGGTCATGTTGCTAACTAGATGTCTAGAGAAGAAGAACTATAGAAGTGGAGACAAATACAAAAGTAAGAGAGATGAGGACAATAAAGATTACAAAGACAAAGGCAAGAAGTCTTGCTACATTGTAGAAGAGGAAACAAAATATGGATCTAACGATCATGAAGATGAAGTGGTGTATGTTGCAATGAAGGATGATTCTAATGAGGATGAGGCAACTGCACTAGTGTCTTGTGTAAACAAAAATGATAGATGGATCATTGATAGTGGGTGTTCACATCACATGACTAGAGATAAAAGTAAGTTCATTACCCTAAATTATTATGATGGAAATAGTGTAAGGTTTGGTAATGATGCACCTTGTCTAATAAAAGGAAAAGGATCTATCAAACTCGCAGAAAAGATTTTGTGTGACAATGCTTATTATGTTGAAGGACTTAACTATAATTTTTTGAGTGTGTCACAACTAAATAGTTTAGGTTGCAAGTTTGAGTTTGAGAACAAGCTAGCTAAGATCTATAATACTGATAGGAAACTAATTGGGAAAGGTGATCAAACTAGAGGTAATCTATTTTATCTTGATATAAATGATGCTACTTGTCTTGTTGTAGAATTTTATGATGTGTGGTTATGGCACAAGAGGTTATGTCATGTTAACTTTGATAACTTGGTTAGTATCAATAACTTGAAAAGAGAGAGGTTTTCCTAAATTGAAGAAACCTGACAATATAATTTGCAAACAACGTCAGTTAGGCAAGATTACAAAATCAGTTTTAAGAGTAAGACTCACACCTCTAAAGGAATTTTGGAGATTGTTCATATTGACTTTTTTGGACCAATTGAAGTGTAAAGCTACAAGGGTGACAAGTACATTATGTTATTTGTTGATGATTATTCTAGGATGATAACAATTATGTCTCTAAAATAGAAATTTGATTCTTTTCAAATGTTTAAGTGGTACTTAGGAAGAGTTGAGAAGTAGATAGGAAAAAGCCTAAAATGTTTGAGATCTGATAGAGGAGGAGAATTTGCATCAAATGAGTTTGAGATGTCCTGTAATGGCAAAGGAATCAAAAGACAGACATCTGCACCTAGGACCCCTCCACAAAATGAAATTATTGAAAGGAGGAACAAATCTATAATGGACTGTGTTAGGAAACTCATGATGAAGAAGAATGTTGCTTTGAAATACTAGAGAGAGGCTATAAGTATAGCTATCTATAACTTGAACTATGTGCAAGTCAAGAAAGGTATCCATTCAATACCTTTTAAATTATGGTATGAATACTCACCCAATATAAAATATTTTAAGGTATTTGGAAGCAAGTGCTATATTCTCAAAGATTCCAAGAATGGTAAATTACATGATAAAAGTGAAGAAGGTACATTCCTTGGCTATTTCACAAGAAGTAAAGCTTATAAGTGTTTAAATACTAACACTAACAAAGTTGTGGAAAGTGCAAATGTGAAATTTGATGAATATACAGAGGTACATGAGGTTGAACTTATGAAGGAACCAAAGGAATATAAATATTTTGTATACTTTTATGAAGGTATGTTTGTTGATGAAGATGTTGTAAATCAAGCTGCAAATCAACAAGTTTTAGTGATTGTCGAGTCACATACAATGAATGTCGAGTTGCATTCAGGAACCAAGCTACAGTCATGTGCTGAGTTGCAGACTGAAGCTGAGGCACATTTTGATTTTGAGATTAGTGTACATGAGAGAAATGTTGAATTACCTAATAGAGAAGTACATAATGATTTATAAATTGACAGACCTAATGAGGAAAATAGAGCATAACCAAGATTGTCGAAGTATACCTACTAAGAAAATCATTGTAGAAAGAGATGCTAGACCAATGACAAGGACCATGTTGAGAAGTGATACATGTTTTTTGAGCATGTATGAGCCTAAGATAGTGAAATATGCCTTAGAAAATGTGGACTGGAGTAAATCCATGAAAGAAGAGAATGAGCAGATTGAGAAGAACAAAACATGGACTCTAGTTCCCAGACCAGAAGATAAGAATGTGATTGGAACCAAGTGGGTATACAAAAACAAGTTAGATGAAAATGGTGAAGTCACAAGGAATAAGGCAAGATTAGTTTGTAAGGGCTATGCATAAGAAGAAGGGATAGACTATGGAGAAACATTTGCCCTTGTTGGAAGATTGGAAGGAGTAAGAAATCTGCTCGCTTACTCTGCATACAAAGGTTTCAAAGTTTATCAAATGGATGTGAAATCTGCATTTCTGAATGGTATATTAGAAGAAGAGGTTTATATAGAACAACTAGAAGGATTTTTTGATGCTAACAACAAAAACGTGGTAGTTAGACTACACAAAGCTTTGTATGGTTTAAAGTAAGCACTAAGAGCATGGTATGAAAGGCTTCACAATTATCTTGTGAAGATTGGATTTGAACAGACTGATGATAACAACAATTTGTACTTAAGATAGAAAAAGACAAAGATATTTTACTATTTGAAATATTTGTTGATGATGTCATAGTTGGAGGTCAAGATGGATTATGTAAGGCATTTGAAAATGAAATGAAGAAAGAATTTGAGATGTCTATGTTTGGAGAAATCAAGTTCTTTGTTGGTTTGCAAGTATATCAAATGTAATATGGTATATACATCACTCAGTCTAAGTATGTGAAGGAAATATTGAAATCTTTTGAATTGGAATACTCCAAACTAGTTAGCACACCTATGGTAATAGGATACATGTTGTCAACGAATGATAATTTAAAGCTGATGTGAATCAAACACTGTATAGATCTATGATTGGAAAACTATAATATGTAGTACATAGCAGACCTGACATTGCATTATCTATTGGGATAGTTGCAAGATTATCTGCTAATCCTAAGGAGAATCATTTGATGGTTGTTAAGAGAATTATGAGATATCTGAAAGGAACATAAGACTATGGTCTATACTACAAGAAAAATGAAAATTTTGAGTTGAGAGCCTACATTGATGCTGATTAGGTTGGAAACATTAATGATAGAAAGAGCACTAGTGGAGGATCATTTTTGTTAGGATAGAGGTTGGTTACCTAGACCAAAAAGAAAAAAAATTGCATGTCTCAATCTATTGTTGAAGCTAAATATGTTGTTGCCACAGTAAATTGTACAAACATTGTATGGATCAAACAACTACTCAAAGGTATGAAGGAGGAAATCACTGAACTTGTGATACTTTATTGTGATAATGCAAGTCTTATAAATATATCAAAGAACCCTATGATGTAGAAAAAGACCAAGCAAATTGTAATAAAGTATCATTACTTGAGAGAGTTAGTTCAAGACAAAGAAGTGAGGGTGGAATATGTGAATACAAAAGAGTAGATAGTTGATATCTTCACAAAAGCTTTACCTAAGGATGCTCATGAGTATCTAAGCGGTAAAATAGGGTGATACCCCTATCCAAAGCCGCTGGAGAAGCACAAATAGTGCCTTGCATGAACTAGAGTTGAGTTTTGTATCTTACACATTGATGTAGTGGATCTTACTTTAGGAGTTTCCTAAAGTAATCAAAGAGTTGAAACTAAAGATTGGTCACAAGTAAGGTGACATAGGGAGAAACTAAAATTGTTCATGTCTACATGATGAAATGACAAGTCTTTAGCATTGTTGTCAAAGAGGGTGATATAACAGAATACAAACCAAAAAAAGTGAGAAAGAGGGAGAAATACTTTAGAAGGAGAAAGAAATATGAATTATCTATTCGGAGGGAGGTAGTGTACCTGATGTTTACTAAAGAGAGAGAAGTGACTACAAGAAATACATCTACCTAGTAAGAGGGAGCAAGTACTAAGGGAGTCATAAGGAAGAGTTGATTGTCTATTGATCATAACAAAATTTTGTATCCTATACAAAAGATGAAAGCTATTGATAAAGGGAGAGATTTCAATATAAGGAATTATTTTCTTTTTGGTATTGTTGTTGGTACTAGTTTGTAATCAATGCCACAGAGGGAGATTGTTGATATGAGATTTTTTTGAACTATAATAGAACAATTATTGTTTTGTCACTGATGTCAAACATACTACTTGCCGGTAAGACAATTGCTTAGTTGATTTGAGTTCTATCATTTTTTTGATTGATGAAGAGGATTTGATCAAATATGTTAACAAGAGCACCTAGAGGAAAGATTGAGTTATGGTATGAAAAAGGAGTACATAGATTAGTTAACATAGTAATGACATAATATATTGATTATCTACTTAAGGCTGCAAAGATTGGATACATCGATTAAGTCTAGGAGAACAAGTAAGAAAAATTAAGTCTTCCAAGCTTGACCAAGTGCATAGTAGGTGCCGAGAAAAGTTAGTGCAAGCTAAGAAAAAATTTAGTTGGAGCCAAGAAAAGTGAAAATCCAATGTATGTCGAGTGAACTTAGTGTAAGCCGAGTAAAGTTTAGTTGATACCAAGCACTAGTAAACTTTAATGTCTATCAAGTAAACTAGTGGAAGAACAATATGGAAGCCGAGTAACAACATATTGATGCCAAGTGCTAGTATTCATGTGAAATCGTCAATTTGACAAACATGAGCTAACTATTTTGTTTTCTTGAATTGTATGAAGCGTGTGGAAGATAACTATGATGAGCTGGTGGCACAAAATTCAAGGTAAACTATTTTGAGGCAAATTCAAGCAAGAAGTTTCTAGAGGACTAAATGGAAAAGTGGGTAGATTCATTGTATCCTGCCTAATCCTACCTAACCCTAAAATGGGCAATTTTAGTTGAGAGGAAAAATATTTTAAATCTCTATTTATACAGAAAACTGGTCAGAAGAAAAGGTTGTCATGTGTGAGAACCTAAGGAAGAAAAGGAGTCTAGGATATTGCTTTATTTAGTGGCCAAACAAAAGAGAATGCTATTGGCATGTAAAGAAAGAAGGCTGTGAGTATGAATTCTTGAAGGGTGAACAAGTTATCAAAGCTAAAGTGTGTGAAAGCCAAGTAGAATGAAGGACTAAAACAAAGATTTGTAATTTGCGAGTTGTAATTTGTTACTGCCTTACTATTACTTTATAATCATTGTATCAGTCAAGCGTAAATCCTTTGGATTAAGGTTGACCTAAAAATCATTTTTAAATCCTTTAACCAGGTGACATTCCAAGTGAATGGTCTAAAGTCCTCTAACAAGGCTCACTCCTAATAGGGTGATTGAAATCCTCTAACCAATTCATATTTAATAGTGTGTATTATAACCTTTAATAGGGTTGGCCTTTCAAAGGGCATCACTTTAGAAGAGTGAGAATTAGTAACATGTTACTAGTGATTTTTCCCAAATTGGGTTTCCACATAAAATCCAGGTGTCAAATGTGTTATTGAATATGTTATATTTCATGTTTAGATTTTTGTAAAGTTGTTTTGACCTAGGATAGTAACCTACAAAGTTTAAGAGTTGTATGATCTAATGGATGCATGCATAATAATGTTTTATGGATATGAGTTCACTAAGCTTTGAAAAGTTTTATTTGTACATCTGGACCTTAGATAACTGATTCACCCCCTTTCTTAGTTATTCTAAAGAATTCCAACAATATGTACACACTACTCAAAATGTCTCAGGTAGGAGTTCCATAAACATTACCATAGAGGGCCCTAATAGACTCACAATATTATATCCATGTCTTAACCAAACACAAGTATCACATTCATTAGAAAAATCCCAATGCTCAAATATCTAGATTGTCCATGGTAATTTGGCATATTTGGAATTTGTATATGTGAGATGGTTGGTCTATATAGATTATATACAAATGTAGTTTCTTGCATCATTTACCAACATCAACTAGGTTCAAAATAAATTTCAAAGAATTGTAAATTTATCCATTGGAAGAATGATATTGAAGGTACGTAACAAAAGACATAGTTTACTATATTATTCATCGTCATCAATTAATAGTTCACAAGCAATTTCACAGAATTGGAAATCTTGAAACATAGTCGTTATTTACCAACATCAACTAATGGTTTAAATCATTCACCACCTTCAACCAATGATTCACAATAAATACCAATGTATTGTATATATATCATTTGGAAATACTGAATTATTCAAGCTACGAATCTCAAATAATAGTTGCCTACATCAATCACTATCACCCAATGGAAATAATGAACTATTAAAACTAACAATCTCATATAGTAGTTTCTTACATCATTCACCATTGACCAATGTCTCACTAGAAATTTCAAATATTTGTGTTGAAATTACAGGTGGGAAGATTTACTTCTAAGAGGAGGGGCGGGGGGTGTTGAATCAGAAGTAACTAATTTTAACCTTTCAAATTTTTTAAGCTGAGATCATTCACATGCATCTAACATATCTACTTAACATGAAAAAATAAATACATGCATGAAAATAGATAACACAAGATTTTGGTCACCCAAAAACCCTCCAAAATGAGAAGGTAAAACTGGGGTGAGGATGACACCCACAAATTATCACTGCAGCGTTTGACCACTTCTAATGGTCTTCCCTGTGAAAGGCCTTCCCTGTTAAAGGCTTTACACTTTGTTAAAAGTGACCTGGTCAAAGGATTTACAAACACTCACTTGGAATGTTACCCTATTAGAGGATTTAGCACCTTGTTGAAAGGCTTACAACGTGGCTATTAAACCAACTTGTCTCCATAGGATTTTCATTCCTAATACAATGGATAGAAAGTATTAGAATGTGTTGACCTAATGACTTACAATCTTCAATTGCTAATTCCATATCCTTTTTCTGCTCAATCTATTATGATGCTTCCTAATCTGATATGTCTCTACTCGAAGTGCTGATACTCTGTTCTAACCAATTGAATTCTACAATGCTATTCTTCCTCTAAATCCTTGTACCCCTCTAAACTTCACTAGAATTCTCCCATATATCTCTCACTTATGCATTCTATATACCTCTCTTACACTTTCACGAATTATGAGGTATCATCCTTATTTTAAAGGCTTCGAAGTCTTAGGGTTAGATATGAATCTATGATCAATATTCATCCATGTTTTCCTGCTCAAATCTTTACACTTTTCCTATTGGTTGCATGCTTTCTCCATTTTTCTTATTGGTTGCATGTTGATTACATAGGGAATGTAAAAAATTTGATCTTATCTTTTAGATCCTTCGAGATTCATCTTGAGTTAGCTCAAAAACAAACCACATATGAGTTTGTGAAGGCACAAACTCATATGTTGATTCTGTGTTACTCGACACTTACTGATTGTTGATGCTCAACACATATAGGAATTCTATCTTGCTTGACAACTATACTTTGCTCGACACCTATAGTGACTTGGCATCACTTATCACTTGACACTTGAATCTTGCTCAACACCTGAAGTTCACTCGACACCTTTTGAATTTTTGACTCGACACATACTGTAGCTCAGCATCTATTTTATACTTGACATCATCTTGGAAATTGGTTAAGTGTGTTGACACTCAATTGTCAAAACCAATCTGAGACCAACAATCTCCCCCTTTGACATGAGTGGCAAAAACACTTAACTAAGCATTATAAATCTGATTTTTATGAGTATAATGTGTATCTTGTTTGGCATATGTACAAAACTTCAAAATTTGTTCAAAATTTTGTAGAAAAATATATACCTCAAAGACTTGTAACCCCTCCTGAGCTGATATACCATTTATGTATCCAAAATTCCTTATGTTGGATTTGTCTCATGCTGATGTTTCTGAAACTCTTTGCCTTGTCTACTTTGTTTCTAATTGCTCTGTGTCTGCTCCCATTTTTACACATCTCCTTGCAGTTTTTGTATCCTTTTGGCTGTATCTCCTTATCACTCCTCAAAATTTCAAAATTTAATTATCTCTCCCTTTGGGTCTCATTTATTATCTCCCCCAAATTATTATATCTCACCCATTCTTATTATCTCCTATCTTTATTATTTCTCCCTCTTTTTGACACTTATGTCAAAGGGTCCTATGAATGAATTGAATATTTAGCCAAAAAGGTTTTATTTACCTCCATGATAATATTTAAAGAAGCATCCCAATTTTCTAATGCTATTTCCAGTGCTTTGAGCTGGATGGTTGTCTTTGCTACAAGATGTACTAGGCCTTCTAATGTAGAAAGATTTGGATCTTTCTTCAAAAAATTCTCTGCATAGGCCATCTCTTTATGCAATACTTCCATGTGTGGGGTTATTACAGGCTGGATTTGTATTAATTTAGCCTTAATATTAGCCTCTACTACTGTTAATGCAGCTAACTCCTTTTGGGTGTGAAGCGTTGTGGCAAAATGCTTCTCACTTTGAGCTGGATCCTTTGGTAGTTGTGTGCTTGATATCTTAAGGTTCCTCTCCAAGCTCAATATTCTCTAGCTAGTCTCTTGTGTAAAATATGAGGAATCACACAACTTGGAGTACAATGAGAATATGTTCTCAAGTACTATTTTCACCTTCTCAACTTTCTTAGCTAGTTCTACTTGTGACAGTGCTATCTCACCAAATGTTTTCTCATTAACCTTCATTTGAAATTTCTTTTTAGACCATTCTAATAATTTGACATTGGTATCAAGGTCTTCATTTTGTACCTGGTCCACTATGTTGGATAGTTGCTCCATAATGGGCTTTTTTTCATTAGGTACTGGCAAGCTGAATGCATCAAGGAAGATGTCTTTGATTTCTATTAATGCTTGCCTTTGTCTATACTCATTTCTAAATATCTCCTGCTTCTTCTTCTTCTCTAGTGCTTCTTGTACTTCATTAATTTGTGCTATGTTCATTGTTTTGTAGTCATAACTTGGTATGCCTATTTCTTCATCAAGTGTAGGGTCTCCATAATGAAGTACCCTTGCTACCTTGGCAGAGCTTGAGCCTAGTGCTAAAATTTGTAGTGGTACTGCATCAGTGCTCGGCTGCTTATTAGGAGTCCTTGTAGTAGGAAAATTGACTAGAGTTTGTATTGCCTCTTATTCTCTCTCCTTAGGGGTCTTCTCCTATTCTTTTTCTTCTTCACTTCTACCTTGATTAATTATAGTGATTAGAGGAGGTGCACCTTGGGTTTGTGTTGTAGGATCAGTGGTATCTTTTTGTCCTATTTTCTCCTTTGTTTGCTCCTCGGTAGTTACTGTAACTGTAGTGTCAACCTTAGCAGATGCATCTTGTGCTTGTTGCTCTTGTGGTTGATTACTTGTAGCTATAGGAGGTTGTGAAGGTGGTTCTTATGTATTCACCTTCTCCTTGGTTATTTTAGGTACTACCTTCTGTAACTCTTCTACACTCACCAAAACTAGATTTGTGCACAACTGTGATTGCAAAGTTGTTTGGTGAAGGATCTTCCTAAGATCCTCTACAATCAATGGATTAATGTTCTAACTTGAAGTATCAAGAAAATCCTTTACAATTATCATTTCTATAGATGTAGGTGTTGTATGTGGAGGACTAGGTGGTGGCATTTGTCGGTCTTGGACACTCGGTTCTTGTTGCTGCTCCTCAACTATTGCCATGTCACCTTTTTGTGTCTTCTCCTCCACTATAATTGTTAGAATTCTTTAGAATAACTAAGAGGAGGGGGGGTGAATCAGTTATCCAAGGTCCAAATGCCCTATTAATACTTTTTCACTACTTTTAATGAATCCATACACTTTTCATTCATCCAAACTTTAAATCAACCATATTAGCAAGTTACAGTAAATCAACATGCAAAGATAAAACATGCAAGATCAACACATGACACAATGATTTATGTGGAAACCCAATTTGGTAAAAACCACCAGTAGCATGCTACTTGATTCTCACTGTTCTGAAGTGATGCCCTGTTAAAAGCCTGCCCTGTTAAAGGCTTACAACACACTGTTAAATGTGACCTTCTTAGAGGATTTCACCAAACTATTAGGAATTGGCCTAGTTAAAGGACTTTAGTACATTCACTTGGAATGTCACCCTATTAAAGGATTTATCTCATAGCTATTAAACCGACCTAAGTCCATAGACTTTAAACTTTAATGTTACAATTGCTAAAAAGTAACGATAATGGTCTTTTGATCTGATATAACTTATAGCATACTTTGCAGATTTCAAATCACACTTTTAGTTCAATCCTAATGCTTGGCTTTAATCACTTCAGCTCTGACTGCTTGACTTCTTCTCAAGCTTCATCTCCTTGAGTCTTCTAACTCATTGTACCAATGCATCCATATCAGGGGTCTTCTTACTGAAACAAAGTCACTATGCTCTCTTATCTCCTTAGCACCTCCTTCAGCATTTCATGCTTTCATGCTTGACTGCCTCTCTCTCTTTTTTCAATAACTTATGACTCCTTAAATAGAAATCTAATTTTCCTTTGCTGCTCATTTCTCCCTCTCCAATTTTAGGGTTTCAAATGGATTAGGTAGGATACAATGTATCTACCTCATATCTTGTTCTTATCTTCAAACTTTGTCAGTTGTATTCTTAAAAATGTTTTACATGGTGTTCTGTGCCACCAGCTCATCATTCTTATCTTCCATTTTAATTCACAAACTTCTAGATAACAACTTTGTTGGCTTAGATTTGGCAAATCTTCAATTTTCAAAATAATGCAGCAACTCGGCATTAATGATTTACTGTTGCTCAGCATCTCTGTGTTACTCAACACTATTGGTTTTATTGGTGCTCGGCATCTCTGTGTTACTCGGCACCTATCTCTACTCGACACTCGATATCACTCGACACTTGAACTTGCTCGGCACTTGAAGTTTACTCGACACTTGAACTTGCTCGGCACTTGAAGTTTACTCGGCACTTGAACTTGCTCGACACTTGAAGTTTACTCGGCACTTACTAGAAATTTTCTCGGCACATACTAGCTTGCTTGGCTCCTTCTCTCTAATGAACTTAGTTGAACTTTACAAATGTCTTGGCTAAAACCTTACATCTTTGATATGTTTAAGTGTGCCCATTCTCTGTATCTTATAGTATGTCATCAAATACACTTTTTCATCAATGGCTTAGTTGATCCTTGTTCTTCATTACAACATCATAACTTCAACCTTTCTCTTGGTGTACTAGTTACATCTTATTGATTTCCACCTCCTTGTAAATCAACTAATTGATAGTATTTGGATCACTAAAGCAATTGTCATTTATGCAAGTAGCAAGTTTGACATCAATGACAAAATAATAATTGAGAACATTCTTTACCAGTTCCATATATCATTCCAACAACTTTTCTTATGATCATTTCAATCATTTCCAACAATCTCCCTCTTTGGCATTGATGGCAAACCAAATTGATCAATTAATCAACTTAGTTACCACCAAGATTGTATACATTGTCTGCTATATTTCTTTGCTGCTGCATCTTTCACTACTGATCTCATATATCTCCCTCTTTCTTATATATTGATCAGGTTTATGCACATTTCTCCCTCTTTGACATAAATGCCAAAGATGTAGCATCTTTATCATGCTAAATATGAGCTTTGGCTTCTTCTTGTTTTCTCTGTCACCATGCTTGTGACTAATTTGAAGTTTCTGCTCTTGCTGTCATCCTCTGCATCACTCTTCTGATATTTCAATGATTTGTTTCTGTTGATGCAAGGTAGCATCCTTGTTGGTTTAAACTGTTTGAGTTAGGGGTATTACCCCCAACTTGCCTCTAAGATATTCATAAGCATCCTTGGGCAATGGTTTGGTGAAGATATTTGCAGTTTGTTCCTTTGTGTGAATGTATTCCAACTTCACTTGTTTGTCTTCTACCAATTCTCTGACATAATGATACTTGATTGTGATATGCTTGGTTTTTGCATGCATCACTGGATTTTTGGATATGTTTATAGCACTTTTATTATCACAATATAATATCATAGGTTTTGTTACCTCTTCTTTCATTCCTTTCAATAGATGTGTGATCCATACAATGTTTGTGCAATTGACTGCAACTGCTACATATTCTAACTCTGCAGTGGACTGGGATGTACATGTTTGTTTCTTGCTAGTCCAGGTAACTAGCCTTTTGCCTAGAAATAATGCACCTCCACTTGTGCTTTTTCTATCATCAATTTTGCCTCCCCAGTCTGCATCTGTATATGCATTGAGCTCAAATTTTCCATTCTTTTTGTAGTATAGACCAAAGTTATCAGTTCCTTTAAGATATTTCATTATCCTTTTTACCGCTATGAGATGATTTTCTTTAGGATTAGCAGAGAATCTAGCCACTATTCCAACTGCTAATGCTATGTCTGGTCTACTATGTACAACATATTGTAGTTTTTCAATCATGGATCTGTACATTGTTTGATTGACTTCAGTTGATTCATCATTTTTGGACAGCTTATTTTCTATTGCCATTGGTGTGCTAACTGGTTTGGACTCCTCTAATCCAAATGTTTTAAGAATCTCTTTGATGTATTTTGATTGTGTCACAAATATACCATGTTTGAGTTGATGTACTTGCAATCCAACAAAGAATTTGATTTCTCCAAACATAGACATCTCAAATTCATGTTTCATTTTGTCAGCAAAGCCTTTGCAAAGCACTTCCTTTCCACCAAACACTATGTCATCCACAAAGATTTTAGATACAATAATGTCTTTACCTTCTTCTGCTTTGATGTACATGTTGCTGTTATCATTAGTTCTTTCAAATCCTATTTGTATTAGATACTTGTGAAGTCTCTCATACCATGCTCTAGGTGCTTGTTTGAAACCATAGAGTGCTTTATGTAGCTTACACACCATATCCCTGTTGTTTTCATCAACAAATCCTTCTAGTTGTTCAATGTAGACTTCTTCTTCTAGTATGTCATTTAAAAATGCATATTTTACATCCATCTGATAGACTTTAAAATCTTTGTAGGCAGCATATGCAAGTAAAGTTCTTACTCCTTCCATTCTAGCAACAGGGGCAAATGTTTCCACATAGTCTATTCCTTCTTCTTGAGCATAACCCTTGCATACTAGTCTAGCTTTGTTTCTAGTAATCTCACCATTCTCATATAGCTTGTTTCTGAATACCCACTTGGTGCCAATCACATTCTTGTCAGTTGGTCTGGGAACCAAACTCCAGGTTTTATTTTTCTTTATTTGATCAATTTCTTCTTCCATAGCTTTACAACAATTATCATCTTGTAATGCACTATATACTATCTTGGGTTCAGATTTGCTGATCAGACATGATTCATGTCTTAGTCTGTTCCTTGTCATTGGTCTTGCATTTTTGTCACCAATTATCTATTCAGCAGGGTGATGTCTTTTTACATTTTTGGATAATCTTGGCTCTATCTTTGTTTCCATGTTTGATCTTTCGGATTCAGGATCACTATGCACTTCGTTGTCAGGTTGTTCTTCATCATGTGTACTGTCTTCAAAATCAGATTGTGCATTTTCTTCATTCTGCAACTCGGCTTCTAAATGCAACTCGACATTCACTAGTTGTGACTCGGCTGAAACTGATACTTATTGTTAATTTTCAATTTGATTGACATCATTCTCATCAGTCATTCCTTCATAAGAATACACAAAGGTTCTGTATTCATCCATTCTTTTTGGTTCTTTAGCTTGGACTTCTATATGTTCATCAAAGTTTACATTTGCACTTTCCACAATTTTGTTAGTGTTAATATTCAAACACTTATATGCCTTACTTCTAGTAGAGTAACCAAGAAATATACCTTCATCACTTTTTGCATCAAATTTTCCATTTCTAGCATCTTTAAGGATAAAGCATTTGCAACCAAACACTTTGAAATGTTTTACATTGGGTGAGTGACCATACCATAATTCAAAAGGTGTTGTATATGTACCTTTCTTGACTTGTACACGGTTCAGTCTATGAATAGCTACACTTACAACTTCTCTCCAGTATTTTAGAGCAATAGTCTTTTCCATCATTAGTGTTTTGGCACAGTCAATCACAAATCTGTTTCTTCTTTCAGCAATTCTATTCTGTGGGGGAGTTCTAGGAGCTGACATTTGTCTTTTGATTCCTTTATCATTATAGAATATCTCGAATTCATTTGATGTGAGTTCATCACCTCTGTCTAATCTTAGGCATTTCAAGCTTTTTCCTATTTCCTTTTGAACTCTAGCCACATACCACTTTATCATTTGAAAAGCATCAGATTTTTGTTTTAAGAACATAATAGTCATCATCCTGGAATAGTCATCAACAAACAACATTATGTATTTATCTCCTCTATAGCTTTGTACTTCCATTGGACCACATAAGTCAGTATGAACTAGTTCAAGTACTTTTTTAGATGTATAGTTTTTGCTCTTGAAACTTGACTTAGTCATATTTCCTAGCTGACATTGTTTGCACATGATATTATCAGGCTTCTTCAATTTTGGTAAACCTCTGTCTTTCTTCATTTTACTAATGTTGACTAGATTGTCAAAGTTGACATGACATAATCTTCTATGCCATAACCATTCATCATCAAATTTTGCAATAAAACAAGAAATATCATCCATATCAAGGTAAAATAGATTACTCTTTGTTTGATCTCCTTTTCCTATCAGTTTACTATCAGTATCATAGATTTTTGCAGTTTTGTTTCCAAATTCCACTTTGCATCCTATATTGCCTAACTGTGAGACACTTAGTAAATTGTAGTTTAATCCTTCAACATAGTATGCATTATCACATGAAATTTGTTCTGTGAGCTTAATGGAACCTTTTCTTTTGATTTGACATGAAGCATCATTACCAAATCTAACACTATTTCCATCATACTGAGTAAAGTTAACAAACTTACTTTTATCTCCTGTCATGTGATGTGAGCATCCACTGTCTATGATCCACCTGTCATTCTTGTTCATACATGTTACCAATGCTGTGGGCTCTTCTTCATTAGATTGATCCTTCATGGCTACATAAACAACTTCATCATCATTTTCATCAGAATTTTCTTCAACAATATAACACTTCTTACCTTTTTCTTTGTAATCTCTTTTGTCATCATCTCTTCTAAATTTGTTTTTGTTGCCTTCCTTGTAATCCTTTTTCTGTGTACACCTGGCAACAATATGACCTACTTCATTGCAATTGAAACAAATGATAGGCATCTTACCTTTGAATTTTTCTTTACCTCTATGAAATATTCTAGCAAGCATGCTTCCAATTGTTCCACATCTTCCTCATCAGTGCTGCTGTCACTGGATACATACTTCATTTTTCTTCCTTTCTTTGATTTCACCTGTTTAGCATCTTTCAGTGATAACTTGGCCTTAAAGGAAGATTCAACATTCTCTGGTCTATAGTTGTCAAAATTAGATAACTCAAATGTAGTGAGTCTACCTATTATTCCTTCAAAATACCTTTGAATTTTTCTTTACCTCTGTGAAATATTCTAGCAAGCATGCTTCCAATTGTTCCACATCTTCCTCATCAGTGCTGCTGTCACTGGATACATACTTAATTTTTCTTCCTTTCTTTGATTTCACCTGTTTAGCATCTTTCAGTGATAACTTGGCCTTAAAGGCAGATTCAACATTCTCTGGTCTGTAGTTGTCAAAATTAGATAACTCAAATGTAGTGAGTCTACCTATTATTCCTTCAAAACTTAGATTGTTTCCTGGTATACATCTTAGCTCTTGTATTGCTGATACTCTAATAGCATAGATAGGAAGAAAGGTTCTTAAGAACTTACTATTAATATTATCTTCATCCAATTGACCACTTAAGCATCTTATTTCACTTACCACTTCCTTTATTCTTGCACCATACTGAGCTGCATTCTCATTTTCCTCCATTTTCATGTCATCAAACTTTCTTTTGATACATTCTCTTTTTGCTCTTTGTACATTCTGATCTCCTCCATAGATGTCTGATAGGGCTTTCCACATTTTGAATGCAGTATCACATCCTTTGATATCATCAAATTCAGCATAGCTGAGTGCAGAGGCAATTTCCAACATTGTCTGATTGTGTTCTTGCTTGTTTTTCATATCTTCTGCAGTAGGAGGACCTGTTAGATCTACACATTCAGTGACAATTGAATTTTGGGCATAATCTCCTATGGATCCAAGATGTAGCTTCATCAAGCTTTGCCATGCAACAAAGTTGTCTTTATTGAGCTTGGGAACTTCTCTCTTAGGCATTTTGATCTTTTATGCTTATAGTTCCTTTAAAATGAGTCAGCAGTAAGGCTCTGATACCAATTGTTAGAATTCTTTAGAATAACTGGGGGGGGGGGGGGGGTGTGAATAAGTTATCCAAGGTCCAAATGCGTTATTAATACTTTTTCACTACTTTTAATGAATCCATACACTTTTCATCCATCCAAACTTTAAATCAACCATTTTAGCAAGTTACAGTAAATCAACATGCAAAGATAAAACATGCAAGATCAACACATGACACAATGATTTACGTGGAAACCCAATTTGGAAAAAATCACCAGTAACATGCTACTTGATTCTCACTCTTTTGAAATGATGCCCTGTTAAAAGCCTACCCTATTAAAGGCTTACAACACACTATTAAATGTGACCTTGTTAGAGGATTTCACCAAACTATTAGGAATGGGCCTGGTTAAAGGACTTTAGTACATTCACTTGGAATGTCACCCTGTTAAACGATTTATCTCATGGCTATTAAACCAACCTAAGTCCATAGGATTTAAACTTTACTATTACAATTGCTAGAAAGTAACGATAATGGTCTTTTGATATGATATAACTTACAACATACTTTGCAGATTTTAGATCACACTTTCAGTTCAATCCTAATGCTTGGCTTCAATCACTTCAGCTCTGACTGCTTGACTTCTTCTCAAGCTTCATCTCCTTGAGTCTTCTAACTCATTGTACCAATGCATCCATATCAGGGGTCTTCTTACTGAAATAGAGTCACTATGCTCTCTTATCTCCTTAGCACCTCCTTCAGCATTTCATGCTTTCATGCTTGATCGCCTCTCTCTCTTGTTTCATTAACTTATTACTCCTTAAATAGAAATCTAATTTGCCTTTTCCGCTCATTTCTCCCTCTCCAATTTTAGGGTTTTGAATGGATTAGGTAGGATACAATGTATCTACCTCATATCTTGTTCTTATCTTCAAACTTCGTAAGTTGTATTTTTAAAATGTTTTACATGGTGTTTTTTTCCACCAACTCATCATTCTTATCTTCCATTTCAATTCACAAACTTCTAGATAACAACCTTGTCGGCTTAGATTTGGCAAATCTTCGATTTTTAAAATAATGTAGCAACTCGGCATTATTGATTTACTGGTGCTCGACATCTCTGCGTTACTCAGCACTATTGGTTTTACTGGTGCTCGGCATCTCTGTGTTACTTGGCACCTATCTCTGCTCGGCACTCGATATCACTCGGCACTTGAACTTGCTCGGCACTTGAAGTTTACTTGGCACTTACTAAGAATTTGCTCAGCACATACTAGCTTTCTTGGTTCCTTCTCTCTAATGAACTTAGTTGAGCTTTACAAATGTCTTAGCTAAAACCTTACATCTTTGATATGTTTCAGTGTACCCATTCTCTATATCTTATAGTATGTCATCAAATACACTTTTTCATCAATGGCTTAGTTGATCCTTGTTCTTCATTACAACATCATAACTTTGACCTTTCTCTTGGTGTACTAGTTACATCTTATTGATTGCCACCTCCTTGTCAATCAACTAATTGATAGTATTTGGATCACTAAAGCAATTGTCATTCCTGCAAGTAGCAAGTTTGACATCAATGAAAAAACAATGATTGAGAACATTCTTTACCAGTTCCATATATCATTCCAACAACTTTTCTTATGATCATTTCAATCATTTCCAACAGTAATATCTTCCTTCTCTTTCTCTCCTTCTTCCTCTTTTTTAATTTTCCTCTTCCTCTTCATTATTATTTCTTCCATCAAAGGGATCTTCTTGTCCTTCCTTTATTGTAGTCAACCCATAAATCAATTTCCACATTTGTGTGGACTTCTTTACAACATCCTCAATCTTATTCTGTAGAATGTTGAAGGCTCTGTGTTTAGGTGCAAATTTTCTCCCATGTTTCTTTCTAGCCTTGCTTATTTGACCTTTTGTAAGGTCTAGCATTACACGAGCCAATGTTGACTCTCTTATTTCTTTTTCTATGTTTAGGCAATAATGCCATTTATTTTCAATGAACTTAGCTCCTTAGGCATAGAATTATCAAGTTCAAGTGGAGCAGTCTTGAACTTGGCCATCATAGTTTAGATAGATTGTTCCACTATGTTCTGCTCTTCTCTTGTCAACTTATTAAAATCAATGGTATTTAATCCAGTTAAATCTACATTATTCCTAATGTTGTCACAAACATTTTCAAGGTTAGATTCAGTGTTGTGACTTACCACTCTGAACTATAAATTGTCAGATTCTGTCCTCTCTTCATCTGACTCTAGGGGTGCCACATATTTTCTTCTCTTATTTTCTACTAGCCTCCTTATTGTGTAGCTTTCTACTTCTCCTATTCCTTGGCCACTTTTGTTGTTTCCCTTGTGTCTTCCCTTGTGGTAGGCTTGGCTGGGTTGCTTTCTTCTTGCCTTTTGGCTATGCTACAGGCTGTTTCTGTGCTTTCCTTTTCTTGGGTTCTACCTTAGTTGCTTCTTGTTCAACACCTTCTTCTTCCTTAGCATCCTCACCCATGCCTTGGGTCAGTGCTAATGGCTCTTGCCCTTGTTCATCTTCATCATCATCTGCCTCTTCATCATCTTCTTCCTCTACCTCGGCTGTCCCTTCTCCAAACTTGGCCTTTAGCTTTTTCACCAATTTATACTTTTTCTTCAATGTAGAAGCTGTCTTTAACTCCATGTCTACTTTTGATCTTACCACATCATATGTGCCAAAATGTGGTGCACTCTTATCCACTTCTTCTGCTAGCAATGCTGTTGTGGCTATAGATGCCTCATCAATGTTTATTTCATAACCAAGAGGTCTAAGCCATCTAACCCTTGGTATGGCTACTTGAATATAGGTATCATCAATATTCACAAGAAAACATACATCATTTACATGCTGTTCAACTAATGAAATAGGTATCCTTAGTCTTTGTTTCATGGATTTCTTGAAATCCTCAAAATAACTTGTCATGAGTGTCTCAAAATTAGCTCCCATTTGTTGAATTTATTCATTTAATTGAGCTACAATGGGCCTATTTGTTTTCCAGCTAACTTTTCCAAAGGATGGAAATTCATTACGTACATAGAAAAATATACGAATCAAAATTGTACCAAATTTGCATTATGCTCCCTTAGTTCTCCTTATTGCTCCTAAGTCCTCATTAATTTGTTACAATTGTAATTCTACAAGATCACAAGTATGATCCTTCTTAACTTATTTGTATCCAACATCTACTGCAATGCAAGGAACACTGTTTAGTCTGCTAGATTGATAAAATTTGTGTGAAATAACTCTAACAACAAAGTCAACAAGAGGATCTTGAATGATATATATAGCCATTCCTCTCTTATTCCATTTTGCTCATGTATTCTTCTCAATGGCTTCTTTTGAGTCACTATTGAGGGTTTTGGGCCAATTTAGGGTTGGATACCTTGTTACCTTATGAATAATTCTCTTTGATATTTTAATTGGGCCATCTTCTAACCATAAACTTCCATCATGAATCCTTCTCAACATTATTATGATCCATTCAATCTTAAAGATAATAGGGAATTCTAGGGCATGAGTCAAACCCTTTCTCTCAACAATTTGATATTCTTCTTTTAAGATTCCATTTTCAAACAACCTATCATAAGCTTCTCTCATTTCCATGTCTTCAATGGCTCCTATATTACAGTTGTAACATCTCCTAACATCTTGGACCATAACTACCTTAGGAGGAATTACAGATAGGGCTCTAGCTGGGTCATTTTTTATATACAACTTTAGGGATTGGTTGAAAATCAAGTTGTTTAACTTCATTTGACACCAATTAGACCTCAAATGACTCTTTCTCCTAAGGTTTCCTAGAACTGGAAGCCATTTTTTCTATCTAGGGTTTAAACACGAAGAAATTTGAAACTGCATAGCTCAGCACTAGTATAAATACCTTAGAATTGATGGAACTTTGCTAAAACTACATAGAAATATGCTCAAATGCTGGATACTCTGCTTGGAAATCATTCTACACTATTTTTCATCTTTGCTCTTTGTTTGCGATAAAGAAAAATGGTTCAAAATGTGATCATATACCCTTATTTTGTAGCATTTAATGCTTAGTGTGTTTATAGTTGTCCACTCAACTTCTTAAGCATTTTTGCATTACTCGACTTCCATTGTCTTTCAATACTTGGCATCCACTACAGTTTCCCTTGCTCAGCTTCCATTGGAGTTTCTCTTCACTCAACACCCACTACCAACTCAGCTGCAACTAACCATTCAGCTTCTACTGACTTGGCAATCATCTCGGCATGTACTAGGATTTTACTAGGCATCTGAAGGCAACTTGACAACACTTATGAAATCTTGGAATTTTAACTTTGCATCACTATTCATGTTGATCTATTCTTTTTAGTACTTTCTTGTCTTGGAACTGATGTATGATAAAGCTTTGTATATGAGTCCCACATACCTTCTTTTACTTAGTTGGATGAAGTGTGACCACTTGACCTTTTGGGTGAAGTGATCCCTTCATTGGATGTGCTACTTCCATCTTTCTTCTTCCAAGTCTTATTCATTTCTCCTCTAATGTGTTCAACATCTACCTTTCCTTTTCCTTAGTTGAACTCTAAGTTGGGTGCCTTTGACCTTGTTGGACAATTTCTTCTAATATAACCCATCTTCAAACAATTGAAGCATGTGGTTTGGCTGAGCCATTTGTTGTAGTTTCCACTGAAATGTGTTCTTATGCAATTTTCAGGGATGTGTCCATATTCCCGATACTAGTGACAGCTATACCTAGTGTTGTAGTCCCAATTATAGTGATGTCCATGATTATTTCCCCTTGATGGTTGATTAGATGTCCACATAGGCTTTGATCTATACTCAAAAGCTCTATGTCCATACTTCTTGCAATTGTAGCAGTGACTTTCAAATCTTGGTGTTCTGATAGTCCTAGTCCTGTAGTCATGTGCTTAATGTCCTTGCTTGTTGCACTTGTGATAGTGACCCATGTTTTTAGGTTTGTCATGTTGATGGGAATTCTTACTCCTACACACATTAGAGGTATGTCCCTTTTTACCACAAAAATGACAAGTAGGTTTAGTGTTCTTACCTTTGTTACTTCTTTCTTTTGTAGTCTTGGATGACTCTCCTTTCTTAGTGTTGGTGTATCTTAGTCCTGAAGTATCATTGCTAGCTCTTGGTGATTTTAGTAACTATTCAAAGAACTTGATGGCCTCATTAGGTTTGTTGAAGCTCTCTATAATTTCCTTCTCTCTTTTCAGGTCATTTTGTAGTTTCTCATTTTGCATCTTCAATGTGGAGATCTCAATGTCCTTGACATTTAGTTCATGATGTGCATTCATCACCTGACTTAGGGTATCTAGCTGCATGTTGAAAATTCTTGCAAGCTCAATTGACTTTTTTTCCAATCTTTTAGCAAGATTTCTCTTGTCTTCTTCTAGCATAGCCTTATCTTCAATGGCTCTTTTCTTCTATTCAGTCACTTCACAAAGCATCATGGCTTGAGATTCTTGTTCAATCTTGAGAGTTCTAATCTCTTATGCTTGGGCTCTGTTCTTCTCCGTCAGATCTGCTATTGCTACATCAAACTCTTTGGAATCTCCATTTGCAAACACTTTTGAGATATCAATCTCCTTGTATTGTGTATCATTCTCAGCTATGGTAATTTCTCTTCTTCTCTTTAAGGATTTTCTCAATTCTTCCCTGGCTTCTTCCAGAGTATGTAGAGCAAGTTGTATATCAATCACCTAGTTTTCTATGACCTTCCCAAGTTTGTAGACTTTCATTTCCGGATCTTTTCTCCAAGTTGTAAGGCTTCTCCTTGTGAGAACTTGTCTTTGATACCAATTGTTGAAATTATAGGTGGGAAGATTTACTTATGAGGGGGGGGGGGGGGGGGGGGGGTGGGGTGGGGTGAATTAGAGGTAATTAACTTTAACCTTTCAAAAAAATTTAGCTGAGATTATTCACATGCATCTAACATATCTACTTAACATGATAAATAAAGACATACATGAAAATATATAACACAAGATTTTGGTCACCCAAAAACCCTCCAAAATGAGAAGGTAAAATTGGGGTGGGGATGACACCCACAAATTATCACTGTAGTAATATGTCACTGTTTAAGGTTACAAAGTTTGACCACTTCCAATGGTCTACCCTGTGAAAGGTCTGCCCTATTAAAGGCTTTACATTCTATTAAAAGCAACACGGTTAAAGGATTTATAAACACTCACTAGGAATGTTACCTTGTTCAAGGATTTAGCACCTTGTTGAAAGGCTTACAACATGGCTGTTAAACCAACCTATCTCCATAGGATTTTCATTCCTAATACAATGGCTAGAAAGTATTAAAATGTGTTGACCTGATGACTTCCAATCTTCAATTGTTGATTCCAGATCATTTTTCTGCCTAGTTTGTTCTGATCCTTCTTGATTTGATATGTCTCTGCTCAAAGTGCTGATATTCTGTTCTAACCAATTGAATTCTGCAATGCTGCACTTCCTCTAAATCCTTATACCCCTCTAAACTTCACTAGCATTCTCCCATATATCTCACTCATGCATTGCATATACCTCTCTTACACTTTCATGAATTATGGGGTATCATGCTCCTTTTAAAGGCTTCAAAGTCTTAGGGTTAGGTATGAATCTACGATCAATATTCATCCATCTTTTTCTGCTCAAATCTTTACACTTTTCCTACTTGTTGCATGCTTTCTCCATTTTTCTTATTGGTTGCATGCTGATTACATAGGGAATGTAAAATATTCGATCTTATCTTTTAGATCCTTCGAGATTCATCTTGAGTCAGCTCAAAAATAGTTTAGATCTAAGTTTGTGAAGGAACAAACTCATATGTTGATTTTGTGTTACTCGACAGTTACTAATTGCTGATGCTTGACAAATATACGAATTCTATCTTACTTTGTATCTATACTTTGCTTGACACCTATATTGACTCGGCATCACTTGTCACTCAACACTTGAATCTTGCTCGGCACCTGAAGTTCACTCAGCACTAGTTAAATTTTTGACTTAGCACATACTGTAGTTCAACATCATCTTGGATATTGGTTAAGTGTGTTGACACTCAATTGTCAAAACTAATCTGAGACCAACAATTTGTACATTAGCTCATTGAAAGAATGAACTATTCAAGCTATTAATGTCAAAACACAATTTCTTACATCATTCATCATCATCAACAAATAGTTCTTATTCAATTTCAAATAATTACACATTTACCCATTAGAAGAATGAACTATTAAAGTTATCTATCTTGTAGATATAGACAAGGAGAGAGAAAAAATATGACAAATAAGTTAGAATACTCCTACCAAGAGATTATTTAAATTTCCAAGATTTTTAGAGATGCATATATGATAAATTATTGTGGATAGAATCTGTGTAGAATGTTGGTGTATGAAACATCCAAAATAAGTAATATTCAAAACAAATAAAGAAAATGAAGCTCAAATTTGAATACTTAAGCTCATGCCTAAGAAAATTTAGTACTGAAAACAACATAAATGAAAGGGGATTCCTTGAATATAACTAATGCAATCAAGAACAGGCTCATGCTTAGGAAAAAATGGATTAAAAGCAATTGAAATTAAAGGGGATTTTTTAAAATATAATTAATGCAGTCAAGAATAGAGTCTTTACAAACTTGAATATTCAAGAGATCAGGAAAGTAGTAGGGTAGAAACTTGTAACAGTAGACATATTCCATCAGTCATTGTTAGATGTGTAGAAGATAGAAACTACCCCATAGTCTTCCATGATTCATGCCAATTGTTATAACCAATAATTAATAATAAACATTTACAAAGTGAATTTAAAGAACATTACTATCTTTTGCATCTATATTAGATATGTTTCATGTGCTATATGTTATAATCTAGTTCCAAACACATTGGATAAAGGAAATAAAAATTACATATTGACATCATCCTACCCTCAACATGTAACTTTTAAGAATAAAGATGATTATATTGAGTTTAAATACCTTTTGATTAATCAATAAACTTTCCCAAAATATGGGACTGCTCACATCCTTTAAAGGTGAATGCAAGAAACAATATAAGAAGAACATTCAACACGATAGGTCACATGGTACCCGCATAAAATGTTATAGAAGATGTTGCCACACAAGATCTAGTGTCCTACCCTATACAAAAATCTATACAATATTTAGAGTAATGTTATGACTATTTGAGAATAAGGATAGTGTTGAACACATGGAGACTAAACTGTATTGGTCTTTTAACAATTAGAGTCAATTTATATTGCAAGGTGATGGAATACTTCATCAATTGGACAAACAAAAGAGCTTTTCAAGAAATGATCTAAATGCATTCAAATCATTTGATTCCATATTTTGTTTACACAGGTTTTATCCTAATCTCACATAAATCTTTCATAGGTTTCAAATAAAAAATGATCAGGCATGATAAGAGAGATAATGTTCTTTTCCAATTGAATTTTTGTATTCATAACTCTTTATTCTATATCAAAACTTCTATAATTCTCCCATTAAACAATGTGGAAAGTATAATCTTATTTATTTGCTAACTTTTATGCTTTCCATTTACAATGCCAAAATTACGGACATAATGGTAAAATTATAATACATTCTACAAAAGATTTTTTAAGTTTTCCAAACATATTTAAAGACATACCACATACCATTTTTACACACAATTTTGTCAATGCCCCACCAACAATCTGAAGTATTTATGTATCTTTTATCTTATTGGTCATCTTTGCAATCAAATTTAACTAATCCCTACATCATAATAAACTCCAAATATTTTTTTGCAACAATGATGGGACTATCAATTTAGATGTAAACACACTACAAACATTTTTTATAGTTAGGGGCATATAGCATAATAGAAATAACAAACTAAAGGGAAGAAATAAAATTAAAGATTGGAACACAATAACCCACACTATAAACAAAGAATAAGAACATATTCATTTCACGAATGCTACTAATCATTTGAAAGTGCCAGTAGCTTCACTTATAAAGTTAATTTTTTAAAAATAAGATGTGCCCGCTTCATCTTAAAGAGTAGAAACTTAAAAGTCCATCTTGTCAAACTCTATTTATAATGTAGTTAGATTCATATAAATCCATATGTCACAACAAGAAATGGAAAATTGTGCATAGCTAGTTCAAAACTTAAAATGTCAAACAAAACTAAAGGAATCTAGTAATTTTCTATTAATGTACTCAACACGATTGTACACTAAAATGAAGAAATTATTAGACAATCTTGGGTAAGGAGAAGAAATAGATTTGTAGGATTTAAATATAAGGATATTGCCATGGTTAAGTATAAATTGGATTTATAGATGGAGAGAACCACTACTTAGAGTGGTTGTAATTGATTGTAAAATCTTATTGAAACCAACAAAATGTGACCACAGGTTATGATTTACTGGTATATCTATGCATAACGTTAAAATTTGATATTTTTCTATAAAAACTTCCTCAAGCACAAACATCATGACATAAGACCCCATAGTTTTTCACCTACATCTAAAGATGGTTTTAAAGGCAACCTCTATACCAAATAATTTGGGGGCTAACATAGTTGTATTAACCACAACTAAATCACCCTATTAATTATTTTCCAAGAATATTAAAATACAGGGCGAGACAAATTGATTTTGACTTTCTAAATAAACATTTGATGTCCAAGAATAAAAAAAATTCCTTTCTTCCAACTCATATATTTTGATAATATGGCCCTACAAATCTCTTTTAGAGAAAGAAGATTGAAACCCTTATGTTAGCAAAGCCACATAAGAATCCTCCATTTACTATTAGACTTTTTTTTTTCTTCTTTTTTAAACTCAAAAATAAAATAAAAACTCCCACATAAAAAGGCATAGACCAAATAAAAATAGAAAATAAGTTCAAAAATTTGAAACATTAGGAGCATGGAGAATTACTTTTCTAAGCAAGAACAATAAGAAAAAGTTGAGTGATATCATCAGTATCTTGTACAAGCAGTGACTAATAGGCAAACAAATCAAGCCAATATTTGCTAGACCTTCATGATACTGAAAATAAAAACAAAGGAATAAAAACATTAATACATAGAAAAATCATAAATGAATGCAAGAAAATCTAAACCCAAATCACAAATATGTCCTTATAAAAAGTCAAAGAAGGGGCCATGAAGGCCAAAGCTACTGCATGTTGACTTTTGAAATAGGACATGGGGTTACAAAAAAAAAGAGAGTCTAGAAATATACCAAAAATTATGTTATTGCAAAAGAAAGTCTAGAAATATACCCAAAATCATGTTAGGGCAAAAGAAAGTTTGAAAATATGTCTGTAAATATGTTAGGGCAAAAGAATGTTAGGAAATATGCTAGTAAACACAACTAACATATGAAGAGGAGGGCTAAATTTTGTGATGGGCATCCTATCAAAGTACTTGGTGGCATGGAAAACACATTCTAAAGAACCACTAGAAATTTAATGATATCCAAGGAAATCTCTCATATCTTGGTGGTTGTCATCATCTTCTGAGGACAACTCTAGTGCAAGTGGCACATTTGACCTGCAATGTCCAAAACATAGATAGGGTTAGGTAAAATTTTTGGGCATTTGACCTGTAATGTACGAAACACAAAACTCACAATGCATATAGATACATAAAAAACACAATGAATACAAATACTTGCAAAACTTTTTCTACTAGAAAAATTCTTCAAGCTCGTAAGAAGTTGAGAATAGGGAAAACAAACTCAAAACCTCAACAATTACAACATTTTCTGAAGATGCATAATGTAGGAAGAGAAAAAAAATGGAATCTTTAAATCCCAAATTACCAAATCGCTAATTTTGAAGACATGTGAGCTCATTTGATCGATACAACTCAAATTTTAAGATTTGAGGATGAAACAAAACAATGTGGGCCCTTTGTAAACCTAAAAATAATTAAGATACAAACTCAACTCAAACACAGTGAATATTTTATTCTTGCACCTTAGAAGTAAATTTAGATCATTATTAATTGTAGAAAGAGAATATATAGTCCCTGCAAAATCATTTCAAGCAACTATATAAGTCTAATGCATGTCGAAAAATGCATTTAATTCAACTCATGTTTGCATAGAGATGTACTATATGTTAGTAAAACCATTATCTAAAAACTATGAACCATTTTCAATGCCAATTTCATGTTGTGAGTCAAAATCTGGTTACAAGCAACCTCAAAAGGAAAGTCTATCAGGTATTACAAATATAAATTAGTTGTTATGTGTTTTTTTAACTTAATTACATTTATATAATGGTTCTAAAGAAATGAATATTATCATTATTACAAATAATCATTTTTGAAGTAGTTGAGCTAGTTAGTCCCTCACCCTTCTCTCTTTCTTCCTTTTATTATTCATAATTTAGCAAGTTGACTATGTTAATCTTGTAAGGAAACTTTCAATAAAAAATATCATTGTCTCCACATAAACCATAATAGATTTGAAACACATAAGCACTTAGAATCCACATGTAAGAGAATAAACAACATACCCACAAAAATGTGACACAAGATATACCTTGGGAAACCCTCATTAAGGAAAAAACCTAGCCTCCAAAAGCATCCATCACCATGTATTATTCAACAATACACTATTTCAATACAACCATGGAAGCCTTTAAATCCATAGCCATAACCAAGCAATCCATGTGAAAAAGAATGAAACCACACATCCCATGTCATGCTTCCAACCTCCACAAATGCTCCCTTGGATAACTTGTCTTGCCTTGTCTTTCTCATCAATAACTACACTTGTGGTTACTTTTATAGTAGCAGGTTCCCACAAAACTGCCAAGTGGTATTACATAAACCATGTGCTACCTAACCCCCACTGGCCCACATTTAATATTGGGAGTTTAATTATTTTTTCTCAATATTATAATATTACATCAAATATTATCATAATGTTACAACACACCTCATCAATGATATTCCATGGGAATCTCTACATGTTGCACATCCATCTAGGTGCTCCTAGGTTCAACATTACATACTAAAATAATAATAATATAATATAAACAATATTGTGCAATGTATACAACACATATAATCTCAACAATCTCCCACTTGTTGTATACATTGCATAGGTCAATTCATAGCCACATAAATGGACAAAGAAAAAAACTCTCCTAGCACATATATCATCATGGATCAAAGTACACCATGTGCTCCACTTAGGTACCTATAACAAAATCAAAGTATCCAGGATCTCAAACATGAATGATTGCACCTCATTTTATGCCACTGTCATCAGACATACATAGTAGCCATCCAAAGAGAAAACCACCCAATTTGTCACATAAGAATCATAAAATCTTGTACCAAATAAAATGTGAAGCATAGACACCTAATCCATAAATAATCACATGTATCTATAGCTATCAAAATCCATAGCTGAAATAACACCAACACCAATTGCTAACCCATCCAACTATCCATACCTCCAAAGGTATACCAAGTGTATCTCACAACATCGTCAACATATCCAATTTGTAACCTGCAATCACAAGCCTCAAGAGAAATACCTACCACATATACACCCAAATGCTCCCACTATAAAGGTAATGTAAAATCCATAACCAATCAACTCATAATATCTCATAGAAGTGAATCCATGTAATATAAAGGACATCCATAACACATAAACTAGCCTATAATTACAACTCTCATAACAAGTCTCCAAAACTCTCCCAAGTTCTCCACAACCAACAAAGGAAAGAGATAAGGAATGACCATTTCATCTCTCATATGACATACATGAACACAAACCAGTGATCAAAATCTCCAACTAATCTCAAATTTAATGTAAGTGAAACCAAACATCCAGGAAGATAACCAAGACCAAAGATAACCCATGCAAATCATAACATGTATCTTGCCCTTCCACACACACCTTTAGATGTAAATTGTGCCAAGTAAGATCTCCTCCATAAAACCCCAACTAAAAATCCACAACTACACCTATACCATATCATATAACTAATCATGGATATAAGTATCTCACAAGAAGATTAAAATCATAAAACATTCCTAACCCAAAGAATATTCCTAGTAAAACTTTCTCCCAAACTCATCCAACATAACAAAAATATATGCACAATGAGATAACTAATGCTAAACCATCTCTCAAATGAACCCTTCAAAACTAAATCATGTACTATATCTCAAGGCCCATATCAATGAAAGTTAAGCATAAACATAATCTACCTAAGAGAAATAATGGGCTATACTTCTCAAGTAGTAAACCATCGAGTAGACCAAGATTGGAGAATGAGAATGCTAATTAAGATATCCAACTCAGAACACCATCTCAACACACCATATGAAATCTCTAACCCTAAGCCATTTTAGACAAGATTTTTGTCACTTACAAAATTAGGGCTAAATTAATTACAATGTGTCAACCCACAAAAAGTAGTTGATAAAATAGCAAGGAATTATGGCATATAATACTTGCCTGATCAATCACCACAAACTAACAATCTCCCACTTGGGGACTATTCAGGCTCTATACTAGATAATAATCTTGAAATGTCCCCTTTGTGATTTTATATGATATTTAAAGTCTCTAATCATATTTTTAAAATCAAACAACCAATATTTCAAAGATCTGCCAATTTCTCAAATAAACCCAAATCGGGTATGCCCGAAATAGAGCCATAAACTTCACAGCTTCACATATTATTAATAAATCTGAAAGTGGGATTTTTATAGAAATTTCACCAGAATAAAAGCCTATAAAATGACATTTTCATATCTGTATAGATTTTACAAAATAGCTCCCCAAATGGAGGACAAAAACAATGCTCATCGGGCTCCCGAAAATAACACCAAATAGCCCGAAAACACCACAAAAACACTAATAATCTATCATAGAAGTAAAATCATGACCCAATACATATATTAAGCTCTATTTTAACATCTAAATATCTAAAATACAGCAGCAAAACAAACTGATATGAAATACTCAACCAGAAACACCAAACTCTTACAAAAAAACACACCCGAAAACTCACAAATCTGCACTGTTCAGCACAAGGGAAAACTCTGCATGAGCTTGCACATGGAATGGATTTAAACTCCCATCCTTAGCCTTCTTGGAAACCTGCAAACTCCCATCCTTGGATCTCCTTCTCCACAGGTTTGGCAGCCTCTGAAGAACAACAAAGCAATGAGCAAAATCAAGTTCTAAAATGAGCCCAAAATGCCTCCAAATCCCTTAAAAGAGGGCATAACCCTACCCTAACTCACATCCAAGAGGGGTTAATAAAACATATTTTAATAATAATTTTCATTTATTAGTCCATTGGTTTCCAAATATTAGCCCCTTTTTCTGAAACTTCACCTTTTGAGCCTGCCTGCCTTAGCAAAGATTATTATTTTTTAATTATTTAAAAAGGGGACATGAAAAATCTTGAACTTGGATATTGATCTTGTAGCAAGATTGCTACTCCATGAGGCTCCCACTAGATCAAACCACCCCCAAACTCATTGTTCCTTTATTCTATTTAGTCTAGAAAACCAACAGAAGCTGAAGAGGAGTTTAGTTTCTCCCTTGTCACTACCTTTGTAAACATATATGTTGGATTATCATTTGCATGTATCTTGTCTATCTTTAACTATCCATCATCCAAAACTGACCGAATGAAATGGTATCACAACTGCATGTGTTTTTTCTTTGAATATAAAGAAAAATTCTTGGCAAGATGAATGACACTCTAACTATCCATATACATATAATTATCCCTCTATGAATGTCCCAATTCTTTCATGAAGAATTAAAGCAATATCATCTCCTTGGCTGCCTTTGTAGTAGCAACATACTTTGCCTCTGCAGTGGATAAAACATTCACCTTCTGTAATTGAGAAATCCAACTCATTATTGTCCCATGAATAGTAAATTTATTACCTATAGTGCTCTACCTAGTATCAAGAACCCCTGCCAAATTTGAGTCAACATAGCCTTGTAAATCAGTAGTAGAGCCCCCAAAATGTAAACATTTACTAGATGTTCCTCTCAAATATTTGAAAATCCATTTGACTTCATTCCAATGTTCAATTCCAAGATGATTCATATACATACTAACAACTCCCACTACATGTGGAATATCTAGCACAATGCATACCAAAACATACATTAAGATCCATCTTGTTGGCATAAAGTTATTTTCCATTAGTGACAACACTCAGACACAGTTCAAACCGAGCACTGAAGACACAGTTCAAACCGAGCACTGAAGACACAGTTCAAACCGAGCATCGAAGACACAATTCTAACCGAGTGAAGAAGCACTTAGTGTTAACCGAGTGAAGTTGCATTTAGTGTTAATTGAGTAAAGATGCACTTAGTAATAACCGAGTGAGGAAGCACTCAGTGATGACCAAGTGAAGAAGGACTCAATGATAACCGAGCTCAGGAGGTTAACGAAGAAGTTAGTTTCTACCGAGTGACATTATATCTACCGAGTCACCAATGGTTACCGAGTTCTAGGCAACGTTGTATGACTAGTATGAATCAAGCCCCTACCTCTACCGAGTGTATGACGATGCCGAGTAACGTAGTGGATGCCGCGTATCAAAAGGTCATCAAGTCTATCTGAAGAACCTGAGTTTATTTTACTATTTGGTCAACTCAGTTATATTTTGTTTACTTGTGTTTGGCCGACCTTGCATGAATAATTATTGGAATGGTCTATATACGTAATGTATTATATCATTCAATATATAGATACAAGGAAGATATACAAGATATAGAATATTGTACAAAAGAGGGACATAAGATATGATATGTGAATTCATCAGCATTAAAGAATACTCAGCAAGGTCTACAAGGAGCAGAAATGATTTCATCAATCACAGAAGGTGATCTACAATAAAGAATCCAGTAAAGTTGTAAGTTGATCTGTTGGTTCATCCTAACAGGTGAATCATTCTTGTAAATCCTTTAACAAAGTAGACTTAACCGTCTTTATTCAAATCTCCTAACAGAGTGCATACTTGTAAAGTATGTTTGTAAATCCTCTAACAAGGTGGATCTAGCAATCCTCTATGCTCCTAACAAGGCAGATCACTAGAAGTGATCATTGTAAGTCTTAACTGGCCAACTTCATACTGCAGTAACGAAGCTTTGTGGGTATCATCCCCACCCTAGTTTTACTTTCTATTTTGGAAGGTTTCTGGGTCACCAAATCTTTGTGCATATATGGTTTAAATGTTTAATAGTTCTTTTATGCAACAAGCTAGATGAGTAAATGTTGTATATGGTTATTCTGAATTGACTTAAAATTTTTTTTGTTACTGATTCACCCCTCCCCTCTCAGTAACCTATTATATCTTGAATATTTCCAACACCTCTAGCTGAAACATAAGGTACCTTGGACATCTTATCCTCCTCTTCTTATGTCCTTGGACACATCTCCTTAGTTAATTTTAAATGACCAAACAAAGGTGTGCTAAAACTTTGGCATTCTCCATAAAGTAACATTGCAATACCTTCTTAATATAATAAACCTAAGATAATGCCAATTTTGTATTCTTCTTATCTCTTCAAATTTTCATACCAAGGATTTTTTTTTCTACCCCCAAATCCTTCATAATAAATGAATGTCCTAACTGTTGTTTTGACCCCTTAACGAGATCCATGTTAGACCCAACTACAAGCATATCATCAATATATAAACTTAAAATTATGTAGTTGTCATCATCCAACTTATTAAAATAAACAAAATGGTATAAATGACACTAAGTATAAGCATGCTCATTCATAAAATTGTCAAATTTAAGATACCATTATCGAAGTGCTTGCTTCAAGCCATATAAACTTATCTTTAATCTACATAATAAATTATCCTTACCTTTGACCTCAAATCTCTGTGTCTATTCCATATATATTTATTTATCCAAATCACCATAAAGAAAAGTTGTTTTAACATGAAGATTCTCCAAATGAAAATTTTCAGTAGCCACAATACTTAAAACAATGTGAATAGAAGTCATTTTAACAACAAGAGAAAACATATCATCAAAATCAATGCTCTTATTTTGTGCGAATCCTTTTACAACTAACTTGGCTTTAAATATTTGATTACTTCCATCCTCTTCTTTCAACCTATAAACCCATTTATTATGTAAAGCCATTTTATTTGTAGGAAACTTACATAAATTCCAAGTTTGATTTATCAGCAAGAAGTCCATTTCTTCTATCATTGTAGACTCCCACTAAAGCTTTGTATCCACTCGCATAACTTTTATTGACTAATGGAGGTATAAACATGATAAGCTAGATACTGGGGGGGGGGGGGGGGGGGGCGGTGGTGAATCAAAATCTTAAACACTTAAAAGTTTTCATCAATTCATTTACATCTATCAATAATCTTGTGCATGTAAAACTTGTAATGTAAATTTGGTGTAACATATAAATATAATCAATCACATGCATGAAAATAAAACACATAACACAATATTTGTTACCCAGAATCCCTCAAGGTGAAGGTAAAACTGGGGTTGGGATGACACCCACAAATCTTCACTACTGCAGTGATAAAGTTAACTAGTTAAGGTTACAATATCTGATCATAAGATATGATCTACCCTGTGAGGAGTTTGCCCTGTTAAAGGCTTAAGAGACCACTAGGTCTCACCTTTTTAGAGGATTTAACACTTACAACAAAGTAAGGACTCTATTAGGAGATTTACAAAGATATGCTAAGACCACTTTGTTAAGAGATTTGCCTTGATTCAAGTTGATTAAAATTGATTCAGTATCTAACTCTCAATTTGCTTTGTAAGCTGATTTCAAGTCTTCTCCTTGTTAACTAATCCTCTCCTCTAATATGATATTACTTGTCTTTCCCTTTCATTTCACTGCTATGACTAGGTCACTTGCTATGTTAGATGAAAATATAACCCTTCATTGACTTCTAATCTCAATCTTTCACTTTACTCCTTGTTTGTATGTATACACTTCTCTATTATTTCTCTCACTCTTTCTCACACATGCATACATATCTCTACTCTTTGTCTTACTCTAAATACCCTCGATCTAGGTTAAGATCATCACTTTTTAAAGAGTTTTGTAAAGATTTTTCTACACGATTCCATGTTTTGCCTCTTCCTCTTGATTGCTGAACACACAACATAGGGATCTGTGATCCACATCGTGTAAATGTTTTGTAACAACCTCTACAAAATTGAAATGTTCCTTCCAAGTCGGCTTGATAATCATTTTACCTCAAACTCTATTCCATTCCTGACTTTTATGTAAACTCTGCATTGTTCAGTCTTTACTATTTCTTGATGCTCAACATTACTATTGCTCAGTATGTACTCTCTTTTGATGCTCGACATGTGTTGTGTTTAGTACATGTATTCTTGGTACTTGATCGGTCTCCAATGAGCTCGGTTCGTATAGAAAATGCTCTGTGACCATAAACTTACTCAACTCCTATAGAGCTGGGTACATACTTGCTTATATACGTGACTCAACCTATATACAGTAGTTTGGTCCTAGTGATGACCATTTGACTCTGCCTTGTAAATGACTAAGTGGTTGACACTAATAGACAACAATGGTTAAAGATACCAACAATCTCCCCCTTTGACATTAGTGGAAAAAATACTGTCATATTCAAATCGTTACAATACAATCTGATAAATGAGCTCTCCCCTAAGTCTTATGCCAATGAATAATAAATGCAAAAATGAATAACAAATCCACGTTTATTCAAATTTGTATTTCTCCCTTTGACATCTCATTCTCCCTTGTATTTCTCATTCTCTTTGTTTTTAAACACTGATGTCACTATTTTTGGGGTGGAATGGGTAGAAGTAATCCATATTTTATAATG
Source organism: Cupressus sempervirens (assembly GCA_028749045.1). Taxonomy (NCBI): domain Eukaryota; kingdom Viridiplantae; phylum Streptophyta; class Pinopsida; order Cupressales; family Cupressaceae; genus Cupressus; species Cupressus sempervirens. The sequence continues at coordinate 220,085,865 of CM053789.1, read as the reverse complement.
AATTCCTTATGAACTCTAGTAATCATAGAAAATGTATGATCCCATGTGGTTCTTATTGTCTCCAAAATAGTAATCTACAATTATAATCTTGTAGCCAAATCAATTAAACTATCAACCATAGAAAGATTATGATCTTCTATGATAAGATCCTGGGTTGTTTTCAGTTCTCTCTACATGAACTCCAAATGAGGTATCATCATTTCCTAAATAGAGATCAATTTGGATCTCATATTGCTATCATCTACCTAAAGCTTGGCCAACATGCCTTGAGAATACATTAGATTACTATAATGATCAATACTTGATCCTATTGATTAAAAAATAATGTCGTTGGATCTCTTCATCTTAGCCTAAATTTTATTTATTCATGCATGTATATTGTTAGTGAATCTTGGCACATCTAACAAAATTGTGTACAAATGTTTTACCTTTTTAATTAGTTCAATCATAACTTGTACCTTCTCTTGTAGTTGTACTTTCTACTTGATAATGGTTATGGAGACTTTATCCACAACCTTAGTTTCAAATCTTCTAGCAGACCAATCCATTAGCTTCTCATTTGATTTCATACTTCTAGTATTCACTTGATCAACTATATTTATAAGCTAGTTAACGATTGGTGCATCTTCTTCATAATTCTAAATGTCAAAAGCATCAATACAAATATGCTTTACATCATGTAATACCTACTTTTTCTTGTGCTCTCTTCTTATCTCTTCTTCTTCACCAAAACTTCTTGTAGCAAGATTGTTTGCTCCAAGGTGAGATTTTCCAAGTCCAACTGTGGCATCTCAATTATTTCATCCAGATTAACCTCAATATTTGGCTCTTTTTGCTAGGTGAAGGAGTGTTACTACTTGACACTGCCTTGAGAGTTAGTGATGGGGTGTCAGCACTTGGTCTTGCTTGTGCATCTATGCTCTGGATAATAATAGTTGCACTCAATTCAGCTATTCTTTTACTTCCTCAATATGAGGTACTTAAACAATCTTATTATTCATGCTTGTTTCTTTCTCTTCACCATCTACCTCTGAACTTGTGAGCTTTGACTGCTCAACCTCTGGAGTGTCAGGGGTGTTGGAATGTATAGGGTACATGCTTCCTTGTGGACTTGGCACACCTAAAATTTCTCTATTGTTGTAATCATCTTTGATATTAATAGTGTTTGTCTCTCATCTCTTTGTTGATAATCGAAAAGTACTCTTCCACAACAACTCACTTTTCTGTTGCACAACTTCCTCTTTATTTAGTAAGATAAAAATGATCTATATTTTGGAACAAATCTACTCCTAGAATACTCCAAAAATGTTGAAGGATTTGAGAAATACAAATCCACAAAATTTGAAGAACACTTGCATGCAAGAACTTGCCATAGAGAAGAAAAGTAAAGAAGAGGCAAGGGTTTGGCTTTGAAAATATGAGAACTATATTACCAAACTGAAAATATGAGAGATAATTACAAAAGATCAATCCTTATAGAAGGAGATTGAAAAACCTAAAAGGGAAACCCTAAGAAGTAAAAGCTATTTAATAATTACTAATTAATTATTAAATGGAAATGCAAGGTGCATAAAGTGAAATCTTAAGAAGGGAGTAAAGGTAATTTAATAAATGAAATTAAATTAACCTTTTACTTTAACACCCCCCTTAAGATGAAAAACAATTCAGAAAAAAAGCAAGGAAACTTTAATGTAATGCTGAAAACAAACTTGGGTCCTGACAAAAAGGCTTGATGAGGTACCAATGACAACCAAATCTCTATGAAATGGAGAAATAGAGAAAAATTAGTGGGAAAAACCCTACTCCAAAAAGAGATAGAAAAGGATGCACAAATGAAATATCTCAAGAGACTCTCCCAAGACCATAAGTACAATAAAACCCCCTATGATAGAAGCTTGAGACTCCATAGTCCCCTAGAATGGCAGAACTCCTATGTCGATGAACATACCGATGTGGCTTCAATCTAAAAAAACAAAGGAAATGGACAAGGAGGGTAAAACCCCTAAATTTAAGGTGAAGCTAGAAGTCCTAGCTAATGCTCAAAGGAGAATGCATGATAATCCTGAAATGGAATCTCCAATGGAGGTGGCATAATAGGTGTGTTGTCATCTGAGAGGAGATGCGTGTCCTCTGATATATCCTCAATAACTATAGTAGGTGGCTCAATGAATAGAGCTACAATGGTAGCAAATGTTGAAGAGTAATCATGTGTGATAGATGGACTCTAAATAGGAGGTGGAGGTGTACAACTCACAACACTAGTCTTAGGAACAACACAAAAGTTTAAGTGACATGACTTCACCTCAATAGTCTCTCATGAAGAAGGATAGCGAGTCTCTGATAGTGGAGATGGTGGACCAAAATGAGAGAAAGAGTATAGGTAGGAAGAGCTATCAACAATCCCTATAGCAACAATATTTCCTGTCTCACTATCTCTAATGTGCACCTAATCCTGTGCAAAGTCAACTGTCTTCCCTGACCCACTATGTATAATCCAATAAATAGAGAGAAGGTTAGAGGACAAAGATGGAACACAAAGTACAACATGAAATATACCATCATCAATGCCAATAGAACCTTTCCCAAATCTAGTCATAACAATGTTGTTCCCCATCAAAATGTGTGGAGTAGGAGAAGCCTCAAAAGAAGAGAACAAATCCTAAGAAGATGCCATATGGTGTGAAGCACTTGAATACAGTAACCATCTAGAAGAATGTGGAGTAGTAGTTGTACATGGTGCATGACCCTTTCCTATATCTTTACCATTTGACTGAAATGATGATGATGAAGATGATCTATGAGAAGTAGAAGGAATATCAGTGTTGCTCTTTTGAAGGAGAGCAAACAAATCTGAAACCTGTTTGGCATAGCCATCTGACTTCTTCTCATAGCAATGTGACTCATCATGATTGGGCTTATTACAATAAGCACACTTCGGTCTTTTTAGTTTTGGTTTACCCCCTTTAGGAGGAGGTGGCCCTGATGAACTATGAGGGCTAGAATCAATCATAGACTCTATAGATTTTTCTTTTTGTGTCTTCTCCTTCATCCTAGAAGATGACCAAGCTACCAATGCATGAGTCTATGAGCTTGTGAGAGAATCCAACTTAGATAGCTTAGTTTTCTCTTAAGTTAAATGATTACAAAAAATCTCAAAGGATGGCATGGTAAATCTATTACCCGAAGCATCTTTGGTGGAATAGAAGGTAGAAGCAAAAATATGAAAGTTTCCACGAAGCTTAGAAAGAATCAAGTATATACACTGAGTGTTAGTCTTGGTTTTCCCACAATCCTATAATAAAGTTCTCTATTATTTGAACTTCATCAAGAAGTCCTCAATGGAAGGAAAAGAATATGGTACAAGAGAGGTAAGCTTTGCCTTGATCTGAAGTGCCTTGAGCTCATTCACCATACCAAACAAGCCATCAAGCTTGGTCCACATATCTAGAGGGGTATTGCATCCATCAAGATGAAACTGTAGACTAGCTGATACCTATAAAGCAATCAACCCCATTGCCTCATCCATCTTGTTCCTGTATTGCATGGCCTCAAAAAGCCTCTGTAAAACTAGCTGCACTACATCTAAACAAGACCACAACCCTTTTGACTGGAGAAGTCATGTCATCAAGTTCTTCCATGTGTGATAGTTATGAGGGGTCAGAAGTTCTAGACAAGAAGAGGTCTCAGCCATTATTTCAAAAGGTGTTGAATTGTGTTTTGAAAAAGTTCTCATTAACTAATATAAATGAGAAAAACAATAATACAAAACTCCCTCCATAATGCCAAAAACCAAACCCCACTTGCTAGTAGGAATGCATAAACAAGAAGAGAGAAAAAAGGCTTTAATTTGAGAAATGCATGTACCTTTGAGAAATACTAATGAAAATAATAGAGAATTTGGATAGGGCTCAAGAAGAGCTTTTTGGCACTTCTTTTGGATGGAAAAATGGAGCTAGAATGAGCAAGTTATAGCCCCAAAAAGATAAAAATGATCATCTGACTTCGAGCGAAAAATTGGTACCAAACACCTTGGGATCCAAGCCAAAATTCAATAATTTTTGTGCAAAAGTACCTCAATTTGTAAGCCAAAAATCTTGTTTTTTAATGCCAAAAAATCTTGATTTGTGTACAAAAATATCAATTTGCATGCAAAAAATCTCAATTTGTGTGTCGAAAAAATCTCAATTTGCATGCCAAAAAATCTCGATTTGTGAGACGAAAAAACTCAATATGCATGCCAAAAATCTCAATTTACGTACAAAAAATCTCAATTTTGGAGCTGAAAAAACTTGACTTACGTGCTAAAAATCATGATTTTTGAGCCAAAAATTTCTAATTTGCATGCTGAAATTTAGAAAAACAACACATTAGGAAGCATGCCAAATTTGGAAGCAATATTATTTTGCCTTATATTCCAATTGTGTCCAAATTTGACAAATTTTATATGAAAATGGGGCTTTTGATGCCTTTTGAATCCAATCATGAGGTCTATTTGGCCTCAAAGTGCTCCAAAAATTAGAGACCCCCCTATTTTCATACAAAATACCCAAAAATTGCTAGATCTATTTTGTCAAAGCCTTGTTCTTTTTTCTCTCCAAATACTGAACAAGCTACAATAGGTCAAGCTTTAATACCATGAAAGATTTAAGTAATACAAATCCACAAAATTTGAAGAAAACTTGCATGTAAGAACCTATCATAGAAAAGAAAAAGAAAATAAGAGAGAATGGTTTTGCTTTGAAAATATGAGAACTATATTATCAGACTGAAAAGATGAGAGACAATTACAAAAGATCAGTTCTTATAGAACAAGATCGAAAAACCTCAAAGGGAAACCCTAAGAGGTAAAAGCCATTTCATAATTACTAATTAATTATTAAACGAAAATGCAAGGTGTATAAAGGGAAATTTTAAGAAGGGAGTAAAGGTAATTTAATAAATGAAATCAAATTAACCTTTTACTCTAACAAATGTGTCTTGTTGCTCCTAGGTTAAATCAGTAATTACTTTGACTAATGCATCAGTCCTTATCTTTTTCTCTTCCTTCTCTGCCTATTCCCATCTTCTATTCAATCTATCATATAGATCTTGAGTTATCTATTTCTCTATTTCACTAGGAGCTAGTTTGAAATTTGAGATCATTTCTACTATAGCCTCCTCACTTTTATTTCTTTCATCATTATCTAGTGTATCATATTTTATAAATATGAAACTAGATAAACTTGGGGAGCTCCTTATGTCTTCACATAGCTCCTCAATACACTTAGATTTCCTCTTAGGTGGTCCTCTGACCAATCTCCTTCTTTTGGTTTCGGGGGCACTAGGCACGGTAGTCTCTACTACTTTCTACTTTGCAGACTACTCGACACTAGCAGCTACCCTAGTCCTTGGCTTGTTTGGTGTTGGAGGTGTCATTGTTGGCTTCTTCTTTGTTCCTTGAGCCTTCTTGCCTTGTGGCATAACACCAAATAGGGATTTCCCTTGTCACCTTCTTCTTATTCCTCTTCCTTATTGCCACTATCTTTTTCTTGATCTTCACCAAGACTTTGTGTCAATTGTAATGGTTCTTTTCCCTTGCCTAGGGTGTCTAGTTTAGCTTCTAGGTCTTCAATAATTTTCTTTATTTTCTTCTCCTTGGAAGCTATCTTGATATTCATAGTTATTTTCCCTTTTTCTTCTTCATATATACCAAAAGGTTTAGCCTCGATATCCATCTCTTCTTTTAGTAGTGCATCAATGTTTGCACTCACTACATCACTGTCTATCTCATATTCAAGACTTTGTAACCAAGCCTTCCTCAACTTCACTGCTTGTACAAAAGTGTTGTCTATATCCACAAGAAAATATATATCACTGTAATATTTTGTGACCAACTCTTCAAGTATCCTCATTCTTCTTTTCATCCTTTGCTTGAATTCATCAAAATAAGCATTCATTACATTCTTAAAATTTTCTCCTGATTGAGTAATATACTCATTTATCTATCTTGTCACTGGCTTTCCTTGCTCCCATACAACATCACCAATACTGGGAAAATACTTCTAGATATGAAAGAATATACAAACAATGAGGGATCCAGACTTACATATTGAATTCTTTGCTTTTCTTATGGATGATATATTTTCTGCAAGTTGTAGTCTTTGTAGCTCAGTAAGATCATACTCATGATCTTTCATTACTATCTTCCATGCTTGATCCATAGCCATACAAGGCACACTATTCAATCTACTCAATTGATATAATCTGTGAGCTATAACCCTCATTGCAAATTCAATTAGTGGATCAAAGATGTTTTTAATGGACAAAAGATGTTTGTAATGGACATCCTTCAAGATTCCTTCATTGCAAAGCTTCTCATAAGCTTTTCTGATTTCATAATCTCCTACTTCTCTAGTTTTACACATATAACAACTTCTAACATCATGGATCATAATGACTTTAGATGGTATCGAGGATAACACACCCATTGAGTCTCCTTTCATAACAATCTCTAGAATAATAGAAAACTTTGGTGGAGGACAAGCATCACTCTTCACCAGTTGATTCTACTAACCTATTGATTCATTCTAGTGGTTGATGAAGCTACCATGTTCATGTAATCACCTATAAATGGTTACCTAGACCATAAACCCCCTTCTAACATTTATTGCTAATGTTATCAAGTGTTTGATCACAAAAATAAAGTAAAATCAATTTATTTGATTTTAACCTATAATTTGACCATCATATTCTAAAAACATATTTGATTAAAAGAATTTTCTCCCTTTTATTTCAAATATAATTCTCAAAAATCCATCCACACATTTCTTATTTCATAAATAAAAGAAATGCATTTTTTGTCTACAAATGAGCCCCCTATTTTGACAAAATATTTTGTCTACACATGAAGGTGTAATTTTCCATGTGTAGAGGCTTCTATTTTGACAAAATATTTTGTCTACACATGAAATTGTAATTTTCCATGTGTAGAGGCTTCTATTTTGACAAAATATTTTGTCTACACATGAAAGTGTAATTTTGCATGTGTTGAGAAGCCTCCCATTTTGACAAAACAAAATCATTTTCTACAAAAATGCGTAATTTTCTATGAGTGGAGCCTTTTATTTTGACTAAGGACATTTTAATGTCAAAAATTAGGCAAGGATTATTCTCCACCCTTAATTAACCACTTCTTGTCTTTTGATCTCAACCATCCAATTTTCTTTAAAAAGAGGGCCCTCCCCTCATATGAGGACACACTCTTGAATATTGTTATGCTGCAGGTTTTCTAATAGGTTTTCTTTGAGCTTTTGGAGAACTTCTCATTTCTTGTCTCATTCTTTCATCCACTTCATATTAGTCTTGAGATCATATTGCATGTTAGTGTAGTTTCTTTGCAAATAGTTAGATCACATAGCTTAGTAGTTGGATTTGTAACATTCCCATCTCATTTTAGCATAGCTTGCATTGTGCATCTCATCCTAATATAGTTTCATTTTTGCATTGCATGATCCAAGAGTTCTTTGACACTAGGACTCTTGCTCTTGTCTAAAGAATCTTCCATTTTGTGGTTTACTAGCAAGGGCTGCATTTCTAAAGCTCAGTTGAGAGCTCTTATATGCTCATTTGTATGCCCCTTGCACCCCATGACAAGGGAGCTCTAAGTCAGCATTTGAGTTTACCAATCTATGGAGAACCTCAAATAGAATGGTTTAGAGAAGTGCACCTTTTCTAGTGTACAGTTCATAGTTAGGGTTTGAAGTTCTTCCTTCTCTAGATACTCGACACAATTTAGATCTTCACTCATTCAAGTTTCTCGATCAAATCACTCTTGAAATCTTTGCTAGTTGCTAAAATATCCAAATTGCTCTATGTTCTAGAAAATATGAATGCAAGGTATGTGATAATGTTTTTGAAATTTGTTATATACCTTCTTTTGATTGATTTAGGGTTTCCATTAATGTTGTGTACTTAAGTGAGTGGAAGCCAGTTGTCTTAGTTGATATTGATGCCTTTCAACTAGGTCTTTGCATTACAACTCGATCTCTTCCATATCATTCTGTCTCTACCATTCCTCTTCCTAAGTGGCTAGTCTACGTTGCAATGCTCGATCAACATAGACAATTTTACTAACACTCAACAACCTTTCACAAATTTGTTCTTATACATCTTCACATATGTAGATATGAACTTTTGGCATATTTTCATGTAAGGAACTAATGCATGATATATCAATTAAGTATACAGTTCCATACATACCTCTCTTGCTTTGTTTGAGATGACATGATTACCTTCTTCATTGGATTGGGTGATCTCAACTCCATTTGCTCCACTATTTCCATTTTTGATTCATCTCTTTCCTTATCTACTCAATGTCCACTTTGCCTTTGCCTTTGTCTTTTGTTTGATTTTCTAAGTGTACTTGGGTCCTGCGATTCTTGCTTTGATGTCCAAATTTGTGACATTTGGAACATGCATTGTTAGATGTATAATTCTTCCTCTGATTTTTCTAGTAAGGTTTTGTCTGTGATCTGCATTCATATGCTCTATGCCCATACTTCTAATAGTTATAGCAGTATCCTTCAAATTTAGGTGTAGCAGTTGTATTCCTTAATCTTGACCTACACTCATGTATTTGATGTCCTTGTTTCTTGTAGTAAAAATAGTAACCAATAAACTTAGGTTTAGAATTTTGCATACCATGTTTTCTTTGACAAATATTTGCAATATGACCAAGTTTTCCATAGTGATAACATGTTGGTTTGTCCTTTGAGTTTGTATTCCTCAATTCTCCATTCCTGGATGCTTCTCCTTTCTCAATGCATGAATGTCTTGACCCATTGGAACAACTTGAAGATTTCATAAGTTCTTGAAAGTACTTCATTACCTCTTTTGGTTTGTTGAATCTCTTCATGGATTCTTTGTTAGTTTTCAATTCATTCTTCAGTATGTCCTACCATGATTTGAGATTTGCAATTTCCACATCCTTGTTATTCAATTCCTAATTTGTAAGAATTAGATGATTCATGATGTCTACTTGAGTATTTGTGAGCTTCTACACATTTGATATCCTTTCTTGAAGTCTAATAGCCATTACCCTTTTGTCTTCTTTAGCCATAGTCTTGTCTTCTTCAGGTTTATTCTTTTGTTCAATCACTTCACATAGTCTTATTGATTGGATTTCATGTTCTCTTTTCAGTCCTCTTATTTCTTCATTCAAGAGTTTGTTCTTGTCAAGTAGATCAACAAATTGCTTTGTCATTTGGATTGATTGATTTAAATAGTCCTTCAGTGTTAACTTCTTCATAGGAAATTTTTCTTATCTGGATGGAAATTTCCTTTCTCCTTTTTAGGGAATCCTTCAAATCTTGTCTTGCCTTCTCAAGTTTATGCAGTATGCATAAGATGTTAATAACCTGATTGTCAATAACCTTATATAGTTTGAATGCCTCCATCTCCAAGATCTAATCTCCAAGCTATTCATATTCTCTCAGAGAACCCTCCAAGGTGAAGGTAAAACTGGAGTAGGGATTACACCCACAAATCATCTCTACTATAGTAATAAAGTTAACATCGAAGACCGAGCTTGAAGACAATATACATATCATGAGAATGAACTACAAGAAGATCATTTTAATTTGCATGTAGGAGAACCAAATAAATGTATAAATGGGGAAGAACATGGCCAAAGGTGGTGAAGACCTAAGTTGAAAATAGATTCGATGAATCAAAACATGTCTAATTGTCCACATCACCAAGTTGAAAAGTCAATTGAATGAAAGAACATATGCTATTGGCTAGTTGAAAAGTCAAATACTTACCTATCATATTGGGTCCTATTCAAACGAAAGTTAAATGCATCTTGTTGATCGTTAGATCAAGAAGGATCTACAGAGGTCATTATGTCGCTATATAAAGATGCTTGATTGTTATTCTATGTGACATAGCAACATGAAGGCACGTGTCTGGTGGGCCATCATCTCTTACAAGGCATCGTCAGAGTCTAGTCATGAGGTGCCAATGAGGCAAAATAGTCTCATGTTAGACAATAAAGTACTACCACATGTATGCCACGAGGTATATAATTGGAAGGCAGACCCACAATGCAAAGGGAAATTAATGAGTTAAAATATTTAAATGATCACCATTAGATCAAGATGAATCTACATTTGTCACTATCTCACTATGTAGAGTTGCTTAACTGTTATTCACAAAGACATAGCAAGGGAAAGACATGTGTCCAGTGGGCCATCACCCTTTATAAGGTATGATCAGAACTCACCTGTCAGCCATGATGTGCCTAGTTGGAAAAGTGGACCCCCATGTCGTAAAGCAAATAGAGACTTGACATCATTTTATTATCATTATCAAATCAAAATGAATCTATATAGGTCATTATGTCATTATGAAAAGTTGCTCGACCATTATTCTATACAAAAAAGTGACAAGAGGGACCCACAGTAGAAAACATAGAGGAAAGTATCAACATTTAAATCACAATCATTGATTTAACATTGATGGTCAGAATTCAAAAATAGTGACCGTTGGAATATAAAATACATGGGTTTGGCACGAAATGATAGAAAATGAAGAAAACAATGATTTTCTGCAAGATTTGTGGAATCATAGGAAGATGAAAGTTTGCTAGGTGTTCTCAGAGATGCCAAGGGAACATGATCATATTAAAGATTAGATTTATTTCATGTCTTATTCATATTAGTTTTGAATGACTGTTGAGTTTCTAAGTGATTCAAATTCTCTATCAATGTAACTGACAAATTTGTAATTGGCCAAAACCCTAAGTGGGGGCCTATAAATGTAACTTCATTTGAAAATGAATGGGTTAGAAAACTTGATGGTGAATTGGCATGTAATTCCATTTACTCTATTTGCTTGTCATGTTTTGTTATCCATGCATAGATTAGTTCTGCATTAAGAGTTGAAGGACAATTATATGTGATCCTGTGATAATTAGGTGGATTTTGTTTCATTTTGATAGTTGCAGTAGAAGTGATTCCATTTACTTTCCTCATATATGATTCTACTTCTTCTCTTGTTCATTTCATATCATGTTAGATAGTTTCATTAGGACATGAAATATAAATGTATATGAATCTATTAGTTATTGGTTGGATTCCATTTCATTCAAGACTGATAGTGAAAGCAATTCCATTTTCCCTCATGTACATATCTATTCATTCCTCTTCTACATTTAGATGGTAAATTTTCACTTAGAACTAGGAGTAGATGTTAGAAGAACTTCAAGGTAGCTTGTGATGTCCATTCCACTGGGTGTTATAGGTTGTCCAAATCTATTTTTGCCTCTGCCTAAGGTGTTTGTAGTTATGAACATCCTGGTTTATCCTCTTTTGTTCTTAGGTTAAGAGCATACCCCATTTTCCAATGATCTATTAAAAGTACAATTCATTGCATATATTGCATATAAGGGAGTTGTACCTTAAAATTTAGAGGGCAGTGATATAACACATACAATGACCCATTTGTTGGTAACATTCTTTTGTTTCCTCACATTTCAAGCATCTAGAGTCAAGGTAAAGCCAAGTTAGCAAGAGGAACATACTATTAACCAACAATTTTGGTGACTCTACCAGGGATTGGAATCTAAGCCCAATGTTTGGTTTCTCATTCTCATAAATCTAAAAGGTGTCTTCCCTAGGATGAAGACTAGAGACTCTATATGAAGGATCTAATTTGTTTGGTCTGAGAAGGTCTAGTGTAATTCAATGGTCATGCCAAATTCAAAAAATGTAAAAGGCCAAGGCCTAAACCCACTCTCCAAGAGCTTAGTGAAACTAAAAAAAAGCTATTGTAGGGTCTTGTACTTCTATATAAAGTAAGAATCTCCCATGCTATCCAAAAGAATATTAGTATTGAAGATGATCATGTTTCTGCATCCCTTTGGAAATGTATGTGCTTCAGATTCTACAAGCTGAAAGACATGCAAAGAGAGGAGCTAAGGTTGAAACAAGCAAAACTAAAACCTGAACCTACTTTTAAAGAGCTCTATGCAATTAAAGACAAGGTCTTTCAAATGATCTTGTAAAATCTTGCAGAGAGTCTTAACAAAGGAGATGATCCCAAAGCAAAGAAGATAAGGGACCACCTTTGCAACCTATTCTACAAGTTAAAGGATCAACAAAAAGACAAGTTGAAGGACCACCTTTGTAACCTATTATGAAACTCCCATGGTAATATATCATGATTCTAGTCCTCATATTATTGTAGTCTTTGGTAGACAAGAGACTATTCCTGATGTTACAAATGAAGGTGACAATACTCCATCAGATTTCTTTGAAGAAGAATCTTCTAATGATCATATGCCTGCAATAGAAAATTTCACTTGTGATCTACCAGGAGCTACAAATCTGACTCCAATTGAAGAAAGAAGAATTGAAGTTTAGCCTGAAGAATGGTTGTATCAGCATGAGGAGGGACTTCATGAAACCACTAGTAAAAATCTTATCCTTGATAAAGAGGTAATTGAAGAAAAGAATCTTGACACCAACTGTCAATATGAAGAAGAAACAACTCATAAAATTCCTACAAAAGAAGAAGAAGATGTGACTCCATTGAAGATCAAGAAGATTGATGAGGAAGAACCTTTTCATGAGACTACTTTACTTGGTAATTTTATTTTTGATCATCAAGACCTTACCTCTGATGATGAAGAACAAGTCCTAGATGACAAAAAGAAAGTAGAAGACATAGAAATATAAGTTATTTCCTTTTGGTCTTCTGATGTAGAAGGACTTGTTAATAAAGGATTAATGGTGGATGTACTATTTGAGAGCTTGCTAAATGTTCATAATTCCTCTGAAGAAGCACTGAAGTGGAAAATAGAAATCTCTCATAACAACTTAGGTATGACAGGGCTAACTATTGAAGATGATTTGTTTCTTGCTTCCCCTTCTCATCGTTATGAACCAAATATTGTCAATCTAAAGTATAAGGTTGTTATTGAAAGAATCATTGACACACTAGAGGATGTAAGCAAAGCAAAATCACTTGATGGCCCAAGTGCAAAACCAAATCAAATTGAAGAGGGGTCATTAATGGTTGAGTTTTCTCCTCCTTTTGTGTTTATTCATGATGATTTCACCCCTAAAGATAATGAAGATGCAATAGAGAATAAAGAGAATGCATATCACTGCATAACTAAGGGAGAATTGGTTCTTGAGTGCAATAAAATAGGTACCATCCAATAACATAACTTGTGCAAGAGAAGATTTTCTCTACCTTGGTTGATGAAGCCCAGTTATGTGAGAAGGTAATTTAAGTCCCTGGTGCCAATCACTTTTCTCCTAATAAGGAGGTACATGATCATTTTCCTCTTCTAGAAGATTATCAGAAAAAGACTATCAAAGAGACTAAGGAGGATGAGGTAATATATAATGAAGCATGGTTGTTTGGATCTGAGTGGGCATTCAATCAAGTCTTGCATACTACTTGAAGAGTTGGAGTTACCATGCTCTTTTTGCTACTAAAAGTAGGGATCCTACTTAGATACCAAAATCAATTGTGGAGAAAAGTATCCTACTTCAGTCAATCAGTAAGTGGATTCAATTGAATATTTTTTTGTGCTAGTTCCATAAGGTGAGATTCATTTCGCCTCTACAAATATGTTAGGTTAGGTGTGTGTGTGTGTGTGTGTTTAGTGTAGTTTTTTTTCCTTGCTTTCGTGCTTTCTGTGTGTTTGATTTTCTTTTGTGTTGGCTGCCCTATTTCCCCACCACCCAAATGCATAACATCTTGCTATGCTATTTAAGACTCTACAATCCAATGGACTAAGCACTGATCTTTGCTATTTGGTATTTTTTGTAATAAAAGAAGTAGGTAGCTTGTTACTATGTTTTTTTCGAGCTCATTTCGAAACCAGAGATTGCTAGGTTCTTGCCTAGGTACTAACATGCCTAGCTCCCCAGTTAGAGCTAGCTGTTGCCATGATATCAGTCCCCTATATTTTTTTTAGCCTTTAGGAATACAGTTGATCCAATGTAATGTCAAGTCTGAGTCTAGATTTCCTATAGGATGATCTTTCTTCTCATCATTCCTTTGAGCTAACCTAATGCGAGAAATCATGTGAGCAATCCATAAGTCCAAAGCTAGGTGATTAGGGTTTGGAGGGTTTGTTATCCATTTCCTTGATTAGAAGAAGGTTTGGATGTTCTGCTAATTCATATCTTCTTGTTCCTAATTATGTTGAAGGAAAATATTCATGTTGAAAATTAGTTCTTCATGAAAGCATTCCTACAAATCTCTGAGAAACCCTAATTCTGTGATCAAGTGTTCCATTAAAGATATAATGTAGGTAAAATGGAGAAATCATGAGCATATATACAGAAAATATAGTAGAGGAACATCAAAGACCAAGCTTGAAAACAACATACAAATTGTGAGAATGAACTACAAGAAGATCAGTTGAATTCATATGCAGGAGAACTAGATAAATGTAGAAATGGTGAAGAACATGGTCAAAGGTGGCAAAGACCTAAGTTGAAATCAATTCGACAAATCAAAACATGTCTAATCATCCACATCACCAAGTTGAAAAGTCAATTGAATGAAAGAACATATGCTATTGGCTAGTTGAAAAGTCAAATGCTTATCTATCATATTAGGTCTTGTTCAAACGAAAGTTAAATGCATCTCATTAACTGTTAGATCAAGGAGGATCTATAGAGGTCATTATGTCTCTATATAAAGATGCTTGATTGTTATTCTATGCAACATAACAACATGGAGGCATATGTCTGGTGGGTCATCATCTTTCATGAGGCACTGTGAAAGTCTATTCACAAGGTGCAAATGAGGCAAAACAATCTAATGTCAGACAATAAAGTACTGCCACATGTATGCTAAAAGGTATTAACTGGAAAGTAGACCCATGATGCAAAGGGAAATTAATGAGTTAGAATATTTAAATGATCATTGTCAGATCAAGATGAATCTACATTCATCACTATCTTGCTATGTAGAGTTGCTCAACCATTATTTATAGTGACATAGTGAGGGAATGACATGTGTCTAGTGGCCCATCTCCTTTCATAAGGTACAATCAGAACTCACCTGTTGGCCTCGATGCACTTAGCTAGAAAAGTGGACCCATGTCGTAAAGAAAATAGAGACTTGACATCATTTTATTATCATCGTCAGATCAAAATGAATCTACGTAGGTCATTATGTTGTTATGAAAAGTTGCTCAACCATTATTCTATGCGACAAAGTGACAAGCAGGACCCATGGTAGAAAACATAAAGGAAAGTCTCAACATTTAAATCATGATCATTGATTTAATATCGATGGTCAAAATTTGAAAATCCAGTGACTGTTGGAATATGAAATACATGGGTTTGGCACAAAATGATAGAACATGAAGAACAATGATTTTCTACAAGATTTGTGGAATCACAAGAAGATGAAAGGTTGCTAGGTGTTCTTAGAGACACCAAGGGAACATGATCATGTTAAAGATTAGATATTTTCATGTCTTATTCATATTAGTTTTGAATGATTGTTGAGTTTTTGAGCTATTCAAATGCTTTGTCAATGTAATTGATTAATCTGTAACTGGTTAAAACCCTAAGAGGGGGCCTATAAATGTAACTTCATTTGAAAATGAATGGATCAACAAACTTGATGGTGAATTGGTCTATAATTCCATTTATCCTATTTGCTTATAATGTTTTTTTGTCCATGCATAGATTAATTCTACATTAAGAGTTGAAGGACAATTATATGTGATCCTGTAATAATCAGGTGGATTCCATTTCATTTTGATAGTTGCAGTAGAAGTGATTCCATTCACTTTCCTCATATATGATTCTACTTCTTCTCTTGTTCATTTCATATCATGTTAGATAGTTTCATTGGGACACAAAAGATAAATATATTTGGATCTATTAGTTATTACTTGGATTCCATTTCATTCAAGGCTGATAGTGAAAGCAATTCCATTTGCCCTCATGTGCATATCTCTTCATTCCTCTTTTGCATTTAGATGGAAAATTTGCACTTAGAAGTATAAGTAGATGTTAGAAGAACTTCAAGGTAGCTTGTGATGTCCATTCCACTGGGTGTTATAGGTTGCCCAAATCTATTTCTCCTTAGGGTGTTTGTCATTATGAACATCCTGGTTTATCCTCTTTTACTTTTAGGTTAAGAGCATACCCCATTTTCCAACGATCTATTAACAACACAATTCATTGCATATATTGCATATAAGGGAGTTGTACCTTACAATTTAGAGGGCAATGATATAACACATACACTGACCCATTTGTTGGTAACATCCTTTTGTTTCCTCAAATTTTGGGCATCTAGATTCAAGGTAAAGCCAAATTAGCAAGAGGAACAAACTATTAACCAACACTTAGTTCATGCCGAACAAGTAATACATGCTGAGCATAAGTTGTCAGATAGTATAAGCCGAGCGAGAGATATATAGTATGTGCCAAGAAACTAGTAAGTGTTGAGTCACTCAAGTGTCGAGAAGATAGTATGTGTAGAGTTATTCAAATGCCGAGTGATCAATGGATGCCAAATCATTCAGAGTCTGAGTTACAACATTGAAGGTGCAGTTGATGCTAAGCATCAGGGACTTCAAGTGCCAAGTAATACAATTTTGATATAATTGTTTGTAATGGCACAAAATTCTATGTAAACCATTTTTGAGCTGACTTAAGGATAATTTTGCGATCTTAGATGATAAGAATGAATCTTTATTGTGAATCCCTATGCATTACATGCAACAAATAAGAAAAAGGGAAGGATTAAGTAGCAAGATGAGTCAATCAAAATCGTTGATTCATACCTAACCCTAAGTCAACTAGGTCTTCTTAAGGAGGAAAAACCCTAAACTTTTTATGAATTGAGTAATGAGAAAAGGGAGAAATTTGCATGCACAAATAGAGAATTGGAAAAAGGATTTTTGATACATAGAAGAATTAGTAAGAGGAGAACAAAGGAAACGAATTAGAAGACAACAAAGATATATCTAATAAAAAAGGAACAAGTACACATTAGGAAAGACGTGATCTGTCATCAAGAAACAAAGTGCTAACTAAAGGATCATTGCCAAGACATTTTAACAGGTGAATTAGTCAAATCTCTTTACATAACAGCCTTAACAAGCTATTGTAAATCCTTTAACAGGGTGCTTACTTCCTTGTAAGTTAAAGTCCTTTTACTAGGCATACTTCTAACATGGTGTTGAAATCCTTTAACAAGGTAAGATCTAACAATCTTGTAAGCTTGACCTATTACAGGGTAGATCATGTTTCATGATCAAAACATTGTAACCTTCATTAGATACACTTTATTACTGTAGTAGTGGAGATTTGTGGGTGTCATCCCCACCCCAGTTTTACCTTGTCCTTTGAGGGTTTTTGGGTAACCAAATATCTTGTGCCATACATGTGTTGAATGTTTTTATTTTCATATAATGGATGTATACGCTTAATTTGGTATTTCAATTTACATATATAAATTGTGAGATGGATGTGTGGTGAATGATTTTAAGGTTGAAGTTTTAAGTGTTGATTTAGCCCCCGTCCCTTCTCAAATTTTACTTTCTTTATTGTATTTCCAAAAATTATCTAGATAATTGAGCCACCTCACCATCTTAACTAATCCACATCACCTCAAGCCCATTTGGAGGTTCGTGCTGAGAGCCATTATCAAATACATAACTCTGGACACTAGGTTTGATTGCAGCTGCACCTACCACTTCGTGCTGCTAAACCACTTTAGGTACGGAGCTAAAATCTCCATTCCTTTTTACCTCTATTTTTTGATGAATGATAATATCCAAGAATTTCAAGATAAGAAAATGAGGAACCCTACTTTCCACGAAGGGCTGCTCTTACTGTTATATGAATAATTCAAGTCTAAAATAATAAGCAAGAAAATTAAGGGAAAGAAAGAGGTAAAAAGGGTTAAAAGGGATTCGAGTGATACTGATAAAATTTACTCGCCCTTTGAGACTGAGGAGGTGGAGTTGTACATAGATTCAGAAGATTACGAATCCCCTCAACATAGTTTGGACATGTCTCCCTATTTCAGAAAGGAGGTTGCCACTCCCCCTGAGACTGGGAGAGATACCTCTTCAGACAAAGGGTATAATGAACAAGACAATGACATGGAGACTAGGGGTGATAGTTCTGATGGTGAGGAGATGACTAAGGCTAAAAAAGGAAAAGATAGCAGGAAGAGCAAGTGGAAGATTATTATCAAAGTGCCTTCCAGTAGAGACAAGGAAGCCATGGAGAGTGCCAAGAATAAGAGGAAGAAGGAAGAAGTCAATAAGGAGAATCAGGGTGAGGGAAGTGCGATGATGGAGGAGAACCTGATGGACAAGCCGAAGCAACAGCCTAACTTGGAACCTGACCAGGGTTACGATGATGTGGGCACTTCCACCTATAGGTGCTCCATTATTGGCAAGAACATGAAGGTGGTCCAGAGAAATTTTGACCACACCACTTCCAATTTGGGGATCAAGAGAAAGATAATCCGTACCTAGGTTTGTGAGAATGAGGAGGGTAGGATCCATATAGAAGAACTTATAGACCCTTCCTTGATCATCCTCAGCAACATTGCTAGGGACAACCTGGAGATGGATGTGCTAAATAATGCTAAGAACAACGCTGTGGATAGCTACAAGACAACTAAATGGATCTACCATGAGATCCTCAATCTCAAACACAGACTCAGTGAGTTGGAAAGGGAGACCTATAGCCTTAGGAACATGGTTAACAAGGATGAACTCAGCATGGACAAGAAGTTGGAGGCTTTCAACACTACCTCCCTGGATATGGTGAAGACCTTGCAGGGCATATTTGAGCAAAACCTCAACATCCTCAAGGATCATGATAACATAAAGAGGCTCATCCACCATGGTGAGGCTCAAACAGGCAAGGAGAAGGAACAAGGTATAAATTAGAAAGACAAGCCCCTGGAGGAAGGTGTTCAGAAAAGAACTAGGGCCAGCACCAGAAAGAAAGACACCACCACCCTTGAGCAGGACACTATGGAAAAGAAGGAGGAGATAGGCAAGATGTCTAAGCTCGAGATCAATGTTGCGAAGATGCTCAGAGACATTGGTTGATTTAACCTAGCCTTTGGCAGCCTGCCCTAGTTTTTGGCACTTTTCCCTAGCTTTTTCTTGCTTTATGTTTTAGGGAACTGCTATTTTTCTTTCTGGCTCTTGGTGGCCTTTTTCGTTTAAACTGTTGACTTTCTTTTCTATGTTCAGGGTTTCAGGGCCCTTTTAAAGTCTATTTTCCTTAATAAAAAACTAATCCACATCACGGACATCATCCATGTCTAAATCCCCTCTCTAGATCACTTTCACAAATCAAGGCATGATTAAGTCTTCCTAACTCAAGTCCAAGTCTACTCTCCTACCACATCTCCCTCTTCCACCTCTAAATACAAAATTCTATCTCCTACACCTATTCTAATGAACTAAAGTCTATCTCAAACCTCACTCAATTAGCTATCCATCAGGAATTCCTATCTTCTCCTAACCCAATTGCCTATAAATTGAATCCTCTTTTCCTCACAGAAACTTATTATACTATTTTGAGAGCTAAAAAATATCAAAGTGTTATTGATTGTACTCATATTTTCACACATCCATATATTTTCATCTATTGATTGAAGTTCAAGCACCAGGTTGAGTATGCATTCACAATTACTCAACCACATCTATGCATTAAGGAGGTTGCATAAAGCTTTGCAGGTTCACATTCATATTGTTTGGATTCTTTTTGGTTTATCATATTTGTTGATTTGAATCTTAGCTTGTGGACACTTGATTTATTCTTTGTATTATTTGCATAGTAGTTTTTAACACATACACTTTGGCATACTTAGTGGGATTGTACTTCATGGGTCATTCCTCTATCTTGTCTTAAGGACTAACAAATCTTCCAGCCCTTGCACTTTTATTATTGTTGTGAGGTTGTTTTTAGGCTTTTCAGGTCATACACATAGGAAGAAGCTCGAATGAAAGTACCAAAATTGGATTTTACATAGTAAGCGAGAGAATCTTCTCAGATTTGTGATCCATGACTGTGAGAACACTCATACATACCTGCAAGAGCGTGGTCCCATGCCTCCAAGAATGAAGAGAGAAGCTTTAAAAAATTAATTCACATGCTATTTCTTATTTTTCTAACATTTGAACTTTTTTCACATTCCCACCCTCGTGGGAATGCTAATTCACTTTGCAGAAATGTGGTTTTGACCGTACAAGAATGTTGTAGTTAAGTTGTGGGAACACTTTGTGTTAAATTCATCTACGAGTCTCTATTTTTCTTTTTCATTATTTTCTTCACACTAGTTTTAGGCACACATTCCCAACCAACATGAACACAAACCCATGATCACAAGAATGCTCATTTGACCTACAAGAATGCACATATTGTAATTTATAACTAGTTTGTTCAGTGTATAGGGTCTATTGTTAGTTTTGTCTAATTTTGTTTAGATAAACTTGAACTCACACTTCATTTGGTAGCTTAGAAATAAACAATGCATGCTTTCATCTCACACCAATATTGAATGATTAAGAAAATTGAACAAAACAAATAATATATTGATTTAGGCATAAAAAGAAGCCATACAATCTTGAATGAATAATGGTCAAAATACATTATAAATTGAACACTTAATTTTGGGCTTAAAATGAACACAACAACTCTTGAATGCTAAAGGCAAAAAATGTTTTAATTCTCTTCTCTTTCAAGATTTCATGTTCAATTTCTAAAGATGAAAATCAATTTCTAAAGGACACACACATTTATTTTTAGAGAATGAACCTTGTATCTTAATCACGTGTGTCTTTTGTTATAGATAAACAATTTAAAATCTCAATTTGGAAAGAACAAGTGATTGGTGTATTTCTAGGAGTATTTCTCAAATTCACTTTCGTGGGATTATTTTCTTTTCTCCACTTAGAATCCAAGTAATTAAGTGATGCATGTAGCAAAAGGTTGTAAGGAAGATCATCTGCAACAACCCTAGGAGTACTTCTAGAGAGGCATGTCCTTTGGAAAGTGTGTCCCCACAAGAGAATGACCTCAAATTAGTAAAATCCCTATCTGATATATAAATAAAGCACTAAAAAAAACTCCAACTTCATCCCTTCAAGCTCAAGAAATGCATATTGATGGTTGTCTAAGGTAGGAATTTTTTTATATGATTTTAACATGGTCAACTAGGCTTTTTAGTGAGTCACACACATATAAACTAATTGAGATGAATCCACAGATCTTATTATGAACCACTCTAGCAGCTACCTTATTATCCATTGTATTTGATCTCATAGTGCAAGGGAATATAAGGATTCCCTAAAGTTACATGATATATGTGTTTTCTCTGACATATGCATAGGGCTACTTGGGCTTCCTAAGAGTCATTGACCCTACAAAAAGGGAACATCTATTGTGATGTCTTGGAAAACATCTCGAGGCCTCTACCTGATAGGCCTATGAATACTATATTGCAACCGATTTGACCTTAGGGATACCATGTGTTTGAACTATTTGTATTATGATTTAACCTTGTGAAAAAAATCTGTTGAATGTGTCTATTGGTTCTATTAAAATCCATTTGTCAAAAGAGATCACTTGATTGTCTTCCTTGAAGCTGCTTTGTCCTTCAAGGGATTTTTTTCTTACTTGAACTATTGTATCAAGAAAATTATCATTTTCTACCAAAAATTTGTTAGCAAGTCCATTTAAAACAACTGTAGGAGTATTTATGAGGAAAGTTGTCATCCTACCTAGGTTAGGGTATGCTTACCATAGTCACTACCTGAATCTAAAAGTTGTTGTTATAATGATATAGAATAAATGAGAGGATGAATCAATTATCCCTAGGTCCAAATGTACTAAATACACTTTCACTAACTTCAAACAAATTAAACAATATCAAAAGTCCACTTAGTCTATATAACACAACTTCAACATTTTAACATTTCATCCAATTCCTTAACTTACTATCTCTATAAGTACTAACTATTAGTAAATAAACTACTATAAAATATAGCATGCAAAAAATTAACATCCACACACAAAAATAAAACTTTGACACTAGGATTTAATGCAAGAATCCAATTCGACAAACCACCAAGTAACATGCTACCAACTTTTCACTCTTCTGAAGTGAGCTCAATTAAGACCAAACCCTATTAAAGGTTATACAATACACTATTAAATATGACCCCATTAAAGGATTTCAATCACCATGTTAGGAATGACCTTGTTATAGGACTTAAGAACATTCCATTAGATTGTCACCTTTATTAAAGGATTTAATAAATGAAAATTAGGTAAACATGATTAAAGGATTTTGACTGATACAATAGTTAGAATATAACAATAGGTTTGATCTATTTTGTAAAAATCACTTTGTAAATTCAAATATTTATTCATTCCTTTATTGGTTCGCTAACTATCCTTCATTGACATCTCCTCAAACAATCACTCTTCACAAACTCTTTACACTTCTCCTCTATTGTTCTTCTCTTCACAACTTCTCCTTGAGATCACCAATCGATAACAAACCAAACTTAGGAAGCATCTCCTATGCCTCCTTAAATAGGTAATTTTGATCTTTTGCCTCTTAAACATCACACTTGATCTCAGGGTTAGGTTATATTCATTGAATCCTTCCATCTTTTTTTTCTCCTTCTTCTAGAAATTTCTAATCAAATCCTTTCCTTTGATCATGTAAAAAAATCTCCTTGTGAATTAAATGTGCTAGCTCATCAATCCTTATCCTTCACATTCTTTGACTCATTCAAAATTTCAAGTGTGTTGACCTCAAATTCAATGCTTCGTCAAACTATAACTTTGGTTGTCACTTGGAAATTACCATGTTCTTCGGCTTAGTCATCACTGTGTAACTCAACATACACTATATTCTCCAACTCAACTTCAACGAGCCTGCTTGACAATTACTATGCTTGGTCACTATATGCATTTTCTTAGTAATAACCAACACTCAACTTGAACTATTTTTTTTGACTTCTACATAAGTTCCTTAATCTTCTACTTCAACTCCTTCATTGACTAACCAACATTGTTACTCGATCAAGCTTAACAATATGACTTGTATCGAATCTAAAATTTATCAATCTATCTTCTTCACTTCATGTATTAATTTAACAACACATTATCTTGTCAATGACCAACTTATCAAGTGCCCCTTGTATTTTTATGATACTTAACTTTTCATCATTTCAAAAACACTCACTATCTTACCTTGCTATCTCTTCTTTTCAAATCCTCTTCATCAATCAATAGATATGACACTCTACACTATTAGTAAATGTCTATCTAGTAGGTTTGACATACTATCTTACCAATAGGTTTGACATCAATGAAAATATAATAATTGTTCTAATTATAGTTTCCAACTATTTTTTTACCAAAAAGAAGTCAAATTGAGTACCTATGTCATGTCAACCCAAACCTAAGTTCACAAAAATTAAACACAAACTATTATTGGAATATACATAACTAGAAGCAAAATGAAAGAAAATAGAACTTGAATAAGAATTATCAAACAAATCCAAATTGAGAAATAAGGTATTGAGGTAACTTTAGAGACAATGTGACTACAAGATCAATAACATGACCCTTAATAGTAGAGTCAATCACAGATTTATCAAGTACACAACCTACAACCACTATTTAGATTCCCTTTTGATTCCTCACACACTTTGCACTATTGTTTACCCTATAGTTCTTCGTAAGATTCATCATATAGGTTATCATCCTTTAATCATTGATAGATCCATCAAAATTTAGAATCATGTTCATAAAATCCCATCCAAATCAAATATCTTGAAACAAATCCTCCACCATATCCTAGCCTTGGTATCATCATCCTAGAAGTCACTTATCCTATATCTTGCATCCATTGCATCACTATGACTATCCTCTGGCCAACACACTTGTCAAAGGTAGTTTATCTTGTCCTTTATGTCCCTTATCACCTCATTATATATGTTACACTCCACACTTGATCATCCACGAGATCATTGGTCTATCCTAGGTTGACATATCTACTATTATCCTAAAGCTTCCATGCAACACACATCTCATCCATCCTTGATACTAGAGTAATCCTTATGGTCCTATAGGCATCATTTCCTTAGAACTAATCCTCCACCATCAATCCTTTTTATCACTCTCACACTCTATCCTTTTTGCATTTGGTTACCATATTTAGGTTTTAGCAAATCCTTGCATCACAAATCCTAAATCATCCTACCTGTAATAGAATACCTTAGAGTTCATCCCACAATCTGCATCCACCATCATATCATTCTTGCATCTCACATTTAGGTATAGTGTCATTTCATGCCTAACCACACGTCTAAATAGAAACAAAAGCAAGAAAAAGGATATAGAGTCATCCCAATGACAAATCTAGATATTGGTAAAAAACAAGAGCATAGTGATTGACAATGTTATTGACACAAAGCACATTGATGTGGTAGGTGTAGCATAGAATCCGCCAAACACTACCTATCAACAACAACAATCTTATCAACAATAACCATATCAACCACAACAATCCTATCAATAACAACAATCCCATTAATATAAACAAACATATCCTTGAGCTGTCATTTTGCATGATGCTTAACCACAAAAATCCTTTCAAACTCCTTTCTTGAAAATTTAATCTGGGATCAACTCCAAGGTTCTAGGAGATCTTGTGACCTATTAGAATCCACTCAATAGAAGATATATATGAGTGTTCACGAGGAGGGCTTTCCTGGTTTTGAACAATTTCGGATAAGAGGTTGAATCTGCTTGCTATCTCAAAAGAATAACCACACAAAATAAATATATTTTCTATTTTTCTATTTTATAATAAATGCAATCTAACAATGCAACTATATTAATTCCTATATTAACCAAGTGTTTGTAAAAACAAATAACGAAGAGAGGGTAACAAGAAGTTTAAGAAAATGACTTGAACAATAAATCCCCAATGGGCATAAGCCACGAAAACAACATGTCTGTGAATTAAGCCTTTGAAAATATTGGTAGGTAACCAATGAAAATAGGAGCAATGCTTCCTTAATTCCATTGATGCAATCATCGATGAGAATTTAGTAACCGTAAGATGTTTCACTTTTCATTAGATTGCAAGGCCATAGAAAGTGTGCTCATGCGAGACAACAAGATATGAAAGAACAATAGGGTGATCTCTTCTCCAACTAAGTACATTAGTAGAATTTGTAAACATGTAGCAAACACCATAATAAAAGATCTCAATCAAAATAGCACAACAAAACTATTGGCTCCATTACACTCCATGAACATACATTCACAAAATATAAACACTCAGGCAAGAACAACTACACTTTGAATGAGAGCACCAATAGCATATATTATTGCATCAAAATAACAACCTAGAATACATGTTTAATTCCTCAATTTATAAGAAATCTTCTCCTTGATTTGTGTTGAGAGTGGGAGATCTATTCATGCAAATATATGCTTCTAAACTAATAAAAAAAATCTATTTATGTACAAACTAACTCTCTAATTGGTGCTAAGTAGGACTCCACCCTTATTTATATCATTTAATGGGTGCATGAGCCTTTACATGTCTTAAAACAAAGAAAGCATGCAAAAATAAGAAGTAGAAATCCATCAGATGATGTAGGAGTCTCTAGAGATGCCAAAAATATAACCTCAACCTTCTCTATATGTTTGTAGGAGTTGAAATGCCATCAAAATGCATTTCTAGTGCATGGAAAGCTCTAAATTTGGAACTGGCAGTTAACTGTCAATGCACCTCTTGTAGACACCTAAAAACCTTTAGAAAATAAAGTATTTTTATTTTCTGAAAAATTCCTGATGACATGATCATTTATTAATTAATTTATTTTTGTGCCATTAAATCCCTTTATCTTAATTAAAAATATTTAATTAAGGAATCACTCCCAAAAATTTTTAAATCTTATTTAAACATTATTTCCTTATTTATTAATTATTTAATTAATAAATTGACCAAAAAACCCAAAATAAATAAAAAATTTATTTTTTGCCCAAAACTTGGCCAATTTCCTTAAGACCACTAACCTCTTCCAAAATCTTCTAACCCTTCTTTAATTTTGATTAAAGGCTAATCCCATCATTTCCTACCCCTAATCCCAACTCAAAATATTTAATTAAGATTAAATATTAATCCTCATGTTTATTAATTTTTTTTTAATAAATATCTCCTCAACCCAAACCCTTGAAATAAATAAAACTTTATTTATTTCATAAAAATCTAATTTATCCTCATCCTAAGAAGTTCTAGACTCTTCTAGAAAGTCTTCATCCTCATCCTAGGAAATTCTAGACTATTCTAGAAAGTCTTTATCCTCATCCAAAGTCTAGACTCTTCTAGAAGATGTCTTTAAACCTAATCTTAATCCCCTCCTAACCTTGTCACATTCCCTAAAAATGGGTTAAGACTTACTAACCCAAGCCAAAGTTAACAAATATCTCCTCCTTCACCCACCCTCATTAAATGCCATCCACTTGCCTATCCCTAAGCTAATCCTAAACCATCCTAATCCATCCTCTAATCATTTGCACAATCCTAAGCAAGCTTAAAACCCTCCTAATCAAGCCCAAGTCAAAATTGCTCTCATCTCCCTCAAAATATCTCAACCATAAAACTTTATGAAGTCCACTAGGCCATAAATGACTCTTCCAAGCCCTTTTATTGCTCTTACAAGTCATTATGAGGGTCTTTATGAAGATTTTATCCCTTGAGCCTCCTTTGTTGACTCATCCTTCCCCTTTCCTCCATCCTCTCACCCTGTGACATGTGTCACTCCTTGATTGGCTGTAAGGAAGCACAATCCATGTGCTCTCTTCTCATGCAATCTGAGCCCTCCATGAGCTTTTTCCCATCTTTGCATCTTAGCCCTCAATCCCTCAAGCCTCTTGCCTATAAATTGGATCCTTCCCCTTTGCAAAATAACACAATCCATGAAGTAAAGTCATAATGCCATTTTAAGAAGCCATTTTACATCAAAACCATACACTCACACCCAAATTCCAACTCCATTTGAAGCCATTTTTGAAGCATAAGCTTGAGCATACATCCTATCTATTTAGACAAAGCCACTCAACAAGAGAGCTTCTCATTAAGAGAATCCATTAATGGCTCATATTCTCAATTGAGAGCTCATCTTAGTCTATCTTGAAGTTTATGAATTCTATTTAGTTTGTAGAAGCTTTATTTAAATTTGGTTTCTATTAGCATACTAACATTGCTCATATACACCTCTAACTTCTTCAAAAAATTCCAGCGCACCTTTGGCGAAGCCCACCTTGGAAAAAACACACCTTGGAAGACAGGTCCAAAAAATGCAAAATTTTACCAAGTGTCAAAACTGAAATTCTAACTTTTGAGTTTTATTCCCCTTCATGCCAGAGCTATCTTTGGGTATTTTTTCTTGAAATTCTGTATAATCTCTATCACTTGGGTTGCATCTGAAAAATACTAAAGCATCATATTTATCCTTTACTTTTTGTCAATAGTTGCCCACCTCTATGCGAGTCTCTGCAAAATCTCCCAATTTCACATTCAATTCTAGCAATGCCTCTTCGATCTTAAATACTTGTCTATTATCCTTATCAGTGGAAGCTTCTTCAAAAGTCTTCCAAAATTGTTCAAAAACTTCTTGTATAGTCATTAATTTATCCCTTGAATCCTCTTAAAAAATGTCAAGGCAGGCATCACTATAATGTCTCTCCACCTCCAAAATCTACTCTTGGGTTTGATCCTTGAGCTTATGAATATCTGCATGTAATATTTCCATTACTTTATTACCATCTGCAATCTTCTCTATCCAATAATCTATCTTATCTAACACATCTGCAATATACACATCCATCAGCATCTGATACCTCTGACCCTTTATTGATTATAACACTTGCAAGTCTTTACCCCAAGTATGTACTTTTTCCATTAACCCGAAATCCTAGATCAATATAGCAACCAACTTATATGCATTATTCTACATGTGGTGTAGTAGTTTAATATTTTTTTTTATAATTTTCACACCTTTCTCTTCAAAACTTTCCCGCCATTATTGACAAGCCTTCAAAAATAGATCTAATTATACAGTCTCCTTATCCTTCTTATCAAGTGCCACACCTAAACTCTCCTTGGGATTTTCAAGATCCAACAAACCAACTACTTCATTCAATTAACCTCTTAGGATTTCATTCTACTTCCAAAGGTTTAACAATCTAGACTTATCTTTTTCTAAGTGCCTAAACACTTCTTTGATTCCCGTAGTGACCATTAATTTGGTAGTATATGTAGTGGGTTTTCCAACCAAGACCTTTTTGATTTGATAATCTTTTGGGGTCAAATCCTCAATATTTGCATGTAGAGGAGGGATAGAAACATGGGTGAAAAAGTCCTAATTTTGATCACTCATAACAAAGGCCAATGTTCGTGCATCACCTATGGGTGGATCAGGTTTCTTGAGAGCTTCAATTAATTCTATCATTCCCTCTTCCTCAGAACAATACAACTACCTTTTGTGTCTAACCATCACCTCTTTTCTCAACCATCTTGGAGTATCTTCCGTCAGAGATTTATCCTTAGATGAAGAAGGAGCTTGTACCACTAGACCTTTTCCCTTATCATTCCTCTCCAAAGTCTTCTCCTTTTGTGAGAGATCCACATCAGGCATTTTTGTATCTATTCATCAGTGAGTCTTTGTTGTCGCTCTTCTATCTGCTTAGCTTGCACCTGTTCTTCATTACCCAGAGGGAGAGGAGTAATTGGACCTTTATTCAAGAAAGATAAATGTAGATTGATGATAGTAAAGAAATTAAAGGTCCTTGTGGATGAGGTGGCAATTGACTCTGATCCTCTTGTGGAGGTTGATTTTTTGGGGTATCCCTTACCTTGTCACCTACCAGCTTAGTGCGTATAGGCATGCAATCAAAATTTGACATCTTAAAGACATCAGCCCCTTGGTCCTCTTGCTCATCAATCCATTGTTGTAACTCATCCTCTAAACTTATAACTTGAATAGGTTGTGTAGGAATGGATGGTGGTGTTATAGTGGAGCTTCTTCTCGATTCTACCTTTGTAGCCCTAGCAAGATGAATCCTGACTCAAGGGAAGGTTATCCTCTTCATCCTCGTCATCCTATTCTTCTTCCTCCAAAATAACTTTTGGGATTGATGGAAAAGGAATAACCTTTCTTATCAACTTTTGTCTCATTTTTAATTGGAGTTTTCGTGTTTCTTTTCTTGGGTGCTGATGGAGAGGCTTCTTGCTCTTGTGTAGGTAGAGACACTTCCTATGCTTTTGCTTTAGCTCCTTGCCCTTGTTTTGGTGGTGGCACTAGCAGATTATCTTGAGTCTGGATGACTTCTACATTTTTTGCCCCTTCTACATTCTCTACCCCTTGGCTCCCAGGTGCTTGAATTGCCTCCTCTTCAGGCTCAACTTATTGAGGGGAAGTTCTTTTCCTTTTATTTTTACCCTTTTGCACCTTGAAGTATCCAACTTCTCTATCAAGTTGATGCACTATTTCTAGCCTTATTAGAGACTGAGCTGTGAATGTTGGCACTGTCACCTTCACTCCTCTACCTTTCATTGGGAGAGTGGTAGCTTGGAAAACTATAGTTTGTGGAATTAGATCTAGCTTGAATGGTCTCTTGATCCATTCCTTGGTTAATTGGATGACATGCCTTGCCCTATGATTCATATCTACATTTTCTTCTCTATTAATTTCTGTATTCATGATAGGCTAATCATTTATCTTATCTCAGTTATACAAGGGATCTAAGACCTCTTCAGTATCTTAATGCATGATCTTTAATGGGACCTTCATTTTCAAGGCACTACTTGCCAAATAGAGAGTCATTCTACAATAATCCCTTATTCAGATTTTGCAGTCATCCACTACATTCATCCAATGATCCTCTATGGCATCTTCATGTTGGAACTATTTTCTTGCCAAGTATTGAACTCTGGTAATGTTATCAAAATAGGGACAAGGAGAGTTATAATCCTCTAAGGGATATTGATCCCATTTAGACTCAAAAGTTGTGATATCTTGCTTTTCTTTAACACTAAATAAACCTATAGTGATGGACTATAGCTAGGTCTTCTTATGTTTCTTCCTTACTCTCTCATATGCAAACGAGAGTTGTCGTGCAATCTCTAGCAATATAAGTCTATTACACAGATACCTAGGGAGCTTCTTTGGATTTATAGCTGTACCTACTACCATTAAATAGGTGAACATCTTGAATTGGATGTAATAGGGGCCTATTTCTATAATCTTTTCTACTACCTCTTCTGACATCCTTTTTGCGTAATCTCCCTCAATGAACTAGATGACTGAAAAAATGAAGGCATAATTCACTATTCTATATTCCTTGTTGTGATTTGAAAGATTTTCCCTCACCAACTGGGGGTATACCACATAAGGCCATGCATTAGCATCTTGCAAGTTGCCCCTTTTGAACAACCTCGGATAATCTGTTGCTCTTGCAGCTAACAAATACACCAAATAAGATTTCATATAGA
Source organism: Cupressus sempervirens (assembly GCA_028749045.1). Taxonomy (NCBI): domain Eukaryota; kingdom Viridiplantae; phylum Streptophyta; class Pinopsida; order Cupressales; family Cupressaceae; genus Cupressus; species Cupressus sempervirens. The sequence goes on along the minus strand of CM053789.1, from coordinate 220,055,274 downwards.
ACCTTTGGTTGTTTTTGATTGTCACTAGTTGTTCATCTAAATTCTCACTAAGAATTGAGGCCTAGTAAATAGGCATCTTCACCATTCTAATGGTTTCAATGAAGTGTACCATTCATATATTCAAGTGTTCTACTGCTGGTAATCCCATGATTCTACTTAGGAGCACTATAGAATATCCGATATCATCTTTCATATAACCTCTCATCATATCTACTTTGCCTACTTTTTGTCCAAGAGGAGTCTTATCAATGAGATACAAGGATTGAATAATTTCTTATGCTTCCTCTTAATGCTCTTTATACCACCTTTTTCTTGATGATATGTCAGTCTTATATATTGATCTACCCTTGGAAGATGGAAAGTTTCTCGATGTTCTTAGGCATTAGATCTTGGATGATCTCTCTAGTTATTCTTTTTACAACTCTTTCCTTTGAAACATAGTTTTCTGCCAATGCCATAATCAACTCAGAAGACTGTACTAAAATCGAGTGTGATGCTCCATTTACTAGCCCTGATATGATGAGTGCAGATACCATTGGAGACCTCTTAGTTGGTTTGTTGCATAGGACTAAGAATGTATTCCAGTCAGTATGGCCTAGCTCAGTGTCTCAGATCTCTAAATATGCATCTTGGAAGCATGACTTTGATGAAACACCTTGAAATTTGAAGACCACTAGTTTCAAAGTCATCTTTACAGCGAGGGAGGATGAGGAAGAATCCATTTAATCTACCCAAAATGAACATCCATTAGTCTAAAAGGTTAAAAAAATTAATTTAAACAAACCCTAATTACCAAAAATTATGACCCATAAACCCTAAATCTTGAAAACTATGACAAACACCTAAAAACCTAAAAAATACCTCTAATAGACAAATTTGGCACACCTTGTGCACCTTAAGGGTGTGCTACGTACGCCTTTCCCTTTCAGCACACCTTTAACAGTAAGGGTGCACACCTAGCGCACCTTATGGGGTGCGCTAGGTGCACACCCTTATATTGCAAAAGTAGGCCAAGTGTGAAATAAAATGGTGCACACATAACACACCTTTTGGGGTGCCCTATGAGCACACCCTTATTTTGCACAGGGGAATGTTTTTCCTTTTTAAAGGTATGCATGTGTGCACCTTTGATATGTGCACACATGCACACCTTTATCTTAGGTGAAGTTTAGCTTAGATTTAGTTAAAGTTTATTTGTTAAGTGTTTGTGTAAACAAAAAGGTGCACACCTTACACACCTTGGATAGGCGTGCAAGGTGCACACCTTTTCCTTAGTCATTTAAACATGTTTTTCTTAGTGTGTGCAGGGGATGAAGCACACCTCACAATGTGCAAAGGTGCACTTGCCAAAGACTAATAAGACACAATGAGATAGGAGAAGGAAGGGGTCCTGGGCTTTTATAGGCCCGAGACAGAGTGCACCTTTGGAGGTACGCACCTACACATGTGCGCACTTCCAAAGGGAAGTGCTCCCACACTAGCACCCTTTAGCACATTAGCACACCTTGAATGGTGTGCTAGGTGCACTAGTGTACACTTTTTGATTCCAAACTTACCTTTCTCTTAAAATCTCCAATTTCTAGCAACTTGGTTTTCCAGTAGAGAGCCAAATTAAGCAAAAAACACCAGGTAAAACCCTAAAAAAGACTCAGATCCCAGACTAGGGATCTAGAAAGCTAAAAAATATACTAGGAGGTCCCCATTTCTAGGAGAAATGAGGGGTGTGTTGTGAAACCGCAACACATATCAACACCAACTATATCAACAATAGGTGTATCAACAAAATATAACGGCATGCCCACAATAGGCACCATTAAATCAAAAAAATACAATATTCATTGCAATAAGACAAAAATTACATGTCTAGAATGATCCTAAATAATGTTTTACTCCTCTCAGTGAACCCTTGGATGTTTTATTTTAAAAAATGGTGAAAAAAATCTAGTGGTCTTCCCACATACACAACAACTAGATGACATTATACTAAACCACCTTCATACACAAAAATGAATTTTGCACCTATCATTGAGTAAAAGGACATGCCACTGTCAAGTGCATTAAACTTAAATACTATATATGAGATCTCATTGAATGCAAATAAATAATAGTGGGAGGGAATGCACAAATCTCTCCAAATTGAAACTTATAGATATACTAAAATGCATTCCCACCCCATAACAACAACATAGGGAAATAACTCATCAAAAACAACAACAACAAAAACAATAATAACAATGACAATGGAAAAAATAAACAAGGTTACTTTCGAGAAAAAAAATATTACACTATATGCTACACTAATTATGATAATCTAATCAGATATATATAAAAAGAAGAACCTTCAAGCAACATCATACATGTTAAAGGCATTAAGCACCAATGTGTTTTAACAACCTAACATGGTGGAATAAATATTACAAGTCCACCAATGGCTACTACATTAGGAGCCAAAGGAACATCTATAATTGATACCTTAGTATCCCAATACAATATCTTTGAACACCTTGGGAACACAGTAGCCCAAATCTATATCCTAGATCTCCTACACACAAGCCTACCCCATTAGGAAATCCTAAATAAAACCCTTCATAAATCTTGTTTCCCCATAAACATTAATGCCACAGAGTTCTAAAACCTTGTGGGACACCTATTTTTACCTTTTCCCCTCTCATTCAAATCATATGACACTCATACAGTTAAGCCAGACCACACCCTCCACTCCATATAACCATCATGGTTGCCAACTTTGTTGTAAAAAAAGTCATGATAGATAATGGGTTAACCCTAAACCTATGCACCTTGCAATTTATCAAACGAGTAGGGTACACTGAGGAAAATATCATGGATGAAATAACCACAATCAAGGTATGCGATAACCTTGAAAGAACATTAGAGGGAACTATCCTATTACCTATCAAAGTTGGTCCAATTATTCAAGAAATAATGTAACACATGGTTGATCTGAATTGACCATTTAACATCCTCCTTGATTGACCTTGGATTCATCTAATGAAGGTTGTTCCATCTACATTTCATCAATGCATAAAATTTATGCATCAAAGCACTGAAATAACCATCCATGCTGATCTAGAACCTTTTGCATATTGCACTATAGTAGAAGCATCCTACAACAATCATTGCCTTGGAATTGAGATGGACACTTCTATCACCAGCTCTTCCAACACTTGTCATGACATGAGCCACATGCCATCCTTGCCTCCACCCTATCTACCATCAAGATCAACCACCAAGGATATGGTGAATATAGTCTCATAGATGTATTTGCAATAGGTGACTTGCACCTTCATCCATATACACAAGGGTGTCATCTCATCAAGGACCAAAAAAGGATACTAGACCACAAATCAAGCATGCTAGACCTTGTACATTTATCTCCAATGAAATCTTAAATGGGCAAGAAATGACCCCCCAAAAAACACTTGATTATAGAAGGAACCACCTCCAAAAGAAGAAGACCTACTAGACTATCTAAAAGACGAATATTCCTATTTACACTGACTTGCAACTAAATAGTGGAATTATCAAGGAGGTGGCCTATTAGTGTAAATAATTAATTATTATTACACTTTGCTTAAGTTTACTTAGGTTAAATGCATTATTTTATTATTTATTAGATAAACACCTAGGAGCATGCATACTCATATGAGTTGTCTTGTTGACAACATAGGAGTAAGCAACTCTAATTTAGCACATGGTGTCTACAACCCAAGAGTTTACATAATCAACTGAGTTGTCATATAGACAACACAATTGTTCAGACTCTAAATAAGTACAAGGTGTCTACAACCTAATTTTACATGACACACACATGTTAAGCTTATTCTCTCATCATTGCACTAACTTATGTGCTCAATGGAGGATATTCCACTCTTAGTGAACATGTGCTTAGTTGTGAGACTTATCATTGTGCTGACTCCTAGTCATTCTAGAGCCCTTTATATATAGGCACTTCTAGTATACATGTACATCATATGACATCAATTGAATATCATATTATTATTTTGATCATACATTATTTGGTTCATATTGTGCTAGTCTTGTGCTTCTTGATCTTGGTGTCATTTTTCCCTAAGACAAATTCTTACATGGTATCAGAGCTATACCAAATTCTTACATGGTATCAGAGATATACCAAATTATTACATGGTGTCAGAGCTATACCAAATTCTTACATGGTATCAGAGCCATAGGAGCATCATTTCATAGCCTTTGGAGACCATTCTTGATTCACCTTGATTCAAATCTAGAGTACAACAACTATTGGGAGTGTCTAGAGCCAAAACGAACCTTACCATTGCATCCTGAGCATTGATTCAGTGAAATTTGACTACAGTTTTGCCTACCCAAGGCCATAGTCAAATTTGAGGCAATTTTTTTTTGCAAACTAGCACCTAAAGGCCCAAGTTACTAAATTTGGTATGATCTATTACATCTGTAAATTTATTTTTCAGATCTGTATTTATTTTCTCTGCAATTATTGTATTTGTTAAATTTTCAAATCTTGAATTTTTGGATTATTTTTTCGAAAATATTTTTTAGAGAATTTTTTTTGCAAGAATCAAGTGATCAAATCCTAGCCCCCATTGAGGAATATTCCTCAAAATCTGGCATCAATCCACTTTTTTGAGCGCATTACCACATAACTGACTAACCACATCATTCAACATCTGGCACATCAAATTACTGTGGCTTTCAAGCCATTTGAATAGTTTGCATTCTTTTTCATTTAAACAATCCACTGGTTTATAACACACTACATGTGGGACTAAAGTCCCACATCGGCTTCCACCATCGGCCACTAAATATTCCCCCACTGACGATGTCAAACAAAACCACTATCCCTCTGACTGACTACGATGCCAACCCCTTTTTCTGGTTCACCACCTCCTGCTAGTAGTTTTTTCTATAGTTGGCCAGGTGTCCTCTCCGCAACCACAGCTAGACACCTCAGCAGTGTGGACACATCATAGACCCACATCAGCACCATGCAGGCCTTTCATACACCATGTCATCAACATTCTATATGTCCAAGTCAGCTGTTGATGTCACCAGTGACATCATCTACCACATCATCAGGACAGACCCCTTTTTTTATTGACATAACCATTTCACGATATTAAATTTTATGGTCATTTGACTGTCATGAGTAGGCCTAATTGCAATATCATGATGACCATTTGGATGTCAAATTTAACATATTGTTTTTCTGATTAGACCCCTCACCATATGTAGTTCTAATTTGATAGTTCAACTTTGGAGGCCATATCTCAATCATCTGGATCCAAGTCAGGTGCAATTTTTTAAAATTTTGGCTAGTACTTTCTAAATTTTTCTATGGTGCCATTATTTTCTAGTTTTGGTGCACATATTTGTTAGAAATTTCAGTTTTTGGTGATTGTACCTATCTAATCCTACATTTTGCAACTTCAAACGCTCTATACGGGCTCATCTGGACACATTTTTAGGTTCTATTTTTTTTGAAAGTACATAATTTTTTGTCTACTTTCTAGATCTACAATCATATACCACTTTTAGAAATAGGACCTTTCTTTGCATTGTATTGCTTCAAAATTGTTGTATTTCTAAGCTACATTGTAAAGTTCTAGATTTGAACTACAAGAGGAGGTTGTAAACAACAGAATCAAAAGTTCACTTAGGCCTAAATTAGCAAGTGGTTATTGTAAACACACTAAGTATAAAGTGCTAAATCATGCATTGGGGGGGTTTCATTGATTGTTTTTACATTTTGGGGGGTGCATACATTTATTGATCTCATGGAGTTTTTTTTCGCATGTCAGTTTGGTATAAGGCCAAGGTTGAAAAAGAGGAACTATCAAAAATAGAGTGCCTTAATAATTGATCATCTAAGAAGAGAGCATAAGGAAGTATTTCCTTTTCTATGTTCCAAATAATTGCCCTCTGATGATCCAATACCTGCCAAAAAATATCTGTCAGTCATTTATTTCTGTGTCAATGCTTCTTGCTTTGATGTCATTGACAAGTCCACTGATCCTCATGGCATTTTGATGGCTCTTTGGAAAGCATATGGAGATCTTATAGTTCCTCCATTTCCAAAAGATATTCTATATTCAGTCACTCCAGTTATGGTAACTACTACTCCAGATGAATTCATACATTTTGATGTTCCTATTGCTTCTACTAATCTAGTTCTAGCCACATCTGCTCTTGATTCAGTGCAATAGGAAATACCATGTCTTCCTAAGCTAGATGACTTCCTTCTAGACATTGCAGTGCTATTTGTGGAGTCTTACATTGAAGATGTGGGAGACATCATTAATGACATCCACCTTCTCTTTGTTGAGGAGACTTCTTCTTCACTTGTTGTGAGGGATCACTTTGACCCTCACCAACATGATCTTTCCTCTAAGACTGATATGATTGTGGACACTTCTTTATAGTAGATGGAGAATGACTCTTTTACTTCAAAGGAGACATATTCATCTTTGGAGATTGTATTCCAATTTCCTTAGACATCATATCTTCTGAGGATTCTTCCTACTAGTTGTGGAGCATTCTCTATTACACCTATGGTGCCACTTCTTCCTACATGGAGGAACTTTATTCAACTTTCATGGTGCAACTTTTTTAGTCATCAAGGAGCTTCTTTCATGGGTGTGTATTCATCATTGAGGGGAGGTTACATTAATTCTCTTCCCATATCTTCCTATCAGGATGCTTCATTAGCTTTGGAGGTTGATTCACTTTCATACATGGACATGCTACCTTGCTTGCCACCTTGTTTTGGGCATCCACCAGATTGGTTCATGGAATCTACATTCATCAAGGATGTGTCAACATATGAGCAAACTTTAGAGGTAGTATCAACAAGATTCTACATATGGATCCCTCTTCCATCTTCCTATCCACAGTGGGAAGCATATTTGCTCCTGTGCTTGGTATATTTTCTTCCTAAAGGGAGAAATGTTGTTTGTCAGCATTGGATTTTCTTTTGTCTTCAAGCACTCATCATTACGAGATCCTTCACTAAGCGGGGGGGGGGGGGGAGATTTCATGGAGGGATTCTCTATTGTATATGCATGATGTATGTCATAATGTGGGGGTCTTGATTACTCCATCCATACATGCATCTTCTTTATTGTACTTTTCTCTCTTTTTGGGGGAGGGTTTTTCCCATGAGGTTTTCCCTCTTTCTACCTTTTCAGAGAGATTGCATTTGTACATGGATATCTAACATGGCCTATTAGCCAAGACTCGTCATGCATTTTTATCATAGCTTTTGTAAGCTTAAGTGCATTCCACTAAGTTGCACTTAAGGGGGGGTGTTAGTGTAAATAATTAATTATTATTACACTTTACTTAAGTTTACTTAGGTTAAATGCATTATTTTATTATTTATTAGATAAACACCTAGGAGTATGCACACTCATATGAGTTGTCTTGTTGACAACACATGAGTAAGCAACTCTAATTTAGCACATGATGTCTACAACACAGGAGTTTGCATAATCAACTGAGTTTTCATGTAGACAACACAATTGTTTGCACTCTAAATAAGCACATGGTGTCTACAACACAATTTTAGATGACACACCCATGTCAAGCTTATACTCTCATCATCACACTAACTTCTGTGCTTAATGGAGGATAATCTACTCTTAGTGGACATGGTGCTTAGTTGTGAGACTTATCATTGTGCTGACTCCTAGTCATTCTAGAGGCCTTTATATATAGGCACTTCTAGTGTACATGTACATCATATGACATCAATTAAATATCATATTATTTTTCTGATCATACATCATTTGGTCCATATTGTGCTAGTCTTGTGCTTCTTGATCTTGGCATCATTTTTCCCTAAGAAAAATTCTTACATAGTATCATAGCTATACCAAATTCTTACATGACATAGGCCAAAAAGAAATGGGAATTACAAAACCCATTGAAGCATATCAACAAGTAAAGAAAAAAGTTCTTGGTTTTGGACTACCCACACCTATAGGTATCAATAAGAACAACCACATTTTCCTTAATACCCAGAACAAACTCATGGAAGTCAAAGACATCTTGCAAAAGGTAGAAAAGAGAGCCTACAATGATATCCTCAATGACTGAAATGTCCCATTTCCATGTCATTATAAATGAAGTCTTTAGATTAATTATAATATTCATAATAGTTATTTTAGTTGTCAAATGATAATATTATTCATATTTACAATTGGAAGATGTAGATGTTATCCAAGTTGCCTAGACACCATCTATGAACTCCCTAAAAGTCTACAAGTCCAAGCTCATTTTACAAACAAGATGTTGACCCCCACCCTCTATTGGGATAAGATCCACTAGATTGGATTTATACAAGCCCATTCTTGGTAACATTTCAATCTTCCCTTCTTAGCTAAATACTAATAGAATTGAATAGGATTCAATTGGTGTATTTGAATGATTAAATTTGTCAATGGTCTCATTAGTGATTATCAATTTATTATCGATATATGTTTACTTCAATAATCCCTTATACACAACAATTATTAGTTTAACAACATATTTATTATTATATAATAATATTAGAGATATTTTATTTCGTAATAATATTAGAAAGTATATTTCTAATATTCATTCGATTATAAATGTATGCGATTATAAATCCTTGCCACTTTTAGTTGACATTATATATTTATATATATGATTGAATATTATTAGGGTGGTCTCCAATTTTGTAGTAGTTGTGATGGGATTTCTTTTGCATGGTATAATAGTTAATCAATTTGTGACCCTAATAGCCATGTATGTTGCTATGAATAAATACCACTCACTACCTTTTGTTAGTTGTATTGTTTACTTCTCTTGGCTAATGGTGGGTCGACCTTGTACTTGTTGCTATTAATGGGTCAAGATCTAAGTGATGACGTGTATTGATTGATATTTCTTTTTTATTTTTGAATCCCGTACATGTCAATAATTTAAATTTTTTCATATATTTTAAATATCAATAATTTAATATTTCACTTATTTTAATAAATATAAAAGAAAATATACAAAGTAAAAAATTATATTTCAAATATAACATTGAATTATTAAAAAGATGAAACTTGGATTGAATTCAGTTAAAATAGTGAAGTTTTTACATTTTAAATTCAATTAGAATATTGTTTTCACATGTTAAATTCAACTAGAATCAAAAGAGCCAAAAATAGATTAAAATTATTTATATTTTTCTAATTTAAAATGTATGAGAAGCCAAATTATAATTTTTAATTATGTTAATATAATATTTTTTAATTTAATTTAAAAATTGTAATATTAATGATTTTTCAAAATATTCTATCATGCAATTTGTTAAATATTTCTTGCAAAAATTTATTCCTTCTATTTTTACTAATTACTGTCTAAAAGTATGGTTCTTTTCCCTTATATTTCCTCTTCCAAATTTTAATTTTTAATTTCTCATTTAATTTTAATTTAGTTTCATACAAATCACAAATAAATTTTACTTTATCTCTTGTAAAACTTAATATTCCATATCAGGCATACAAGATAATCAAATCAATCAATGGAACAACCCTTTTACAAGGCATGGACTCTAGCTCTCTTTGAGAGCTTTTGTTCTAATATTGGATCCCATTCATTAATAAAATAACATTAATTATAATTAATTATTTAATAATTTAATATTTCTAATTTTTATTTAAATATTTAGCTCATGTCTACATATTGATTGATTTAATAGCTTTAGTCGTTTCATTCATATATCTTTTTTGTCAATCACAATTAGGGATTTCAATTGTTATTTAGGGGATATTAGAGTCCTACCCTCCCAAAATTGCTTGTCCTCAAGCAATTTTGATATTCATTTCAATGATTGGATCATAGTTAGTCCATGACTCTTGTTAGTTCCAAGTTTGAATTTAATGATATAATCAAGAGTTTGAAGGGTGAAAATAAGTGCAATTATTTTGAATCCTATGATTTTACTTTGATGATTCATGTGTTAATCATATTTGTAAATGTAAGATCGATTCTCATTTAGTGTTCGATGATTGATTGATCATCATTGGTTGTTGAATTTGAGTTTGATGATGGAATGCCATAGGACAATTGATAGATTTCATAATCAAAGTTGAATGTATGATTAATCGTAATATATAGTTTCAATGTTATATTCACTGAACTCTTTAATGATGATTGCCACCTATACAAAGGTGGATTTATGTATTTAAAACTAAATTAGTTGTAAGAGGATGATGAATATATCTTAATAGTTAGTATATTAAACTCAAGTCCTTTTGTTTTTGATTCTTACATGACCTCTCTTAGAAGGATGGGAATTTTGACATCACAGGGTGTTGGATATTTATATATGAGTAGGTTCCCTCAAGGTATTAAGATTGCATGTTCATACTAATCTTGGAATATTTCCTCAAGGGTTTTGGAATTAGGTTCTTACCCATCTTGGACTCTTTCCTCAAGGCATTCAAAACTATTTCCTTACCCATCTTGGAATCTTTCCTCAAGGCATTAGAACCCATGTCCTTACTTATATTGGAATCTACCTGTCTCATGAGGATTTACTCTACCTCTCCCATCTTGACAATAAATTACTTCTATTCATCATTTACATAATCATGTCTCAAGGTTAAATTTTCATGTGTATTCAATAGTTTGATCCTTTATTGGTAGAAATTCTTTTGGTCATATTCACCCTACAGAATGGAAAGATCATGCTTTGATACCACTATAATGTCCCCTTTTTGGGTCCCTTATAAATGAAGTCTTTAAATCAATTATAATATTCATAATAGTTAGTTTATTTTTCAAATGATAATACTATTTTGATTTAGAATTATAAGATATAGATGTTATCCAAGTTTCCCAGACACCATCTACAATCTCCCTCAAAGTTTATAGATCCAAGCCCATTTCATGAATAAGATGATGACCCCTACCCTCTATTGGGATAAGATCCACCAGAGTGGATTTATATAAGCCCATCCTTGGTAACATTTCAATCTTTCCTTCTTAGCCAAATACTAATAGAATTGAGTACATTTTCAATTGGTGCATTTGCATGATTAAATTTGTCAATAGCCTCATTAGTGATTATCAATTTATTATCCATATACGTTTACTTCAATAATCCCTTGTACACATCAATTATTAGTTTAACAACATATTTAGTATTATATGATAACATTAGATATATTTTATTTCATAATAATATTAGAAAGTATATTTCTAATATTCATTCAATTTTAAATGTATGTGATTATAAATCCTTACCACTTATAGCTGACATTATATATATATGAGTGATTGGTGGTCTCCAATTCTGTAGTAGTTGTGATGTGACTCCTTTTGCATGGTATATTAGTTGTTCTTGTAATCAATCTGTGACCCTAATAGCCATGTATGTTGCTATACCACTCACTACCTTTTATTGGCTAAAATTCTTACTCCTCTTGGCTAATGGCGAGTCCACCTTGTACTTTCCACTATTAATGGGTCAAGGTCTAAGTGGTGATGTGTATTGATTGATACATCTTTTTCCTTTCTTAATCTCATACATATCCATTTAATGCATTGATGGGTTTGACAAATTAGGGGTAAGCCATTTTACTTTTACCACTATTTGCTTTCTTTCTTTTCCCCCTTATTTCCCTATACTATCCTTACTTAGATGATTACCCTTAAATATAGGTGGAAATGCAACCTTACTTAAACACCACCTTCATGGGATGTGATTGTTTGGTTTAATAGTATGTTTAGGGTTTTAATTATATCATGGAATATTAGTGTATATTGGGATTAATTTATTGTTTAGAGATTATTATTATAATATTGGATCCAATTAATTGATAAAAAAATATTAATTATAATTTATTATTTCCATATTTAATATTACTAATTTTTATTTAATTGTTTAGTTCATGTCTATATATTGATTGATTTAATCACTTTCATCAGTTCATTGAAAAATATCTTTTTGATCAATCACAACTAGGGATTTCAATCATCATTAGGGGGATACTTCAATGATATCTTCCTATGAGAATCTATTTTTTGAGAACTATTTGTTAACATTGTTGACCTTCCACTTACACATCCTCACCTCATAGATTGGGGCCAACCAAGCGTACTCCATATTAATGAATTTCTAAGTGAGGTCGCACTCCTAAGATAAATGGGAGTTGAAGTATCACATAAGAAGGTAAAACCACCATCAAGATTGTTGGAAACTACAATTGGAACAATTTTTATGTTTCCATTAATGTCAAACCTTATTGGTAAGACAGTTGTTATCTTAGTAGAGTGCCATATCAAGATGATTGATGAAGAGGATTTGAGAAGAAGACATAAAAAAAAGGACCTAGAGGAAAGGTTGAGTTATGAGGAACTACAATGGGCACTTGATCAATTGGACTTTGACAAGATAATATGATAGTTTATGTTGATCTCTACACCTATGTTTCCTATTAGTGTCCAAACACTTAGTCATTTACTAGGTAAGGTTGAACGATCATCACTACGATTGAGTCATCTAGTAAATGTTGATTATACAAGGACTTATTCATTTTGCATTACATGCCAATCAAGTCAGTGATTTTTGAGCACCCTAGTTAAGGGTGAACACATATGTAAGCCGAGCTATTATAGTAGAGACCGAGTAAATTGAAAGATAGTTTTTGCTGAGTGAATAGTAAGAAACATGTATATAGAAGCTGAGTGCTAGTATGAATTCTATTTATGAATAAGCATCAACACATTTAGATGCTAAGCAGACCAATTTTGTCATATAAGTTTGCAATTGCACAAACAACTATGTAAATAATTTTGGTCAACTTCTATATGATATTTAATGGTTGTAGAGATAGTTGAGATGGAGATTATGTGCCATTGCATAAGGTAATGATCCCGAGGAAGGAAAATCAACCAATCATAAAATTAGAAAGAAATGACAAAAGAAGATGAATTGTAAGCCATTGATTAAGATCTAGAACTTTTGAAGAACATTTATTTAAGGAGGATTCTAACCCTAGAATAAGTGTGTGTAATGAGAAGAGGATGCAAATAGAGAGAAATGTAATGCATGGATGAATGAAAGTGTGAATGCACAAGTGAAATAGCAAACAAGGATAGAACATAGCAAGAAAGGCTAAGTATAGAATCATATCAACCGAGGGTAATCCAAGTAGTGAAGGACAAGAAGGAGATATTAGATTGAGAGATCAGATCAGGACATTGTACAAAGGAGATCCAAAATCAACTTACAGAGAAAACTGAGGATCAAGTACTGAATCAATTTTTAACAAGATTGAGTCTGGGTAAACCTCTTAATCAAGTGATACTAACATATTTATGTAAATCTCCTAACAAAGTCCTTAATTAATTGCAAGTGTCAAATCCTTTAATAGGGTAGGACTTAATAGTCTTGAAGCTTTTAATATAGTAGACCCCTCATAGGGTAGATCACATATTATGATCAAACATTGTAACCCTAACAGGTTAACTTTATTGTTGTAACAATGAAGATTTGTATGTTTCATCCCCATCCTAGTTTTACCTTCACATTGAAGTGTTTTTGGGTTACCAAATCATTTGTGTTATGTTTTGAATATTTCATGGATGTTATGTTTTCACCATTACAACTTTATGTTACATTTGAGATATAAGATGAATTAGGTGTGAAATCAGTAATTTGGTTTTCTAAGTAAAAGTTAAAGATCCTGATTCACCTCCACTCTCAGTATCTTGTTTCCTATTACATCCTTCCAAAAAGTTTAATCATAACTTAAGTGGAGAAGACAATTGTATTGAATCCTGGAAGAAGTGTTCAAAATAAGACCAAATGCATAGGCTTGATTGAGAAAAAAAGTAGAAGATTAAGTAACTAGAAATTAATTTCGAGTGATGCTAGAGTTGACCAAGCAATAGTATAAGCCGAGAAAAATATAGTGTCAATCGAGTATCAAAAAGTATGCTAGTAAGAGTTGAAAAGGAAATAGGTAAAAGTACTAAGTTCTTGAGATCTGACAGAGGAGGAGAGTTTATCTCTAATGAATTCAACATATTTTTCAATGATAAAGAAATCAAAAGGTAGATGTTAGCACCTAGGACCCCTCCAAAAAATGGAATAGTTGAAAGGAGGAACAGATCAATCATGGATTATGCTAGAACACTAATGATGGATAAGAATGTGTCACATAAATATTGGAGAGAAGCTATAAGTACAACAATCTATACTTTGAATTGAGTACAAGTCAAAAAAGGTACATAAATTACACCCTTTGAGTTATGGTATGGGTATGCACCTAATGTGAAATATTTTAAAGTCTTTAGAAACAAATGTTATATGCTAAAGGATAATAGAAATGGAAAACATGACACTAAAAGTGATGGAGATGTAAATGTGACAGTTGATGAATATGCACTAGCAATTGGAATTATTGTAATATTTTCTAAAAACCCCAAGGAGAATTATACGATGGAAATGAAAAGGATACTAAGATATCCAAAAGGAACACAAGACTATGCCCTATACTACAAGAAGAATGACAAGTTTGAATTAAATGTGTATACAAATGTGGACTGGGTAGGAAATGTTGATGATAGAAAAGTACAAGTAGTGGAGCTTTCTTTCTAGGAAAGAGATAAATTTCATGGACAAGCAAGAAGAAAAACTACATTTGACAATCAATAATTGAAGATGTAGCAACAATAGTGAATTGTTCTAACATTGTGTGGATCAAGCAATTATTGAAAGAGATGAAGGAAGAGATCAATGATCCTGATGTTATCTATTGTGATAACACAAGTGTTATAAATATATGAAATAACCCTATAATGCACACAAATACTAAACATATTTCTATCAAGTATCACTACTTGAGAGAGTCAGTTCAAGATAAAGAAGTGAGATTGGAATATATGAACACCAAGGAGAAAATAGCTAATATTTTCACTAAGGCTTTACCTAAGGATCCCAATGAGTATCTAAGAGGTAAATTAGGGGAGATTCCCTTAACTAAGATTAGTTTCATGGACAAGAAAGAAGAAAAGCTTCATTTTACAATCAACAACTGAAGTTGAATATATAGCAACAATATTGAATTGTTCTAACATTGTGTGGATCAAGCAATTATTGAAAGGGATGAAGGAAGAGATCAATGATCTTGATGTTATCTATTCTGATAACACAAGTGCCATAAATATATGAAAGAACCCTATAATGAACATAAAGACCAAACATATTACTATCAAGTATCGTTACTTGAGAGAGTTAGTTCAAGATAAAGAAGTGAAACTGAAATACGTAAACACCAAGGAGCAAATAACTAATATTTTCACTAAGGCTTTACCTAAGGATGCCCATGAGTATCTAAGAGGTAAATTAGGGGAGATTCCCTTAACTAAGGCTACTTAATCTTAAATGGAGCTCTATATCAAATGTGTTGATCAAAATCTCTTACAAGTTGATGTAGAGAGTCATATTTTAGGAGCTGCCTAAAGTAGTGAAGAGAGAAGCAAACAATGTTGTATCAATCGTAAGAGAGATGATAGATGGTAAATAAGATTTAGAAATACTGACATAAAGATATCTACATGGTGAAGATGCATGAGAAAGATGGAGTGTCTTTTCCATTGTTGTTAAAGAGGGAGATAACATACAATTACCATATGAAGAGGGAGAATGTATTATGTTCCAAAGTGAGAGAATGTATTAATCAAGATAAATCAATGAATGATTTTTCTAGAAATACAAAGGAAGATGATTGATTTCATGATCTAATATGATAGAGGGAGTCTATGTGTTGCATATTAGAGGCGCATGTATGAGAATCGGGATGAAACTAAAAAGAGAGATTGTTGGAAAATGAGATGAGAATCAAAATGAAACTAAGGATATTAATGAAGGTCTGATACTGAAAATAGAGGGATATGCTCGAAGAAATTACATATTTTGGATTGCATGGTAACTAGAGGTGTTGCCATCAATGCCAAAGAGGGAGATCATTGGAAACTATAATTGGAACAATTGTTTTGTTGTCATTGATGTCAAACTTTATTGGTAAGACATTTTCTATCTGAGTAGAGTGCTATATCAAGATGATTAATGAAGAGGATTTGAGAAAAAGACATAAAAAAGGACCTATAGGAAAGGTTGCGTTATGAGGAACTATAATAGACACTTGATTAGTACGACTTTGACAAGATAAAATGATTATATAATTATAACCAAAGTGGAGAAGACAATTGTACTAAAGCCTAGAAGAAGTGATCAAAAGAAGATCAAATGCATAGGCTTGACTAAGCAAAAGAGTAGAATATTAAGGAACTAGAAGTTTATGCTGAGTGATGCTAAAGTTGACTAAGCAATAGTATAAGATGAGAAAACATAGTCTCAACCGAGCATCAACTATCAATCGGGTATCAAAAATCATGCTAGACAAAACAATTATTATTGATCAAGTAATTTAGTGATAATTGAGTTTTAGAACATATTGTTGGCCAAGGGACAACATTTGAAAGATTATGAGGAAATATTGATTTCCAATTGACATAATTGAATTCTTGGAATATGGAAGGCATTTTGAAGATAAGGATTGATGAGGTGGATTATTTAATGTGGGGAAAGGGTTAGGTGAGTGATCAATGGATTAATTTAAAGAGAAGTTTCTAGAAAAGAAGATGAATAAGGTGGAAAAATTCATTATATGTGTTGAATCTAATCAAAACCCTAAGATCTACGATGATGTTTAAGTGGAAAATGATCAAAATTACCTATTTAAGGAGGTATAAGGGCTAAAATTAAATAGGTTAGTAGAGCTGGTGAAGACCTTAACAAGGTTGGAGGAGTTGCTGATTTTGTTGATTGGTGAACTTAAGCAGAAGGATGAATAGTGAAGTGTTGAGGTGAAGAGTGATTGTTTGAAGGATTACCAAACGAATCAGTAATGGAGATGTTAATGGAGACCAACCAATGAGTTAGCTATTGGACTAAATTATGATCTATATTTATAAAGTGAGATGTATTTGTCACATTAACCTACTGTTACTCTCTAACCATTGTATCGATATTGAAATACTTTAACCAAGCTTGACCTAACAATTATATGGAAATCCTTTAATCAAAGCGACATTCTAATCAAATGTTCTTAATCCCTATAACAAGGGAACTCCTAACACAATGATTAAAACCTTTAGACAGGTCACATTTAACAATGTGTTTTGTAACTTTTAATAGGGTTCGATCCTAACAGAGCTCACTTCAAAAGAGTGAAAAACTAGTGACATGTTACTGGTGGTTTTTTCCAATTTGGGTTTCCACACTAAATTCTAGTGTCATACTTTTTTGGATGTTATTTGAGTTGTTTTATTGTTAATGTTTTACATTCTGCAAGTTTGTTACTATTAGGACAGTGGATTGCAAGTTTATGTTGCTAATTATTTTCTATAAAGACTGAGCTACTAAATGTTTAGATCTAAAGTATTTGAAGTAATTAAAATTTTAATTGGTACATCTGGACATTAGGACAATTGATTCTCCCCCCTTCTTAGTTATTCTATATTGTTATAACACAAGATATATCTAAAAATTGAATCCAAAAGGCTAATTTTGGGAGGAGGAAATTGCTAGTCACAAAAATGACAATAAATGAAAAAAATTAAGAAAACAAAATATTCTCTTGATGAAAAATCCTCTCAAGCACTATTAGACCTAGTCAAAATAGAAATAGAAATAAAGGACATATTTGATAGTGAAAACCCCTTGAGGCATCTGAAGATGGAGATTTCATCCTTCCCTTATAGGAAAATAGATCATAAGTATCATCTATAATAACTAAAGAAATAAAGTCAATCAACATTGGTATAACTGAGGTCTCAATACTCATGCATATATCACATCTTTACCAGTACCATAAGAGGAAGCCCTTGGTGAAGTACTTAGAGAGAAAATTGGTCAGTTTGCATGGACATATCATGACATGCAAGGATTAGACCTAGAACTAGAGTTACATCATATGGCCATAGATCCAAAGGCAAAGCCCATCAAATATAAGCTACAAAAGATGCATCCAAAAGTAGCCTTACTAGTGAAGGTTGAACTAGAGAAAATTCTCAAAGAAAAATTTATTAGACCCATTGATTATTTAGAATGGATTTCTAACATGGTATAAGTTAGTAAACCATTTGATGATATAAGAATTTTCATTGACTTCAAAGATCTCAACAAGGCTTTCCCAAAAAATGACTTCCCATTACCAAACATAGACATGACTGTGGATTTTATAAATGGACATGAGATGCTATCTCTCATGGATGAATTTTCAAGATATAATTAGATCCATATTGCAAAATTAGATCAACATAAGAAAAAATTCACAACCCAATGGGGAACCTTCTATTATAATATGATGTCATTTGTTATCAATGAGCAATGACTGTTATCTTACATGATCTAATCCACAAAAATCTTGAGGATTATGTAAATGATATCTTGGTGAAATCACTTGATAATTTAGATCATCTTCATGACCTAGAAGAGATATTTGACCTCATAGAAAAATTTCATGTTAAATCCCAAAAAAGTGTCTACAACATCACTTCAGGTAAGCTCCCAGGGTTCATTGTATCATAGCGAGGTATTGAGATTGACCCTAAAAAGGTCAAAGGCATTATGGACATGTCTCCTCCTAGAATACTAAGACAACTTTGTAACATATAGGGGAAGTTGTAATCAATTCATAGATTCATCTCACAACTTGCACATAAATATAATCCATTCACATATCTATTGAAAGAAGATCAAAAATTTAAATGGGATATTATTTATCAACACAACTATGAACAAATCAGGTATTATATGGAAAATCTACCTATCCTAGTGCTAATATTTGTATCTAGACCATTGATCTTGTTCATAATAGCTACAACAACAACATTAGGGGTGCTCTTAGCTCAACTAGATGATGATGGAAAAGAGAGAGCAATACATTACATTAGTCATATCCTTGTTGACTATGAACTCAACTATTCACCAATGGAAAAAAAGTATGTTTAATGGTGGTATTTGCCACACAAAATCTCCACCATTACATGCTTAGTCACATTATAAGGCTTATCTCAAAAATTGATCCACTCAAGTACATGCTCTTCCAGACATCCCTTGTAGGTTGCCTAGTGAAATGGGTCATGCTTCTCAATGAGTTCGACATCCAATATATAGATAGAAAAGTAGTGAAAAGGAAAAAAGTTATAGATCAGTTGGATGATGAACCATTAGAAGATAACACTCCTTTGGTCATGGAATTTCCTGATGAATATCTTTGTATAATAGAAGAACAACCTCCATGGAAACTATACTTTGATGGGTCCTACACATCTAATGAATCTAGAGCAAGGATATTGTTGGTCACCCCTCAAAGTGAATACTTGTATAAAAGGGCTTATGGTTAGGGATTGTTTTAGTGTGGTGATGCAAAAATTGGTTCTTGCAGTGGTATTGAGCTGTAAGGGATTATAGATTGTAATCATTGGATCATAATAATATCAGACTTATTTTTTGGTGGATGTATCCTAGGGATTGGATGAATCACATTAAATCTTGGTGTCTTGTGTTCTTTTCTATGTGGTCTATTATTTTTTTGATATTGTTTATATTTGCATGTAATTGTTATTTCTGTCTTTGGTTTATTCCTAACACTACATTCCCAAGTCCTTCAAGTTAATATTCTCATGCACCAACAATATATCATAATACGAGGCTCACATTGTAGGAATAAGAACAACTATTGAATGGAACATTATAAAATTATAAGTTTTTGATGATTCCCAACTCATCATCAAACAAATCTTGAATGAGTATCAGACAAAAGACAATAAGTTGTTTCCACATAAATAGATGGTGGATAAGATGAAATAAGGTTTCACCAAGAACCATATCACATAATTCATAAGGCTTCAAAACAAATTAGTGGATGCAATGGCTACCATCAACTCACTCTTGGACATTCCACAGGAAGCTTTGTAATATCAATTCTCAGTTGAGCATTTACATGATCCCACATATAAAAATGATGAATCAATGATGGTGTGTATTATAGTTGGTCCCCAACCCCCATGGTACCACAAAATTCACTCTTACCTTAAAGATGGTATCATATCTCCCCATCTCACATGAACCCAATGCCAAAAGCTCATTCATAGATCTTTCTGCTATACTATTGTGGAAAACACCTTATAACACCAAGGTTATTATGATACCCTTTCTAGGTGTTTAGACTTAAATGAGGTTACCATGATGTTAAAGGAATTATGCATTATAGCATGTGGTGTCCATGTGAGTAGTATGGTCTTAGCTAGTCAGATCTAAAGAGATGGATATTATTGGACCACACTCGAGAATGATTCCTTTGAATTTGTCAAGAAATATTTGCCATGTCAACAACATGCCAATTTGATACATGTTCCAATACAAGATCTAGAACCCACCAAACCACCATGGCCCTTGACATGATGGGGATTGGACCTTGTTGGGGTGATTGTACCTTTATCTTCTAACAAGCACAAATGGATTATACAACCATAAATTATTTTAAAAGGTGGGTAGAAGCAATCATGCTTGTCCATGCCACTGGAGTTCAAGTTACCAAATTTATCCTCTACCAGATTATTTTCTACTTTGGTTTCCCACCTACTATCTTCATAAACCATAGAGGTATTTTTAAAAACCTAAATATGGAGGGATTGTGCTCCTATCTACACATCCATCACTATTTTTCTAGCCCACACTTTCCACAAGGTAACAGTCAGGCAGAGGCAATCAATAAAACCCTCCTCAAAATCCTAAAGAAGGTTTTCAATGATTTTGGCCTTGATTGGCATCTACAAATCAACCACCCTTTGGGCATACTGCACCTCATTTCGTACATCCAAAAGCACAACCCCATACTCCCCGATATATGGTGTTAAAGCTATCTTACCCATAGAGGTTGAACTCCCATCCTTGTGTATATCTCCACAAGGAGAAATATTTGATGATGACTACAAAGTTTCTAGACTCACTCAAGATAAAATTCAACAAAAAGGTTTATCCCCACCAGTTTCAAGTGGGTGACATGGTACTAAAATAAAACATGAAGGTCCAAATAGATTGAGAAAAGAAGGGCAAATTTGAGCCCACATGGCTGAGTCTATATGTTGTCACAAAATCTTTTGGCTTAAGAACATATCAATTATCTACTTTAGAAGGTGAACTTTTGAATGATCCCACCAACATCATTCATCTCAAGAAGTATGCCTGAGCCACTTAGTTTATCTTGTATAAACTAGAAAAGCCAAAAATTATCATCTTAATGAAAACTTGGCAATTTGAGCACCTAATGATAATAAAATAATCAAAATATCAAAAAAGAAAAGAGAAAAGCACACAAAAATGTCCAATGGTGAAAACTTGGCAATTCAAGAACCTTATAGAGGTACGTTGGTGAAAACCTAGCAATACGAGTCATGTGTACTTGGACCTTCTCATTATCTATAATTTCTCATCCCAACCCGTCCACAACTTCCCACCATCCACTTACCCATATTTCTAAGGTGTTCCAATATTGTATGACCAAAACACTTGTATCAAAGCACCATCCTTGCAAAACGTCCAAACATTTTACTATATCCAGATCCACATGTACTATATCAAAAAGTTCCACCATGTATGATACCATCCCAAATATTCACATGTTCTATAAATAGATCCAAATGTATTATATTCCATGTACTATATTGATAGCTCACTATCACACTATCCTATGCTCTAACACATGTAATATAACAATTAGTCCCTCAATATTCCACCACTATAAATAGTTCCTATACATTGTCATCCTTGTACATATCTTAGTTAATTGTATTATATATACCACCCCTATATTGGTATTCAATTTAGTCCTATTGTACACAGCCCAATCTTGTGTCAGTTAACATTTGATCAAGTCCTCTAGTTCTAATTGCTCTGTACTCCAAAAAATACCTCATGCAAGATCCTTTGTCATCAAAGTGTTTTTCTAAAGGTTTCTATTTTCTATTCAATCTTAGCTATAGGTACTATTGAAAAGTACTTGAAGGATATATCTTTCCTCATGTTTGATTTTGGTTCGTCAATATCCAGCCCCATCGAGTTCTTTGGCAAAAGGTTACTCTTTATGGATTTTACAATTTCTTTCAGTGTTGGATTTTAATTTTGGTTCTTGATTATATTTTTTGAGAAATTCCATTATCCTCTATTGAAGGTTTTTGTTCACACACAATTTTGAACCTAGGTTTGAAGTATAACCTTCAAGCAACCTTATGTAACATGGAAATAATCTCCAAGTGTGGGACATGAAGGGAGAGATTGAGTCTTTGGAGGAGACTAATTTCCTTACTATTAAGGTGCACCTAAATGAAAAAAATTAAGGAAAGGGGAGAAGGATGCTAAAATAAAATGCTAAAAGAGAAATGGAGGTGATGCACCAGATATAATTTTTGATCTACTTTTTCCAATAATGAGCACTTAAATTCAAAAGAGCTCACCAACTATACTAATGCATGTAGTTTATCAACTTAAGAACAAAATGAAATTTAGAAACCACAACAAGCCAAGGAACACAAATGTTCACTTAATAGATTTACTAAATGAGATTAACATAATCATATAATGCTATAAATGATGAAAATATATTAAAAAAGATTACACAATCTTACTTGGGTTGTGAGTAGATAGAATTAATGATCTCTATTGAATAAGGCAATAACATCTACAAAAGAGAATTATGAAAAATAACTAGAAAAATTAGATCCTTTGGAGATTATACAAGGTTTCCTTTTACAAAGATAAAACATATATAAGTTACAATCATTAAGTTCAAATTCCCACCAACTAGAATTAAGATTACAAAGTGTAAATCAAGAAAAGATAAAATCTGATTGTGTGTATAGTTGTTCATGAAATGACAAAAAATGGGCCAATAAATTCTCCCCATATCAAGAAAATCATACCCATACCATCAGCAAGTGGCAAAAAAGAAAGAAAAAAGTGTTTACATTATGTGCAGAAGTAAAAAAATATAGTTCGACAATAAATATTTAGCTCTTGGGTTTTATCATAGTCATCATAAAAATTAACGTAGGCACAAAAATACACAACAATTTGAGCTTGCATAAAATTACACCAAAAAATCCTTTCTCTTCAATCTAACTTGTGATGTTATGAAAAGCATGAAAAAATTCCACAATTTTGGCCTGCGTAACATCACAACATGATTTTACTTCCTTCATAGATGACTTGCGACCATATGACAGTGTCAAAAATATATTGTAGTTTTCACCTACACATCAAATGAGGAAAAAAGGATCCATACAACAAGATAAACTAATTCAAAGCCAAGATCCCATGACACTTTAAAATTCACAACATTTTTGACCTATGTAGCATCGCACCAAGATTTTTTATCTCTACAAATTGACTTGTGATGTTACAAAAAGAACGTAAAAACACTAAAATTTTAGGCTACATTCATTGGATGAGAAAAAAGGATTCCTATAACAAGACAAACTCATTCAACACTAAGCTCCAACGGTGCCAAAAAGTGCATAATATTTTTGTGTGCTTGAGATGTGCCAAAAATACACAACATTTTCTAGCCAAAATAAATAGGACTTAGCCCATGAAAAATGTCTTTGATTGGTTATCTATAATGGGCTAAAGGGTGACAAAAGTGCTAAAAGTAAATGGTGACTCAAGGGGAAATATTATCTGCTAAGTATATAATCAATGACCTCAAGGCAACCCATTGGGCATGGAGTCATTAGCACAAAAACATGATGCGCATCTCTATCACAAACAAAAATCAACAACTCTGCAACCTAGAAAACCATCAAAATTTTCTATCTCCAAGAGGGAAATAGTTGTGCTCATGCACTTCTTGGAAAGATGGAAGATCTACTATAATATATACAAAGAAATTTAACATCCTTTAGAAGCAAGGATTTAGATGAATCCCATTGACTGGGATTGGAAGAAATTCACCATCACACTTAAATAGCTAAAAAGTGTTGGCCTTTTTATAGTTAGTCATAATTTATGGGCCACTCCACATAACATCAAATTTGGAGAGCCTACCTAGTTTAGCTCTATCTTCATCCCACTTAAGAACAAGGTCACCCTCTTTGAAGACTCTAATAGTATCTTTTTTTTGATCAAAACTTCTTTTGAACCACTATTGGTACATCTCAAGTGCATGCATAGCTTGCTATCTTTTTCTTATAATTCCATTACTTTAGCTAGTTTGACTATCATAGCATCATTTTCAACCATCTCTAATTGATGATCTAGTTCAAGAGAGGGAAACTCAAGTGAAATAGGAAGCCTTGCTTCCCTTTCATATACTAGCTTGAAGGTTGAGTTACCGATTTCTCTCTTAGGTATTACCTTGGGGATAATAATTTGAAGTACTCAAATTTATTTCATGGTCAACTTCCCAAGAGATAATATAAGTTCCAACAAATGATTTGACATTATCTAATATGATAGTTGAAGGAACACCAAACCTTGTTATAATTCCATCAAGGAACTCAAATACTAAAGTGTTTGTAGGATTTTTCAATGCTACTACCTCTATCCATCTTGCAAAGTAATTTGTGGCTTCCAAGATCCATTTTGAGAAGAACTAGAGGTTAGGTTTATTGGACCAATGAAATCCAAACTCTGTTGGGAAAAGAGTGGACTTGATTGAATATGATGAAGAGGAAGGGAAACCAATCTTTGTTTTCCTAATAATAAGGTGATTTATCATACTTCCTCACCCACTAAGGATCATTGAATAAGGTTGGCCAATAAAAATAATCCCTCATTATCTTCATTTTTGTTATCCCAGCTAAGAAATAATAGTCAATAGGGCCATCATGAAACTCTTCTAACAAACCATTGATATGATTTGTATTGATACATCTTAATAGGTCTCAGTTGAAATCTAAACTGAATATTATTCCATCCACCAAGACATAAAGAATAGATTGTAATTTGAACTGTCTTCTTTTGGCTCTATTTAGGCCTTGTGGATATCTTCCTTCTACCAAGAAGGTAGTCATGTCATGGAGCCAATCATTCTGATTTTCATTCTCTAGTGGTTTCTCATCTTTTAATAAGAGGGAAACCTCCTTAGGCATCTCAAAAGATGAGATCATTTTCTCACATAACCCTTTTACTCTCACAAGCTTGGTGATCTTGATTTTAATGTCATACTCCATGACTTTGGTAACCCATATAGCTCTTTTTTACTAATATTTTTATTTAAATGGAATCCTTTAAACATGCATGTAGGACCAAGAGTTGAATTTGGTTTGTAGACAAAAAAATTTCTAAATTTCTCAAGAGGTCTTACAATAGAAAGAACATGTCTTTCTAAATAACTATATCTACCCTCATAGTTTTTTATCCCTTCACTAAAAAAAGCAATAGGCAACTCTAAATTCTCTTTATTTAGTTGTGTCAAGAGATTTGATATACTTGATTCTCTTCTAAGAGAATAGAGGATAAAATACTTATCAAAGTTATATTAACAAGAGTGAGAGTTTTTGTAATTGATCTCTTGATCTCTTCAAAGATATATTTCCCTTCTTTAGTCCAAGTAAACATCATATTTTTCTTTAGCATGATTGTAAGAGGCTCAACCATATTATCAAGACTAGGGATGAAATTATCACAAAATTGATACTACCATGAAAAATTTGCAATCCTTTCATATGGCTAGGGTGTGGGAGAAAGATAATTGCTTCAACCCTTTATGGGTTTATGGTTAGGCCATCCTTTGACATAGTGTGTCCTAGAAGATTTCCTTGATCAAGAGAAAACATACACTTTCTTAGATTTAGAGATACACTATATTCTCTACATTTGAGGAATACTTGCTTCAAAAGATCAAAGTGATCAATTGCGTGCTTTGAATAGACAATTATGCCATCAAGATATATTATATATTTCTTTTCTAATACACCCTTAAAATCCATTTTGATTGCCTTTAGGAATGTAACAACTGCATTAAGTCCAAATGATATTTTACAATAGGCATAAGTACCCCATTTGGTAGTAAATGATGTCTTATATTGGTTTGATTCTTAGACAAGCACTTGGTTATAATTTGAAAAACTATCTAAGAAAGAAATCCTTTCTGAGTCACTAACCTTGGACAAGATCTGTCCCATAGAAGGGAGGAATGATGATCTTTAAGATAAGTTCTAGTAAGGTCCTTAAAATCTATGCATAATCTAATTTCTCCATTCTTCTTTCTAATTGGAACAAGATTAGCTACCAAGAGGAGTGCCTAACAAGAAAAACATTATTAGCCTCTATGATTTTGGACAACTCTTTTCTCATTAAAGGTTCAATTTTGGGGTTTATCAACCTTTACTTTTGTCTAATAGGCTCTGCATCATGATTTAACTCTATGGTATGTTGGGACAATCTTGGGTCAAACCCCTTTAAGTCTTCATATGTCCAAGCAATAACATCATTGAATTCTTCATATAAATTAATGAAAACTTCTTACTTTGTCTCAAAGCATAACTTTCCCAAGTTAAGATTCTTTTGATCAACAATGGTGATAGGCCTGTAGTCATCTTTCCTTGTAACTAGATTCGATCCTTTACTTCTTGCTTGATCATCAAAGTTGAATATACCCTCTAAGGTGACTAAACCTTTATGTTAGAGTTATAGCTATTGAAAACAATTGATCAATTGTATATTATTGTTGATGTTACACAAAATGTCATACATTCACCATTCACTGTCTACTGAGCTCACTTAGGCAATGAAGATAGTTCCCTATGTCTACTGAGCATTCTTGTGTATGCCAAGTTCAGAAGTTAGTGTCTACCTAGTTCACTTAGGAGAAAAAAGAAATTTGGAAGATAATGAGTGTTAATCGAGCTCACTCAGTTACCAAAGAGAATTCACAGAAGGCAATGTCTATCGAGTTCACTCGGGAGACAAAGCAAGTTGGCATTAAAACTAGTGTTAACTGAGCTCACTTGGTTAATGGAGGAAAATCTATGTTAGTGTCTACCGAGCAAGGTCGACTAATAAAGGATTTTCTTGTTTTGGCATACTAAGTTCAATTGATTTGTTTGTTGCTTCTAGCCAACTAAGGAGATGGATATTAATTATTCTAAGTTATATTCAAGCTAACTTGACAATGTGTAAGATATAAATATAAGGTCATGTTGAGAATTGAGTGTGTGCAAGTAATAGAAGATTTGAAGATTCTTAGAGGAAGAAAATTTGAAGGATAAGAAAAATATCCTTGTGGAGTTGCAAAGATACATTTGATCAGGAAGGATAAGTATTAAAGCTAGAATTAAGATCTATAATCAACAATTCAATTACATTAGAAATCAGGTCATCTCATTGTTACTTTCTAACCATTGTAGTAGTGATCTAAATATCTTAATAGAGTTTGCTTAACAGCTAATTGTAAATCCTCTAAAAAGATGGCATGTCTATTTGAAGTTTCTTGAATACCTCTAACAAGATGGCATGTCTATTTGAAGTTTCTTGAATACCTCTAACAAGATGGCATGTCTATTTGAAGTGTCTTGAATACCTCTAACAAGGCCACTCCTAACAAGG
The DNA here is from genome assembly GCA_028749045.1 of Cupressus sempervirens. Classification (NCBI taxonomy): domain Eukaryota; kingdom Viridiplantae; phylum Streptophyta; class Pinopsida; order Cupressales; family Cupressaceae; genus Cupressus; species Cupressus sempervirens. Next base: position 220,027,616 of record CM053789.1, on the reverse strand, counting down.
TGATTAAATCCTCTAATAGGATCACACCTAACAGTATGTTTTGTAATCTTTAGCAAGGTTGGCTCTTAACATGGCTTACTTCAGAAGAGTGAAAATAGTAACTAGTTACAATAGGTGGTTTTTCCCAAATTGGGTTTCCACGATAAATATTGGTGTCACTTGTGTTCATGCTATTTCTTTTATGTGTATGCAACTAAGTTAAATTTAAGGTTAATCATAGTAATCACATTAAGATCAATATATTTAGTTATTGATGAGTTATAGTTGATTTTTAGTTCTTGTTGAGTTGTAGTATTTGCTAGTGTTAACCGAGTGCCTATGTGTTTTTCAAGTAACAATAGAATATAATTTTATTAGAGTTCATATTTTTATTTTTATTGGCATCTAAGGAATATGGGATTTATGTTATGGTAACTGATTCACCCCTCACCTCTTAGTTACTCCTCTTATATTTCCAACAATTGGTATCAGAGCTTTTGGTGTGTGCAAAGAAGGTTTCAAGGACCTAAGCTAAAGATCATGATGTCTTACAGAAGAGAGATTCCAAAGTTGAATGGAGACAACTTTGCAACATGACAAGAACTTATGAGGTTACATTTGGCAACTATCAATGATTTAGGTTGTAAATATCTTGATAATCAATACAAGACTCCTACTAGAACATTGATAGTTGATGAGATTGCTAAAAAGAAAAATTATAACAACATGATGATTGAAATTGCTTCTACTCTTAATTATGCTGAATTTGATGAGGTAAAAAGTTGCACTACTACTCATGAAATGTGGACCAAACTAAAAGACATCTATGGAGGTGATGACAATGTAAGGAGAGCCAAAGTAGAAAGTCTTAGAGGCCAGTTTGATCAAATGAAGATGAGAGAGGATGAAAACATTGCAAAATATGTTGTGAAAATTAAAGCAAGTGTGAGTGCAATCAAAGCATATGGAGGAGACATTGATGACAAAAAAAGTTGTAAGCAAGGTACTTAGAACCCTTCTTCCTATCTATGCAATTAGAGTGTCTGCTATTGAAGAGATGAGTTGTGATCCAAATAATAAGATAAATATGGATGCTCTAGTGGGAAGATTGACAACTTTTGAGTTGGATAACTATGATAACTATGTCCCTAGTTCTAAAGGTATTGAGTCTACATTTGAAGCCTTTTTACTCAAGAAAAAAGGTGGAAAACCAAAAGAAAAACAATTAGAAAGTGAAGAAGAGGAAGCAAGTCTAGATAATGATCTTGAAGTTGTTGAAGCCCTACTTGAAAGGAAATATTCCAAAGGAAGAGAAAAGTACAAAGGTAAGATTCCTCTAATCTATTTTTCATGTGAAGAAGTTGGTCACATTGCTATAAGATGTCCCAAAAAAGAATGCAATGATGAAAAGAAAAATAGTAAGTTCAAAGGTAAGAAGGAATTCAAGAGCTACAAGGACTATAGGAATAAAGGTGAGAAATCTTGTTTTATGGCTAAAGATTCTAATAGCAATGATAATGATGAAATGGTCTATATAGCTGTAAAAGATGAATTAGATGATGAGACAGATAAAATGACACTTATTTCTCAAGTTAGTAAGAATGATACATGGATTATTGATAGTTGTTTCTCTCATCATATGATTGGTGAAAAATCAAATTTTGAACATATGGAACACTATGATGGTGAAAGTGTTAGATTTGGAAATAATGAACCTTGTTCATAAAAGGAAAAGGTTATATTTCACTAACAAATTAACTCAGATGTGACAATACCTACTGGGTGGAAGGACTAAAGCATAATTTACTGAGTGTGGCACAATTGAATAACATTGAATTCAAGGTAGAATTCATGAATGGGAAGGCCAAGCTGCTAGATGGAAAATGAAATCTAGTTGGGTTTGGTAATCAAACTAAATGTAATCTATTCTACCTAGAACTCCGTGAAAGTTCATGTTTTATTGCTCAAGTAGAAGAAAAATGGTTATGGCATAAAAGGTTGTGACATGTGAACTTTGACAATCTAGTCAAAATAAGAAAAAAAAGAGAGTAAGAGGTATTCCTAGTTTGAGGAAACCTGATATGGGTCTATGCAAAAATTGTCAAATTGGTAAGATGGGAAAGACAAGTTTCAAAAGCAAGGACTATCATTTTGAAGAAGTCTTGGAGCTAGTTCATACATACTTATGTGGACCTATTGGAATAGATAGTTGCAATGGAGATAAGTATTTTATTCTTTTTGTTGATGATTATTCTAGAATGATGAATGTAATATATCTAAAAGAAAAGTTTGAAGCATTTCAAAAATTTAAGTGGTATCTGGAAAGAGTAGAGAAAGAAACTAGAAAGAAACTGAAGTGTTTGAGATCAAACAGAGGTGATGAATTCATTTCTAATGAGTTCAATGAATTCTGCATTGAAAGAGGAATTAAGAGACAAGTATCATCACCTAGTATTGGTATAGTTGAAAGAAGGAACATATCCATCATGGACTGTGCAAGAACCTTGATGATAGAAAATAATGTTGCAATAAAATACTAGAAGGAAGAAATCTGTACTGTAGTGCATATCTTGAATAGAGTATAGCTGAAGAAAGACTCAAATCAAACTCCTTATGAACTATGGTATGGGTACAAACCTAATGTAAGTTACTTAAAAGTATTTGGTAGCAAATGTTATATCCTAAAGGAATCTACCAAAAGGTAAATTTGATATCAAAGGTGATGAAGGAATATTCCTAGGATACTCTTGCAGAAGCAAAGCATATAAATGTTTGAATTTATCAACTGATAAGATCATAGAAAGTGCACATCTAAAAATTGATGAGTTTGCAAAAAAGAGTAAAGAAGAAAGTAGCAAAGAACCTAAGGATTGTAGAAGATTTGTGTATTATGAACCTAATACATTGCCAAATATAATTGGAAGACAAGAAGCTTCATCTCTCGAGTCCCCAAAATCTACAGAAGTACTTGAGTTGCAACCAATGTAACTTGAGTCATCAAAAGGACTTGAGTCATAGACATTGGGACCTAAACTTGAAGATCATACCAAGCTATGTGAAACAAGTTCTAAATCCAAACTACCTATATTAGCAATATATATCATAAGGCACCATGCACCTGAGAAGATCATTGGAAAGAAGTCTAATGGTACAATGATAAAAAATAAATTGAAAGATACATGTTTGCTTGCTAAATTTGAACCTAGAAATGTTAAAGATGCTTTCAATAATGAAAGTTGGATTGAAACAATGAATGAAGAAATGGAATAGATAGAGAGGAATAAAATTTGGACTCTTGTTCCTAAACCCAAGGATTAGAATGTGATTGGCACAAAGTGGGTTTTCAAAAATAAATTGAATGAAGATGGAAAAGTTTCAAGAAACAAAGCAAGGTTAGTTTGTAAAGGTTATTCTCAAGAAGAAGGTATTGACTATGGTGAAACTTTTTCTCCTATTGCAAGATTAGAAGGTATTAGGACTTTACTAACATATGCAACACATAAAGGTTTCAAAGTTTATCAAATGGATGTGAAATCTATATTCTTGAATGGAATTCTTGAAGAAGATGTTTACATAAAACAACCAGAAGGTTTTATAGATCCTAGAAAAAAATTTATGGTTTTTAAATTACACAAAGTATTATATGGTCTCAAACAAGCTCCTAGAGTGTGGTATGAAAGACCTCATAACTACTTGATAAAGATTGGTTCTCAAAGAAAAATGATAACAACAACCTATATCATAAAGAAGGACCATATAAGAAGATTGTATTAGCAAAAATATTTGTGAATGACACATTACTTACTGGAAATGATGACTTATGTAAAGCATTTTCAGAAGAGTGAGTACAAAATTTGAGATGTCCATGTTTGGAGAGATAAAATTATTTGTTGGATTGCATATTCAATAGAAGAAAGATGGTATCTACATTACTCAGTCTAAATATATCAAGGAGATACTAAAGAAGTTTCGAATGGAAGATTCAAGACTAGTTGGAACACCTGTCTACTAGACATAAGCTTTCCAAAAATGATGACTCAAAAGAGGTAGATCAAACCACATACATATAAATGATTGGAAAATTGCAATATGTAGTGCACTCAAGGCCTGCTATTGCATTAGCAATTGGTATGGTGGCAAGATTTTTAGCAAATTCTAAAGAAAATCATATGATGGCAATCAAGAGAATCATGAGGTATCTAAAGGGCACTAAAGATTATGGCTTGTGGTAGAAGAAAGGAGGAAACTTAGAGTTACAAGCCTTCACTGATGTTGATTGGGTAGGAAGCATTGATGATAGAAAGAGAACTAGTAGTGGGGCATTTTTTCTTGGTAAAAGGTTAGTGTCTTAGAAAAGCAAAAAAAAACTTGCATCTCTCAGTCAACAACAAAGGTATAATATGTTGTTGCAGTAATCAATTGTTCCAATATTGTTTGGTTCAAGAAACTATTGCCAGCTATGAAGATAGAAATCAAAGATCTAGTGGTTATCTTCTATGATAACACTAGTGCAATTAACATATCAAAAAATTCAGTAATGCATACCAAAACCAAGCACATTGCTATAGATATCATTTTCTAAGAGAATTGGTACAAGAAAAGGAAGCAAGGTTGGAATATGTAAATACCAAAGAAAAACTTGTAGACATATTCACCAAGCCATTACCTTAGGATGCATTTTTGTATCTATGAGATAAGCTAGGGATCATTCCCCTATCTGAAGCTCACTAAATGAAGTTTAGTGATGCATCAACTAGATCATGTTGAAGATTAGTCAGTTGATGCAATAATGAAAGCGAATATTTCATATAAATAAGTACTTGAGGTACATTGGATATTACATCATTCATTGTCTTTGGCATTGGATGTCAAAGTGGGAGAGTTTTGATGTCACAATTCATTCTATAAAAAGAGAGAAAGTAAAAGATGAAGAATAATTGAAGAACTTGGTATGATATCAAAGAGGGAGAGTTTGTTATTAGATGAAGATATTGAAGAAAAAAGAGTTTTGATGATAGAGGGAGAATAATAAAGATAGAGGGAGTCCACAATGACAGAAGGAGTTCTCATAGATGAGAATCAGAATGAAACTAAGGATATTTTCCTTATTTTATTTTTCTCTATAAATTTCATTGTATTATGACATATTGTATTACCATCAATTCCAGAGAGGGAGATTGTTGAAAACAATTGATCAATTGCATATTATTTATGATGTTACACAAAATGTCATACATTCATCAGTCAGTGTCTACTAAGCTCACTTGGGAAATGAAGATAATTCCCTGTGTCTGTCGAGCATTCCTGTGTATGCAAGTTCAGAAGTTAGTGTCTACCGAGTTCATTCAAGAGATAAAGGAAAGCTAGAAGATAACAAGTGTTAACCAAGCTCACTTGGTTACCAAAGAGAATTCCCAGAAGGTAGTGTCTACCGAGTTCACTCGAGAGACAAAGCAAGTTGGCATGAAAATCAGTGTTAACCGAGCTCACTTGGTTAATGAAGGAAAATATATTTTGGTTAGTGTCTATGGTGTAGGGGCACCTAAGCCACTCTAGGAATACAAGGGAAACCAAAGGGCTCAAAGCATGAAGATGAATCATCCATATCATTGTGGAATCAACTATGCAATCTTGAAACCCATCATAGCATTAAAAATACAAAATTATGTAAATCGTAGGTCCTGAAGGCCCAAAAAGAGGCTAAATGGTCATAAAGATGTAAAAGGGATCATATTGCGATAGGTTAGTCTTTAAGAATTCTTAATAAGACCATCTAAGTTATTTTTCAAGGTTGGATTAGTCTAAATGCTTTTAAAAGCCAAAATTTGTAATGTTGTAAATTCAAAATTTTGAATTACAATGGTTAGTAGGTTTTAGGAGGGAAAAGTGTTTTAGTAGTGTTTTAGGATTTTAATCATCCCTATACCAAAAAATTTTGGTTGGGAAATTTATTTGGAAGGTTATATAATGTAGGGAATCTATTGGTATTGGGGAGAAGTGATTTGTACAGATTGCACACAGATTCAATAAGGAAAACGTCTATTTTGTCAAGTTTCATGAGTTTCTTTATTGTTTTGGGTGTTATTTAAAAACCATTGGATCTTGGATGAATCAAAGAAATTGTTACATGTTTGTAGCTTCCATTACACACTTGGTTTGAAGGTTTTTAGTATTTTTCAATACATATTGTGCTGACTATCATAGCACTATTCAAATTTCCTTGATAGTTTTGATAACTTTTGTTGTGGAATGGTCATTCCATGAATGTAAGGCCTGGTTCTCATGGAATGAATTTTTCAAGGAATTTATTATGGTCTACTAACATATTAACATGAATTTGTGAAGGAGGAGATAAGTTTCTTTGCGATCACCATGCTGATTTGAGGATTTTAATTGCTAGGTACACTACAACAGTGGCACTTTGGCCTTAAAGAGGGGCTATTATAATGTTGGATTCTACTTATACATATTGAAGACAAGGTGTTCCATCCTTTAGTTCTTGGAGAAAGCATTGGAAGAGTGTAGATTGAGAAAACCCTAGTTCTTAAGGGTTTGGAGGCACAAATTGGGGCTTTTGTATTTGCAGGGACTAAAAACCCAAACTGGTTGTAGCTTCCTCTAATTAAACCATTTTATGAGACTGTTGAGAGTCTTGAGGTCTGGGAATAGTGAGTTTTGTTGGTAAATAGATTTGTTCTTTTTTCTTTTTTTTATATTATAACTCTTGAATGCCCAAACTATAAACAATATTTGATTACAAACAGTTGAAAAGACACTTATGGATAGACTGGCTTTTCTCTAAATTTATAGGCATAGCTCCCTATGGTAGATTTGTAGTGAATTATGTTTTATTCGTAAACTAATATGGGGTGTGTTCTTGACCCAATAATAGAAGAGGTAAAACAAAGCCAGGCCTAAACAGGATCTAACGCAGGCAGAAAAAGACTTCTGAAGAATCAATTAAGTTTATGAACTCACACATCTTATGAACTCACAAAGCTTAATAGCATAACAAATAATACTAAATTGAACCAATTAGAATCTAAAATATAGAGAAGAAGAAGTTAGCTAAAGGGAAAAACATTTAAGGGATTCCACTTTGAACATGCAATGGCACTACTTATCACATCTGTTTACTACCTCAAAATAGGGAAATGAAACTCTGTTATTTCCTTGCTTCAATCTAGATTAAAGAGAAAAGATATAACTACAACTAATAGAAATGGAATAGAAAATAGTTGATACAAAATACCATGCAATTGACTCTGCAACATCATGTACTTCACACCAAAAATTTGCCGACCTTTTATTAATCTTTTAATTTCATACATATAGGATTTTGAGATGACCGTTATAATAGAAGTTCAATTGGTTCATCTCCTCAAAGAATGACAAATGGCAAGAAACCAGTTTGTCATATTGCAATAATTACATAAGAAAGTAAAAAGGGGTGGAATGTGAATCACTTCGTCTTCTTCCCCTTTTCTACTTTGGTTCTATAAGCCTTAGCAACAACTATGTTTGGGATTATCTCTTCATGCTTATGCACGTGTATGTTGGTGTATCTCAAGAGCTACTTAGAATGCTCCCTAGCCCACTCCTTCACAACATTCAATTGATTTGGAAATTCCTCCATGGCCACATGTATGCATTTACTAAGTTTTTGGAGTTCTGCAACTCTGTTTTGATTATTGGAAGACACATTAGTTAGACTATCTAAGAATTTGGAGAAATTCTCTTTCATGACATTTATCCCAATGAGTGCTTTCCCCTGGCCACTAGTCTATGAATCTGTATGTAGCCCCTTCATGAGTTCAAATCCTCTGTCTTGGGTCTTCTTCACTTTATCCTTTGTTTCCTTAAGTCCTTTTTCTGCTAATAGGATAATTTCTAACTTGAATTGCATGCTCTAAAGTCATTCAAACAGAGGTTCATCTCCCTTTGACAAGATTTTTGCTTCAATCACTTCCTTTGCCTTCATCTAGATGATCATCTTGAGAAGAGAAATAAAATCCTCACACTTTGTTCTTTCTTTGGTCAGAGTATTGCTATTTGCTAATATGTTATCTTTCTTTATTTCTAATCTTAAGATAACATTGCCAATTTGTTCTATAATAGCAGCTCCCTCTAATTTGAGCTTCCCAATCCAACCTTTACCAATTTGGCCAAAGTTCCTATCTTCTTGAAGTTGAGAGATAAGGGCTTGAACTTCGATAATAGTAGAATTTCTTGTTACTAATACTCTAGAGATAGTTGATAATGGAGTGAACAACTATTTGATGAATATGTTCGACTATTCTATCTTAGCCTTCATCCTAGCTTTTGACAACTTCAAGTTTTCCAATTGTCCCTCAATTACTTCATTGGTTGACTTCCACAAGCCAACCTTAGTGTCATGTTTGGCCTCTCCAAGGTCCATCAAGTGAAAAGTAAAATCATCAGCAGTCATATCTTTAATTCTTCCTTCTTTGTTGGGCTTGGCTATCTCCATTGTTAGGTGCCTTGTTTTTGGATCTTGCCCAAGTATAGACAAAGTTTTCTACTTCTTTACCTTGGTCAATGTAGATCCAAAATGAACTGCAAGGGATATGGTATCCTTGGTAGGGTGCTTTCACCTTTCCTTTTTCTCTTCTTTTCCAAAGTATCCTCTAACTAGGAATCAATCCCTATCATTTTGGAGGTCATTCCAAGTGATTCTATGCTAAACATCTTCTTCTTAATTGGAGTGATGGTCATCGTAGTTACAGAGAAGGGATTCTTCGGTGCCTAGGAAATGAGCTTGGAAGAGCTCTAGCCTTTCTCCAACTCTAATGTATTCTTTGTTGCCTCATCAAATTTAGTAAATTTTCTACTACTACTCTTTCCATCTCCCAAATCTACTATCTATATTGGGGAGCAACTTGGTTGCAGAAGTGTAGCACTTACTGGTGGAATTGGGCTATGATGGGGAGAGGATATTGGTGTAACATGAGGAGAGGGAACTAGTGTAACATGAAGAGAGGGAACTAGTGAAATAGAAATATCCTTTGGCTCCTCTATCTTCTTCTCTTTAGCACCAATTTGGGTTCCAATAACTAGAAGGGAGCCATCATGACAAGTCCTAGATATGAGAATGCTCTTTTCTAGAGGTTGATCACCTCCTCTGGAAGGTTGAGCTAGACCTTGAGTAATAGTTGGTGTTACACTAGGTGTAGCACTCTGGGAGGAAGAGGGAGTTACAGCTGCTAAAAAAGCTTGAGTGGTTGTGCCTTTACTTCGACTTCTTTTGGTTGTCCGTTCAACCCATTTCCTAGTTCTTTTGATGATTCAAGCCATCATAATGTCTAAATCTTCCTTGGCATTCTCATAAGGCTCTGAACTAATAAGAGTGTTCCTTAACTTAGTCAAATATGTATTACTATACATATTTTTCCCATCATCCTCCAATCCTTCAACATCAAGATTGATATTATATGTTTCTATTTGCTCCACTATGAGCCTGGCAAAAGCACGATCTTAGCTTTCAAACTCATCTTTACAATCTGCCCAATAGTCTTCAATAGTGGTAATGTGTTTGATCACACTTCTAATCTACAACACCTCCCTAGAATATCCATTTGGATCAAACATAGGTCTCAAGACCTCATACATCTCCAATTTGTATTTCATCTTGAACACTTTGAGCATATTATTTGCATTAGAGTGAGACTCATAACTATAAGCTCCTACTTTCATAGGGAACTCATATCTAGTCTTCTTCAAGATTTTTCTTAGCACATTCACTTGGATTGCCTACCTCACGATCTCTATTAGCACGATCATGTCACTCAGATACTTGGGCAGGTTCAAGGGGAATCCATCAAAAGTTGCAAGATGCAAATATGAGAAAGATGAGAATTGGATAAAATAGCTTTCGAACTGACTAATAGCCACCATTGCCTCTAGATTGAATCTCCTCTTTGAGCATCCTTGGATTTCCCTTCAAATTCTCATTGTGAATGCATCATTAACTTTCACATACTCTGCATAACTATTTTGCAATTACAAACATGGATAAAAATCATAACACTTCACATCATTAGGAAAATCTTCTATTCTTGGAAGGCCTAGGCATAACTGTAGAGATGCTACCATGTAAATTAACAAGGAACGCATATAGAAAGTGTTGTAGAACTTTGCAGCACTGAGAGCTCTAGAAAGATTTTCACTTACCTGCCCAATCAATATATTGTATATCTAAACATATAACTTCTACCTGAAAGAAATATTGTTCAATGAAATTTAGAGCCTCTACCTCACCTTTCAGTTTGTGCAAGGGGACCAGAATGTTTATAATCTCAGGTTTGAGGTTAGTACCAAATAGAGTTTTGGGGACCTTACTCTTGGCACTTTGCAGCTTTTGAAACTAGGATTGCATAATTTCCTTCCTCCACACCATCTTCTTTGTAGAGAACTCAGAGACTACTCCTCCTACTGTCAAGTCTGAAAAATCCTCTCGTTGTAGAACCTAGAGGCAATTCACTTCAGTTTTCCTATCAATGGAGATTAATACTATATGATTAGGTAACACAATCTATTTGGTATCCAAATTGTAGTGATTTATGTATTCATAAATCAATTATGGAGCTTGGACTATCACCAGAAAACCAGCTACCTAATCTACTAGTCCACTTCCTCGGAGCTTCTCAGTTATGGGATGTATTGGCTCTAACTTCAACCTCCTTTAGAAATCTTGCATTTCATAAAAATGGAGTGAAGTATTTGTGAAATTCTGCAATGTGGACTTGATTCCATTTAGCCCATCAAACTCCACAGATCTAGTTGCCATTTTGTCTGAGAATGAAGTAAAGTGAACTTTCAAATTTAGATGAGGAATAAGATATTGAATTTTCAAATATAGAATATTTGAAAGTGTTGTGCAATTTAACAACATAACAATTCAAGATTTAAAGTGGTAGTTTGATAACTGTTATGTTTCCATCTATATAGGAGTCTCAATTCATCTTTTGATCTTCAAGATTTGCACCACACAAATGAATTAAAGGATAAATCCATTGAAATAGTAAATGTAGGAGTTCTAATGGATATTTTGGTGTCTTTTCACTATTTTTTTTGGCCCAACGGTAACTTTCCTTTCTTTCATACCTACTCTTTTGTTTCCCATTAAGTTTCAGAGAATTAGGAATAGAGTACCTTGTAAGGAAATGTCTGCCCAATTGAATTTTTCTCAGAATACCTTTCGCACAATGGTTAGATTGTTTCCATTATCATCTTAAGATGTTTTGTGTGTAATTTGTGGGCCCAATTTGCTTACAAAGTTGATTTTCTCTTGAATGCGAAAAATTGTCCTCATAGGTTGAACACCCACCGAGGAGAAGACGGTTTCCATTTTTTCGCCCAGACTTTCCTTTAAACTTTATCGTTTAAGTTAATATTTCTTTTGGGTTCAAAAAATCTTGAGAGCATTGCAAAAGTTGAAAAGGGGCTCACTTCCTTCTTTCTTTCCTTTACAATTTTCTTTGGCAGAAAATGGACTTCATGGGTCAAAAGCCTACCGAGGAGAAGTCATTTTGAGTTTTTCGCTAAAGATGATTCTGAGCGCTGTGATAAATCTGAGATGTTTCCCAAGGTAGAGTATTGTAATGAAAATAAGGATTTTCCATAAAATAGGTCATTATCTTCTTATATAGGCCCATAAGCATCATCTATTGGTCTTTACAGAAAATCACCTTCATGGGTTGAAAATCCACCGAGGAGAAGGCAATGCTCAATTTTTTGTAAGCTTCTTTCTTTCATTGAAAAATATTATAAGTCATGAACAAGCCTAGCTTTGTGAACAACTTTTGCATCTTGTAAGAACCTCCATCAAATTAGGTATAAGCTACCCATAAATTCACAACATCATGGGAAACCACCTAGCCATGAAATGTGGGAGAAGGGAAAGATGGAAAATTTGATGGAGACTCTTTTCACCTAAGGGAAATTAAAACTAGACCCAAACATACGTAGACTTTAACTAAGACACAAAATTTCCACTTTTGCAAAATGGTCAGAGGGTGAAAAGCGGGGCAACAAGTTTGAGTCATATTTTCTTTTCAGATCCATCATCTTGAAAGCCTAAATTGTTGATCAAGTGTTGAAGCAAGGAATATCCTCCAAAGTAACCCTATCCATCTTTTTGATATATTGAAGTACTCAATAAAGAGTATTTGAAAAGGTAACTTGTTTTCTTGGTGTTTTGGAAGTCTTAGGAGTTATGCATTTTAGAAGCTTGCTGGAGTTCTAATTGGCAGGGCTACTAGGCCTAACTTGTGCATTTTCTATTTTATGACCACAATGAGTTTGAGGAAGGATAAAACTAGTTGAATCATCTTGTGATTGATGTTATAAGACTATTCAAACTACCTTGGATCATTTTATAGGCCTTGAACAATCATTTAGGTGTTGGAGGTATTAAAGGTCATCTCATTTCATTGAAACTTGGGGATTTTTGTATTTTCCTTACTCTTTTTTATTGGGCCTTTCATCCCACCATAACCCTCTACATCAATCTCTCGAGAAGGGTCAGATAACAAAGGATTTTCTTGTTTTGACATACTAAGTTCAATTGATTTGTTTGTTGGTTCTACTTGACTAAGGAGATGAATATTAATTATTCTAAGTTATTTTCAAGCCAAATTGACAATGTGTAAGATAGAAATATATGGTCAAGTTGAGAATTGAATGTGTGCAAGTAATAGAAGATTTCAAGATCCTTAGGGGAAGCGAATTTGAAGGATAAGCACAATATCCTTGTGGAGCTGCATAGATACATTCGATCAGGAAGGATCAAGTATTAAAGCCAGGATTGAGATCTATAATTAGCAATTCAGATGCATAAAAAATTAGGTAATCTTATTGTTACTTTCTAACCATTGTAGCTGTAAGGCCCACACTAGCACCCTCTTCTAGATCTTGATGAAATAAATATGGTTAGGAGTTAATTGAGTTATGATTTACATTTGTTTTCTTACTAATAATGATTTAAGGGATCCTATAGGAGACTAATGAAGATTTTGATACTCTATCTCGTAACATAAGGTCGATAGGATAAGACCACATGGAAATGAGATTTAAAATTATCAAGATAAGAACTTGACCATGAGACGCTACGGATGATCTACTAGGCAGTTAGGAAGGATAAAATAACATTCATCCTACTAAAAACAAATATGAGCATAGGTTATGATGATAATCAGGTATATGGATATGTTTGAAATTGGTTCTAAATTATTACGACATAATGATTGAAACATTTTGACAGTCTGCGGAGTTAAACCTGGAAAATCACACAAACTCCTCATAATGTGATAAAGAGATATTGCTAGGAACATCACTATGTTTAACTCAACCTAAAGTTAGTAGTTAATTGGTTTGCACATTAGTGATTTTCACTTGGGACATATATGTTAAGATCCATTTTATAGTAAGAACCTAGAAAATGATTTATAGTAAGAAGGATTATTGTTGATACACATATTCAATATTTCAATGTTTTAAATATTTTATGAGAGTGATAATGCAATGTTTTGAATATGCACTTAGATGAAAGTTAAATGGAATATGATATTGCAATGTTTTACTGATAGTACTTAGAACAAAAATGATTAGATGATAATTAACTATAAATGTTAACGAGAAGTATGAGGTATTGGATCAATGTTGTGTGTGTTTGTATGTATCCTATATTATTTTATTGGGTTACTGATGTTTAAGTTGAGTGTGCAGGAAAGTTGAACCATGGAAACTTAATGGGGAAACAAGGTATAGACACATGTTTAATGACTCTGCCAAGGTGAATCTTTGTAAGATTCATAAACCTCGTTGTAATGTGCTTATTTCATGAACGTGTGATGTATGTGTGTGTTGCTTGACACTTGTGCTTGTTCTGTGAAATGACATGTTATTCATCAATGGATCATGTGGCCACCTTGCTCCGTGTTATATGCTTCAATTGAGAAATTTGTTTATTGCCTTAGTTAGAAAAGGACAAGGTTATCACCTTCGGAAAGAAAATTTGAAAATTGAATTACCTAGCTTTAGTAGGGACATAAAGTAACTTTAAGGTAAATTGTGATTAAAATTAACCTTACCCATGATAGTACTATAGGTTGGGGGGTTATTAATGACCTCTATGGTGTCTAGTGGACCTAGGAGACCCCATGAAAATGACATTCTTCATTGAATCCGAAAATAAGAGGGTTATAAATGGAGGCATGGCTAAATTGAACCTCACTTGGCAACTCTCTACCTTTAGAGACTAATAGGGTTTGAAGAAGGGGGGAGCTCTAGCATAATTATTCATTGCCTTTCTTGGAGGAAGGTTGGTAACATGATCCATGAAGCTTCTTTATTCTGCATGAAGAATAGAAATGGTGGGTTTCATTTTATGATGGTATTGGGGTGTCTTGTGGTGTGTTTGTGAATGGATCTTTGTGGTGTGTTGCATGTGGGTAGAGTTGTGTGAGTCTTTCTTGTTTTGTTGTTTCATGATCTATGTCTTGTGAAATGGGTGTGAGGCATCACTCACCCTTGAGAGGGAAGAGATGCCTGGGGTGAAGGGGTTAGTTGGGCTCACACATGGAGTTGAGGAATCCTCCCTTGTGTGGAGATGGTTTTATTTATTGTATGGAATGTGAATGATCTTGTTCACTTGCTTTTTGGGAGGTACAAGGAGGTATGTAGAAGGGAGAATGTTGATTTCCCCGAAAGGGCATTTTGATATTAAAAAGATGTGAATTTTGAAGGCTATGCAATCCTCCTCATGATGAGAGCCCACCTTCACCCTGTACTAGATTCATTTATTGAATCTTTGTGCATAACCTTGGGTGGGATGTGTTGTGATGTCTTGTGTTAAATCTAGTCTTATTGTTGTGTATTTGAATGACATGGGATTGTGATGAGTGCAACCGTTTATGCCTTGTTTCCCCAAGCTCGGCGGGTGGCCTCCTTGAGGCCTAGGTTGGGAGGTGAGCCTCCATGGTTCATCATTTTATCTCTCATTTGCAGGTTTTGGTTGAATGGTCTTGTAAACTTGGAGTTCTTATTGCCTTTCTATGTGCATAGAAGGATAAGGCTCAATGGTGTTTTAGTTGAGATAGTTCACAAGTTGCATCTTGATATGTGAATTTAAATGTGAGGTAGGAGTAAAGTTCTTGTTTCATGCTAAATTGTCACTTGAAAGAGTTAAGAGTACCTATGTATTTTGGAATTGTGTACATTTGTAGAACCTTGTTCCCCCCACTTTTGTGCATCATGAGGATATCATGGAAGTGTTGTATTGATTGGGAGAGTAGCTCTTTTGCATTATCCTATTGATTATCTCCATTGTATGATAGCTATGCATAAACACTCAAAATGATCCTCTTAAGAGATAGTATTGATAGAAAGAATTATCGTTGTTGGATATGATTATCATTTTAGTTTCATTGCATGATAATTGTGAATGCACATTCAGAATCAAGATCTATATAAGCATATCATGTTAATCCTTACTTTGGGAAAAGGGTATCTACACCTCATAAAGTATATATAGGAACAATTCTGATAGTTACATATAAAATATTGTCATGCAATGCATATTCATCTCATCGAGTTTAATGCTTGGATGTTGAATGGAAAATCATCAACCTAGAGTATACAATATGAAGAGTTCTTCCAAATTAGCATAATGATATTCCATAAATGATAGTATGGACTTAGAGGTAAGAAATCCATGGAGAACAAGAAAAATATATTGTGTGAAGAAAATAAACATAAGCTGTAGGTGCACAAATCTTCTCTGGATAATATATGAGTAAAACAAATAAAGTCTCTTGCTAATACAGATCAATAAAATATTCACCCCCTCTATACCAAAATAATATAAGACTGGATTATAATATCATATATCTGTATATAAATATTTAGTCACCTTCATGATAATAAAAATCAGCTTGGAAAGTGACATAGTATAGGACAATGCTAATTTAAAAATATATATATTGAACAAGGAAATTCCCAAGGAAGGGGCGACTGAGAAGATAGATGAGACATATATTAATAAAATAACCAAAAAAAAAACATATAACTTTGAACTCATGTCATTGCCCATTAAAACTAGGCGCCAACACTTATTAAGTCATTACAAAAGTAAATAATTTAGGTTCCCCACACCCCACGCCTAGGAAGGAGGAAGAGTGGGCGCTGGAGGAAAAAAGGAATAGGCTTAGATGCAAGACATATCAAATTATTAGTTAAAGGACATTACTTGGAGCGCATGTTAAGACCAGGAAAGTTCATTTTGTCAAACAAATTACATCACCTTTTGCTTTGGAAAAAGCATCCACGCCTAGTTTATGGACCTTGGGAGTTTCAAACTTTGCACCAACTTTCCCTTACTTGGTATAAAGGTAATTGATTGCGCTCAGCCACATGGGCATCTTGGAGTTATGGAAAGATGTTTAGGTGAATTATTAGAAGCAAGAATGTTTTTTTAAAGTTTTGATTAGGATTATTAGTGCTTGGGAATTTTGATGTGACAGATGCTTAAGTTAAGGGTATGTAGATTTTGGTATAGTTACTAGAGTTTATATATATTTATGTTTCAAAAGCCAAGATATTATATTTATCAATTGTGAATTATGAGAAGAATAATAAGAAGATAAATAAATGCATAAGCATAATAATGTAATAAATGAGATTTGTTAATAATGGATTAATCTATTATGACATTGTTGGTAAACACAAAATTACTATAGTTAGGGTAACATAGTTGTAATGCTTAAAGTTGAGAAATTGATATTGAGAATATTATTAGAATTTGAGTTGAGTTAATATCGGTGAAAATAAATAAGAAATAACTAAGATTAATTTAAGTCTAACATATATATGTTCTTTCGCATTATCATTTCTAGTTGATGTAGGCTAAGAAAATTAAGTGTGGTCTAAAGGATAATTAAGTAGTATTAGAAATGTTGAATATTATGGGTGTAAGTTAGTGACAAAGGTTAGAAAGTTAAGATTAATAAAATCAAAAGTTTCTTGCAAAAAAAATTAGATTTCTGAGTTTGCATATTTAGGTTTAAATTATTTTGATTTTATTCAGAATAGGGAGACAAGTGGCAATTTGAAAGGAGAATAGATTTATTTTAATTGTAAGACATTCTAGTATTAGTATATTGAGTAGGTTGAAAAGTGTATCGTTATAAATTTATATTGAAGGCATAAATTGGGGTGGACATTTTATCCTATAACCGGTTAAACATTATTAACAATTTTAGCAAAATAACCTAACATTAAACAATTTTAATGATAAGAAATAGAGAAAAAAAAAAAAAAATTGTTATGAGGTTTCCTTGTAAGTTGTGGTGTTTTTGCCTTGTAAGTTTGGGCATGACAGTAGTAGTGATCTAAATCTCTTAATAGAGTTGGCTTAACAGCTAGTTGTAAACCCTCTAACAAGGTGGCATTTCTAGTTGAAGTGTCTTGAAGACCTCTAACAAGGCCACTCCTAATAGGGTGATTAAATCCTCTAATAGGGTCATAGCTAACAATGTGTTTTGTAACCTTTAATAGGGTTGGCTCCTATTAGGGCTCACTTCAGAAGAGTGAAAACAATAACTTGTTGCAATTGGTGGTTTTTTCCAAATTGGGTTTCTATGTTAAATCTTGGTGTCACTTGTGTTCATGCTATTTCTTTTATGTGTATGCAACTAAGTTAAATTTTAGGTTAATCATAATTAATCACATTAAGATCAATATATTCAGTTGTTGCTAAGTTACAGTTGATTCTCAATGCTTGCCAAGTTGCAGTATTTTCTAGTTTTAACCAAGTGCCTGTGTGTTTGCTGAGTAACAACATAATACAATTTAATTAGAGTTTATGTTTTGATTTGTATTGACATCTAGGGATCTGGGATTTATTTTGTGGTAATTAATTCACCCCTCCCCTCTTAGTTACTCCTCTTATATTTCCAACAATAGCTTCAGCCAAATTGAAGCACATAACAAAACATAGTAAATTGATATATGTATAGATGTATGATAACATACAAATCATATTATATATAATATATATGTTCTGACTTGTGCTATCATACATATATACATGGTATATTGGAATATGATTTACTAAATTGACATCTATCACAAAAAGATTGAATCTCATATTATTGAATTGCCTTGAATTTATCAGGCTCTATATCAAATCATGATTGAGCATTTATAATAACCGATCCCTTATCATTATTGAGCACTTGATAATGCTCGGGTGTTTGTAGTGAATGAATCCCTTGTTATATGAAAATATAACTAATCATGAATTAATGATAACAACTCATGTCCACATAGGAACATGACTCTACATAGAACATGTGCCATGTAGAGTCATGCCCGTACGTGGGCATGACTATTCATGCTTATATATTGATTATCATCACTATTGTTTAGAACACATCAATATATGACATGTTATTTATCTACAACAATACAAATTCATCCTCCATCACATCGATCAACACAACATTTATATTTTTCATTAAATCATATTCATATCAAAAGTTTGTTAGATGAATTCTAAGCATTTGGAAATCACTTACCATCAATATCAAAACAATATAAAATTTATAAAGGGTGTAATCTCAAAATTGAACATACAAGTCTGAATATATCATACCTTTGATTGTTAATTTTAAATTAGAATTATTTATTATCTCACTCCATCACAGATCCTCTATTTCCCAACCTATTATTAAATTGATTGTTATTTTGAAGGCATAAATTGGGGTGGACATTTTATCCTATAACCGGTTAAACATTATTAACAATTTTAGCAAAATAACCTAACATTAAACAATTTTAATGATAAGAAATAGAGAAAATAAAATAAAATTGTTATGAGGTTTCCTTGTAAGTTGTGGTGTTTTTGCCTTGTAAGTTTGGGCATGACAGTAGTAGTGATCTAAATCTCTTAATAGAGTTGGCTTAACAGCTAGTTGTAAACCCTCTAACAAGGTGGCATTTCTAGTTGAAGTGTCTTGAAGACCTCTAACAAGGCCACTCCTAATAGGGTGATTAAATCCTCTAATAGGGTCATAGCTAACAATGTGTTTTGTAACCTTTAATAGGGTTGGCTCCTATTAGGGCTCACTTCAGAAGAGTGAAAACAATAACTTGTTGCAATTGGTGGTTTTTTCCAAATTGGGTTTCCATGTTAAATCTTGGTGTCACTTGTGTTCATGCTATTTCTTTTATGTGTATGCAACTAAGTTAAATTTTAGGTTAATCATAATTAATCACATTAAGATCAATATATTCAGTTGTTGCTAAGTTACAGTTGATTCTCAATGCTTGCCAAGTTGCAGTATTTTCTAGTTTTAACCAAGTGCCTGTGTGTTTGCTGAGTAACAACATAATACAATTTAATTAGAGTTTATGTTTTGATTTGTATTGACATCTAGGGATCTGGGATTTATTTTGTGGTAATTAATTCACCCCTCCCCTCTTAGTTACTCCTCTTATATTTCCAACAATAGCTTCAGCCAAATTGAAGCACATAACCAAACATAGTAAATTGATATATGTATAGATGTATGATAACATACAAATCATATTATATATAATATATATGTTCTGACTTGTGCTATCATACATATATACATGGTATATTGGAATATGATTTACTAAATTGACATCTATCACAAAAAGATTGAATCTCATATTATTGAATTGCCTTGAATTTATCAGGCTCTATATCAAATCATGATTGAGCATTTATAATAACCGATCCCTTATCATTATTGAGCACTTGATAATGCTTGGGTGTTTGTAGTGAATGAATCCCTTGTTATATGAAAATATAACTAATCATGAATTAATGATAACAACTCATGTCCACATAGGAACATGACTCTACATAGAACATGTGCCATGTAGAGTCATGCCCGTACGTGGGCATGACTATTCATGCTTATATATTGATTATCATCACTATTGTTTAGAACACATCAATATATGACATGTTATTTATCTACAACAATACAAATTCATCCTCCATCACATCGATCAACACAACATTTATATTTTTCATTAAATCATATTCATATCAAAAGTTTGTTAGATGAATTCTAAGCATTTGGAAATCACTTACCATCAATATCAAAACAATATAAAATTTATAAAGGGTGTAATCTCAAAATTGAACATACAAGTCTGAATATATCATACCTTTGATTGTTAATTTTAAATTAGAATTATTTATTATCTCACTCCATCACAGATCCTCTATTTCCCAACCTATTATTAAATCGATTGTTATTTTGAAGGCATAAATTGGGGTGGACATTTTATCCTATAACCGGTTAAACATTATTAACAATTTTAGCAAAATAACCTAACATTAAACAATTTTAATGATAAGAAATAGAGAAAAAAAAAAAAAATTTGTTATGAGGTTTCCTTGTAAGTTGTGGTGTTTTTGCCTTGTAAGTTTGGGCATGACAGTAGTAGTGATCTAAATCTCTTAATAGAGTTGGCTTAACAGCTAGTTGTAAACCCTCTAACAAGGTGGCATTTCTAGTTGAAGTGTCTTGAAGACCTCTAACAAGGCCACTCCTAATAGGGTGATTAAATCCTCTAATAGGGTCATAGCTAACAATGTGTTTTGTAACCTTTAATAGGGTTGGCTCCTATTAGGGCTCACTTCAGAAGAGTGAAAACAATAACTTGTTGCAATTGGTGGTTTTTTCCAAATTGGGTTTCCATGTTAAATCTTGGTGTCACTTGTGTTCATGCTATTTCTTTTATGTGTATGCAACTAAGTTAAATTTTAGGTTAATCATAATTAATCACATTAAGATCAATATATTCAGTTGTTGCTAAGTTACAGTTGATTCTCAATGCTTGCCAAGTTGCAGTATTTTCTAGTTTTAACCAAGTGCCTGTGTGTTTGCTGAGTAACAACATAATACAATTTAATTAGAGTTTATGTTTTGATTTGTATTGACATCTAGGGATCTGGGATTTATTTTGTGGTAATTAATTCACCCCTCCCCTCTTAGTTACTCCTCTTATATTTCCAACAATAGCTTCAGCCAAATTGAAGCACATAACAAAACATAGTAAATTGATATATGTATAGATGTATGATAACATACAAATCATATTATATATAATATATATGTTCTGACTTGTGCTATCATACATATATACATGGTATATTGGAATATGATTTACTAAATTGACATCTATCACAAAAAGATTGAATCTCATATTATTGAATTGCCTTGAATTTATCAGGCTCTATATCAAATCATGATTGAGCATTTATAATAACCGATCCCTTATCATTATTGAGCACTTGATAATGCTCGGGTGTTTGTAGTGAATGAATCCCTTGTTATATGAAAATATAACTAATCATGAATTAATGATAACAACTCATGTCCACATAGGAACATGACTCTACATAGAACATGTGCCATGTAGAGTCATGCCCGTACGTGGGCATGACTATTCATGCTTATATATTGATTATCATCACTATTGTTTAGAACACATCAATATATGACATGTTATTTATCTACAACAATACAAATTCATCCTCCATCACATCGATCAACACAACATTTATATTTTTCATTAAATCATATTCATATCAAAAGTTTGTTAGATGAATTCTAAGCATTTGGAAATCACTTACCATCAATATCAAAACAATATAAAATTTATAAAGGGTGTAATCTCAAAATTGAACATACAAGTCTGAATATATCATACCTTTGATTGTTAATTTTAAATTAGAATTATTTATTATCTCACTCCATCACAGATCCTCTATTTCCCAACCTATTATTAGAGCCAAGTTCCTTCTATAAAGCCTAACAACTTGAAGGTAGATCAACACCTACTGAAGAAACATTACCAATAATACATAGATGGGTCGGAGAACCTACTGAGGCATTTATGCTATGGTAGATGAGAACATATAAGGAAAAGGAATTCTAAATCATTTGGTACAAATAACCATATATCCATTGAGTAGATAGAATAAGAAAAAAAATCCACATTAAGAGAATGAATTTTGTAATCACTAGTTATACATTCCCTAACATACATATCAAACAATATAAGACTGTATTAATCTTCCAAACATGGAAAGTGTGCGAAGACCAACTATTCACATTTATTAGTTGGGCTTCATTTCAAATTTTTAAATTATCATGGACAAAGTTGTGGCTTGTTTGGATGTATTTGAAAGTGAGGGCTCTAATTATTATGCTAAATACCAAGTTGTGACCTGGAAGTCATTCCATTACCACTTGAACCACCTCAATAGGAAAATGATTCAAATATGAAAACCAACCTAAGAATATTTTTTTTGATTTGATGCAACTTCATTGAAGAAAATTATATCAAGGATGTGTAGATAAATATTTATTAGCCTTCAGTATTATTGATCTGTAAACTCCTTGTTATGAATCACTTACAATTTTAAGATCCACTAGGATATATGTTTAAAATGAAGATCGATACTGATGTTTCTTGTGAACTAAGAAAATAATACTTAGAAATGTGGAAAATAACTAAGCAGACAAAACATGCATCAGAAAGAACATGAGAGAAAGGATTTGATTTCGGAGTTCACTAGACTTTGGCTATGTGTCCGGATCTACAAACTCACAAGATCAATGCCATTATTATGCAAAATTCATACATCACCATGGTCTTCCATGGAGTTACAATTTGCTTCCCGCTTGCACATTGTGATGACAGGAACTTGCTAGCAACATGTTCATGCCTAACTCCTTTGCCACTTTTACATTGCTAAGCAATAAAACTACAACTCTCTCTCAATGGGCTTTAAGCCTTTACAAAAATGACTTTAAAAGTCATGAAAACTCTCTCAAGGAACTCACCAAATTTTTATCTCTCAAGAGACCACTTAGCTTACTTACAAGAAAAACTCTCACTTCCCCAAAACTCTTTGTCAAGAGTAAAATAACTCTCTAAGAATTTAAGAAATAAGAATACTCTCTCTTCTTACAAGAATTTTCTCCTTAGAGTTTTCTCCTCTCTAGGCTTGTCCTTCAAAGGAAAATAATTCTCCTTTTATACTTGATATTGGCTATATTTGACTTAAAACCATATAACCAATATACTTACTAATTTTCTTATTTAAAATAACCAAATAACCCAAATCTCCCAATTTTACTACTATCCTTGAAAAGAATGGCCCTTATAATTTTGGACTTACATTATAATATCAAAAATATAGTAACCCATTCAAAATCATATGCAAGTAAATAACCTCCCTTTTTCGCTTTTATAATTTTAAGTCGTACAAAATAAACCACCCCCTTAACAAATAACAATATATATCCCCTTTTTAATAAAATAAAAATTATAATAATATATGGTTCATATTAACCACATATTATATTTATACAGTTTAAAACTTGTTATATTATTAAGAGCCTAAATTAAGGGTGATGATATCATGATGACATCATCAAAATTTGTATTTTTTCTCCAATTTCAAATGACCATAACTTTCACATATGAACTCCATTTTCAACAAAATGAACATAATTGGAAAGCTCTCAATGAGCTCTTTAATTTAAGATCCATTGTTGACCACTTTTGAGATGGTCCAATTTCACCTTTTTGGTCAACCCTTGGTTCACTAGTTTGACCCAAATGTTGACCAAGTATATCTTGAGCAAACAGACTCCTTTTGACACACTTCAAGTTGTGCCAAGAACGTTTCATCATGCTTTATCCATTATAGCCAATCTTGGAGGATTTTGAGTGGGTTAAATTTTTAATGTCTTCAAGATCCACCTAGATCATTCCTCCCCACTAAAGGAACTTTTGGACCTCCAAAAGATTCTTAACTAGATACTAAGTGAGAAAAATACTTTCCCACTTGTCTAGTATCTATCCACCTTATTTGTGCACCTGCTTCACCAAAAAGCTGTACAATAATTATAAAAACTACAATCACGTTGCTACCCATTTTCCCACATCTTTCTATATTCATTACCTAGCTACTATCCATGTACAACACATTAGCAGCACTAACAAATACAAAGATGATAATGACAATGAGCTAACAATACTCTTGATCTTCTCAATAGTTTTCCATGACAAATCCTCATGTTGTGGCATTGATGATCCCTGAAGCACATGATAGTTAGGCATACAAGCAACTACATCATTTTCATGCTTTAAATCAACTTGCTTTCCCACCTTTATAGATATGAGTAAAGAAGTTTTTCTCCCATAAATGAGCCTCTTCATATGCCCGGTGTTCACCAATAGAGAATCAACTGCAATCTTCTTCTTGTCCTTCTTTGGACAAAGCTTTGGATGAAGCTTCCAACAATGAGATTTTTGATGTCCACCTTTGTTACACTAAGAGCAAGGTGTTTGCAACATCCAACCTTCCTTGCCCTTCTCTTTCATCTAATTTGGAGATGGGTCTTGATGCACTGCCTGTTTACTAGCTAAGTTGACCTTCTTCTGCAAAGCCATTCTTTTCCAACACTTGGCAACATTATGGTTATTCAACCCACAAAATATGCATGGTTTTCTAAACCATAAAATTTCTACATTGTCAATTCTCCTATAATCAAAAGAAACATTAGATTTACCAGGCTTGCAATACCATTGATGGTTACCCTTGGTGCATGCACGCCAAGAAGAATCTGTCTTCGCTCTCCTCTTGGACATCTTGCATGTGCCACCATTGCCTGAAGATGATGCTTCATTGTCTCTCACAGATTGTTCTTGAGATGGTTCTTCTTTAAGAGAATTATTTACATCCACTACATGGGAGCATTCTCTTTGGCCATAACCCAATCTTGCATAGTGAGATCTAGCTTTCACCATCATAGGTTCAACAATTTTTTATTCATGAACTTTGATGCCCTTTCCTCTGTTGCCCATCTTGATTGACAACCTCATTCCAACATTTTGAGATTGTTTATGAGAATCACCAAGAGAATAAGGAAGAGAATACAAAGAATGATGATATCTCACTAAGTTTTCATCTTTAGCTTCCTTCAAGAAGCCTTCTTTTTCAGACTTCTATTCCTCGTACATCTCATCAACCTGCAATTTCTCAGACTAGCTCTGATACCAAACTTGATCTATAAACTCCTTGTTATGAATCACTTATAATTTTAAGATTCATTAAGATATAGATTTAAAATGAAGATTGATACTGATGTTGCTTGTGAACTAAGAAAATAATACTTAGAAATGCAGAAAATAACTAAGTAGACAAAACATGCATTAGAGAGAACAAGAGACAAAGGATTTGATTTTGAAGTTCACCAAACTCTGGCTATGTCTCTGAATCTACAAACTCACAAGATCAATGCCATTATTGTAATACCCCGCCAAGGGATCCAAAGAATTAACCTAAAAAGATAAGAGTTTTGGTTCTTGCCCATGCCTTGAGTGCTTGTATAGGCTAGGATGGGAGTAGTGAGAACGCATGGTTGTGACCTTGCATTCCATAGTATGCCTTGTCAATATAAGAGGATACTAGTGGCCGCATGAGATCTATATGGACCCGTGGAGTTTAGCTAACTGCTAGAGTAACTTATACGAGATAAATGCGATGACACTTTTCCGCTTGCAGAGTAGGTTTCTTACATGTCATTGTGTGCCACTCGAAATTAGATGTCGATTTTGTGTGTGTTGAAACTTTTGAGTTATTATACTTTTAGGATTCTTAGACTATAGAGATTTGTGCTATATGGATAGCCTGTTTGGGACTTGAGATTATCTCCTCAGCACGGTGGGAGTGGATCACTTAGGTACCATGTGGTTGGGTGGTAGTGTATTTTCCACTCTTATCATTTGAGATTCATTGAGACATTTTGGCCGATGCGTCCTTTGTGATGGTGGATATGTATCCTTTCATTGATGATTAACATATGTTAGATGATGTTATCTTATGCTTATATTTGCATGTTAAATTACTTTCTACATATGATGTTGTATATGTTAGGAGTGACATTCCTATTATGTTAATACCGATGATCTCTTCGATGTTTTGGGATGTTACGCACAGAGGGATGGCTAGGGCCCACGATGGTCTAATGATGCTATTAACGGTTGGGAGGAACCGTGCACTTACTTTATTTTGTTTGATCTTTATGATGGATGTATATGTCTCCTATGATGATGTATCATGTGATTATCTTTACTTTGATGTATCATAGATTAGAATAGGATGATGTACCTTATTCTACATATGTATATTCTTTGAGCTTGTCATACCCTGTGACATGTACAGAGGATGAATGAGCATTTGAAATGTAATATTTAAACATTGGACTTATCATTATTATTTCATGTGGATGTTGTACTAGATGGATTCATATATGTAATTCAATGTTAAGGGAACTTTAAAGAATGTAATCGGTTATGTATGTTATGTTTACTTTCAGATAGACATTGCTATTGCTTCTGTTATTAAGTACAAGTTATATGTGGTATTTACTTTCATGTTATTTAAAAAAAATAAAAAAATGTTACCAAATTTAGTGAAATTCTAGGTTAATTCTTTGGATCCCTTGGCGAGGCATTACATTTGTATCAGAGCCCAAGTTTCAACATTGGGAGCTCTGGGTATATTGGAATGTCACTAGTTATTAACTAGTTAAACAAAATGAAAACTTTGAACTATCATGTGTATTTCTTTCAAACTGAAAACTTGAAAACTAGGTGAACTGAAAATAGAATTTAAAACTGTTACTTGCATATTTTTCATACTTCAACACTTAGCTTTCAAAATTGAAAATTCTACTGAAAACTTAAATGAGGGCAAAACTAAAAATTGAAACTTATTCTAGTTGCAAAACATGTATCTTTTATCTAAGTTTCAAGGTAATATACCTTTGTTTATCTTTGCAAGCATTAAGTTGCTCTTGTTTAGAATGTATTAAGGGATATATTTCAGTAGTTGTTAAAAGAATGACGTTGGATCGATATGGTTTTTGGTTTACTATAAAACCATAATCATATTGCTCTAAGTGTGTTGTAAAATTCTCGGTGGAATCATATTCTCCTGTAAGGAGGAAAAGGGTTCAATGAGACCCGCATAGTGAGTATCTTAGCTTTTCATTCTTGTAGGCTTCCAGGAGTAAGCCTAATCCCAGGGGGGGTGGATGTAGTGCCTGCCCCTGGTTTGCATTTTGTTATCATTGCTGAACTCTTTTAGAGCTAGTTTCATGTTGATGGTTAATAACATTATTATGAGATTATCAGATATTGTGCTATGGATTCAGTTGATATGTGATGAGATTACTTAGACTCTACATTTCATGTATGTATGATGATTATTTTCAGTGTTTGCAGTTATTAATGATGATTAGTAAAATGATTTATTATCATATGTGTTTTCTTATGGATACTTACCCCATACTTGCATGTGTATGGTGTGCGTGTTTGCTTTGTGTGTTTGCTTTTGTATGGTGTGTCTGATGTGGTTAAGGAAGGGAGTTATAGTCACCTGCTAGTCGGGATCTACACGATGCACCACTTCCTACCATTGCCTGTTTAGTTTAGTATATATTGTGCTTGTACATGCATGATTTTTATGCAGGTTGCAGGTACCGGGTATCGACTTCTCTAAATTGCCAAGATGAGCATACCCTATCACATTATCTCAATGATAAGAGAGGGGAGATAAATTCTCAAGTCCAAATTTCAACCCTTTAAGCCATTTATTCTAATTAAAAAATTAGGACAAGTATCTGAGTTGAGTACCCTCTGAATGCGTCAGATGATGTAATTCGTGATATAAACCCCTTTGTTTGATTTGTATGTATATTGGCTATGATGGATTTTTCGTATTTGTACCTTTGTGAGTCTTTGGAGTATTTTCTATTAATTAAGCCTAATTAAAAAATTTAGTTAATGGTTTAATTTAATAGAAAATTAATATGATATTTTGATATTTATTTTATTTAATTAATTAAGAAATTAATTAAATAAAATAATTAAATTGAAAGATAAAAGTTATAATATTAAATTTAGAATGTGACAATATTTATTTTAATAATAATATATTTGGAGCTCATTTTTAAATAGATGACTAAATAATAATATTATTAAAGCTAATAAATATTTTAGCAATAAAATTTTGAAAAATGAAATTTAAAAGTGAAAAATATATTTTAAATTATTAAAAGATTCTAAATCTCATATGATTAAAATATAAATATATTAAGATTAAAAAGTGGAGATATTAGAGTTAGTGCATGAGACTTAATAAATAAAATTAGAAAGAGTAAAGTAAATTGGAGTTATAAGCTTGCATGAGAATTAACATGTGTCAACAACACAGGGGTTAGTGCATCAATTAAGCACAAAGTGTCTACAATTCTATGACTCATCAAAAAAGAATTGGAAAAGACTCATGCTTAGTTGGTGACACCTTTCAGCGGTTTCAAGAAGCATTCCAAAAGTTTCTTGAGAGCTCTTGATATTCAGGCATTCATAGAAGCTTAAAAGAAAAGCTTAATGGAAGCTACAAGTTTAATGGAAGCTACAAGCTTAATGGAGGCCACGAGTTACAAGCAAAAATAGAAGCTTCAAATCTTACATGCATGGGAGAAAATTCATATGATCATATATTTTCTACTTGCTTCTATGCTCCTTCTAGCACTTCTAATCACTTGGAAGATTCAATCGGCTTGGATTCTTGGAAGAATTGCGAATGATGGAGAAGGAAGGGATTTTCTATGGACTTCTGAGCCATGGCAAATTAGCATCAATGTCCAGGTGCACTCGTGATATTCTCATATTTCTTTTGCACTCTTTCTCTTCCTGTCTTCATCATATCTGTTTTATGTGTCTGAATACTCTCTATGATTGAATCTCCTATTTGAAATTGGAATCAAGATATTTTATTTGGTTGAGGAGAAAACAATAGAAAAATCTTAGATCCAATTAAGGAGAAATAATTAGATCTTAATCGAGTTTGGGTTCAAATTTATATTGTGAAATTAGATAGACAAGATTTGGAATTAAAATAGGAATTTTATGGTGAAAATTCAAATGATTAGATGCAATCTTTCTATCAATTATATTTTTAAATGCATATGAACAAACTCTTTTATGGTTAAATTTAGAGAACAATTATTTTAAGAGAAAATTCTTAATTCATCACAAATTGTCCTGTTGCTGCCTCTTGGATAGACCCGAATTCTGTCATTCATAACTTTTTATCGGGATCTAATTTATTTGATCGCTCCGGTCAGAATCGGCGCAACTTGGCCCTCTCCAACATATTTAAATTTCAGCCCGATCCAACGGTTCATTAGGGAGATATGGCCGTCGTACTGGGACTGTTTTATTCAAAAACGAATGTCTCTTCATTTCCCATAACCAAGAGTTCTTTATGCTTAAACTTCACAAAAATAATATCTCAAAGTAATATAATTAGAATTTAATAATTATTTAATTAGTCTAAAGACTAATAAGAATGTTTTAAATGAATTAATGAAATTTTTTAATGAAAAGTTTGTGGATGGAGCTGATGGATAGAGATATTGAATTCAATAGAGAATAGATGACTTTTAATATTAATTATTTAATGTATATTAAATACTATTTAATATATAGTTAAGGGGTGGTAAAAGTGTTTAATGATGATTATTAAGAGACTCAAATTTTAATGATATTGGATTTAGATTTAAATAAGAATTATTATATTGACAAGGAGTCATAGTTACATTATAACATTGTTATATCATAACTACGATTTGAATTATTGATATGCCTTAAAGGTTAGTTAAATAATAACTAATGGGGCTTATGGAAATATAGTTTGATAAGTTTATTATTTATTAATGTCTGTTAGGTCTAACAAACTATTAATAAATAATGGTTTAAATAGTTATCAACAAATTTGATTAGAGATAATCTATTGGAAATTATTTAATGAATTAAAAATATTATTACAATCTTCCTTTATTAGAATCTTATTAATATGCATTAGTTTTATATGATCTATTATCTAATCTAATTAAATCAAATTTAATTAAGATTAGTTAATAGTAGAAGAAGTGTAGTTAATTATTAGTCAATCTAAGTAAATGGATTAAAAGAAAAGAGATTTTAATATAGTTTATATAGTGAACTTTTTATAATGTATATTGAATACTATTAAGCAATTTTAGAGTTGTTTAATGAAGATGATAATGCTAAGAATTTGAAAATTATTCATGTTAAAATCTACAATGAGTCTTATTGGTTTGTGATAGGAATTTTTTTCAAACAACTTTTGTATAGACAAAATATTATTAGAACAATTAGAAAATGGAGTCTAATGGTTGATTTTAATATTGATTAAATAATTGTAAGATGATAAGTTATATTATGTTGATTTAAATTTAGAAATTTTAAATGATATTGGATTAAGATTGAATTATTATGTTATTGGTTAATACGTTTGAATACCTTAATGGTATTAAAAGTTAGCTAATGAAGTTCTATGTAAAAGTTCTCTAAATTGATTATTTATAGTTGTGATAAGTTTATTATTTATTAAAGTTTGTTGGGTCTAACAAACTATTAATAAATAATAGTATAAATAGTTATCAACTAATACAAACATAGTTACTCTAAAAGAGATTAGTTAATGATCGAAGTACTGTAAAAGATATTAATTAAATTGAATTGGTTAATAATTTGGAGGATTATCAGTTAACTGAATCAACGTACATAGAGAAAACTTATTTGAAAGAATAATACCTGGTATTGAGGATTTATTATAACTTGTTATTATTAAAATATAAATGAGAACATTGTTGCAGAGTGATGTATGTGATCATTAAAGATTTAATAATAAGATTCCCAATATAGCTTGTCATTAAATATTAACAAGTTATTATTATTGAATTATTAATATGATCATTTGAGTATTGAATTATAGTTGACTTTTAACTTACAGAATTCTAGTTAGTTATTAGTCAACTGATGTTAATTAGAACGTTCTTATGATTATACAATTATTAATTAAATCAATTAATGAGAGTTAATTAGATTTAATTAATAATTAAGTTATGTAATAGAGATTTATTTGATATAATTCTTTTAACGAGATTGTATATTATCTATATTGAAGTTGATAGGTCTTATTCTTATGACTTGAATTATGACTTTAGATATTGTATGGTTGTCAACAATGGTGACGATTAAATTCAAAGACTCAAACTTTAATAATACTTAATTAAGTTTTTAATTGAAAACTAAAAAGATGTTAATAGGTCATGGATGGTGTACCTATGTTAATGGATTGAGATAAATAAAGTTATAATCTCTTATTCAAAGAATGATAATTGATCCTCTTATAATATAACGAATAATGATCTTAGAAAAGTTGAAAGGTTAATCAATTAGAATATGGATCATGGTTAAATAAGAGAACAATTTAATTAAAGGTCAATGATGATCAGTTTAGTGAATATTTATCCTTAAGTTATTTTTAAAATGTAATTCTTATTAATGGCAGATAATGTTATCGGGGAACAAACGGGTTGACTTGTAGGTCAAATGATGAAACTTGAGACACTTGAAAATATACTTGCAAACAGAAAACTGGAAACCTCTACACTTGATTCAACTATGTAAGATAGTAAAACCAAAATATGTGTTTGCATCGTGTATTCTTTATGCTTCTTGTTTTGGGTTTTTGGGTTGACTAGTGTTGACCAGTCTTAGGTTGTTACTAGAGGCTCGGGGGTTATGAGATGTGTTGACATGTTGATCTTATTTGGTCTCGATCTTTATAAGCCCAACCATGGTAATGTGATCGTATGCTCTATGAAATGTTTGTATTTACTGATTGTTATTGTTCATCAGTCTTCATGTGTGAAGCTGAGATGTATGCATATGAGACACTTGAGCTAATCATTTTTGAGTCATCGATCAGTTATCCTTGGATTACTTTCTAGTCACCATGATGGGACTAAAATGTGGATTTATTTTTGATGATGTCATGTTGTGACATGTTTGACTCAACCATTTTGAAGTCTTCGATCAGTATGATTTTGAGATATTCTTGGTTGCTTGTTGAGAACCAATGATTATGGTGATTTATTTTGAGATATATTTTGGTTATTGAGAACCAATGGATACTTATGATTATTAGTGATGCCTTCAGTTGCCAATAGAGAACTGTTGTGGTCATGATTTTCTATGGATGCTTTTCGGATGCTCATGGAGATTTGATGATTCTTATCTTGGAGATTTGATGATTCTTATTATGGATATTTGATGCTTATTTGATGATTCTTTTTATAGATTATCTTTTGGATTTTCTTTACAGTCGCTTGTACAGAACTGTGGTGATTTATGATTCCATGAGCCTAGGGTAGATAATCTACTTGTAGTGTCGGGAAGTGGCTTGCAATGGGGGTCGGGGCCTTAAGAGGCTGCCGGGGTAACTCATTGTAAGTTGGATTAATAAGTGATAACATTCACACCTAATACTAACTGAATGAATCTAAAAAAGATAAGAGTTTTGGTTCTCGCCCACGCCTTGAGTGCTTGTATAGGCGAGGATGGGAGTAGTGAGAACACATGGTTGCGACCTTGCATTCCATAGTAAGCCTTGTCAATATGAGAGGATACTAGTGGCCGCATGAGATCTGTATGGACCCGTGGAGTTTAGCTAACTGCCAGGGTAACTTGTACGAGATAAATGCGATGACACTTTTCCGCTTGCAGAGTAGGTTTCCTACATGTCATTGTGTGCCTCTCGAAATTAGATGTCGATTTTGTGTGTGTTGAAACCTTTGAGTTAGTATACTTTTAGGATTCCTGGATTATAGAGATTTGTGCTATATGGATAGTCTGTTTGGGACTTGAGATTATGTCCTCAGCACGGTGGGAGTGGACCACTTAGGTACCGCGTGGTTGGGTGGTAGTGTATTTTTCACTCTTATCATTTGAGATTCATTGAGACATCGTGGCTGATGCATCCTTCGTGATGGTGGATATGTATCCTTTCATTGATGATTAGCATATGTTAGATGATGTTATCTTATGCTTATATTTGCATGTTATATTACTTTCTACATATGATGTTGTATATGTTAGGAGTGACATTCCTATTATGTTAATACCGATGATCTCTTCGGTGTTTTGGGATGTTACGCACGGAGGGATGGCTAGGGCCCACGATAGTCTAATGATGCTATTAACAGTTGGGAGGAACCGTACACTTACTTTATTTTGTTTGATCTTTATGATGGATGTATATGTCTTCTAGGATGATGTATCATGTGATTATCTTTACTTTGATGTATCATGGATTAGAATAGGATGATGTACCTTATTCTACATATGTATATTATTTGAGCTTGTCATACCATGTGACATGTACAGAGGATGAATGAGCATTTGAAATGTAATATTTAAACATTGGACTTATCATTATTATTTCATGTGGATGTTGTACTAGATGGATTCATGTATGTAATTCAACATTAAGGGATCTTTAAAGAATGTAATTGGTTATGTATGTTATGTTTACTTTCAGATGGACATTGCTATTGCTTCCGTTATTAAGTACAAGTTATATGTGGTATTTACTTTCATGTTATTTTAAAAAAAATAAAAAAATGTTACCAAATTTAGTGAAATTATAGGTTAATTCTTTGGATCTCTTGGCGGGGCATTACAATTATTATGATGCAAAATTCATACATCACCATGGTCTTCCATAGAGTTACAATCTGATTCTCACTTCCACACTACGATGATAGGAACTTGTTAGCAACATGTTCGTGCCTAGCTCCTTTGCCACTTTTTATAATGCTAAACAATAAAACTACAACTCTCTCTCAATGGGCTTTAAGCCTTTACAAAAATGACTTTAAAAGTCATGAAAACTCTTTCAAGGAACTCACCAAGTTTTTATCTCTCAAGAGACCACTTACTTACTTACAAGAAAAACTCTCACTTCCCTAAAACTCTTTATCAAGAGTAAAATAACTCTTCAAGAGTTCAAGAAATAAGAATACTTTCTCTTCTTACAAGAATTTTCTCTTTAGAGTTTTCTCCTCTCTAGGCTTGTCTTTCAAAGAAAAATAATTCCCCTTTTATACTTGATATTGGCTATATTTGGCTTAAAACCATATAACCAATATAATTACTATTTTCCTTATTTAAAATAACCAAATAACCCAAATCTTCCAATTTTACTACTATCCTTGAAAAGAATGACCCTTATAATTTTTGACTTACATTATAATATCCAAAATATAATAACCCATCCAAAATCATATCCAAGTAAATAACCTCCCTTTTTGGTTTTTATAATTTTAAGCTGTACAAAATAAACCAACCCCTTAACAAATAACAATATATATCCCCTTTTTAATAAAATAATAATCATAATAATATATGGTTCATATTAACCACATATTATATTTATACATTATTTTAAAACTTGTTATATTATTAAGAGCATAAATTGAGGGTGATGATATCATGATGACATCATCAAAATTTGAATTTTTTTTCCAATTTCAAATGACCGTAACTTTCACATATGAAATCCATTTTTGACGAAATGAACGCCGTTGGAAAGCTCTCAATGAGATCTTTAATTTAAGACACGTTATTGACCAATTTTGAATGGTCCAATTTCACCTTTTTGGTCAACCCCTGGTTCACTAGTTTGACCTAAACTTTGACCAAGCATATCTTGAGCAAATAGACTCCTTTTGACACATTTCAAGTTGTGCTAGGAACATTTTGTCATACTTTATCCATTATAGCCAATCTTGGGGGATTTTGAGTTTGTTTAATTTTTAAGGTCTTTAAGATCCACTAGATCAATTATATTTATCTCCTCACTACATTCTCTCTCTTTTTTGTAATTCTGTACATACTCAAGAGTTATTTGCTTCATCTTTTCCTTTATGTCTGAAGATGTTCTTGTAGGAAAAGAAGGTTGGTACTTTATACATGCTACCAAATATTATGGAGGACTCAATTTGATGACATAATCATTAGTCCTTTGATGATCATCTACATAAGTGAGGCTCTTGAGGAAACCTTCTATATCAAGATGGAATATAACAATTCATAAGAGACAACCTTGAATAAAGAGAGGAAGCATATAGAAGATATGCTTCAACCAAAATTTTGATGATCTTTGATCGTATTGATTAAGATAGAGTAGACCATTTTGAGATGGATACCTTAGTGATCATGTATATAGGTTGGAAATCCTTGTGGTATCTAGATACTTTTTGAACTAGGTAAGCATGACACAAATTTCTACCACGAGATTGGAAGGTTGAAATTAGATTCAAAGGGATTCTGAAATTCCATTAGAAGAAAACTTGGATGGAAAGGTGAACTTATTAAGAGGGAAAATTTTTAGGTGAATTTTCTTGTAATACATTCCTCTTAGTGAGAGAGAAGTTTGAGGTGAAAACCCTTGTTCCACCCTCTAGGAGCAACAATGGTGGATCTACCCTCTGACTTGGTTCATGGTGGATATCATGTGAGTTACTACATAATTTTGTTGGAAAACATCATGAGAGGTGATGATATTTCATTGATGTTTGTTTTGTGAGGTCGCTATTGTAAGGTGACAATCTTAATAATGACTTGACCTATTATCATGGTAGACTACATTGAGTTGATGTCTTGGAATGTGCCAAAAACCATGATAATGAATGTATCATGATAGAATACACTAAGTTGTTTTCCCATCATGTGTCAGAGATCATGACACTACATTGATTTGGCATGCCATAATTCTTGATCTATTATCATAACAGACTACATTAAGTTGTTGCCCTAGAATGTACCAGAGATCATGATAATGATTGTACCATGATAGACTATATTAAATTGATGTTCTAAAATGCACCAAGGATCATGATACTTGTGTTAATGAAGTATATATTAATTTTTCTATCTCTAAGGTCAAGATCAAGATTGTTATATGATAGACTAATTTTAGTTATTATCCTAGAATGTTCTAGAAATCACATAACTCATATCCTTCTAGGATATACTTGTTGATATTTATCTTGATGTTGATGCTAGTCACAAGAATGTGATATTGATGAGATTGCTCAAAATTTATGAGATGACCATATTGCTTATATCCTCCCTTGCTAAGAGGGAGTGTTAGAGTCATAACTTTAGTTGGATTGAAGCACATAGTAAAAAATAGTAAATTGATATATGTATATATGTATGACAACATAGAAGTCATATTTTATACATACATACATAGATACATACATATGTACGTACGTACATATACATACACACACACACACACATATATATATATACACATATGTATGTATGTATACATGTATATGTATGTGTATGTATATGTATGTATATATGTCTACACACACACACACACACACACACACACACACACACACACACACACACACATGTATGTGTGTGTGTGTGTGTTCAGACTTGTGCTATCTTACATATACACATTATATTTGGAATATGATTTACTAAATTCACATATGTCACAAATAGATTAAATCTCATATTATTGAATTTTCTAGCATTGATCAAGGTCTATATCAAATCATGATTGGGCCTTTATAATAACTGAGCCCTTATCATTATTGAGCACTTAATAAAATTAGGTGTTTGTAGTGAATGAAGCCCTTTTTATATGTAGATGTAGCTAATCATGAATTTGTGATAGCAACTCATGTTCATGTATAGACATGATCCTATATAGCACTTGTGCCACATTGAGTCACACCCTTACATGGGCATGACTATTAATGCATATATATTGGTTATGATCACTTCTGTTGAGAACACATCAATACACGACATGTTATTTATCTACAACAATAAGATAATATCCTCCATCACATCAATCAACTCAGTATTTATATTTTACATTAAATCACAATCATATCTGAAGTTTTTCAAATAAATTTTGAGCATTTGGAAATAACTTACCAGTAATATTAGAACACTATAACATTTATAAAGGGTGTGACACACCCTACATACATGTCCCTACTTTTTGTGAGCAAAAGTTGTGTTCTCTCTTTTTTCCTTTTTCTTACCTCACTTGAGGTAAGTTCTTTTGTTTGCTTTCAATTTTTGGTGTTTGGTGTTCAGGTTTCCACATCCCTATCTAAGTTATGAGACCCTTACATGTGGAAGAAGGAAGTGAGGATTTCCATCCTTGGGATAGACATCCTTAGTCTTTGCAAAAGCTACTTTTAGGATTATGCAAGAGTCTATTCTCATGTGTCTTTGATCACAAGGAAATATTTCTATGGTCCTAAGGCTGGATGCATAACAAATTTTATTAATGGAGGACAAATAAAATTGATGCACCTTTTAATTATTATGATTGAAAAGTTATTTAAGGTACCTAAAGGGATTAATCATCACTTTTTTTTCTAATTATAATTTTGCTCTACAAGTAAAAGTTATCATTTGGGTTTTCACCTTGCTTATAAGTGTTCATTCTACAAGTTTGTGATTGTATTTTATCAGGGTTAGGATGGTTCTAGTTTGTGTGTAGACAAGGATGGATCTTGACATTGTGACACTTCTCCATTCTAGTCCTCAAGGTTAGTTTTTATTCTCCCTTCAATGTTTTCTTTTGTCGACAAGTCGTGTCTTTCTAGTATTTGTGTGGTCTGTTCCTTCCTTCTCTTTCCTTTGTTTTTGTGGTTGTCTTGAGTTCTCACTAATTTGGTGTGCTTATTCATGTTTGTAGCTCCTCTTTTAGTCGAGATTGCATGTGGTTTCTTGTTGTTTTGGTAGTCCATCATTGAGGGGAGCCACTTTAACACCACCGTTTGTGTTTTGGAAAATTGGTTTGCATTCTTTTAGCAAAATGAGCTAGACAGCTTAGATTTTTGGATCCCATGGGGGCATTCAAAATTCATACTACAAAGAACATCTCACTATAGGAGGGAAATTCCAGTTCTATCTCTTTTCTTCACCTTTCATTTGGTTTGGTGGTGCAAGTTTCACCTCCCCTAGTTTTCCTGGGCACTTTCACTATCGAGAAGTGGTTTCCACCATATGGGTGCCCTTTAGTACCCTCTTTTGGTCTTGGTTTTTGTGTGAGCTACAATATCACCAGTCAATTTTTGGTTTTCTTGGCCAAGGGATCAAATGCATGCCTTTATTGGTGTCTATGTGATGGTTTTTGGCTCTAAAAGATAGAGAGTATGGGTATGTTATCACTATTACATGCACACATGTGACTTCAATTTTGGTAGGATGAATAGTGACTTGTTGGCATGGTGCCAGTGGTTCCATGGAATTCTAGGGTAACTGTGAGTAGTAGTTTTCCATTTTTGATCATCTACCTAGATGAAACATCCCTCTTTGGGCTGAGTGTCTTGCACCACTCACAGGATTGCTGGTATTTCAAATTTAAATGGTTGTCATATAAAAAGTACCTAGTATTTAGTAATCCCATGTGTCATATGAGTAAATGTTGAATAGTGGTCTTGTGAATCACACAAAGAAAACTCAACATCATAAGCCACATCACTAGACATCTTGTCTAGGTGATGCATTTTTGGTTTTTGGTAGAGAGGAAGTCATGTAATGATAAGCTTTAGACTATGTATTTTTGTAATTATGTGGTTTGAAATTATAGGTTCACGAGATTTGGGGATTTTCCCCCACTACTGGTAGATGATAGTTTTTATGCTTCTAAGGTATGGCTTTTGGTTACCATTCTTTTTCCTTTGATTAGAAGTTAATACACTTGCTTAGGATTTTGGGTTTTATGTTCCTTCCCCCAGCAACACATCTATCCTCCATAAAGATGGGAAGACGTTAGATGCCAAAATTCCTTAAATCTTGAGTTTGATAGAGGAAGTGTTTTTCAAAAGAGGATTATGGTGTTAACATGTGTCTAGTCTTTGCAGGTAGTGATGGATGCTAGATTTGGAGGATTGGAATTTTTTTTTGGGTATCATGGTTGAACAAAGACTGATATAAATTCTAGAAGATGGAGGCCACCCAACAAAAGGGCATCTAGGGAAAAGATGGGAAGACAATTCCCCAAAGGTTCTAGGTTAGTTGGGTCTTAAGATCTAAACAATAGAAGGACTAGTTGCCAATATAGTAGTTAAGGTTTCCAAAGACGAGAAACTCTTGGAGTAGCAATTTTACAAATGGAAGGATTCTTGCACGATTGACACTCTACAAAAGTGGGTCCAAATTGTTTATCTTCCAAGCTTGCTGAGCTCTCCCCTTCCACATCTGACCCTTCTAGTGTCATGATATGGGAGGGTGCATCATAGGAATCCCCTACAAGAAAGATTTTGAGCATTTAGGGATCCTTTTGACCAGCTTCAATACCTACTTAGAAGGAGCTTCACTTTCTTTTAGAGGCACCACAAGGTCTAGGATTATTTCTTCCTCATGACTTGGTCAAGTGAGCTTGCATTACATGGCAATCATTATTCAACATTTCATATCTAGGATTCTTGGAGCTCAAGTCCTTCTAATATGTGGGTGTGCTAGGATTCCTTTTGAATCTATCCTTTTGCCATCATTGTTGGCTAACATACTTATTAATGATATGGTGGACCATTAATAAAGATAGATAAGAATTAGTTAGGGTAAGAGAATAGTTTCTACCTAAAGCCATAGATAGTTGCCTATAAATAAGAAAAATGTTGACCATTCTAGGGTAAGTAAAATTGATGATTTTATCTTCTATTTCATTGTATCACTATTGTTATGAATGAAAGCAATACCACCTTTTCTTTTTGCAACTTGGCTTTCTAGAAGTGGTATCTTTGTTCTACTAAGTGCATGCTAGTAGTCAAAAGTTGTTATTAGAGTAGAGGAATCCTGGAGTTCTTGATATGGGATTCATTTATCTTTGAAAGAAATGAAATCTTTCTATTTTTTTACTATTACCTTCCTTTGCTTGGATAAGTCTAAATGATCTTGTTTATGTTGGAACTATTTCATTTATAACACTTATTTATGTTAAATTGATTGATCAATCATGTATTTAAGTAATCTTACCATCTCAACATGTATTGTTGATAATAATAGTGCAAAAGTAGATTGTAGGTAGACAAAATCCCTAATCCTATAGGTTATTTTATCTTTTGTCATTTTCTTTTTGTAACCCCTTGATTTTGTCTTATACATTAGCCCAACCTAGTTTAAGTGATCCATTGTCAAAACTATTGTGGTTTCACAAAAAAAGACCCATTTTGGACTCAAAATGAGGCCCCCCCTTTATTTCAAGTGTGAGATTCCTTTCAAAGTATCTAGTTAGGCACCTTGATGGATCAAGATCTCCCTCTAAGTCCAAGTCAGTCTACAATATCCAGTCAGTCCATCGTAGGCGATAACTGATGGTCAAAAGGGAAAATTTTGTCTAAGAGAGTAAACAATGTGTATCTGGGCACCTGTGTACCAGCATACCCACATGGAGTACACAATGCATTCCCCCAACACTTCTCTGAAGATTCACTTGCACATATGCACATGAGCACACCTTCAGAAGTGAACACTTTGACAAGTCTCTACTTATAAATAAGGACTCCCCCCTCTTTCTAAATCACTTGTTCGCATTGAGACTCTAGGATGACACCTTCATACCCCTCTAGACTTTGCACCTCTATGGAACCGCACACCCACAGCTCAACATCAAACCTATTTAAAGGTAAAGGGAAGGTGTGCAAAAGCATACATGCGCACCCTCAAAGTATGTGCATTATCCACAGAGATAATGAAAGGTCCGCTTCAGACTGCTATGTACACATTTTGTGCACATGTGTAGGTGTGCTATGTGCACAACATGTGCATCTCATTTTATGCCTTCTCCTCAAGTCCTGCATGTACTCAATGCACACATTACATACATGTGCCATGTGCTCAAGGTGTACACATGAGCATTTGTTGCTCTTTTTTGTTAGTTTTTTTTGTCTTGATCAATTTTTTGGCATTCAAATCACTTTTCTAAGGTTGTATTAGGTTC
The DNA here is from genome assembly GCA_028749045.1 of Cupressus sempervirens. Classification (NCBI taxonomy): domain Eukaryota; kingdom Viridiplantae; phylum Streptophyta; class Pinopsida; order Cupressales; family Cupressaceae; genus Cupressus; species Cupressus sempervirens. Next base: position 219,986,620 of record CM053789.1, on the reverse strand, counting down.
TCGTCATTAATAATATCAACTTTTATCTTTTGTGCAGAAAAATGACACTGTCTTCATCTTTTATGGCCACAAATTGTTGAAAATAGATTAATACAAGTATGATAAATATGTTTAAATCATTATTTTTTCATTGATGTCAAACCTACTAGTTGCTAGTAAGAAAATTGCTTATATTATTTAAGTACTATCACTTATTTGATTGATGAAGAGGATTTGATCAAATGAGGTAACAATAGCACGTATAGGAAAGGTTGAGTTATGATATGAAAAGGAGTACAAGAATTAGCTAAGATAGTGACATTATAGTGCATTGATAATCTACTTAAGGTTGCAAAGGTTGGTTACACTGGTTAAGTTTAGAAGAACAAGTTAAATGAAGTTTGTCTACCAAGCTTAACATTTTGCATAGTAGGTGCTGAGCAAAGTTAGTGCAAGCTAAGAAGAAAATCAATTACAGTCGAGCAAAGTCAATTTTAGTGTAAGCCAAGTAAAAAAGTATAAGCCAAGTAAAGTTTAGTTGATGCTGAGCACCAGTAAATTTTAGTTCATTCCAAATGATTTAATAGAGGATGCTGAGCAACATAGTATGTGCCGAGCATCATAAGCCAATTAATGCCAAGTGTCAACATTGTGAGAAAGATCAAGAATTCGATGAATTTGAGCTGACAAGTTTGTTTTCTTGGATTGTGTGAACTGTGTGGAGGATAAGGTTGATGAGTTGGTGGCATACAATCCATGGTGAACCATTTTGAGGTGAATTCAAAGAGGATTGAAGGAGAAGTTTCTAGAAGGGAATGAAATGAAATGAGAGGTAGATTCATTAAATCCTTCCTCATCCAACCTAACCTTAAAATGGATGATGGAGGATGAATGAAAAAATATCGTAAATTCTTTATTTATAGAGATGGTTGGTTAGAAGCAAGGGTTATCATGTGTCAGAACCTAATGAAGAAAAGGAGTCTAGGGTATTTGCTTCATTCAATGACCTAAGTAGAGAGACTACATTGGTAAGCAAAGCTTAAGGGTATGAATGCTTGAAGGGTGAACAAGCTATCAGAGCTAAAGAGTGTGAAATCCAAGCAGAATGGAGGACTGAAATAGAGATCTATAATCTACAAATGGAGTTGTAAGTTGTTATCAAATCAAGCCATACTATTACTCTCTAATCATTGTATCACTCTAGGGTAAATCCTTTGAATTAAGATTGACCTATTATTCATTTGTAAATCCTTTGATTGGGTGAAATTCCAAGTGAATGATCTAAAGTGCTCTAATGAGGCTCACTCCTAACAGGGTGATTCAAATCCTTTAACCAGGTCACATTTAACAGTGTGTAGTGTAACCTTTAATAGGGTTGGCCTTTCATAGGGCACCACTTTAGAAGAGTGAGAATGAGTAACATGTTACTGGTGGTTTTTCCAAAATTGAATTTCCACATTAAACCATTGTGTCAAAAGTGTTATTGAATCTATTATGTTTCATGTTTACATTTTTGCAAATTGATTTGACAGTAACCTACAAGTTTAAGTGATTGCATAATCTAATGGATGCATGGATGATGAAAATATTTTATGGATATGGGTTCAATAAGCTATACAAATTTTTATTTGTACATCTGGACTTTGGATAACTAATTCACCCCCCCCTCTTAGTTATTCTAAAGAATTCCAACACAAATATTGCACCTAAGCTAGTTGCCTTCAAGTATCAAGGAGCACCAATGAAATCCATATTCAGAGATCAACACTCAAAATTCCAAGATACAAAGTTAGGACACATAGACTGGAATGACTTCCTATTACTGTGTAATAAGACCAAGGAAAGATCAAATATGGTATATGTGTTAATCAGAAGTAGAGTAGTGAATGCAACCTCTCATTCGGTATTGGTCTAGTCATCAAAGCTAGTTGTGACCCTAGCACACCAATATATACTGGAAGAGAAAGTGGTTAAAAGTGTGATTAGGGAAATTGTCTTAGACATCAAGCCTCTAAACATCAAGAAGGTCTTCCATCTACCACAAGTAGATCAATACTTATAGATCACTTATAACATGACAGATAGGTGGTATAGAGAGATGAGTCATAAGAAAAAGAGTTGGTACAATGGAAGTACCTTATTGATAGATCATCATTGAACTAGAGAGGTGGAAAGGTCAACATGATATGAGGTTATATGATAGATGACATTGGCCCTTTTGAGTAGAGTCAAGAGCCTCCCTACAACTAGTCACTAGAAACCTGTATGGTACATTTCATAGATACCATTAGATGCCTATTGATTGGGCTATGATTCTTAGTGACAATCTAGATGAATAACTTATTTAAGTGAAGAATGACTCACACTTCTACATGACCTCTTATCTTGTGTATGTTCTAGTAGCCATACCAATAGATTAGCATGGGTTGGTTAGGAAGGGAAGTATGTAGGCCGCAAACACCTAGCCATACATAGTCTATCCCCAACTTGTGAAGAAGAAGCTTCCTTTTAAAAAGCCCTAAACATAGGATGGTCAATGATCGATTCATTTTTGCTATCATTTAGTTTATGGAATGAGACTATGTCAAAAGGATGTTAGAGGCAAAAACTCAAATATCATATATTGGAGCTTATTTGATCTAGTTCAACACATTTTCCTATATTCGGGGAGCTAGTACTCTCTTGTGCCCAAAGAATCTATCTTGATATCCATTAGATAGACTATTGCTATTAGAGACAGAAAGGTAATTGGCATCCACTTATGATAGGGCATACAAACAACATAAGAAGACATGGGTCTAGCTAATCACCAATGGGATTTCAAGGTCAAGAAGAAGCAAGACATAACCACTTTTAACTCAAAATGGGATCAATTCCCTTTAGAGGACTATCAATCACCCTTCCATACTTCAATAACATCAGGATGGTACAACATTTAGTAGGGAATACATTAATATCTAGTATGGAGATTGAAGATCATTGGATAACTTGCATAGATGACTATGAGGTTTAGATCAGGGACTACTACAAAATGAGTCTACAACTTGCAAAAAAGGTGCTTAACCTAGAAGTATCTCTCAAAGAATAGATCATGGAATCCCTTGAGGTAATGGATCTATTGTACAATAGGGACATGATCTATGAGTGGTCTATCTTGGATGTAGAAATTGGTGGAGAAGAGAATGATGATATTCATCATAGGGCCTGACACATTATAGAATTAACAAGGGAGTGGATCAGGAAACCTTTTTTCTTGGATCTAATTCCCCAAGCTCTGACTCTACAAGCCACTGCTTGACCAAAAAAGGGTAAAAGAACAAAAGTTATAGTTCCCACATACCCCACAAAGTCACCCATGAGGTTGGAGATAGTGCATCACCATGAGTTGAAAGAGTCAAGAGTAAGAAGAGAAAGAGGGTCACTCGAGAGAGATCCCAACAAGAACATGTCCAATCAGAGTCGACGATGCAAGAATAGGCTCAACCTGAATAGGAAAAATCTCTGCCATAGGAAGACTTTGTAGCTCCAATCGAGGCCACCCCATTAGTACCTAAGAGAGCTCAAACCAAGATGATGGTGGTAGGCGAGAAGATAATGAAGTCAAAGAAGAAAAACACTTCGTCACCTTAGGTTCCAGAAACCAATGCCAAGTTTCAAGATAAGGAAGAGGGGGAGAAAATTGAATATGTACCACTCAATAAAAAAACCTACTTAAGAAGAGCTACAAAATAAGAAAGGAGGAGGAGTTTAACTTAGATATTACCTTCGATCCCATAAGAGCCTATCCATATAGAAGCCTCACAGGAAGAATGAGAAAGATGGATAGTAGAGATAGAAGGTGAAGAAACTAATGTCTTTGACATTTTAAACTTCAACTTCATGCTAGTAGGAATGAATATGGCAGGGGAAAGGATACATGATACCTCCCCAAAATGAGTCACTAGGAGAAGATTGGGAACAATTGCCTTCTTTACCTAAAAATCCTCTTGGTATACCTTCCCCACCATTAGAAGACCTTTCATCTGCACCTCCTTAGTTAGAGAAAGAATAAATTTCTCTACCTCCTCTAATGGTAGAGCTTGAAAGTCAGACCATAGAGGAAGGAGAGTATGCCTAGTTACATAGAAATGAAGTATCAAAAGAAGGACTGACTATTGAGGAAGGTGTTGGTATTTTAGGTTTCAAAAACCCAATGATGAGAACAAAATACATCTATAGGTAGCTAATTCCCATATTTAACATATCTATTGAGACACTAGGGCCAACTATAAGGCTACACTCCTTCTTTAGGTTTTGCAAAACCTAGGCAGCTGAACCTCAAATTCATTAATATGGTACCAGTTCTAAAAGCATATAATCTGAATCTTATTTAGCAGATGAAAACCTCAATTCTTCTATGCTTATGAAACAACATAGACATGAAATAGCTAATAACATGACCTATGAACTTGACAAGCTAAGGGTAAATCCTTTTATCTCTTCAACATAAAAGGGAAAAACTTTGATTAATGTGTTGATTTATTAGCAAAACCAAGGTACGAACAAAAATCATATAGATCTTATAGCTGATCAGTGCCTTATCTATTAGGAAATTCCAAAAATTACTAACGCACATCCTTGGAAATCATTGATACATCACATATATCAAGATTCCTGATCTATCCTATCACTTTGTGAATCAAACATCTGCATCAAAATTGAACCTCATACTCAACCTATCCTTCTATGAAATCTACAACCCTATCAAATATATCAAGCATTTACTTGGCTCTTTGTTCTAACAACAAAATACATTGAGACATACAACTTTAAGGAGTTGCAACTGGGTTTAAGCTCTTCGTTCAAAAACCACAAAACATTACAAATAATACAGATAAGAGACAAGAATTAGATTGAAGATAAAACTCAATTGATGCATTTTATTTATTTCCTTGAAACAAATATATGAGGATACATGAAATTAACTCATGAAACAATTGAATAGACTAAAATGATCTTTGTAATTCATTACTATTGTTCATTACACGAGAGAAATGCTGAAGAATGGTGGAGTCACAACTTTGAAAAATCTTCCCAAAAGACTAGAACCAACCCTAAAGAAAGAGAAGAGAAGAGATTATAAAGAATGGAAGAAATCTCGGATCTACTATGATGTTGCCATTTGTCCACTTGAAGAACCTCCATCTGCTAATGAAAAACTTCTATCTACTCTCTTCCTATAACTAAAAATTAAATCCCATCATTCTATTTGAAAAATATCCTCAAGAATGTCATTAGAATGATAGAATCATATAACTGATTTGCAAGGGGAAACACAAAACCCAATAAAAATCATGCTAAAACCCATGCCATATGGTTTTTAGAGGCAAAAAAACACTTAAGAACATTTTTTCCCCAAAGCTAGAGCCAACAACCTCTTAGTGTTTTTTTCCAACTGATTATGAAAATCCATCATGAAAAGCACTCATTATGTTGAGAATGCCCCAAAATTTACAAAAATGCATGTAACTTCTGCCAATGAAGACCTGCACATATTTTGACTACATATTTGGAAAGTTTGTCTTCTCCTATTTCCAATGATATATTGCACTCCATATTTTGGATGAAAATGGTGCCCTTGGTGCTCGTTTGAAAAATTAGGCCCTTGGCTATGAACATGCTACTCAAATGAAAAATTAAAAAATCATATAGTTAAAAACTCAACAATATAATCAAATTTTTAATTTTTTCTCATTTTCTCAAGAATGAGCATTCAAATTTCATTTTAATATCTCTTAGAATTTTTTGATTTTATATTTTATCTTACCTACCACCTAGTCACCATGTGGTGCCACATGGCACATTCTCATTCACCAACTCATGCTCGGGTGAGACCCACATGCCTTGAGTGTAAATTCACAACATTGGATTCCTGGCCTCTTTGATCTTATGAACTCTTGATTATACAAAATTTCATAACATCTAAAGTCCATATTTAAAGCCGTCTGATCTCACAAACTGCACCTTCTTGTAGCTTTGAAACTTTCCAACTTAAGCCTCTTGACTATGCGATTGCGTATCATATTAAGTACATATTATTTCTGTTGGGATATGAAGCCCAACAGTTACTGACTATTCATTCTCCCTATTGACTCTTCATATTCATACAATTCTATATAATGGCTATGTACAGCCCATGTAATATATCGATTAATTAATACAAGTAATTCCCTGCTGAGTGTGGACGTAGGCAAGTTTTGATGAACCACGATAAATCTGTGTTATTTTGTATTTCATCTTCTTTGATTCAATTTGTTTGCTTGTTATTATATTTACAATTGGTATTAGAGCCGAGGTGAGGCTAGAGTAGAGATGGAAGATAGTGAAGTTGATTTTATTATCAACGAGTTTATTGATAATTTAGAAAGAGATGTTGTGTATGTGAAAGTAAGAAAGGAATTTCATGTACACTGGTGGGATGGTTGGCAAAAAGAGGAGAATTCACCTGAAGACAAGATGAAAGATGAAATTATTTCCTTTTTCAATGTTGATGTAGCTATGATATTTATTCAGAACAATCGCTGGCCTCATAAGACAAGTTTCCAACTTCTTTTCCCTATGTTGAAGGCAGAGATAGATTCTGGTTTTATGAACAATGAAGGTTTCAAAAGATTTGTCATTAGAGTCCCAAGTCAAAACTGATGTGAAGTTTTCCTCTCAAGTTGAGGAGGATGAAGCTTGCAAACATGTGGCTAGGCATAGGCTGCTGGTAGAGGCCCCAAGGAGAGGCTTGTATATCGACCAAGAAGGTCAAGAGGTGCAAACTACTGCTCATCCTGGAGAAGAGGAGGCTAGTGAGAGCCAGGAGCTAAGGCTACGCATGATCCAAAAGCCTTTGACATGTCAAAGAATAAGAACTCTGATGATTTATCATTGTAGATTGTAGCAATAGAAGAAGAATGGAATGCATTAACTGTAGTCTTCTCTATGAAAGGTATTGTAAAAGAAGATAAAGCATCTATTGTAAAAGAAGATGAAGTAGTAGAAGACATGATTTGTAGGATGGAAGACACAGTTGAGAAAGTAGGCTTATGTATTGGCCAAGAAGACGATAAAAAAGTCCAAGTTATTTCTCCATCTAGAGAAGAGGAGCATAATAGAAAGGCTATGATTGAGGAGTAGAGGATGGAGCCTGCAGATTGCTCTCTGGTTGCTAAAGTGAATATATTTATTCACCACTCTCCCTTGTTGTTGATCTTCCCAAAGTCAAGTAAGATTATTGAGGATAGCTTCTCTAGATTTGCAGCTTCATGCAATAAGACAAAGGGAGACGTGATTTCAAAATTAGGGATTTTAAAGGACCTTGAATGTTGGTGAGCTTAATTTCTTGGAGACATTTGGTAACTTTATGAACTCCAATGATCGGTTTTCAACTAGAAGTTCAAATCCATTTTTTTATGAAATCTTAGATAATATAGGTGAAGCAGCACTAAGATTGCTTAGGGAAATAGGAATGGAAATTTTTTTTAAAATAAAATCACCATAGGTTGTTTCCTATCAATTTCAAAACAAGCTACAGTTCTATGGTAATTTAGGTGGCTCAAGGAATAATAATAATGGAAATAATGTTGTCTTAAATTAGAACAACCATAAAATTGATGAAAATTATGGAAGAGGAGATATTTTTGACTCTGATTTGATTTGGAGAAGACTCATTCAGAGTGTGCTGGAACAAGTTCTGGCAAAGTTAAGATCTTCTCAAGGTTTGGTTGTTCTATGAGATTTGAATTGGGAAGCAAGGATGCTGATACACATGGGTGTACTAGTTGGACTTCACGGGGGAGATAGTTGGGATATGAAGCCCAATGGTTATTAACTATTCATTCTCCCTATTGACTCTTCATATTCATACAGTTCTATTTAATGGTTGTGTGCAACCCATGTAATATATTGATTAATTAATACAAGTAATTCCCTACTGAGTGTGGATGTAGGCAAGTTTTTCTAAACCACGATAAATTTGTGTTATTTTGTATTTCATCTTCTTTGATTCAATTTCTTTACTTGTTATTATATTTACAATTTGCCTCCCAATCTCACAAATTGGTGTATCTTTGTAACCCTCAATTTTCACATCTCCTATCTTATGACTGGCATGAGATCGTAACTCTCCATCTGAAGTCTTCCCAAACTCACAAAATCCTCTATAATTTTCCATGTGGTATCTTCTCCCTACCAATCTAGGTCAAAATTGGTATTGCATCTACCCAACTGGCCCCACACACGCACACAAGCCTCTTTCTTTACGAAGAGAACTTAAGATAACTAAGCTCATAGTGTTAGCACATTCAAAGAATAAATTCTTCCTTCATCCTATTAATGTAGGATATTTGGCTTTGCCAATATCTCCATTTTACTTGTCCTCCATTAGGCATTCATGCCCCTCTAGTCAAAACAACAATCTTTGTCATGGCTCCCCATTAAGAGATGGTGCCTTATGGGAATAAACTCACAAAATATTTTAAATTCTTTCATAAAGCTGTGCTACTTGCAAATAGGGAGACCATAGGATATTCCCATATTTTAAAACTTTTGGCATGGGGTAAACAACACCTTTTTCTTGTAGGGCCCTCTTTTCTCAAGATCGACACTAGTAAAATTGTAACTTGTTCATGATCAAATTCAGTCAATAGAGATGCACAAGGATGGTAGTGCTTGGAAAGGATGGACCAACATGAGATGGTACAGTTTTCTTCCCTCTCCTTCCATAGCCTAATAAGTATAGGCATGTGAAATAAAAAGGCATGGTGTTGGACGAGGAAAGTAGATTCTAGGTGCACATATACCTACATTGTACTCTCACATGTCACATATCCAACTCTACAAATTGAAAATTGAAATGATCGGTTGCTCTTCCTTTTTCAATGCAAACTTAATCAAGAGGTTTGTAAATATATGATCTGTTATTCATTGAATTTTTCCCTTTTAACTTTGCTTGAGCACAACAACAAGACTGTGTTCAACAAGAGGATGTCTGCCTTTGACAAATGACCACAACACAACCAACAATCAATACTAAATGTATCTCTTGTGCATGATAGAGCACACCTTATTATGATACTCATTCCTTCCATTATAATTACAAGAAAACATTGCCCGCCATTTTACTCCTCAAAATCATGCAGGTGACATAAACATATCCATGCGAGCAGGGGGAAGGATGGTCAACCATTATAGTAGTTTTGTATCTCTTCTTCAAAACACATCATATTTCTTTAGCTATCACAATTTTGAGGGTAAGGCAACGCTCTAATTCACTCTCTGTAACAGTTGCACTTAGGCAATGTCTTGATCCATTTCTCCTACTAGACATCACCCATATTGTGGCTTTGATTTAATTATGCCCTTATTATTGACCTTCAATCCTTAAGTTGCAAATTTTTTAATGAGCATAATCATTATAATATCTTCAAACAAAACTACTCCCAAGCATTATCACAACAACTTGGTGAATTTAGCTATTTGGCCTTTTTTTTTTTTGCATTTCAAACACCTAATCCATTAATTTGATCCATCTGATTCAATGAACTGACTAAATTTTAATTTAGTCACTGATTGAACCATATAACTCATTTTAAAACTTTCACGCAAACTGCTAATTTTGTACCAAGGGGTCCTCTAACTAGCCTTAAAAAACTGATAGAAACACCTAACCACGCATTGAAATCTTTGCAATTGCATTGTTGGGGGAAAATTATTTTATCCTAAAAAAATATCAACTCATGAAGATCATTGGGTCAAAAGATATTTATCGTCAAAGTTGCTCACTCGAACCTACCTGCAAACAAACGTGTTAGAAAACAATAAAGTGCATTTGGTTTTGGCTTCAAAATAAGGTCAAATAGACACTTAAGTGCATAAAAATCAATGCATTAGTTCACTGTCATGAAGAGAGTATAAATATGAGATTTTTTCTCATGACAAACAAATAGGAAAATTTGGAAATCGTGCGAAGATAGGTACTTGGATTTATAGAATTGGGAACATTGGTAGAACAGTGACTTTCTTGAATGGAATGGACTTGGGAAAGTGTGCAAATGGATTGGTCAAGACTTGAAAACTAACACACTTAAAGTATTTTCAGAGTAAAACATAATAGTGTAATCCATTTGGTTTCATCTATCATGAATTCAAACTTATAACACCCCAAACATGACTACTGATCTATCTACACTTTTAGACGCTAGTAAAACTTTAAAAATTGCATTTGGGATTGCATTTGAAAACTAGTCAAATGGATTTGTCATAGGCTCAAATATAGAACATAACAAGTGTCTGAATCCTAGAATTAAATGCAAAAGGAATTTTCTCATTTTGATCAACTATATCAAAGTTATAATTGGTCAAACATGGCTTCTCGAAATTCTAAGAAAAACACATCAGCATGACAACAATAAACAACCAACTTTGAGGTACTCAAAACCTACTCAAAACATATCAAAATGACTTGAAACTTGAAACATAGGCTTTTTGATATGAATAATAAACAATCCAAAAGTAGCAAGTGATGAAACTTTATTGGGTGCAAGATATTCAATACAAACTAGGCTACTTATCACTGTTTGACACTTAAGCAAAAATACAGATCTGGAAAATGCTCAAAATGACACTTCAAGAAATGATTCAAAATGAAAATTTATCATCATGGGAAACATGCATATGTTGAATGAAAAGTTTTAGAAACATAAAACATTTCATAGGCCTCAAAATGACAACTGAGTAGACATGCAAGAAAAGCACTTATAGGGGCTCAACTTGACTCAAAATTTTAGAATGGTACTCAAAATGGTGATGCAATTTTGAGTCCCATCAGAAGGGGAATAGGTTATTCATCCCAAGAATAAATAAAAGCTCAATTAATATCCCTCCCTTGATAAGAGAAGACTTTAGAGCAAGATAAAGGGAAAGGGCCAGCTTCAGAACCTACGTCTTCTACCTAGTACATGTCTCCCATGGGAACTACTCTAACATGGTTAAAAAAGAGGTTTTAATTCAACAAAAGAGACATATGGAATTCACTAAAGAGGAGGGAATGAAAGAATTGATAAAAGAAGTCAAGATTCTAGAAGTGCCTAAGGATGATGCTAAAACACATGCTTTTATTATGAAGAACCAAAATGAAGATCTTTTGACACATATTGCCATTTCACCTACCCATGCTGATATAGAAGAATTGTCACCAAAATACTATTAGATGAAAGAGATGGTGCTGGGAAAACCCATATTTGATACAACTAAGGTTTTGATGACCATGAGCCTTAAGCAACTATTTTCACACCTAGATAAAGGTGAATTAGAAATTTTCATTTTGAGCAAGAAGAATGAATTATTGAGGGGTTATTTGAATTAGATAGTAGGACCAATAAAACTCAATCATCCAAAGATTTCTCTAGGGGCCTCTTTAGAGAGGGAAGAGATAGGACAAGTTGTGAGAGAAATTGATTCATTTTTGGATGCTTGCAAAAGGTGGCATCATAATTTTGAGGATAAAGGAATACAAATAATAGAGGGTAATTTGAACCTTCTACACATCATTTAGAATAATGCTAAAAAATTGGTTACAATAATAAACTAATACTTTGGGCTAATGAATGAATTGGGTACCTAGGCCAATGATTCTGAAGCATTAAAAACTATCAAAGGGAAAGGGTATCAAGTGTTAATGGAACTATATATGACATAGGAATTGGATAAAATAGATGTTTGGATAGAAAAATTGTTAGCAGGTAATAAGGTTATGAGAGGGCAATATGAGGATATTCAAGAGATAACGAATAAAGCTTGAGGGTATTTTTTGGAAGTGGATAAATATTATAATGCCACTAACCTAGAGTCAAGGACTCAACTTTCTTCAATAGAAATAGTTATGCAAAAATTTAGAGCCCTATTCAAGGCATCTTTGTGCAAAGATGATGTTAGACAAATCTTCAAGACAAAAGAAGCAACAATTGAAGTTAGATTCTAGATTGGAAGATTTTGTTGCTACTAGACTAGAAATCAGTAATTACAACTAGGTGGTGCATAATAAATATGAGTCTTTAGATTTACCAGAAGCTTAGGAGATCATAATTATTATCCAAAAGTTTACAAACAAACATCCAAACATCATTTTGGTCCAGATGGAAGAAAACACAGATGCTATAAATTGATTTTTGACACTTGGCAAAATCTTGGTAATTTTGTTCCTATCACAAGGTGCACTTTTTTAGAGGTGTGCTTTTCAAAAGGCACACTTTTTCCAAGGCACACTTTTCACAAGGTGTGCCAAATCAAGAGGTGCGCAGACAATTCTGAAGATGAAGTAGTGTGCCAACAGTTAACTGCAAGCTGCTATTTTTGAGCATTCCATGCATTGGAAATGTATTTTGACAATAATTCAACTCCCATAAACTCCTAGAGAAGGCCAATCTTGTATTTTTAGAAGTCCCAGTGACTCTCAGATAATATCATGAATTCTCTCTTCTTTTATCATTTTAAGTCATGTAAACGCTCATGCACCCATTAATTGATATAAACAAGGGTAGAGGCCTAATTAACACCATTTAGAGAGTCAATTTGTATGTAATTAGCGTTATTTTATTATTATTTAGCATAATGTTTTCATTAGAAGAGCTCTCACTCCTAACACAAAAGGAGGACATGATTTCTTTTAAATACATGGATGTAAAATGTACTCTAGGCCGATATTTTGATACAATAATAAATGCTATTGGTGCTCTCATTCTAAGTGTAATAAATGTTGTTAGAGTGTGTTATTTTTTGTGAATTCATGTTCATGAATGATAATGGAGCTAATGGTTTTATTGAATTATTATAATTGTGTAATCTTTTAGTTTTGTTGTTTGCCTTATATTAACCAATTTTGTTGTTTTGACAAATTGGAGAAAGGATCATTATTATTCTAACATAGCATTTTGTCTCGTGTGAGCACATTTTTTGTGGCCACATGATTTGATGAATCATGGAACATATTTCAATTTTTATTAAACTTCCCATCTACATCAGTGGAGTTGAAGAAGCGTTGCTTCTAATTTCATTGATTTCCTACTAGAGTCTTCTTGATAATTATATTTGCAGATGTGTTGTTGCTTTGGCTTATGTCCTTTAGGAATTTCATTTTCGATAATTTTCTTTAAATCCCTCATTACTATATCTTTTTTCTTTTCTTTTCAAACACTTGGTTAAAATAGGAATTCATATAGTTGCATTGATAAGAAATTGTATTCATCATAAAATATAAAATACAAAAATATATTGGTTTTGTGGTTACGTTACAACAAAGTTGTGCATAATTGGTAGATACCAGCAAAGACCTCCTTGTGAATATTCCCATTTTTCTTCAAATGAGTTATCCAACAGGATGAAAAACAACCATCCGGAACCTTGGAGTTGGTCATTGATCAACTTTTCAAGAGAGAGATTCAAGAGGATTTCTTCCATTAGCATTGTACAAAATGACCACTCAATAGAAGTGGTGCTAGAAAAAAATTCTACCTAATAAATTAAGTTGTTGTTTGATAGTTCTACAATTTTCAAATTTCTATATTTTTCAAGTCCTATCACAATAAGAAGGTGCGCTTTTCACAAGGTGCACTTTTTACAAGGTGCAATTTTCAGAAGGTGCACTTTTTAGAGTAAACACAAACTAGAAGATTTTGACCCACTGTCTCCATTTCAACAAGTATTAAGGTCTTCACCTAGTACAAACATGAGTTCTTAGACTCAATACTTTTGCAAGCCTCACAGTGATAAGGGGATACCTAGAATCTAGCCACCCACATTTCAAATCCCATCACCTTTATCTATACCACATTCAAACTTACTCCCACCTACCATTCCACCAAACCCTCCACTATGTATTTCTTTTTAAACATAGGAGATTCACCAACCAACTTGCAAGGTCCACTCAATGACCTTCCCACGAACCCTGAGAAATTCTACCCAAGCTTTATCTACGGAGAAACACAGACAACCAAATATCACATTAAGGTTTTCAAAGAAATATGCAATCAAAAATAGATTCAAGAAGAAAGCATGGACCTTCATCTATTCCTATATACATTGGGAGAGGCAGAATTTAATTGGTACATAAATATGCTACTAGGATCTATTCCAAATTGGGAAACTTTTGAAAAGTTGTTCTTGGATGAATTCAAAACATTTATCAATTTGACCATGATACACCACTAGTTCATATTTATCAAGAGGGATCCAATAGAGACTATCTCACATTTCCATCATCATTTTCACATGGTATACTATAAGTTGGAAACTCCTTACACCATACTAGTGGGGGATACAATTCAAATCTACCCAAACTCTATGGACCACCTCATTGCTATCTTCCTAAGAAGATTGCCTACTATAGACATTGCCACTCTAGAAAAGGTCTTCAAAGAAGTAGTCACCTTTACTAAATAGGCTAACCGCAATGGAGGAGCTATGATGGTTCCAAGTCATGCTAGTAAAATAGAACTAGCATAGCATGCTAGAGTGCAAGCGATGCCTAGTCAATTCATTTGATTAACTCCAATCCCATTACAATAGGCACCAGCTACTTCAGCTCCAACTATAACCTATCTAGGATACAAACCTCCAAAAGCTACCTTCTTTGAGAAAAAGGATGCACCATCCACTAAGGTAGAAAATAATTTTATGACCAAGCTAGATAAAATAAAAAATAACATGTCTCAGATAACTAATGAGCTCCTCACCTAGGTAGTTATAACACGATTGTTGTGGTGGGATTATAAACCTATCCCACCTCTCATTATACATATGCACCATAGACCACCTCTACCCCAATTCTAGAATATTTTCATTAGACTCACAAAATAGTACACAAGCACTTGAGACTTCATTTCCTACTTTGGCCCCTCAGGTTGTACCATCATATGAAGTCCCTTCCTTTTTATTCACTAGCCCAAGTGGGAAAAACTCTATTGTCCCTATTTCTTGGGTGGGTATGTAGGTGTAGTCTTCACAATTTCCTAACCAGGTGACACGTCTCCTGGCTAATATAGAAGCCTTCTAGAAAATTGTCAACGATATGGTTAATGGCATGAGCCAACTTAAGATAGACAAGACTACAACAATAAACTAACAATCTTCTCCTCTATAGTAGGGGTGTATCTTATCAAGAAAAAAAGATTCTTACAAATTTGGTCCCTATGGTACAATTAATGGCAATTACAACCACTGTTTGAGTAACCAACGATGAGATAAGATGTTAAATAATGTGGGCGTTCTCCCAAGTTAGCTAGATAACAAGGGAGTGCAAACCCTAGTCACACCACCCTTATGGTATAATTCTATCCCTTGACCAACTGGTCCTAGTTACATGATACCATAATGCATTCAAAGGCCACTTATTCCACCTTGGAGAAAGTGATTCAGATTTCCCACTTAGACTTCAGTCATAGTCTGACCATACATCTCCAGGTGATTTGGCAAAACCTTCCAACTTTTCCTTCATCTACGAAACTATCTTTTATGGGAAAGATGAGAAAGAAGATTAGGAGCCTATTCTCCAAGGATTCTTTGATGACCCCATCCCTTCTTACATGGCCAATGCTTTCACTAATTTGTGACCTTCTTACAATATAAGGAGCCAATTCAACAAGGGCCCCTTTACAACATTAGTCTTACCTAAGAATACCTCTATACCTCCTAACCCTCATGCTAATGTGAACCTACTTCCACCCACAAGACCAACCTAGTAACTTCACAACTTTGCAATGAAAGGATTAGGTCCTACTAGAGTGAAGTTTGATATCATATGGGTGATGGAGAGCACCAATACTACCAGTTGTTGGTGGACATCTTCTTGAGTTGCCCCAAGTAGCAGAAGACCCTCATACAAAAACTTGACCTACCTAAAACGAAACTGACCAACTCTAAGAACATGACCTTGAATGATTCCAATGTGGTCAATTTTTAGGGAAACACTAAGGACCCTCCCTTTCTTCTTAGTCTGAGAATATATGGTTAAAACTTGTACAACTTCCCAGTGGATTTTGAAGCTTTAGGTAATGTCATAACCCTTTCCATATGCTAGAATCTCGAATTGGTTCCCATGACTCCCAAGGTTGTTGTGGCACAACTTGATAAGACCACCATCAAGATGGTGGGTGAGTTCAGAAACATTCAAATCTAGCTTGTCTAGAAACTTAGGTATCTAGTATCATTGATATCCAAGTAGTGGTCATCTCTGAAACCTATGGGATGTTGTTATCAGCAAGGTTGCCTATGCTCAGCTTGAACCTAGCCTATATTAGGCAATAGAGACTTTAGCCTTGGAATTTTTTGTAGGAGAGATGGCCCACAATGAGGATCCAATCATCACATAGAGAATTCATGACCTTATTATGCGATTGAAACATGAAATCAACCTTGAGGGTAATCATGCTCCCTTGTCTAGTCTCT
This sequence comes from Cupressus sempervirens, assembly GCA_028749045.1. Lineage (NCBI taxonomy): Eukaryota > Viridiplantae > Streptophyta > Pinopsida > Cupressales > Cupressaceae > Cupressus > Cupressus sempervirens. The sequence continues at coordinate 219,970,177 of CM053789.1, read as the reverse complement.
TGTCTGACTCATGGTGCAGGGTCCACTATGAAGGACATTCTAAGTTGGAATGTGGGCCTTGTGTGAATGTAGCTACGACCCGCCTTTCTAACATCCCCTAGGAAGAATGAAAAGGAGAAATCCATACCCCAAACAACCCTCTAATGGTTACAAATGACTAACAACTTACCACAATTGTAGTTGGGACTTACTTGAATAATTTGATGCCATCAGTATCAAAGCCATCCTGTAAAAACATAATTATATCCTTGACACTCTTGCCCTATTTTCTAGCACTCTTGAGCCCATGGCTAGTTCTCATTTTTTATGATTTTTTATGGAATTGGTAGAAACTCCATCCATTCTAAAAAATGTCAAGAAATTCCAAGTCTCTAGGGATGATCATCATATCCGAGTCTTCTTGGCCAATAGTAGCATATTAAGATCAAATTTTGGAATAAGAAACACACGATGATATGGGACAAGAGAATGACCTAGGAGAAATCCTAGATCTTCCTACCAACACCATAAAAGGGATGATATAACTCAAATGTATCTTTTTCTCATATTCATGGGTCAAGATAAGCATCATGTATGAGAAGGTCAACCTTAGGACAAACACCGAGGATAAAAATGTGTTCATTGATATTTCCTCCTCCCTCGAAGAAAAGGGGAAGATTCTCATGGTTCTCCAAAAATACATAGATGTCACTGCATGGAGCAAAAAATATCTAAAGAAACATGATACATCTATAATGACACATACTATACCCCTTTAAACTAGGTAGTAAGACATTTAGGCAGAGGCAAAGGCTTGTGAGCCCCCTAATTGAGCCCTTAATTTATTAAGAGGTTCGAAAGCTACTGTCTAGAAGGATAATCTTCCCTGTTTGACAAATAACATGGGTAGATAATTTGAATCTAGTCCAAAAGAAAAGTGGAGAAATTATGTTATGTGTGTGAGTGTTAAATATGGGCCTCTAATTACACACACACTTCAACATGATAATTATTTATTAGTAACATCCCAAAATGAACATGAGATTGTTCATTTAGTATGTCTGCACAAGGTGATTTGTTGCCTTCTAAGTAGATGAGATTTTACTATTCCCTCTTAGAATTAAGTGTTTAGTAACTAGACCAAACTAGTGCAAAGGATTTGAATGAATGAAAATGCAATCTAATCTATGTTTTTGATGTTTTTGAATGTAAATATTATGAATTAATCTAGATGACTTTCAAATTAATCTAAGAAAAAAGGAAAGAAAGTTAAGCTAAATGAATGCATTGTAATCTAAATTATAAGCATGTAAAGCAAAGGAGATTTGATGCAAAGAACTTGAGTGATAAATCCATTAATGACTCGATAATCTTCATGTGCATTCTCCTAAATGAGAGATTAAAGGTTTCTTTTATAGAATATTGGTTCCGATCAACAATCAAAATTAACCCAATTGTACGATTCAGATTGAATGTGAGATTGAGTCCTCCATTTTTAATGGAGTTGAATGAGATGAAATAAGAGATATGATTGATCCATTCAATTATGTACTCATAATTATTTTTCTAATTAATTAAATAATTAGTTTTAACAATTATGATGAGCATATTTGATTAAATCAATATATTTAATTCCATTTTCATATGAGATGAATTAGGAAAGAATATATATATAAAATTAAATCAATGTATTTTAATTCCTTCCTTATGTGTATTAGCTAAAGGGGGTGGATTAAATTAAATTAAAGTACTTAGGACTTATAATTAAATTAATTCAATTAGGAGGTTGATTTAGCTAATTTCAATCAATATTTAAGAATTAAATAAAGTATGTGATTAATACAGAGTAGGGATTTTCTGCATTTGACACTTAAGTCGAGTAAAGGTGATAAGAATAAAAAATGACTAGTACAATAGGACTTAATTGATCAACAAATAGATGTTGTAAGATTGATACCCTGAAATTGGTTTACAATGCCAGTGTGCCAATTTAGGGGTATTACATTTCCCCCTCTTTGAATAAATGTGCAAGCAACACATTAATTCAAAGAAATCATAAGTATGAAATATAGATCAAGAAATAAGATTTATTATGAGATTAATGATGTTGAGACCAATTGATGAGATTTTTAGGGTTATCTCTAGAATGAAGCTTAACCCTTCGAAATTCAGATAGAACACCTAGATACCTATCTTATAGAAAAAGATTGTCAAAATTCATAGGATTGTTCCTAGAATGAGACTCAATCCTCAAGAGTCAGGGTTAAAATGCCCTGATACCTGTCCATTAAAAGATGACAAGATTAATCACAATTCATAGAATTATCCCTAGAATGAGGCTTAATCCTCAAGAGTCAGGGTTAAAATGCCCTAATACCTGTCCATTAAAAGATGACAAGATTAATCACAATTCATAGAATTATCCCCAGAATGAGGCTTAATCCTCAAGATTCATGGTTAGAATGCCCTAATACCTTTCTATTAAACAATAATTGAAAGAAAGTTTATAATTATCTCTAGAACAAAGTAGAATCCAGATATAACACTTGAATACTATTCCATAAAAAAGATAACAAGGTCTAATAATGAGTTGTAGGATTATCCCCACAATGAGGCTTAATCCTTAGGAGTCTAGATAGAACACCTAGATACCCATCCATCGAGCTATGACTAGAATTGTTATGAGTTTGATCAGTTGATCAATAAGTAAGATTAGATAGAATATGATGCTAGACAGGGGGAACAAAGATGCCCTAATTTATGAGATGCCCCTAGCGATTAGGACACTATGTTTAGATTAAGTTGAAGCTATATTTGAAATATTCAATGGTGTAATCATCCTGCCCCCTCGGGAGTGAAATCAAAAGATGACACATCAGAATAGTGATGCAAAGTAGTAGATTGAAAGATACTAAATTAATTAGAGATTCAAAAGAATGTTGAATAGATAAAAAGAGCATGAAGAAAATCTGGAGTTGATTCAGAGTGATTTGAAGGTCAATTAACCAAGTTTGACTAGGATTGACTAGAGTTGACTTTTTCTTTAAATTTTGGAAAAGTTGGATAAATGTTGAATTGAGGATGTTCCAAGATTCATAAAGTATTAGAAAGATAGATTGTATAAGCGATCAATCACATTGATCCCAAATTTTTAAAGTGTGATTTTGAGCTATTTATGTGTGTTAGATTTTGATTTTGATCTCAAAAATGAGTTCAAAGTAGTCCAATTAGCCAAGGGGACGATTTTCATGTCCGTAGGAGCACTTTGAAAATTAGGCCAAAACTTATATAAGGGCCCAAAGGGTCATTTTCAAATCATTTGTGCATTTGTCTTTATGGAAAAAGAGCTCTGAGGTAACAATGGTGGTCCCCATGAACTCTCATCGATTAGAGTGATCTATGCGACATAGCCAATCAGGGAACTACAAACTTCCAGTGAGTAGTCGATAAACCCCATAATCATTTGAAATTTCATGCTTTTTTGTTGATTTTTGTTGATTTTAGGATTGGTTGAATGTTTTTGTCCATAGGGTCCTGCACGAGGACTTGATTTCAAGCATGAGGCTTTGGGAGATCTCGCATGAAGAAGTGCCACTATGGCACTTTCTCGCATGCGGTATAGGGTTTCCTCACATGGGAGGCACCCATCTCTCATGCAAGGAACACTAAAATTGTTCATTATGCACAAAAAATTAGTTCTGTCTCATGCGAGGTTGTTTTCTCATGCGAGCTATAGAGTTTCCTTGCGTGAGGATGTGGGTCATGCACATGAGATTGTAAGGTCTTGCACATTTTGATATCTCACGTGAGATTCCAAGCTTTTTTGGGTCATTTTCATTGATAATAGCATGTTTATCATCCTTGTTGTATCATCATAAGTTATTCTAATATGCTTTATGATGTTTGTGTTGTAGTAGTATTAAAAAACCATGTTTATACTTAGGTCTGATACTGATCATGGTTATGTTGTTTGTGTGTTTGAAGGTCAAATTTCTAGATGCTGGGTTTAGATTACACTATCCAGCCATTGGGTCATTGATCAAACATCTAGATGCTACCAAGTTGACACACATTGATCCCCTCAGTATCTCCCATTTATTTAATATCCCTGATCTATGGGTGAATCACGGTTTACTGACTGCTTTGGTGGAGCATTTCCATTCAGAGATGAATACTTTCCATTTTTCGCTTGGAGAGATGACCATTACATTGAAGGACATATACAAGCTACTTTGGATACCATTCCATGGGCCATAGATAGACTATGATACACAACCACAATTGGAGACATTAGAACTAAGGGCCATATTTTAGGATTCAATATCATCATGGGCAGAGTTATCACGTGGAAGGAGCTAGTGCAAGTATACAGTCCAACCCACCAATTGGTAGTGGCACTTAGAGCTTTTCTTAGATGTTACTTGATTTCTGATAGAGGTCAACATGGATTGGAGTGTGGATGGGGATGGATGTTATAGAGAATTCTTGAGCAACCAACACATTTTGGGTGGGGTTAGTACATACTATCTCATATGTTTCATGAGATGCATGAGATCATCTATAGAGAGATGATGAGTATGGCCACTAGAATGTATGTTCTATAAGTATGGGCATGGGAGCACTTACCCATTACTAGACCTATATGTGAGGATGAGTGACAACCTCATGAGCCCTACATTTTTAGATATCGAGGGTAGATGACCCAGACTACGTTGGGTAAGATTGAGTAGTGAAGAGCTTAGTTAGATGATTTGGTAGTAGTGATATAGTAGCCCTGGCAAGAGATAGAAGCATGGGATGATGCTTGAGCACAACTCAGTTATATGTTCTCTTCTCGACCATTGATTGGTCATTCTATACATGTTGTTGAGCAGTTTCCATTGACATGCATGTGGAGGCAGTATAGCCAGCCACATGAATTTCAGAGGAGTACTGTGCATACGCCCACTTTGCTGAGGAGGTGAAGAAGGGATGGTTAGTGAGATTGGATATGGGTAGGTCTATGATCAATGTGTATAGTATCACATCAACCCACTAGGACTACATGATAGAGGTAACAGATAGAGGGGTGACTCTCGAGTATAGAGATCATTTTGTGAGTCATCCCTTCCCTTGGTTCATAGATCTAGTAGGGATGAAAATATTGGTGCAGCCAGTTCAGGCACCACAATAGCCACAATAGCAGGTTTGAGACAACAAACCACACATGTTCTGATCCCTCCATGATAGATGAGAACGGATCTAGGTGTTGGTAGGAGTGGGTCTAGGAAGAGGAGAGTTTTAGGAGAGATGGGAAACTTGGGTTCAATTGAAGATGATGCTTAGAGGAAGAGGGTGGAGGACCAACATCCATAGCAGGGTGTGGGCAATGAGGAGATGCAGGATTAGCTTGCTCTTGAGCCACAAGGTGAAGATATCCTAGCACAAACCTATGACACTCTTATGAGATCAAGGGATCGAGTAGGACAACATAGTGGTAGTTGAGCAGGCTACATATCCAGCTAGCTATTAGAGACACATGCCTAGTAGAGAGGGATCAAGGGATTTGTAAGCTTTGAGAGAAGTAGGATGGGGCTCACATATAAACAATGTGAGAAAAATATTATTATGCAGCTTATGCTGGAGTAGTCCTAGAGGTAGCAGAGTAGGTGCCTCAATTTTCGAAGTATGCCAGAGCATCAAAGGGTGTGCATCCACTAGTGAGAGTAGATGCACCTCCTCCTCCTCCTCCACCTAAGGATGAAGAAGAAGGATGTAGTTAGCTTACTCTCTTCTATATGATTTCTGATCATGTATTTTATGATGTATCAATATATATCAATTTAGAGATCGACAGTGCTCAAGTAACACTCATTTTTGTGTCGATGTATACTCTGACTCCATTGGATATACACACACACACACACACACATACATATATTCATACATACATATATACATACATACATATATATACACATATATACATACATACATACATACATACATACATACATATACATACATATATATACATACATATATATACATATACATATATACATACATACATACATACACACACACACACACACACACACACACACACACACACACACACACACACACACACACACACACACACACATATATATACGTATAAATATATACATACATATATATACATGCACATATACATATCTACATACATATATGCACACACACACACACACACACATTAGGAGCTCTTATTTTGGACCATTTCATGTGTCACATTTTGTCTCTTATGATTGTTCGTACATTCGTACATGAGATGTATAGCTATATGATTGTGATGGATGTAAATTGATTTGATGTATGAATATGTAGTTGAGATGATTTTATGAAAATGTTATTGATGATATATGATGATAAATAGATGAAAGATATGGTAATGCAAAATGTATATTGACTAACATCTCATGTAGGTTTCACATTTGTTGTTCATGATAGGTGCTTTGTCAAATTCAAAAAGATTGACTAGGGAATCAAACGCTTGTGCAGTCATGATGAAATGTGATACATTAAAGAAATAAAAAAATTGATGAAATAAAATGGAATGCTTAAGTAAATTCTTAAATTTCCACCAATATAAATTATGTACAGTTTTGAGTTTAATAAGTAGTTTTTATTTAATTTCAAATAGAATTATGTCTAAAGTCTTAATTAATAGGTTGATCATCAAATGTTTATAACTTTCAAAAGATATTACATTTTTAAAATATGAAGCACCCATCACACACTACAAGAAAAATAAAAATAAAATTATTAAGTTTTGAGCAAGTTAAGGTGATCAATTAAGAATGTTTTGTATTCCGAAGCAGTTGTACAAGTAAAAATTAGACAAAATTGTCACATCTAGACATGCGTCTTCCACTCATATCTAGAATCTTATTTTAGAATATTATAATTTTATTGTAAGAGGAGTAACAACTACCATAAAAGAAAATCATAGATCCCTTAAGATGTCAGTACAAAATAAAATTAAACTCTGCAAAATATGCTGTTGTAACTCAGTTAGCACTGAAACACTCGGTTAACACAATAACTTGGTTTACATTAATAATCACTGTCACTCGATAAGAACTCAGTTAATACTAAATATATGCACTATTACTTCTTAACACTAAATATGCAGATTTTATGATATTAAATGTGATTAACCTTAATTAACTTAGTTGCAGAATCATAAAGCAAAAAAACATGAATACAAGATACACTAGGATTTAACATGGAAACCCAATTTGGGAAAAACCACCAATTGCAACTAGTTACTATTTTTCACTCTTCTAAATTGAGCCCTGTTAGGAGCTAACCCTGTTAAAGGTTACAAAATATATTGTTAGGTGTGACCATATTAAAGGATTTAGTTCACCCTATTAGGAGTGGCCTTGTTAGAGGTCTTTAGACACTTCAATCTAGAGATGCCACCTTGTTAGAGGATTTGGCAAATAGCTGTTGAGCTAACTCTATTAAGAGATTTTATTCACTACAATTATTAGAGAGTAACAATGATATGACCTGATTGTTGATGCAAACTATATTTGCTGATTTTATCTCTGTTCTAGCTTGAATACTTAATCCTTCTTGATCTAAATGTTCTTTTTAGCTCGGTCAATTTGTTTCCTTGATTTATCTCTCCAATCCCATGCTTCTTCCTATCCTCCACAATTCAATTCTCAACTTGACCTTATACTTATATGTTTTACCTTGTCAAATCAGCTTGAACACAATTTTAAACAAATGGAATTTATCCCATGAGGGGCTAGAACTAACCAAAAAAACTAATATAGGAAAATCCTTTGTTAGCCGACCCAACTCAACATTAACTCAGAAATGATTTTCCTTCTGACTTCCTTTGGTAATCGAGTAAGCTTGGTTAACACTAGTTCCATGCCAACTTTTCTTTGGCTGCCAAGTGAACTTGGTAGACATTGTCTTCCTACAAAATCCCTCTGGTAGTTGAGTGAGCTCAATTAACACTTGCTCTAAACTTGGTAAACATTGATATGCTCCTCATACACTACAACTTCCTCTGACTCTCGAGTGATCTCAACATACACTGATTTCTTAGTATATACTTGACATTTTTGTAACATCAAAGACAACATATAATTAAATGATTGTATCCAACAATCTCCCTCTTTGGCATAGATGGCAACATAACATGTCATGATACATAGAAATTTTAGAGCAAAATAGAAGTAAGGATAATATCCTTAGTTTCATTCTAATTCTCATCCATGAGAACTCCCTCTATTAGTATGAACTCCCTCTATCATCAATCTTTGATTGCAATGACTGTAATATCAAACTCTTCCACTTTGATATCAACCAAATTCATTCTCCCTCTTTGACATCTACAAAAAACTCTCCATATCAGACAATTTTTTTTTCTAATGTATGACAATAAACTCTCCCTCTTTGACATCTCATTCCAAAGACAAAAATCAATGTAGTTTCCATATACCTTGATGTACATATTCATATGCAATCTACTTTGACAATACTGCATCAACTTGTCTGATCTTCAACATGCTTGGTTGATGCATCACTAAAATCTGATTAGTGAGCTTGGAATAAACCCTAGCTTACCTCTTAGATACAAAAATACATCCTTAGGAAATGACTTTGTGAATATGTTTGGAAGATATTCTTTTGTATTTACATATTCCAACCTCACCTCTTTGTCTTGTGCCAATTCTCTCAAGAAATGATATTTTATTGCAATATGCTTGATTTTGGTATGCATCACTGGATTCTTTCATATGTTGATTGCACTAGTGTTATCATAGAAGATAAAAATTGGGTCCTTGATCTCTTCCTTCATAACTGACAATAGTTGCTTGTACCACACAATGTTGGAACAATTAACTATTGTAGCAACATATTCTGCTTCTGCTGTAGACTGAGAGATATGATTCTGCTTCTTGCTTGTCCAAGATGCTCGCCTTTTTCCAAGAAAAAGTGCTCCTCCACTAGTGCTCTTCCTATCATCAACACTTCCTGCCCAATTTGTATCAGTGAATGCCTTCAAATCAAAGTTTCCTCTTTTCTTATATCGTAAACCATACTCTTTAGTACCTTTCAGATACCTTATGATTATTTTGATTGCCCTCATATAATTTTCTTTAGGATTAACAAAGAATCTAGCCTATATACCAACTGCTAATGCTATATCAGGTCTTTTGTGTACCACATACTAAAGTGTTCTAATCATTGATCTGTATGTAGTTTGATCTACCTCTTTAGAATCATCATCTTTGGAAAGCTTGTGTCCAGTAGACGTAGGTGTTCCAACTAGTCTAGAATCCTCCATTCCAAATTTCTTTAGTATCTCCTTGATGTACTTTGATTGAGTAATATTGATACCATCCTTCATCTATTGAATTTGTAAGCCAATAAAGAATTTTATCTCTCCAAATATTGACATTTCAAATCCCTTACTCATTTCCACAGAAAAATATTTATATAGATCATCATTTCTAGCAAATAATGTATCATCCACAAAGATTTCTGCCAACACAATCTTTGATGTATAGGCTACTATTATCATTAGTTGTTTGAAAACCAATTTTTATGAGATAATTATGTAACCTTTCATACCATGCTCTAGAGGCTTGTTTGAGACCATACAAACCTTTATGTAGTTTGCAAATCATGTCCCTTTTGCTAGGATCAATGAAATCTTCTGGCTACTCTATGTAGACTTCCTCTTCTAAGATTCTATTCAAGAATGCTGATTTCACATCCATATGATATACTTTAAATTTTTTGTGTGCTTCATATGCAAGTAGTGTTCTAACACCTTTAAGTCTAGCAATAGGAGAAATGGTTTCCCCATAGTCAATATCTTCCTCTTGAGCATAACCCTTGCAAACTAATCTTGCCTTATTTCTTGAAACTTCTCCATTCTCATTCAGCTTATTTCTAAATACCACTTTTGTGCCATTTACATTCTTGCCCTTGGGTCTAGGAATAAGAGTCCAAATTTTATTCCTTTCTATCCGATCAATCTCTTCATTCATTGCAATTATCCAGCTTTCATTCTCTAATGCATCTTTGATAGTTCTAGGTTCAAATTCATTAAGAAAACATCTACCTTTTAATTTGTTTCTTGTCATTGTACCAACTAACCGATCTCCAATGATTTTCTTGGGTGCATGCTGCCTTCTTCCATATCCAACAAGCTTGGGCTCCTTCTTTCTGAATTCACTAGGTTCACCAAAATTTTCTAAATCTTGCTTGGGTTCCACTGTCTATGACTTAGGTCCATCAAATGACTCAGTTTGCACTTATTGAAACTTGGGTCCTTCTAATTGTGACTCGACTCCTTCATACTATGACTCAGGTTGCACTTGCTGTAAATAAGGTTGAACTGGGGATTTTGGGGACTCAGGTGGTGAAGACTGTTGACTACCACTTTCTTGAACTTCAAGTATAGTATTAGGCTCATAGTAAACAAAGTTTCTATAGTTTTTAGGTTCTTTCCTACTTTGTTCTTTAGTCTCTTCTGCAAACTCATCAATCTTCACATGTGCACTTTCTACAACTTTGTGAGTAGATAGATTTAGACATTTGTATGCTTTATTCTAATTAGAATATCCCAAGAATATGCCTTCATCACTCTTCACATCAAATTTTCCTTTTCTTGACTCCTTTAGAATATAATATTTTCTTCAAAATACTTTGAAATAACATACATTAGGTTTATAGCCATACCATAATTTGAAAGGTGTTTGATTTGAGTCCTTCTTTAGCTAAACCTGGTTCAAGGTATGAACTGTAGTGTTGATTGATTCTTTCCAATATTTGATAGCAACGTTCTTCTCTATCATTAGGGTCCTTGCACAATCCATGATTGATCTATTCCTTTTGTTAGCAATACCATTCTACTAAGGTGCACCGAGTGTAGATACATATCTTTTAATTCCTCTTTCATTGCAAAATTTATCGAATTCATTAGAGATAAATTCACCTCCTCTATCTGATCTTAAACATTTTAGTTTCTTTCCTATTTCCTTCTCAACTCTAGCCAGATACCATTTGAACTTTTGAAAAGCTTCAAATTTATCCTTTAAATACATAACTGTCATCATCCTAGAATAATCATCAACAAACCAAATAAAGTACTTATCTCCAATATAGCTTTGTATGCCAATAGGTCCAAAAATTTCTATATGAACTAGCTCTAGTGCTTCTTCAGAGCGATAGTTTTTTCTTTTAAAACTTGTCTTTCTCATGTTTCCAATTTGATAGTTCTTGCACATGCCCATATTAGGTTTCTTCAGGGTTGGAATGCCTAAAACCTTTTTGTTCTTTGTTATGTTTAATAGGTTATCAAAGTTTACATGACACAACCTCTTATTCCATAACCATCTTTCTTCTACTTGAGCTATGAAACATGAATTTACAGTTAGATATAGGTAGAATGGATTATCTCTTGTTTGATTACTAGTCCCAACTAGATTTCCATCTCCATCCAACAACTTGGCTTTCCTATTCATGAATTCTACCTTGAATCCAATCTTATTCAATTGTACCACACTAAGAAGATTATGCTTTAGTCATTCAACCCAATAAGCATTGTCACACCTAAGATCATTGGTTAGTGCAATACAACCTTTTCCCTTCACATAACATGGCTATCATTTCCAAATCTGACACTCCCACCATCATAGTGTTCAAAGTGCTCAAATTTAGACTTATCACCAGTCATGTGGTGAGAACAACCACTATCAATAATCCATGTATCATTCTCACTAACATGTGAGATAAGGGCCATCTTATCATTCCCATCATCTGATTCATCTTTAACACCAATGCTTACCATTTCATCTTCTTCACTACTATCATAATCTTTAGCAATATAGCAAGATTTCTTACCTTTGTCCTTGTAGATTTTGAGATCCTTCTTACCTATGTACTTGTCATGTTTCATTTCTTCTTTGCCTTCTCTATTTGGACACCTTGTAGCAATGTGATCAACTTCTTCACAAGAAAAATAGATCAAAGGAGTTTTACCTCTGCACTTTCCTTTGCCCTTGGGAAATCTTCTTACAAATAATGCTTCAATGACTTCAAGATCATCACCAAAACCATCTTCATCTTCACTATCAATCTTCTTTCTTGTAGACTTTTTAGCTTTCTTCTTGAGTGATAGCTTGGCTTGGAATGCTAACTCAAGGTTACTAGAGTTAGGAACATAATTATCAAAATTATCTAACTCAAATGCAGTCAACCTTCCCACTAGTGCATCCAAGGTTATATCATTCTTAGGATCACATCTCATTTCTTGAATAACAAACACTCTAATTACATAAATTGGAAGAAGGGTTCTTAGTACCTTGCTTACCATTGTTACATCGTTAGTTTTCCCACCCAAGGATTTGATTGGACACACACTAGCTTTGATTCTTTCATTGTATTGTACAATGTTCTCATCTTCTTTCACCTTCATCTGATCAAATTGACCTCTAACACTTTCCACCTTAGCTCTCCTCACATTATCATCACCTCTATAGATAGCTTTTAGTTTGATCCACATCTCATAAGTATTACCTAATCTTTGATTTCATCAAATTCAACATAGTTAAGAGTTGAAGCAATATCAATCATCATAATGTTATGATTCTTCTTTTCTATAATTTATTCAATAGTTATAGTTCCAATAGGTGCCACATACTTAGTGTCTAGGTACTTTAGGCCTAAGTCTCCAATGGCTGCCAAATATAGTCTCATGAGTTCCTATCATGCCTTGAAGTTATCTTTGTTCAGCTTAGGAATCTCCCTTTTGTAAGACATCTTGATCTTTAGGTTAGGTCCTTGAAACCTTCTCTGCAAGCACTAAATTCTTTGATACCAATTGTTGGAAATGTAAGAGGAGTAACTGAGAGGGGATGGGTGAATCAGTTTTCACAAAAAACAAATCCAACATCCCTAAAGATGTTAGAATAAAACAAAATCAAACTCTGCACAATATACTATTGTAACTTAGTTAGTATTGAAATACTCGTTTAACATAGTAACTTAGTTTACACTAATAATCACGATCACTTGATAAACACTCAATTAATACTAAAAATATGCACTATTACTTGTTAACACTGAATATGCTGATCTTATGATATTAAGTGTGATTAACCTTAATTAACTTAGTTGCAAAATCATAAATCAAATAACATGAACACAAGATACACTAGGATTTAATGTGGAAACCAAATTTGGGAAAAACCAACAATTGTAACTAGTGACTATTTTTCACTCTTTTGAAGTGAGCCCTATTAGGAACCAACCCTGTTAAAGGTTACAAAACACACTATTAGGTGTGACTCTATTAAAGGATTTAGTTCATCTTGTTAGGAGTGGCCTTGTTAGAGGTCTTCAAACACTTCAATCTAGAAATGACACCTTGTTAGAGGATTTGGCAAATAGTTGTTAAGTTAATTCTGTTAAGAGATTTGATTCACTACTACAATTATTAGAGAGTAACAATGATATGACGTGATTGCTTATGAAAACTATATTTGTTGATTTCAATATTTGTTTTGTTTTAAATACTTGATCCTTCTTGATCTAAATATTCTTTGCAAATTGATCAATTTGCTTCCTTGATTTATCTTTCCAATCCCATGCTTCTTCTTATCTCCCATAATTCAATCCTCAACTTGACCTTATACTTATATGTTTTACCTTGTCAAGTTGGCTTGAATACAATGTCAAACAAATGAAATTCATCCCATGAGTCAGCTAGAACTAACCAATAAAACTGATATAGGAAAATCCTTCATTAGCTGACCCAACTCGGTCAACACTAACTTAGAAATGATTTTCCTTCAGACTTCCTTTGGTAACCGAGTGAGCTCGGTTGACATTGGTTCCATGCCAACTTTTCTTTGGCTTCCAAGTGAACTCGGTAGACACTGTCTTCCTACAAACTCCCTTTGGTAGCTGAGTGAGCTCGGTTAACACTCACTCTGAACTTGGTAAACATTGAGATGCTTATCATACGCTACAACTTTCTTTGACTCCCGAGTGAGCTTGACATACATTGATTTCTTAGTATATACTTGACATTTGTGTAACATCAAAGACAACATACAATTACATGATTGTATCCAACACTAGACATGTGTCTTCCACTCATATCTAGAATCTTATTTTTGAATATTATAATTTTATTTTGGTAAGGTTGGCGAGACATAAACTTACTTTTTCCGCCAAAATTTGCATGCTACTACATTGAAATTAAAATTTTTCCCACCAAATATATTATTTTATTTAAAGAAAAACTAACAGATTAGGACTCATATATAGTTTCCTATGCATGCTCTTGTTACATATGTTTTGATATAAAACTGATAAATTGTTCATTTTTTTATGTTAGGTTTACTAACACTTTTTTTCTTAAATTTAATTTCCACTTAAAGATATAGTTTGGCATATCATGGTCCTCCATACACCCTTCTAATTTATACATATAATTACCTCAACTTATACCTTGAAATCTAAACAATTTTATTCTAATTATAAAAGAAATGTTAGTTCAAATTCCATAGAATTTCTAGACTAGACTAGAAGTATAGAGATATACCCAAACTACATTATAGAGATACACCCAAACCACATTATTTCATAACCTTGTTTCCTTTCTTTGGACTTTAAATTTCCTACTCTATAGATTTAGTATGTAATAGTTGACCATTACATATATTAGATTACATGAAAAAATAACTTATGCTAGACAACTAATGTCTTCTATATGTGAATAGTTTTACATCACTAGCTCTCATTTAACAATTAATATTTTATTAAAAGAACATGAGAAAATGTACTCTTCTTCAACATTAATTAGTACAATGACAACACAAGCACTTTTGTTTTTCCTTAATATATTTTTATGGTGCACAAACACTAAGATTTGACTTGTTATTAAGGACATGGTAAACACTCTCTATGTATAACAAAACACCTACATGATTCTTAACAATGTCTTGGTTTATCTTCTAATTTATGATTGAATATACTAATAAAATTTATCATATATATACTATGAATTTAGGCCATTGTCTATATAATCTTACAACATATGACTTGTATTTAATTAATTATACATCCTGTAAGGTTTCAAGATATAATATATATTACATGTATGGATGGGGATCAATGTATTGTAGTTGATACAATAGTTTTAAGAATAATGAATGTTAATATGATAAACACAATGTGATATCCATTTCTAATAACCATCTTTATTAGGACCTTATGCTCTTATAGGTAATGGGACACATGTTGTAACATCAACATGCCTAGGCTCTTAACCTAGAAACTATTGAGCCTTTTTATGATGCCAAACATTATTTATCACTCTTACATGGTTTTGCTATTTACATCATCAATTATCTTCTCTCTCTTGTCATTCCCAAAAATACTTTACTAATCACATGCATACATAGTAATTTATTTCATCTTCTCAACCTCTCCCACTTTCACTTATGGTTGGACCAAAATCTTCTAAATCACTCTCTTCAAAACCCTTCACTAAAACTATACCATTACACCCTGTATTGTTGATCTAATGAGTGATAAATAAAAATATAAATGTTTAATATATGACATTTGATAAATCATAAACATTTATTTAAGGTTTTGATGGTTGAAAAATTAAAATAATCAAATATAATTACAAATTAGATGATCATTTAATATAGTCAATGTTCCAAATCAATAGTCACACTAACATTCCTACCCTTATTACATTTTTCCTACAAAATCTCCATCCAAACATCAAACTTCACCTAATCGAGGATGTCTATAAGGCTACAAACAAAACTTACTCATTACATACAATGATTACATATTTTTTAGAAGAAATTTCCTTAAAGAACTAAATCTTAATAAAGTGGAAAACCGCCAATTTGTCTCATGACCCTCATAAAGGTGTATCTTCAAATTGAATTGATGAGTTCCACTTTCATTGAACTATGAAACCACATAGACTAAATTATGGGACAACTATCCACCAAGTTGTTTATTGATCATTGTAAGGGTTTAATTCTTGATCATAATCTTGTGAACTCTTTGGGAAACCATCCATACCAAGCTCTACACAAAACCTCTTACCTCGTCTCAAAAAATCAAACTTAACAATACATCTTTTTTTTGAATCCATTAGCATCTATAAGGATAATTTAGGAAAGAAAATAATAAATTATAGTAACATTTATTTTAATGTAAAACATCATCTCAAAGTAAGAAAGTACCTTGAGATGGTATAAATTTTCCATCCTTCAATACCACCAACTACTATATATACATAATATGACCCTATGATAGCTTATCCATATGAGATTATAGTTACATAAATTGTTATAGTTTTGTACATATTTTGCATACATACATACATACATACATGCATACATACATACATATTTATATATATATATAAAATATTTATTAAAAACCAATTTATAACTAAATATAAAATAATTATCCTATAGAAAATATCACACTTATTAGCACCTATTCCCTATGAGAAAATCCTATAAACTATTTCCCCTCACAATAATATTAAAAATCTTCACTCATTTATTTGGGTCTAGCTCTTAATAGCCTTCTCACACTTCTTGTAATTCTACATGCCTCTCAATGTTTTTGCTTTTCTTAGCCAGTGGATATCGAGCAACTTAAAAGCACTTGTATGTAATGTTATTAGTCTAAGTATATTGTATTTGCATTAAAAAAAGATGCATTCTCATGGCACTATAGAAGACACACCATTTTCTTGTAGTTGGTTTTTGAAGTGTACTCCCTCACCCAATGACTACTTTTACTCAATGCCATCTTTATTTGACACCTATGCATCCATATTGTATTCATTTTTATCAAAAGCTCTTGGCTACTCATTGTGTCATACAAAGACTTGAGCTATAGGCTTCCTCTACAAGATGTCTACTTACTAGTTTGGTTCAATAAAATAAAAAACATGTCTGTTTGTACATTATGGTATTGGTTAAATAGCTAACTAAAATTTTGATACACAATAGAAGATCCAAGCTACAAAGAGAAGGGGATCTAGTAGACAGGGACTTGTCCATTCAATTTTTACTTTTGTATGTGTGTGTGGGGCTATCTTAGGTTCCATAAGCTTATTAAAAACTTACTTCCAGTCATTCAAACATTAAGCATATAAAGATGATTGCCTGTATGAAATATTTTAAGGTAAGTAGTCCCATGAATTTTATGATATATTTTAGCTTAAAAATATGAGTTACCAGATTTAAAATTTATGGTGCTAGATTCATTTTGAAATAGACTAATTATTGACTTGTGGAAAAATTGCTAAACTTTTGGATCTATTTCTAGCCTCCCCTTTTTAACAACTCAAACTTAAGAACTTATATAAATCTTTAGCTCCTAAAAAAAATTCTCCTAGAGCTTTCGAAGCCCCCTCTATGAGACCTTGCCTAAGCCAAGACTATTGTTATCTTTGGTAATTGTGATTGATCCAGACCGGCTGGATTCAGTATCTTTAGTTACTGAAATTGACAAGGATGTACACTATGATAGAAGTAGGTGCACCGAGTTCCTTACAGGGACCATGTGCATTTAATGAAATTGACAAGGACGTACACTATGATAGGAATAGGTGCATCAGGTTTCTTATGGGGACTAAATTCATGCCTGGATAGCCGATGCCTTCCCGACCCTAGCATCGACTACATCCGCTTCTGCCTCCGTGTCATGCCTGATAGTACTCTGTGCTTGTTGTAAATTTTAACACCAGGCCCCTTCTCCCTCGATAACACTGCCTGAAAGTACTATGTGCTTACTATAAGTTCTACTTTTGTACCTTTGGAGAAAAAACATATTCTACTTCAAAATTTCAAAATTTAAAGTTAAATGACAACTCTATTTCTTCAAACTTTAACAGTTTATTAAGCTAGATTATAGGTTAGTTTCTATGAATAATTTACTTTATAAAATTATTACACTCATGAGAAAGGTCGAAAAAAATATTTAAATTAAAAAATTGTGAAATACAGATCACAAAAATATATAAAATTTTAATATAAACTATTTTATGTACAATTGTTTGTTTATTAGTAACCAAACTTATCATATTTTTAAATAATATTAATATTCATGTTATATATGTCTGACTAAAACAAATAGTAAGATTTAGATAAAAATAATAGTTTAAAAGTAACATTATTAATATTACGTTTGATTAATAAATCTATATAAAACTAATCATACACCATAATCAATTAATTGTTTATCTTTTAGCTACTATTTTAGTTAAATTTTCTTATTTAAGAAAATTATTAATATATTAATTAAAGCTTTGTCAATTAATTTCTTAGTCTTAATTTTAATATCAATACATTACAAGTATTATTTTAAAAACTATTTTATTTATTTATTTTATAATTATACTTATAATTTGTTAATTATAAATTCTCTATTTTACTTTTCACAATTAAATTATTTATCCTTTTATACTAATATTTGAATTATATTAAATTAAATTTATTTAATAATATATAAAAATAATAATTTATATTTAATAATATTAATACTGTAACGCCCCGCTCGGGAACCCAATAGAAATAAACCTAACATGTTACAATGTTTACTGAACTATTTTTTTTAAAAAAGTTTAAACAACATCAAGATAACATTAATGCAGAAGCAATAAGAACATACATATCAAATACACATTTGCAATTACAGATACAGTTTCAATTCCTCAAGGATTCCTTTACGATGAGTCACATTTAATAATTTTTAAATTAATTAGTTTAAGTTCCAAGTACAATGTCTCAAGATCATAAAGAAATAATAGATACCTAATCGTATAAGCAAATGCATAAGTATAAACAATACAATGAAAGTACATCCAATCAATAACATCCACTGCACATGTTGCAGGGTATGTGAGAAAAGATACAATACATCAGAATACATGATAACATATATACATCATCTGAAAAGAAGTCTCTGAGATAAGAAATAAGAATGATAAAGGTACATCTCCTGTAATGAACATCCAACAGCTGGCAATGTGAAGGGGGACTCAAATGGTAAGAAGGCACTACCTCCTGACCGCGTGGTTACCTAGTCAGGCTTCCACTCCCACCGTGCAGGGAAGATAATGAACGATCCACAAACGGCTATCAAACATAAAACATTCCTAGGCATGGAATACCTACTAGCCAAAACTATCTCAAAGGTAACACATACTACTCAAGAAGATAAAATAATCCAAAAGTAAGCACACTCAATCCAATACCGACACCTCATAATCAAACATCAATCACAAACCAAGTATAAACCAAATACCAAAATCACAAGATAAAGTCAAAAAAAGATAATCCTCCTCAAGTCAAAAGCCACATGTCAAAAGTACAACATCCATGAATCACCAATCATCCTCAATGAAAGTAAATATCCATAATAAACACATCCAACAACAATAAGTACACCACATCCAACAATAAGTACACCACCAGAGGTACACAAAATCCACAAAGATCTACAGAGGAGACTCAGGCTACATACTAGGGAGTGTCATCACATGGCTACTTGAGTTACCCTGGACTAATCTCTTAAAAGACCCCGAACCCTCAAGCGTTGAGTTACCCTGGACTGGTTACTCTGAACCCCGGACCCTCAACATCACACATATGGAAACTAGAAAGCCCTCTTAAGAAGACGAGGCACTCATCTCATTCCCACCCTTAGTCTATACAAGCACTCAAGGCATGGGTAGATCAAAAATCTCTAACTTATCTTTTTAGTGTGTTTTCCCCCCAAAAGTTTTAATTACTAGATTATCACTTATTACATAACTTGCATTAGGTTACCCTGGCACTGACCACTTTGGGTCCCGGACCCCTATGCAAGCCACTCCCAAGTCACATACCTAGACAACCTCTCCTAAGCACATAAAAACACAGTTGTGTCCCATACCACAACACCCATAAAGATCAAACTCGGTTCCTTAACAGGCAACCCGATAACAAGATGGATCAAACTAAATCCAAATACACATAAATGCTCACAAAACAAATCTCATAAGTATAAACTCCAATTTGAATCACAAGAATCATCATAACATCTAGCCACATAATAGTATCCAAGAAATCTCACAAAACCTCTGGTGTACATCCTAGACTGGTTGACATCTAATCAACACCAAAATCTCAAAGCATAGAGAGTACAAGCAAAACAGTATAGTTTCATAGTCTGGGTTTGTTTTGAGCATACACTATTTGATTACAAGTAAAGTTTTAGTTTACATTACAAGTTATAAGATTCTCCATTTATTCTATCCAATAACCCATTCATTTATTCGACTCAATATATATATAAAATTATGATCACTTTTCCTAAAGAAATTGTCTGAGTATACCCATTTATTTAAATTATTAAAATAATAATCATTGGTATTTAAATAATACTACATTATTTAAAAATCAATTTTATTGTTAATAATGAAGTAACGAAATTAATCATTAATTAAATTCAATTAAACTAATATTAATTAAATTAATTAATAATTATACAAGACCTAACTATATTACCAATCATTAATAATTTGCCAAAGTTAATAATTACTGATAAACAAAATCTATTATTAAAAGAATAATTAAAATTATTAATATTTAATAATTTATAATTACAATTCGTTAATAATTAATATTTAATAATCTTTAAATTCATTATATATTAATAATTTTATAATAATTAAAGATCTAAATTTAAATACAAATTAAATTTAACTACACTAATTAACAACTTTATAATCTTAAAATTTAACATATACATTACAGTACAAGTCAATTCTTATTAAGCGATTTAAAATCGCTGACTCATATATAAGGCCGTGCGACTGGTACAGGCCTATTGCGTACGGCAGGTGACATGATGTATGGAAAGAGGGGTGCGGTGGGGTATAACCTCGCCCACCCAAATGTATTGTTTAATAAATATATTATTAACAAATACGCAATTGGCCCTTTGAAAGAAGCCGTGCGGCTAGCCTTGTAGGCTTTAATGCCGCAGCTTTAATCAAGTCGTGCGGCTCGCTGCATCAGCAGGTCCGCCGGCTAATGAAATAGGTAAGTGGTGTTATAATATTTGTTATTATTATTATTTTTATATAATAATTTGTTTTGAAATTATGTTTTTGTTTAACACTTTCATAAACAAAACCCTCTTGCAAATGCATAATAATATATATATGATTTTATTTTGTTACAAACAATTTTTCCTCTTTTACTAAAAAAATTTAGATATAAATACATATGTTTTATTAATATATGTATATAGAATAAAACCTCTCTTACTTCTCATAATTTAATTTTTATTTTTAAATATCATCAGCAAATATAGTCTGGTAGCGAGGACACAACAAATCATTCTAATATCTAATTTTAAATATTCTTTTCCTTCAAACCCTACATGATTTAATTAATTTCCTCAATGATTCTTTAGTATAAACAATGAGAAACTAATTTAAACCAATCAGATCTTGAAAATAATTGAAATGATAAACAGAATTTCAGGAGACTAATTATCAATCAGTCAGATCGGGAAAACAATCAAGATGACAAACGTAATTTCAATCACCCAACAATCACGAAGCAGACAGATATTTCCAATTAAAATTGCATTCACAGGATTTCAAAACCCTACCTCGTACTAATGCTAAAACTCTAACAGCTAGATAAAAATTTATACTGCAAGCAATATCCTTCAAGCTACGAAAAATTCCTTCTTTTCCAAACCCTCTGAATTGCTCTCCAAACCTGTGTGTGCCCTTGAAACTTGTGTCTGAAAAACTCTCCCCCAAATAATGACCCCAAAACCCTCTAATATAGAATCTAATTACCTTTAGGGTTTCTATCTCCACAACTCTAAAATAATAATTATTTTATTTAATTAATTCATTCGTGCACAATTAATTTTCTTTTTAAATTAAAATATTCTTTTATTATTCCTTTCATGCACGTTAAGTGAATCATTAAATTACTTTATTTAACTATCCACTTGACTTCACTTTAAATTAATTTATAACTTTAATCTCATGCGCACTTTAATAAAATATCTTAATCAAGTTCACATATTTTATCTTTTTAATTTCTTTTATTTTCAACTCATGCATAATTCATGCGAACTATAATCTTTATGATAATTAAATATCTTTTAACTTCTTAATTTATTTTTGAACGTTTTAAATTTGATAAATATTTATTAACTTAAATAACAATAATATTTAGCATTTATTTAAAAATGAACTCTAAATATATTATTATTAAATTAAATAAATATTATCTCATTCTAAATTTATTCTTAAAACTTTTATCTTCAATTCAATATTTTATCTTTAATTAATTTCTCAATTAATTAAATATAATTAAATATTCAAAATATCATAATTATTTTTCATTAAATTAAGTTATTAATTTAATCTTTTAATTAGACTTAATTAACAGAAAATTCATCAAAGACTCACAAAACAACATACACACAAAATACACATGGGTTTAAAAAGGGTAGACAGTCTGTTACGAGTCCTCCTTGCAGGACAAGTATTATAGGCTTATGGCTAGGATTGGACTTGATCATTATCTTCCCATTCTCACCATTTGAGTATTTGTAATAGGGCACACTCATCCTGGCAATTCAGGGAAGTCGATGCCCGGTATCTGCATCCTGCATAAAAGACGAGCATGTACATGTATATAATATATCTAAACTAAACAGACAATGGTGGGGAGTGGTTCATCGTGTAGATCCCGACTAGCAGGTGACTACGACTCCCTCCCTTAACCACATAAAACACTTCAGACAGAAAGATAAAATAAACACGCGCACCATACACATGCAAGTATGGGGTAAGTATAAAATCACAAATCTAAGATCAAATGCGTACATATAATAATGCATCTCTATCAATACAACATAATCATCATTAAAGACATCCTGTTAACATTTTTATGAAAGAAACCACTTTTACTAACTAGGATCATCATTAACGTCATGTGAAATGAAATCAACTAAACAATTATAACCGATATATTTGTAATCAAAGTCATGAAATAATATCATAGTATTGTAAATCCAATATCTCTAAACTAATCAATGCACAAAATCAACCTAAAGCAAATTGACAATGATAACAGAAATGCAAACTAGGGGCAGGCACTACATCCACCCCCCCTAGAATTAGGCTTACTCCTGGAAGCCCATTACAAAGAAACATGAATCAAACTCAGAAAACTCAAAACTAAGGTCCACGATTAAGGAAATTGGTCGCTCTATGACCATATTGTCCACAAAAGTAGCAATCTCCACTAAAGCCTCCCTGAGCTCCAGGTGCACGCGGTTGATCAAAACTACCAACACTAGCATCCTCACTGAGAGTCTGAGGAACTCGATCCAACCTATTGCACATACTACGCTTCTAGTTGTGATAGTTCCCTGACTGTGAACCACCACTGTTACCATGGAAGAACTTTCTTCCCGACTTCTTCTGATTACCCTTAGAGAAGTTAGGAGAATTTCTAGAACTTCCAGCCCCTTGAGACTGGTTATCCCTCAATGCTCCTGAATAAAGTGCCTCTCTAGCCTGGACACCTGGTAGGCCACCTTGACCCGAAGTCACACTCCTCTCAACCAAAGTAGCTCGCAATATAGCATCCTTAAGGGTTTTAGGTTGGAAAACCTTAACACCCCCAATGATGTTAGCATTAAGTCCTCTAATGAAATGTTGGACCATCAATGGTGAACTATCACTAACTCCTGCATAAGACATAAGCTCAAAGAACTTACGCTCATACTCCACCACTATCTTAGTACCCTGTTTGAAGTCATGAAACTCATCTGCCCTCTGAAGTTGCCACTGCTCTGATAGAAATCGCTCATGAAAGTGTTCGAGGAACAACTCCCATGTGACAGTCTGCATATTTATCCCAAGTTTCTTCTCCTCTATCTTCCACCAATTTGCTGCAAAGAACTCTAAGTGGGTGATGGCATATCTTGCTTTGACATTGGAGTCAAAGTCTTGCATGGAAAAACATCTATCTAGAGCAATCAACCAATTCTCAGCATCATATCCAGTACCTTCTCCATTGAAAGGTTTGATCTTGACCCCTAATAGGTCCTTCATCTGGATGGACTGGCTAGATCGCCTGTTGCTCTCTAGGATCCTCCCTCTAGGATTCATGGACCTATCTCTATCTCCATGCTCTAAATGATGAGCTCTATCTTGCAAGGGTAGTCGTGTTAGGATCTCCTTGACCAAGTCTCTAGTAACCGGTCCTTCTGTCTCAGCATCTTGCTTAACACTAGCATCCTCTCTAGCCTCTTCCTGAATAGGGTCCCCTGAATGGACCAAGGAAGGAATACGGTGACTAACTCTCCCATGAATTCTACCACGATGTGAGCTACAACCCCTAGCAATGGATCTAGAATCAGAAGTCATCTCTCCTACAACACCCAAACACAACAACGACATCTAAGAATCCATCATAACCATAGGGTCATAACTAATTGACATAAAGAAATGATCCGAAAAGTTTTAATAAGTTTTCTAGTTCCATGTTCAGAATTTGTATCATTTCAAAGTTTGTTGTTCAACAGTTTGGTTTCAAGTTTGATGTCAATATAAGTTTCTCGTTTAAATAAGTTGCAAGTTTACTAATTGCTCAAGTGATGGCGCACATAATGCCCAGAGTTCCCAATGTTGAAACCTGGCTCTAATAAATACAAATACAATTTATTATTATGCAAGTGCATGCCACTATGACACTTGTTAATTGTTGATATTGTATTTTAAAGATTGTTATATTTTTATCCTTATTTTACATCATATTTTTCCCATCTCACTTATATTTTGTTAAATTTTATCTTGTTAATGACAAGTTAAAATGTTGCATGTTATTATTGAATTTGGTTTTGTTAATATTTTTTGGATTGACAGACAAAAATAAACTTTAAAAAAGTTGTCTATAATTCAATTATAAGAACTTAAAAACTAATCAAAAAAATTAATTTTAAATATTAAAACTTGAAATGATAATAAAAATAAAAACTAGTTTTTTTTAAAAATTTTTTTTTAAATTTTTAAAAAGGTGACAGGGAGAATGTGGAGAAGCGTTGGCTGCCGGTTGGGCTAGGGTTCTTCCCCTAGCCTGTTCTTGTTGTTTGATCTTTACTATTTTTTCTGTTTTGTTTGGATTGCTGGCTACTGGACATAATTTGCGTGGGTGTTTTTGGAAATCTTCTGCAGTTAATTTTGGATTGGGGTTTTATTGTTTGCATGACAGGGCCTTAGATTTCTTCTACGTTGGTGAGAACAGATGGTTCTTCTCCAACTATGCATGCAATGCGATCTGAATCATTTTATTCAGGGGAGAGCTCCAAGCTGAAAAAAGTTAATGGTTGTTTTCTGCGTAGCCATGATCGCCCTGTTCTAGTTATTCATCCAATGGTTGTAATGGAGGACATTTATTATTGGACCAAGCATGCTTTGATATGCAAATTTCTTGGAATCCAAATTTCGCTATCCACTCTTGAGGCATGGATCCGCCGCTCATGGCAGGTGGAAGGTGATATGGAGATTATGTTGGCAGGGAATAGTTATTTTTTTGTTGTATTCTCTTGCATGTCTGATCGTGATCGTGTTTTTGAAGGAGGCCCTTATTTTTACAACCATGTGGGGTTATTTGTCAAACCTTGGCATTCAGGTTTTAATTCTGCTGAGGATCTCCCTTCAATAGTGCTAGTTTGGGTTCGCTTGCCTCGCCTTCCCTTGGAATTTTGGCGTGAAGACATCCTTCGACAAATTGCTACTTTGTTGGGGAAGCCGGCTACGATCGCACATCAATCCCTCAATAAAAAGGTTATTTCTTATGGTAGAATTTGTGTTGAAATTAATTTGAATAACCCATTACCAGATTCTTTGAAAATTTGTCTGGGGGATTCTTCTTGGGTGCAGCAGTTAGATTATGAATCCCTCCTTTTCTGCTGCCGGATTTGTCATGAGTATGGTCATTTATAGCATAAGTGCCCCTGTAACTCGAGTTTCAAAGGAGTGGATGGTTCTACAGCTGGCAATGCTGGTGGTTTGGCAAATACTACAGGGAAAGGACAATCTCAGATGGCTAATACTACCAAGGGGATGAATCCACAAGATGCTACAGGTAAGGGTAAGGCTCAAATGCAGGATAAGGATGGATTTACCCCTATTCGCCCTCGAGCTAAGGGACATGGTCAAAAGAGGCCTTTGAAAGAAAGATTATCTGATTCAGGTTTTAACCGCTTTGAGGTGCTGGATAGTATGGTTCTAGAGGAGGGTATTCATCCTCCTATCTCTTCTGATCCAATTTTCCCAAATGAGGGATTTGTTCGTAATGATGCTTGTGGGGCATCCCAAGTTGTAGTATATCAAAACTGTGAGGTCCTTGTAGCTCCTGTGACAGAGGCTCTAGTGACTCCTGCAGTGTTGGAGGATAATGATGTTGTTTTGGCTGACTTGGTTAAGGATGTGCTACCATCAGGTAAGGGCAAGGGATCTCCTCTCCCCTTGGGGTTGATGCCTCGACCCTTTAAGTGGGTTTCCTTTACTCCCCCTCTAAGGAGTGGGCGCAAACCAGACCAAGAGAAAATTAAACTCACAGGAGACATATTGATTGAGTCTGGTTCAGTGAAACCTTTGGATTCTCATTTTCCCAATTCTACCCAATGATGATTATTCTCTCATGGAATGTAAGGGGGTTGAATAGCATCGCTAGACAAAATGCTATTCATAACTTGGTGGTTGATCATAGTCCTGATGTTTTTTGTATCCAAGAGACTAAGCTCTCTATGGAGTCTATGGTCCAACATGCCTCTAGTATTTGGTCTCATGGCCAATGCCAGTGTGTTGGGGCAACAGGCAGTGCTGGTGGTTTAACTATATTTTGGGATCCTCAAAAAATTTCTCCCCTTGGCTGGATGTCTTCTCGCTCAGCTCTCTCTATGGTAGCTTCTGCTCTAGACTCAGGAGAGGTAATCATGGTTACTAATGTGTATGCACCTGTTGATCTTGCGGGAAAGGAGGAACTTTGGGAACATATTCAATATGTTAGAAATTGTCATCCTTATCATCCTTGGGTGTTAGCAGGGGACTTCAATTTAGTTTTAAGTTTGGAGGAGAAGCATGGTGGTTTGGCTAGATTAGGGCCTTCTTCTGCTCTTCTTTGGCAACACATATCTCTTTTGCATCTCTCTGATGTTAAGCCTTCTAATGGTCTCTATACTTGGAATAATCGTAGGACTGGTGTTGCTGCTATCTCAGAACGTCAGGATGGATTTCTTGTTTCTTGCTTCTAGGTTAGTGGCACCCTTACTATCTCTTTAGAAATCCTTGATTGGAGGGGTTTAGATCATTGGCCAATCAAATTTTTTGCTATAGGGGCTTGTGTTCTGAAGCATCCTCCTTTTAAGTTCCAGTTGATGTGGCTTCGTGACTCCTCTCTTCGTGATTTTGTTTTTTGTTGGTGGAAAGATGGTGCTCCTGCATATGGTACTGCAATGTTCTCATTTTCTAAAAGGCTCTAATATGTTAAAAGGCAACTCAGGATATGGAATAGGCAATGCTTTGGGAACCTTCACTTTATGAAGAGGCTTGCTCAAGAAGATCTTGATGTCATCACAAGGGAGATTAGAGATCAAGGTTTCTTAGAGGATCTTGGCAAGGTTGAATCCCTTGCTTTTAGAGCTCTAGAAGAATGGGAACTTCGAGAGGAATTTTTTTGGAAGCAAAAGGCTAGAGTTGATTGGCTCTAGGAAGGTGATCGAAACACTTCCTTTTTCCATAAAATAGTGCAATCTCACCGGAATCAGAGCACTATCTCTTCTTTGGTTAATTCTCAAGGTATCCAACTGAATTCCTTGCCAGCTTTGTTCCAGGAGGCTATTTGGTACTTCTCTACCCTCTTCTCTGAGGACTCTCCTCCTGCCGATAATGAAAAAAATATTATTTTATCCTGTATTCCTTCCCTTATCACTCAGAAAATGAATGATTATCTCATGCGTCCAATCTCTTTGGAAGAGCTGGAGGAGGTGGTCTTTGGCATGCCTAAGGGGAAGGCTCCTGGTCCTGATGGCTTTCCAGTTGAATTCTTTCAGGAATTTTGGGACATCATTAATCATGATTTGTTGGAGGTGGTTAAGGAATCCTATGCTAGCAAGCAGATGCTTCGAGCTTTGAACTCTACATTCTTGACTCTTATTCCTAAGAGAGAGGGTGCTAATCAATTGGAGTTTTTTAGACCAATTGCCTTATGTAATGTGGTTTACAAAGTTATTACTAAGTTGATTGTTGAGAGAATGAAAAGGTGGCTTCCCATTATTATCTCAGAAGAACAAGGTGGTTTTGTTGCTGGCAGACAAATTTTGGATGGGGTGGTTACTGCTACTGAGGCTATTCACTCTATGGCTACTTCAAGGGAGAGAGCAATGTTTGTTAAGCTGGATATGGCTAAGGCCTACGATAGAGTTAAATGGAGCTTCCTAAGGAGTATTCTTCTTTCTTTTGGATTTAGCTCTGACTGGGTGAGTTGGACTATGAGTTGTGTTACTTCTGCCTCTTTTTCTGTTCTTATTAACGGTCAACCTTCTCAACTATTTGGTGCTTTTAGAGGCCTCCGCCAGGGTGACCCTCTCTCCCCACATCTATTCATCATCATGGATGAAGGCTTGGGCAGATTCATGAAGCATCAGGTGTCCCAGAATTCTATTCAAGGCTGGCGGTGGGGTAATGGCTTACCTTCTCTTTCCCATCTTCAATTTGTTGATGATTCTGCTCTTGCCGGTCTTGCTAGGATCAAGGAAGCTGAAGCCTTTCGACATGCTTTGGACGTTTATTTGGCAGCTTTAGGCCAAAAAGTTAATGAGCACAAATCTTCCATTTACTTTTTTAACACTCTTGATTCTATTCAGCACAGGATTGTTGGTATCCAACGGTTTCAGATTGGGTCACTTCCTTTGACTTATCTTGGCATTCCTATTGCTGTTTCCAGGCAGCCACATCTCTTCTGGCAAAATTTAATTACCAAGCTTCAAGATAAGGTAAATCATTGGACTCATAGATGGCTTTCTACTGCTGCTTGAGTTACTCTTCTTCAAGCTGTTATCCAAGCTCTTCCTACTTATAAAAGCATGGTTCAGGCTGCACCTATTTACTTTCTCAAGGAGTTTGATGCTCTTTCTCGACAATTCCTTTGGAGTGGTAATTTGCATAGTACTAAATGGAGCTTGTTTAATTGGGCAACTGTTTGTAGGCCTAAAAAGGAGGGTGGTCTTGGTCTTCAATCTGCTCTCTTGAGTAGTCAAGCTTTGGCTGCTAAACTTTATTGGCGATGGTGCTCTGGACAACATCAACTTTGGGCTCGTATTATCACTCATAAATATTTTCATGGTGCTGATCCTTGCTCTATTTCTGCACTTCCTCTTGAAGGTCGTGGCTTAATGGTTTGGCATACTTTGTAGACAGGTGCGATGTTGGTGAAGAGGGGTCTGTTCTGGATATGTAAAGGAGGTTCCCAGGCTTTGTTTTGGTTTGATGCTTGGGATGGATTCCCTTCCATTTTATCCATGTACCCTCATCTTCAGCCTCTTTGTGACTCTTTTCTTGCCGCTGGATGGGATAAAGTGGCTCATTACAAGACTCCTTATCAATTGGGACATGTTGTTGGTTACAGATGGAAGCATTCTTTTGATTGGCCTCCTGGAGGTACAGACATGGATCGTCAGGAGCTTTCTCAAATTCTGGCCTCTAGAGAGTGTTCTTCTTTGCTTGGTCCAGATGTTTTGGCTTGGGGCGGTACCTTGTCTGGTAAATATCATGTCTTTGCTGGGTATCAAGAGATAACTAGACAATTATTTGGGGATGCTAAGGGATGCTGAGGTCCCTTGGTGGAAGCAAGTTTGGAATAAAGTTTCTTGGTCCAAGTGCAATTTTTTCATGTGGCTAGTGGCTCACAACCGTTGTCTTACCTGGGATAATCTTTGTAAACGTGGATTTTAGGGCCCCTCTTGTTGTGTTTTGTGTGGCAATGGAGAGGAGTCTGTCTCCCATCTGTTCTTCCATTGCTCCTATTCTACTCAGATATGGCACCTTTGGTGGAGCGCTTGGGGTTGTTCTTGTCAGCATGCTTCCTCTTTGCCTGAGTTCTGGGCCCGCTTGGGTAGTGCTCCCTCCAAGTCTTCTTCTCTCCATGCTGCTTGGATTGCTGGCCCATCTTTCATGCTTTGGTATATCTGGTTGGAGAGGAATCGTCACATATTCAAAGATGTTCGGCTTGGTGTTTTGCATCTTTGGTGGAAAATATCACATTCTCTTTAGGAAACTATTCATGTGAAGTGTGAGCTTGATGGGGGTATGGATCCGGTTGATCTTGCTATCTGTAATCGCCTCAATTTTCATCTGTAGGATGGGGCTGCAACTCATAGGTTTCCTTCTATGTCTAGGCAACTTCACCATCAGAGGAAGGGTCAGGTTAACTGGGATGGGCATTGAACTCCTCCTCCCTGTGGAGTTCTGAAAATTAACACTGATGGTTCTTCCCGTGGGAATCTTGGCCCTGCTGGTATTGGCAGAGTGGCTCGTTGTAGTTCTGGGGATGTTAATTTTTTCTTCCCAGTTCATAAGGGTGATTATACTAACAATCTCATGGAAGCTCAGGCTATTTTATATGCTGTGGAACAGTGTTGCTTGCGGGGATGGAGTAAGATTATCTGTGAGTCTGATTCCCAGGTGGTGGTGAACATGCTTTCTTCGCAAGAGCTTGAGGATGTTAGTTGGCAGCTGGCCACTGTTGTTAAGCAGATTATTCTCTTCTCTACCTCTTTTCAGTTCATTAGGTTCACATATATTCGTCGTGAATGGAACAGAACTACTCATTGTTTAGCCAAATGGGCTTCTAGTCATGATCCGGGTTGGAATATTAGGGATAGGAGGCAACTGTCCTTTGAGATGGTGCAAGAATTTGATGATCTTGTTGCTCAGGATCGAGCTCTTTGTTGAGCTTTGCTTGTTGTATTCCTTTCTGTCTTAATAAATTTTTACCCCTCTTTTCCAAAATAAAAATAAAAATAAAAATTAGATTGATATATTTAATAAATAAAATTTTAAATTCAGACATACATAAAAAATTATTTAAAAAAAACTTACAAATGACTGTTAAATTAGAAAAAAAAAAAAAAAAAATTACAATATATATTTTAACAAGTTATTATAGAATTTTTATTTCTTAAATGAAATCATATTTTTTTTAATAATATAATGTTTCTTAATATTATAAGACAATTTTGATTGGAAAATAAAAACTTACTCTATAGCCACTTTAGGTGAATAGTGGAAGCAAAAAATGTTATCTCTGGACGAATTTTGAGATGAGATGCATTTGTTTTTGAAAGTAAGATATTATAGAATTTTAATTTCTTAAATGAAATCATAATTTTTAAAAATATTATAATGTTTCTAAGACAATTTTAATCGAAAAATAAAAACTTACTCAATTTACAATGAATAGGGAAAGTAAAAAATTAATCTCTTAATTTTAAAGCAACGAGATGCATTTATTTCTAAAAGTAGAAAAGTAAAATTTGTTCAGCAAGCCAAATGTACTGTCAGGGCCAGCATTAAAACTTCTAGTAAGCACAGAGTACTGTCAGGCATGATACGGAGGCAGAAGCAGCTCGGTGCAAATAAGTTGCATCGTCGCTGGTGCCCTATTATTCACAGAGCTCGCAAGAAGGACAATAATTTAATGTGGGGAAGTGTAAGCAGAATAAATCGGGTGGAATAGCTAGTAGCCAAAGAATAGGGAAAGTTAACACTTCTAGAAATTTGGGAACTTATAAATTTTCCCATGGTTGTCTACTCTGAAATCTCAATCGGTTGAAAAGGTCCACAACTTTCTCTGTCTATATGTTGAAAGAAGTCAATGTCCATGTAACAAATTTGTTACAACTGAACTCATACTTGGTTGTCAGTTTGTTACTTTTCGATTACTAATGTTTAAATAAACACTATCAGAGCCCTTGTGATTCTTGGGCAGTGTTATCTTTTCGTTGTGTGATTTTGCAATCATTTGCGACAGGCATAAATTTCATTGAGCAACTTTTTTTTGGTAAAGAAATTATTACACAAATTTGGTGATAATTTCTTTTACTAATTTTTTTTTAAGTGCTGAAAATTTTGATTTTTTTTTTTTTCAGAAAAAAGTTGATTAATGGATTCTCTTGGTACTCCTCTACCCTCAATTACCATTGACAGCACTGATTGTTTATTTAAACATTGGTAATGGAAAAGTAACAAACTGACAACATTGACTTCTTCCAACACTATACCACGTGCTTGTTAATTCATCTCAAAACTTTCTCCAGTGAAGAAAATTGCGTGGAATGGCAGGCAAGAAAAATGACAAAATGTGCTGAAATATGAAACGCTGAATGTAGACGTTAGGAGTATTAAATTTCAAATGGCATTTAATTTCAGGGTGAGTTGGTTTAAACGAAGAAGCCCCGATAGTGGGTATTGAAATCTTTGCTTTTCCGAGAAGCCGACATATTTGTTCTCTTTCATCCCGCTTTTCAAAAGTAGTCGACAAGATTAGTATTGTGATGTGAATATCAGGAGAGATGGATTCATGTTGAATCACTACTCATGAAACATGGGTCATCGAGTTTGACTCAAAATCACATAGTTAAATCCTGATATTCACATCACAATTTGACTAGCTGTGGAAATCATCTCCTACGTATCAAGATTAGAAGCCGTCGCATTGACCATTAGAAGCCGTCGCATTGACCATTAGAAGCCGTCGCATTGACCCGAATGCTAAGCTATTTAAAGAAAACTCAAGGTCTAGAAACACATCGTTGGCCCAAGTTGGTAATAGAGGAAAAACTTGTGAGGCGGAAAAGCACATGGATGAAACAAAATGACAAATGGATGCAAAAATGGGATATCAACATCCAAGCTTGCCCGGATAACATTAAAGAAATAAAAAAGTTTGTCAATGAAAAATTTCGCAATATTCTGTGGACAAGACACATAGGGAGGAAAAAATCTTATTACATTAAAGAATTTAATCCCACTTCTAGTCATGATGAAAAGGCCTATATAAGGGCACCTATTAACTGGAAAGCAAAAATGTTGATGGCACAAATTAGAACTAGTTCACATCAACTGCGATGTGAAACTGGTAGATGGCAAGTTCCAAAGGAAGAGTGGGCAGACAGAACATGTTTATTTTGCAATATGGGAACAGTGGAGACAGAGCAACACTTTGTCATGGAATGCTTGGCTTACAACAACATCAGATCTGATTATACAAAAATTCTACAGAACAAGGACTTCAACTATTTATTTGAGGAAGATCAAGTGAAGAGAACAGCGGAGTTGATTATCAAAATTCAGAGAAGAAGAGACAAGTTAACCAAAACTTTGCAACTGACTAGTTTGGCTCCTGACTCGGGAGGGCGATTGCATGGGTCCCATAGACTACTTTAGTCTCGTGGACGTCATTAAAATCTATCATATCATATCATATCAGTATTCTTCACGAATTGTATGTAAATGAAGCTGATATTATAAATGATGACCTTGTAAGCAGTCTTATTCACCGGGTGCATTCATGTTTAAAGTCGGTATCATTTACTGACTGTAATGAATGTTTAGTGCCTGACAACTTTATCACACCTATTTCACGTCCCCATGGTAATTTTCTGAGAAGCTCTCCGCAACTCCTGTCACAGACGACTGCAATCCGGTTCCTCAACAAGGACTTTGCTTGTGTTGGTATATCTCACAAACAATCTTTTTGACATTGTTCAATTCGACTCCATGGCATCTACTTCAGATTCTAACACTGGACGTCAGCCGGAGAATGAGAATACAGATGCCTCTCAAATTCCAGCAGCTCCATCTTTGTCTGCTATTTGCTTAATGGCAAGCCTATTTTCATCCTGCTTTGAATGGTGTTCTCGCTTCTTTACTACAAATCCAGATCAGTCAATTTCCATGCGGGCGTTTACATCCACCACAAGTAGTCCATCACAGAATGAGGTTACAAATGCTTTTCAAGGCATGGCACCAAATCCATCTTCTTCTGGCACAAAAAAGTTGCCCTATGATGTGTTTATCAATCACCGTGGCCCTGACGTGAAAAAAACACTTGCAACAACACTCTATAAAACCCTAAGTAGCATGGGTTTAAGGGTTTTTCTTGATACAGAAGAGCTCGAATTGGGAGACTCCTTGCCTGAAGAAATAGAACCACCAATGCGCGGTGCTTCGCTTCATCTAGCCATATTTTCCAAGAGATACGTCCAATCCCCTTGGTGCTTGGCAGAGCTTTCATTTATGCTCAAAACTGGCACCAAAATTGTACCAATTTTCTACCATATTAATCCTGATGATGTCCGATATGCAAAAGGGGTCCTTGCTGAAGCATTCTACCGGCACGAGAAGAAGCGTAGGCATAAGCCAGATAAGCTCCGGGAGTGGAAGGATGCACGCTAGGAAGTTTCCTATAATATCGGTCACATTGTTAATACCCAAAAGTGAGTACCATGTATTGCTACCGTTTTTTAATTTTTAATGAAATCGCTAAAATTCTTTATCTGTTAAATTTCTAAATGCAACGAGGTCAGTGTTTGAAGGATGTTTGTTTTTGTGTTTGGTTTTGCTGCTGTTGTACATGTCCAGAGACGAAGTGGATCTGGTAAGAAAGATTGTCAATTGTGTTTTGGAAGTAATAAAACATGTCCCTTTTGAGGTTGCTAAACATCCAGTCGGTGTTGATGAAGTTGTAAATGACTTTGAAATGACAACAATTCAATCTGCAGAATACAATCATGGTGTGCAAATTGTCGGGTTGTGGGGTATGGGTGGATCCGGCAAAACCACTCTCGGTAAACATTTTTATAACAAGAAATATAAAACTATGGAAATGCATAGTTTTCTATTTGATGTTAGAGAAGCTGCTGCTAAAGGTGAATTGCATAACAAGCAGAAACAGCTGCTGGAGGACCTCGGTCCGAAAGAGGTAGCAGTAAATAATATAGAAGTGGGGAAAAGTATGATTTCTAGCCTATTAAAATCTGTTCGAGTATTGATAGTAGTGGATGATGTGGACCAATTAGATGCGCTCTTTCCTAAGAGGGACAGTCTTGGACGGGGTAGCTTGATTGTAGTCACAGCAAGGGAACTTGACGTGCTTAGATCCTGGGGTATTTCCACAATTTATAAAATGAAAGCACTGGATCTGCAGTATGCTGAACAGCTTTTTTGTTGGCATGCTTTCTTGCAGCCCTCACCACGTCAAGGGTTTGAGGTTCTAGTAAACAATTTTCTCAAAGTTTGTGATGGATTGCCATTGTTCTTGAAAGTGTTTGGAGCACAATTATATGGTAATTTTAAGAACGATTATTGGAAGAGTCAATTAGATAAGATTTCTAGAATATTACCTGAAAAAATTGTGGAAAGGTTGAAAATAAGTTATGATGCATTAGATTATGAAGAAAAGGAAATATTTTTAGATATTGCATGTTTTTTCATTGGAGAGAAGAAAAATTTGGTCATTAATGTTTGGGATGGATCAGAGTGGAATGGTCTACATGGTTGGGGACAAATTTTTAGTGTCTTGTTGAACTTGATGATACTGATCATATAAGAATGCATGATCACTTGACAGATTTGGGAAGAAAAATAGCAAATGAACAGTCACCTTACAGAATTTGGTCTCCACATCAGATCATTAATGTGGCAGTGAAATGCAAGTAAGATTAATATTTAGTTCTTTTGCTAGCTAGTTTCCTTGTTGTCAGGAATTATAACTGTATTAGATTTTGATTTAGTTTATTGATTTGCAAATGAAAGAGATTTCGCATTGAGGAATAAAATCTACAGCAGGGGGATCCACAAGTGGGTCTGAGGAGTTCCCTCGATGTTCGTCGGCTTGGGATGTCATATTTGATACAAACGGAGGGCTTTGTAGGCTTGCACCCTCCTCGCTTGGACTAATAATTTTTCAGGTTAAAGGAAATTGTCATAATCAAATAATTGCTGATGCAGCAAGAGAGCTGCTGTGGCTTCGGTGCTTTGAAATTGGGCAGAGAAATCTTTGCTCATTAAGTACACTGAAAAATCTGAGAGTATTAGAAGTCTGTGAGAATCGTGATCGTCAATTAGAAGAGCTATGGGAAACTGGAAGCGATGTAAGCATTTACCTTTAAAAGCTTACTGCAAAATTTTTAAAATTGCAATTTTCTGTCCATCTGATTGACAATTTTCTGCAGGCTCCAGTGCAGTTAAGAGGATTGATTATTTCTGGATGTTGCAAGTTGCAGAGGTTTCCAAATTCAATAGATCGTCTCAGTCATTTGAAAGAAGTGGTGGTTGAAAGGGCAAGTTCATTGGAGGGGCTTCCAGAAGAATTTTGCCTTCTTCAATGGCTGGAGCACCTGCAATTAATTTGCTGTGAAAAGCTGACATCACTACCTGACAGTTTAGGCAATTTGAAAAGCCTGCGGCATCAAAATTTAAAGGGATGCCAGGAATTGAATGCCTTGCCACTCTCTTTTAATAACTTAATACTACTGCAGCATCTTGACCTAAACGTATGCCTTAAACTCACCTTAGGATCAGATAGTGTAGAAAGAATGGAAAAGCTTGAGTATGTGAACCTTTGTGGGTGCGAGCAATTGGAAGTGTTGCCCTCAAACATCACAAATCAGGTGTCGCTGACACATCTCAACTTACGTGGTTGCAGCAGCTAAAATCTTGAGGAAGACAAACAACTACATTTTATTTAAGATCTTAATTTCATTCTGCAAATATCTGCCCTGTGATTGCATTCATCATTCACATCTATTCAAGGCAAAGTTAATACATGGATTCTTCGATGCATTATGATGCTGGACAATTGATTCTAGCAGATTATGGTGTTGAACAATTGTTCGTAGCAGATTATGATGTTGAACAATTGTTCGTACCAGATTTCAATGTTACTGAAA
This sequence comes from Cupressus sempervirens, assembly GCA_028749045.1. NCBI lineage: Eukaryota > Viridiplantae > Streptophyta > Pinopsida > Cupressales > Cupressaceae > Cupressus > Cupressus sempervirens. The sequence goes on along the minus strand of CM053789.1, from coordinate 219,933,100 downwards.
CAAGCTGTCTTATGAGTAATGAAACGGGTGGGTACAATATTGAGGAATGGAGATTCAAGAATGATAATGACCCAATTGTTGATTTTGCTGAAGAACTGGAAAATTGGTTTGCAGATCAGCTTCAAAGTGATGTTTCGGAAGAGCCCAGGCGAGGCAAAATCAACAATTGGGTCATTATCATTCTTGGATCTCCATTCCTCAATATTGTACCCACCCGTTTCATTACTCATAAGACAGCTTGTTTCAGTAACATTGAAATCTGGTACAAACAATTGTTGAACATCATAGTCTGCTACGAACAATTGTTCAACACCATAATCTGCTAGGATCAATTGTTCAGCATTATAATGCATTGAAGAATCCATATATTAAGTTTGACTTGAATAGATGTGAATGATGAATGCAGTCACAGAAAGATATTTGCAGGATGAAATTAAGATTTCAAACAAAATGTAGTTGTTTGTCTTCTACTTAACCCAATTAGCTGGTGCCTATGAACATTGGTCATCTGAGGAAGTTGCGAGTGATGGAGATAGGGAGTCGGCTATTGACAAGCTTGACTAACTCTTTTGGAGATCTGTCATCTTTGACTGATCTTCGTATTGAAAGCTGTCCCAGGCTGGACTATTTACTGGACTCTCTGAGTTCTCTTCATTCCTTAAAGGATTTCAAGATACTTTTTCCAGGAGTAAAATGTTTACCAATTTCAATGAGGCAACTCAATAATTTACACACACTAGTTATATGCAAGTGCCTAACGAGTGAATTGAATGTCGGGGCAGGGTCTTCACCCTTTACTTTGTCGAAACTCAAGTATATGAGCCTATCGATTATAAAGGTGTCCAAGATTTCTATCTCTCAAGAATGTTGTCCTGTTCTTGAGACACTTGAAATTGCAAGTATTGACAGTCTCACAGAGATAGAAGTTATACCAACTACAGTGAAGGAATTGCATTTGAAAAAATGTAAAAATTTGAAGGACATCAGGGATATTGTTGGTCTTGTAAACATTGTACACCTTGAAATAGAAATGTGTCCTGAGTTGGATGCGCTACCCAGTTTTGAACAATCAGCTTCCCTCAAGGAATTTGTTCTCCAAGGTTGCTACGGGGTCAAGAGAATACATGTTTTAAGAGATTGCAAAGCATTGGAAGAGTTGCGATTGGATACCAGGTGGGAAGTGGAAGGTATAGAGAGTTTACAGCCCCTGGAAAAATTGAAATGTGTGGAGCTCAGAGCAAATAGGAGATCAGCTGTTGAGGTTTGCATTCAAAGCATGCAGGTAATAATGGCTTCTAGGAATTTATAATTCTAGTTATTTTCGTCTTATTGTAATATGGCTGAAAGTTGATGTACGAATCCAGCTAAATTTTGATGTGCACAGAATTCGCAGAAATGGCCTGGAGAAATGTTGATATGTACACGGGCAGTTCATGATGCTTCATCTCTTATAAGCTCTTTCTCCTTTCCGATTGTCTCTCTCATCGATTTTATCAGTGACAATAATATTACCTCCAGAGCAAAATTGGTTCAGGAGCGACTGCCCATTGAGGATGCCGTTATTGTATGTTTTGTTATAAATTGTACTGCTCCAAGGATGGAGTTAAATATGAAATTGCGAATATCCTCCCTGAATAGTCACATGTTTTCAACTGAGGTGGAGGAGGGTAGATGGTTCTGGATAGGCCTCTTCAGACAGCATTTAAGGTATCATGCAATTGAGAAGTACTATGTAAATACATTTTCAGTCCAAGGGGAAGTGGAGAAAAGATTGCTTGTGGTGGGAGAAGAGCAGCCATTAATGCAGATATTTCACGGTTTATGGACCCTTATAGCAAATTGATATTGTATCAGAACTAAAATTGTTTCGTGGTAGTTTATTGTAAAAAAATGTACACTGTCTATATTCTTCCGTTTGTGTTTTTCTTTTGCAGGTAATGTATACTGTCAGACGTTTCAACTGTCAGAAGCGTGCCCATTTCTATTTGAAGTAGTTTGCCAGAAGAGTGTTGGTTCATTTTAGTCTCAGTTTTGTATTATATCGTCTTCAGATTTTCAATTGTGGATATTTCACTGCCATTTCTTTTATAACCAGGATGAGGGTAATTATCAGATCCTCCTCCAAATTGCTTTTTGAAACAGGTACAAAGTAGGAAAATAGTAAGATTTCAGACTTTAGAAGATTGAAGGAAATTATATAAAGTGCAGATCAGTAACTACAAATTATATTCGGTTATAATGAAATTTTACGTTATCTTTTCCTTAGATTGCAAAGCTCACGGAGAAATGGAATTCTTGTTGGATGTGAAGTCCAACTGTCATGGCTGTTCATTTCACATTCTTCTTATTTGTCTCTTCGTCTTCTCTTGAAGACTAATGTATAAATATAATGGCAAAGCCCTGTGTATGTTAAGCTGCAATGACTGAATAATATATTTGCTCTGCTCTTAGTGTGGATGTAACCACAATTGTGGTGAACCACGATATATCCCGTCTCTTGTCTCTATTTGTGTGTATTCTCAGTTTATCTCTTAGATTAACAATTGGTATTAGAGCCTAGAAGGAATCTGGAAGAACATGCAAGACGATAGTTGCACCAGGCTAGACAAAAAGCCTGTTGAGTTGCATTTGAAAGAAAACCATCAAAGAGGTCCAAAAGCCAGGACCAAAGTTTTATAAAGAGAATTGAGAGTCCGATTATTGTGGAAAATCCTCCCATGGTAATTGTGTGAAGAGAACAGAGGCCAAGTATAAGAATAAGGTTGCCAATAGTATTGTGCTGATTTCTCTATTGGCAGATGATGGTGAAGAATAGCGGCATCCGCTGCGGTATCAACATGAACAACAGCAGCATCGACATCCACATCATGAGAGGCAGCCGATGGATATTATTCGAGCCTTACTAATAATACCGGGTTGTATGGAAATTTTTTTTGACCCGCCTAGCATCTCAGAGGTGACAAAATATGATATGGTGCTGCTCCAGCATAAGATTACAGGTAGCTTGTGTGGGTTTCAGCTCTGCATGGCGAAGACAGAGAGCAGTCTAGACTTAGTTTGGATTAGAAGTATAAAATAAGGAGCACGAGGGTTCATTAGATCTTCCTTAGACAAGGAAATCGAAACTGAGCTTGAGAAGAAGGCAAATGCTTAGGCCTTGCAGCAGATTTAGTCATGATTTATGTTGTTCGTTTCAACTGATAAACACAGTCATTGGGCACTTGAACCTTGAGAAAAGATAATCACATTCATTGAGGGGGCACCTGGACCTTCAGAACACTATATTTGAAGCAGGCAGTCCTGAGATGCTTGAGTGGTTTGAGAGGAGATGTGTAGGTCATGAAATAAGAAGAGGCATAGAAGAAAGAAAAAAAAACACCTTTGAGCCTAAAACGAGATCCGAGAGAGCAGGGAGACTGGGGCAGTGCATAGGCAACAAACAGGTTTTGTGCTCCTTTGTTTAAAACAATTGTTTTTTGGAAAGGCAATATTATTTAACTTTGGTAAAACTACGGCAGGTGCAATCAAAACATCGCCAATGAGATTAGAAAAATGAAAGTAGAGAAAGAAGGCAGAGGATGTGATTTGACATTATCTTTATAGATTGCAGAGCGTCTGTAGCTTCAGGTATCGCTGCTGAGTGTGATGATTGGCATCATTTTTCAGATTTTGTTTTTGATATCATGAGTAGTTTGGTGTCACATTGCAGTGGGAGTTTTAGAAAGATTTTTTGTTGTTGTCATGAGATGGTTTCCTCCATGTGATTGGAGACGTACATGTTATTGTGTCATGGTGAGCTCTTGATTCTAGATTAGAGCATTGACATGATACAGGTTAACATGACAAGTTATGCTCTTTAGAGCATGAGATTCTAATTTGTGGAGATCAAGTTGTCATGTTCCGTTCCCTAGTTATGTAGACGTGCAGTGGGAGTTTTGACAATTGATCTTGGTTAGCGCTCTTGGTATTGAGTACTTTGGCAGATTGGTCACGGAGGTTCTCTTGAAAACTAAGAGGCTTGGGTGAGGCTACATTTCTCTTGGTTTAGAGAACATTTTTTGAGACAGTGTCTCTTTGGAAGTTTCAGCATGAAGTTTGAGGAGTCTACGCCTATGGATGGACGCGAGTTCATTATGGACCTAGTGGAGATTGTTCTTGGAGAAGAGTCATGAGACTTTGTGTATCCTGGAGGAGCATTCTCACTCCCCATGCTTGGTTTATTCGGCAGATTTATCTCCTTATGCATTTAGGAGATGGTTGATATTGTTCCTAATTTTGGAATGTTTGCAGTTTGATCTTCTTGTTTATAAGAGCTTTCATTCATGGTGTTTGGGTGTTGTAAATGCTCTCATATGGGCAGGTTGGAGATCATACTTGACATAGCTGGGCACTTGATGGTGTTGGTAGAAGGATGAGTTATGATTTGCGTTAGTGTTCCTTCCAAGAGTTTTTGAGGTCATCTATTGTTGTTGTACTTCATTGTTTTTTAACAACAATACGTGGTCTTTTCACGAGGACTTGGAAGATGTCATTTTTGCAGCAGGTTGGTTGCAGCTTGCAGGTCATCTCAAGTTAATGCCATGCCTTCTATGTGCTGATTGGAAGATTGAGTCAACTTATAGTTAACATTGCTCATGCAATTTAAATTTCCTTATAATGGTCTTCTAGTTTTTTGCACATCAATGAGTTTTTGGTGTGTTTTGTTGGAAGTTGGTATATTTGGTGAGTTGTATGGGCTGGTTATGTGGTTATAAATCTACTGATATTGTATGGATAGCTGGATGTGATTAGCAATTAGCTGTGGTTGCTATTCCAGCTACGAAGATTGTCTTTCGGCAATTTCTTACCATGGGATTTGGTAAGGGAAAGCATAGTTTAAGTGGGAGGATATTCAGATATGAGGTTGTAGCATGAGTTGAACTTCAAGTGGGGGATTATTGGATGTGAAGTCGAACTGTCATGTGAAGACTAATGTATAAATATAATGGCAAAGCCCTGTGTATGTTAAGCTGCAATGGCTGAATAATATATTTGCTCTGCTCTCAGTGTGGACGTAGCCACAATTGTGGTGAACCACGATATATCCTGTCTCTTGTTTCTATTTGTGTATATTCTCAGTTTATCTCTTAGATTAACGATTCTTTGTCGAACCCATGGGATGGAAATAATGATTTTACTGTTAGAAATTGTGTAAAAATGTGATCCTTCTTTATTTTGATAAAAGATGCTAAGCATGTGAATTTTATATTATAGTAATATATATTGGTTTTGACTATGGAGGGGCCAAAATGCACCTCCATAACCAATTTGTGTTTCCTGTAAACACGCTGCCATGTTTCTACAACTGTTGCTTGTCTCATTTTCCTTTACCTGCGACACATACAGATTGTGGAGAAGTGCTGTCATCACCTGTGAAGTCAGAAAGGGAAATATGGGTAAGATTGCAAAAATTTATAGTTCTAGACTCTGCCTCGAGTAGAAAGAGTCAAAGGAATTTGAGAAATCAGGGATATTGAACAAATTTAATCCCAAAGCATAAGAACACAGATAAATCGCAGAGCAGCTCGTTTTTATCTCGACTCTGTATGAACGGCTTTCCAATTTCTTCACTCCCTAATTTGCTGAAATGCACCCATTAAAAAAATATATAAAGGAAACATTTAGGGTTTGATCAAATTCAATGAAAAAATTAAAAAAGAGCCGCTTCTTGCGCATTGCCTATCCAGGGTTGTAGAGAAATTACGGCAAGAAATACCTGTTTTTCTTCCACACGTTGGCTGCCTGGGCTTTCATGCAACCAATCTTACAGGGCTTTGATTTTAAAATAAAAGTCTTAAAAAACCAGACGATGTATGGAGGTTTTCAGAACAAGTACAGTTAAAGTCATTGTTTTCCTAATTTCTGAATAAATTTTTATTCTTCTCATTTCAACGACTGAAAATTGGAGAAAGTATGCTTTTAAATTTTTATAAAATAAATATTAATAATTAACTATTATGTTTGTGTTCTAAAAGAATGAATTCTTCATTTTTATTAGATAGTTGAAAAATAATCTAAACTATGTTAAAATATTCTACAAATAAAATCTTAGAGATGTATTAAAATCTATCAAAAAAGTTAATTATGTAATCTTTTAAATCATCTTTTATAATGTTTTACTTCAAGAGGTAAAATATTTAAGTTCTAAGTGTTAAATATCTTCTCCCACAAAATGAAACTCCCAATAAAGTAGAACTTTTATCCACTCACTTTAAGAAGACATTCTTATTCTTATATAGTTTAGGGGCCATATATAAGATATCCCATTTTATAGATGTTCTGTCTACAACTAGGATGAAAGTACATTATTAGAAAATTTTCTAACTTAATCACAACTACAACTACTGTAATTATTCAAGTGATCAAATAATTAACCATCTCAGATTTAAAACCGTGTAATATGAATATAAATATGAAGGAAAGAAACATGTCAACAAATAAATTTGAACCAACTTTCATATAAACTTTTAATAATTAATATATATTATTTAATTGTTTAATGCCTCTTGCTACTTGAAAACAATAGCAAGTATGGAGAAGGAAAGAGAAGAGAAGCAATATCCACTAATTTCACATCAACATTAATCCTAATACACAACAGCGTTAAAAGGTAGTGGAAACATGTCTGGTTTCGAAAGCACAAACAGCATAAACAAATTGAGCATCTGATTTGGCAGAGCGCTGCATTTATCACATGCGCATCTGATTTGGCAGAGCGCTGCATTTATCACATGCTTTCCTTTCTAGCAGAAAGGTCAGCCAACTTTCTCCATCCGCTTCATCAAGATCCCAGTTACCAGAAATTTTGATCAAGTGAATTGGATCCAATTCTTCAGTTATTTTAAATGCCTCTTACTCAAACTAGTCAAATAGAGAATCTTGTTTGGGCTAGATTGATAACTTCATAATTCTTTCCAATTCCGTCTATTCCTCTATGCATCAAAAATAACAATTATGATTTTTTTTTTGGTTCAAATGTTCCATATCTACTCTCATCCCAAATTTTCTCACCACATAAACCAAAAACATATAATCCAACACACAGACTAAATTTCAAGCAGGATGTAACATTACTAAAACAAAAGTAATAAAATATTAATCCATCCATAATGTAGACCATTACTTCTACTTCAGTATACTTTCATTCACAAAGCCCTCCATCTATATATGGTATTCATATTGGCTTAGTCGCACATGTTTAGCGGTTGTAAGAATTTGCCGGTTCTCTCTGTCACATTGTCAGATTTTGTTTCATTGTTAGCTACATGCTTTTTATATTTTCAACATCCATGTCCTCTAATCAGCATTTACCACTGGCTCATGTTCTTTGCATGAGTTTTAACAATACATTAACCGAATCACAAAATGCAAACCGTAGTTTTTAATTTCAGTTTAAGAAAATACATTTTATAGCCTTTCAACGTGTTTGGAAAAATGCTACGTAGAAGAAAATGTTTATGGCATGATTATGTATGTATAGAAATACTTAATAAATATTAAATTCTATGTTATTTCTTAAAGCATGTAAAATTGAAGTTTAAGATATAGAGCCAAGATGTCGAGCAATTGTATTTATTCTTCAGCAGTTCTGGTATTTCGGTGGCCATCGATTTTAGGTTGCAGACACTTGACTTCATCTAAAAGTTCCTTGCCGTGTTTGAATAAAATATCCAGGGATATCCAGGTAATGCTTCCTTCGTGGCAAACCATGCTGATTAAATAGTTTTGACATCATTTTACATCATTTTGTTCGAATTATTTAACCAAGACGAAAGTAATTTTAGCTTATATTAGAATACATGTAAAGAATGCCCCTGCAAAACAAATGTCACATCAGCAATCTCCGTAATATGCAGAAAAATCAACGAGGGTCAAAGTATTTTGATTATTGACCAGTCAACATTAGTTGATTTAACTATCATTAACTTAAACAAATGATACATATACTTATTTACTCAAGTTTAAAAGAAATCATAATTTTGTTACTAGATTATCATTACCAGATACTAGTTACCAGATGGTCCAATCATGACAATCAAGTTGAAATGAGCTTTAGAACCTATCCAAGAACACAAGAGCAAGAATATTGTAGGAGTGCTTTACCACCCTACCACGAAGTTGTTAAGTTTCCCCAGAATCTTTCTTGACATGAAAGATACCCAGCCTGGCAACAAGATAGTCTAATCAGGTAAAACCAAGAGAAGTAATGGAATTGTGCTACACAAATAGTGTCAAGAACATTAATCGGTCAACCAGATAACCAAACAACATTTTCTTAGTTGTCACTCCAGTTCCATTATTTATAATAAGTAGAACATAATAAGGTTTATCCATCATTGAGTACCATATTCCCATCCGCATACAAGGATAAAACCATAAAGTTTTTAAATTATCAATCAATTAATTACAGCATTTTAGTGCATCTCTAGCAAGAAATTTAATCCAAATTCCAAGTATTACCATCAAATTCTCTTTTGACGCATGTTATACATACACATAGGTTAAGCCAATCACATAGCTATCAATGAAACCCCTTTCTCCATCAATTTAGTAATCATAGTATATTATCCTATCTTAAATTTCTCCTCATAAAACATAAATACACAAGAAGCATGACACCATTACTTTCCACTATGCACTATCAATATATAGGCATACAAGTAAAACAACATTGCTAAGAAATACGTACCCTTGATGCTTACATTCAGTCTAAGTCATTACGCATGGTGTTCATTCTTTGACTAGTGAACAAAATTTAAAACACATTTTATATCCTGGAAAAAGTGTACTCCATTTTACACGAATATTTATCTATAAAAGGACATCAATCATTCCGACTTGCAGCATTGTAAAATGGCAAAGAACCCCTCTTTCCCTCCATCTTGAGTGTATCAAGATCAATAGTGGTTTGATTTATGTGATCTAGAAATGAATTTAATTCTAAAAAAAAAATTTGTTAATACCAGGCACAACTTAGCTATTTACTTTACGTTGTAAAGATATTTTCATAACCTTTGATGAATAGTTGTGAGCCTCAAATCTCAAAGCAGCTCTACAGACACAATGTAGTTTATGTTAGGTAGTGTTACCCAAACATTTTAGAGGGAGGATTAATTATATTAATTCCAGAAAGAGAGAGATTAGTCCTCAGCTAAACCAAACTTTCTCTCTCCTCGTACTTTTCTCTCTCCCTGTACTCCAACTTATAGAGAGAAGTTCGAGGTTTGGGTTTGAGTTTGAGTTTCTTTCCTCTCATTCCACTTTCGCTCTCCCCATACTTTTCTCTCTCCACATACTCCAACTTGTAGAGAGAAGTACGAGTTTGGGTTTGATTTTTTTCATTCAATTTTTCTCTCCATGTACCAAAATACTCTCTCTCCTCATACTCCAACTTTTTAACCTAATCCTAACCCGAACTTCCCAATCCAAAATCTACCTGTTTAAATAACTACTAGCTAGAAATAAAGTTCACAGGTCAGTCAGGACGAGTTTGAAGGTAACATCAACAAAAGCAAGACCATAACTGTTGATAATGCCTATCATTGCATTGAGACAGAGCTCTTATTTTGAGGATGGAAGTGGTGTGCTCAGAAGATTCCAAAAACCTAGAGTTTGATCCCAATGTGAAAGAAGTCACGTATCATATATGAAGTACCTATCTTCATAATCATACACAATATTCTCCAAACTCATGATCTGAAAAATATATTAGACATGTAGCTGATGCGTCAAATAGAGGTGACCAGTTGTGCGATGACCTATGCAAAGGCACAACTATTTCTTCACTGGAGGAGCTCAGGAGATTGAGGAAGGAGATCACTGAGGGTTACAGGAGCAAATGGAGGGGTAGATTCCTCGATTCCTTCACCAGCCATCATACCAAGCCCTAGCTCACCACTCTATCTACGTTGTCTGCAATTTTTATCATCTTTACATTAACTCAAGCTCTCTCCTCCATCAATAAAGTTGTTGCTTATTTCTGTGAACAGGGACCTAAAGTCATGGGATAGGATTTTGCTATGAGAGAGTAGAAGCCTGTAATAATACCATCAAGCGATATAGAAGGATTTCAATGACTACCCTGTCCTTTTTGGAGATGTTGAATATTGTGACAGAATTCGTGAAATGCGGAGCTTGGAATTTTAAGAGAAAAATGCTTTGGTATAAAGGAATGGAGGAAATCAAATAATAGTTCCGCAAGCACTTCTTCATCTATTCGACAACCAAGCAAAAAGAGGCAAATTCACCAACAGAGAAGGAACGTATATTTTTAAAGGATGCCTACAATCTGTTTGACAAAATGAGCAGCCTGAATGCTAACAAAAACACTCCCAAGCCACCACACATTGAGGGATGGAGTTGAAAATTTGCAAGACATCTGAGCCATTTGACATAATATCTATTTTTAGTGATTAGTGCAACCAAAATAAAGCATTTGGATTGCCATACTAGTAGCCTATCTTCTTATAACCCGCAACATTCGAAAAGGGAGTAATATATCAAAGAAAACAAAGCATGTGAATTGTTCGACAATTTGATCTTCCATCTCAGCTTTCATTGAAGATCACAAGAATAGTATTGATAGAGTATTTGACGTGGCTTATGAACTATTTGGAAAAATGTTGTGTACCTCAAGCAATCTCACCATAAAAATGGATTGGATAACTAATCTATGCTATAATAAAGCCTGTTTGTCATTGTATCAACTCGAGCTTTGTTCCAACTGATAACATTGAAACAAAGGAAGCAAAAATCATACACATGGTAAGAGAATTATTTGATGAAATGCCTCTATGCATATAAAAGTTGGATCCTTCAAGTGAAATAGAGATTTTGATAAAGTTTCACAATTGCCTGAAGAAAATAGAACATGGAGTGTGATACAAAGCAAAATGATTATTGATTTCACATTTGAGCTAGGACAGTACTTGATAAGTGATACTATGTGGTATAAATTTCAAGGTAAAGAGCCTCTTGCGATATTAAAAAGCACACTTCCCAAAATATCAGACATAAAGATGAGACATATAGAAGTTGCAGACTTCTAGAAAATGATGAGCAGAGAAGATAAATCACCCCTGGCACATCGAACATTGGAAAGTGGTCTAGCCCATGCATGAGGACACCCACTTGCAGTGCAATGTGTGGAATTGGTTTTAGAATGTATCAAGGCATATGATCAGAATTCCAAGGACATCAATACCTCACGGGGTAATGTTGTGGCAAGGTTAGATCCAGTATCTATCTCCATCACCTTTAGATTGCCAATAAGAGAAGAATTCACAGAAATATCTAAAGAAGGTGCCCAAGGATACATCCATCAGAATAAGAAAACATGTCTAAATGCCATTGCTAGGGGTTGGTTGGATCAACTTAGACGAGGATAGTCACAGTTTCCCAAAGTGTTATGCAGGAATATCTTTAATGAAGACATTTCTGATATGATAATTCTTCTCAATAGAGTAGTGAGAAATTAGACAGCTGAAGATTTTCAGGATTGGATGTTCTTGTACATTAATACCATCACCACTGGAAAACAATTTATAGATTGGGGATAAATGATTAGCGATGCCCTCCATCACCAGTTATCATTGCACACCCAACCTAGTGGATAAGGTCTCTTATATGGCTTTGTTTCCAACTCCAATTATTTAACAACTTCCTTTGAAATTAAATTAACTTGGGATCCACTATCTATCAATGTGTCAATTTTAGTGTTCTTTGAAATCATCCTTATATGAAAAAGTTGACACCTTTTACTATCTTCAGGAACAACATGACTTTTTGAAGTGAAAGCATATGAAACATCAGTGGTAGAATCAACAAAAGCTTTACCTTTCAAACCCACAGCCAATATTGTTGTCTCATCACCAAAATCTAATCCAAGATCCTGAACAAGAGCTACAGTCTTTTGCTTTTCTTTGTTATTATTCTTAAACCACTTTGGTTTCAATTCTGGATGCAATTTCCAACACTTTTCTTCTACATGCCCTTTCTTCTGACAATGTGGACAAGTAGGCTTGTCACCTTCCTCTTTCTTCACTATGGCTACTTTCTTGCCCTTCTTGTTGCTATCAGGAGGAACAAATTCCTTCTTAGAACTGAAACTTGTGTTTCCTCCACCTGCTTCAATATGAGTTGCTTGAACACACACTTCATCAAATTTAGAAGGACTAAACATCAATATTGTATATTTCAAATAAGAATGCATTCCACCTATATTCTTTAACAAAGTATCTTGTGTATAAAGAGGAATTCCAAGAGTTAATGCCTTCTTTCTAAACACCTATGTATACTCTTGCATAGACTGCCCTTTACCTTGCTTGAGATTTTGCCAGTCCATAATAGCTTGTTGTAAATAACCCAAAGGATAAAATTGTTTCTTCAAAGCAAAAGTAAATTCATACCAAGATGAAATGATTTTACCGTGTGTAGCAAGATCATCCTGGATCTTCGTCTCCCACCAGACTAATGCAGTGCCTCCCATTCTAAGAGTAGCTAGCTGGATTTTGGAAGAATCATCCAAAATATTTTGAACCTTGCAATGCACTTCAATCTACCTAAGCCAATTATCCAATTTTTCTACATCCAATTCACCACTATATACAGACAAATCAAACTTTACATCAAGCTTTAACAATGATGTCTTCACAGAGTGTTTCTTTTTAGAAGAAGTAGATAGAGAAGAAGAAGATGAAGAAGATGGGGATGGAGGTTCAGGAGCGCCACTACCACCTCTTACTCCTTTGCCTTTGTCATCTTTTGATGAAGGTTTAGCTTCTTTTTTCTTCTTAGCCTTGTCCGCTTTTCTCAACTATCGTTCATGCCTCTCTTGAAGAAGAATGTGTACCAAAGCTTTCAATTCCACAAAAGCTCTGTGGAAGCTTCTACATCAAATTCAGAAAGATTTTCTTTAGATGCCATGATTCATGGAAAAGTTCTTCTTTTTCCAATCTCTAGATTGAACTCTAAAAGTCCACCTTCTCCTTGTTTCAACTTCAACCTAGTTAACATTCACCACTTGCAATTTCTTTGCAAAAACAAGCTTTGATACCAAACTTGATCTGAGTTAGGGTCTATAAGATTATGATTTAATCCTAACAATCAGATATAAATTCCTAATCCTTGCAATAAATGCGTGGTTATGTATCTTAAATCGTTGAAATTACAAAGAAGAATCTAGGACTAATACAGTGGAATTTTAAAGAATTACGTAAGTTAATTTAATGCTTTTATTGAAGCAATTAAACATAATTAAATTGCAAAAAAGAACAACACAATCAACTGATAGAAAGAGAAATGAGAGATAAGAGGCACAACACAATTTGATCTTAGAGTTTGCCCTATTAGGACTATGTCTCTGGGTCCTGCTCCAACTGGTCGACTGATCTGATTAACTCCAAAAATCAAGTACAATGTGTTATAGAATCAACCCCTCGTAGAACATCAACATTACACTACTTCGATGTTCAGGACTGAAAATACATTCTCCAGAATTTCTCTCTCTAGGATTTATTTCCAAAAATCCTCAATTTTTCATCAGCTGAATGCTCCCATAAATTTTCCTCAATTCCTCTCAATTTTCTATCTCTTCAAAATGACTTACTACCCCCCATTTTATACATAAAATTAGCCTAAAACAAGCTAAAACAAAAAAATATAATAATAGGGATTCTAACAAATTACATTTTCGTTTAACCCCTTTAGCCATTTTATTATTTTGTCCTTTACTAATTTTTGGGGTTAAAACTTATAACAAAATAACAAGAACCCATATTTTAAATAATGTTGGGTAGATTTATTATGGCTATATAACAACTCTTCCTCTAATATCAAGTGTACCATAAATAGTCCAATGGCCCCCCTTACTTTTAGGAGGGCAATGGTTGGGAGTTCAACTCCCATCATCTAACTCCTTTAATTCAAATTAAATAATCATTTTAATTTGAATTTGATTTTTTTCCCTCTTTTAAAGATTTTATGATGTCATGCTGACATCATCAGAATCCACACTTTTACCTAAACTTTAAATCATCATAACTTTCACATTTGATCTCTATTTTTGATGAAACAAATTCCATTGGAAAGCTTTTGACAAGCTATTTCATTTGAAATCAATTATTGACCACTTTAGAGATGATTATTTTTTTTCAACTTTTTACGACCTTTGGTCCCAGTTTGACCAAACTTTCACTGGTTGTAACTTTGTCATCTAAACTTCAATTTTGCTCGTTCAAGTTGTGTTGGAGTCAGAATTGTGAGGACTTCAACATGGTACTGATTATTGGAGTTTTGGAGATACTTCAAATTTCAGTGAAAATATCCTTCGGATCATTGGTCAAGAATCTTCTTCAGGTCTTCTGTAGTCAAAGGATTGATGTTTTGAGTTGAACTATCAGGAACATCCTTAACAATGACAGTTTCTACAATCATGCTTGTGTCATGTGGAGGGCTCATACTTGGCATTTGTGTGTCTTGCATACTCTATTCTTCTTGCTGCTCTTCAGTTGTAGCCATGTCATCAGTTTTCTCTTGTGTCTCCTCCACATTAGTATTATCCTTTTCAGTTTATTCCTCCTTGTCCTCATCTTCATCTCCATTGTTTCTACCTTCAAATGGATCTTCTTCTCCTTCTTTGATAGTTGTTAATCCATAGATCAATTTCCACATTTTAGTGGATTTCTTGACAACATTTTTAATATTATTCTAAAGAATGTTGAATGCCCTGTATTTTGGTGCAAACTATCCACCATATTTATTATTTTCTTCGACAAGTTGTCCTTTTGTCAGCTCTGGCATTACTTGGGCTAGTGTGGATTCTCTTATTTGTTTCTCCAAGTTTAAAGAGTAATGCAACTTATTTTCAACAATAGCATACAAATCTTTTGGCATGGTATTATCTAATTCAAGTGGAGTGTTCTTCAATTTAGACATCATTGCATATATTGATTCTTCAATCAAATTTTGTTCTTCTCTACTAAGCTTTCCAAAATCAATATTTTTTTTAAACCTATCAAAGCTGCATTATTTCTAACATTCTCACAGATATTTTCAAGATTAGATTTTGGTGTGTGACTTACCACTCTAAACTTGCTTGTATCCTCAGATTTTGTCCTCTCATCATCAGTCTCTAGCTGTGCAATGCATTTTCTTCTTTGTTTCTTCTATACTGGGCCTTTTTGTTTAGTATCCTTTGTCTTCTCTTTGGCTTTCTCTTTGGCCTTTTGTGTAGTTGTCCTTGCACTTTCCCTAGTTGTTGGTGTTGTCTTTTCTAGGCTGGGCTTAGCAGTCTTCTTTGCCTTTGTTTTTGCCACAGGTTGTACCTTGGCCTTTCTCTTCTTAGGGTTTGTTTGTATTTGTGCTTCTTCGATTTTCTCTTCCTTGAAACCTTCTTCTTCAATGTCCTCACCCATGCCTTGGGTCAAAGCAAGAGGTTCTTGGGCTTGTTCCTATTCTTCCTCTTCATCCTCTTCATCATCTTCTTCTTCCTCTTCACCTGCACCTTCTCCAAATTTGGCCTTTAATTTCTCCATCAATTTTTCTTTCTTCTTCAATGTGGAGGCTGTCTTTAACTCCATCTCAACCTTGGATTTCATGACATCATAGTTACCAAATATCTTGGCACTCTTATCAACTTCTTTAGCAAGAAGTGTAGTGTTGGCAGCTATGCTTCATCAACATTAATCTCATATTTTAAGGGTCTTAGCCATCTTACCCTAGGTGTTGCAGCCTGTATATATGTGTAATCAAATCTACAAGAAAATATATGTCATTGTAATATTATTCAACTAAAGAGACAAGTATCCTCATCCTTTTCTTCATAAATTTCTTAAAGTCTTCAAAATACATGGTCATAACTATTTCAAAGTTCTCACCCATCTTCTCAATATACTCATTGATCTATACAACCACTAATTTGTTGGTCTTCCAACCAATTGTACCAAAAGATGGGAATGTGTTATG
The DNA here is from genome assembly GCA_028749045.1 of Cupressus sempervirens. Lineage (NCBI taxonomy): Eukaryota > Viridiplantae > Streptophyta > Pinopsida > Cupressales > Cupressaceae > Cupressus > Cupressus sempervirens. The sequence goes on along the minus strand of CM053789.1, from coordinate 219,917,098 downwards.
AACATAGAAAAATATGCAAATTATAATTGATCCAAATTTTCATTGAGCACTCTTTGTCTTCCTAACTGCTCCAAGATTTTCCATTGTTTGCTGTAATTGAAGCTCTGCAAGATCACAAGTGTGATCTTTCTTAACAATTTATCACCAATATCTACTACAATGCCGGGTACACTGTTTAATCTTCTTGATTGATAAAACTTATGAGAAATTGTTCTAATTGTAAAGTCAACTAGTGGATCTATAATGGTGTCAATTGTCATTCTGCATTTGTTCCATTTTGCTCCTGTATTTTTCTCAATAACCTCCTTGGAGTTACTACATAGGGTCTTGGGCTGATCTAGGGTTGGATATCTAGTTACCCTATGAACAATTCTTTTTGAGATTTTGATCGGTCAACCTTCCAACCACAAACATCCATCATGAATTTTGCTTAACACTATCTTAATCCATTCTGTTTTGAACACCATGGGGAATTCTAGGGCATGGGTCAAACCCATTCTGTCAACAATCTTAAATTCTTCCTTCGAAATGCCATTTTCACACAACCTATCATAGGTTTTCCTTATTTCCATATCACCTATACCTCCTACCCTTTCATTTATAACATTTTCTAACGTCTTGGACCATTATGACCTTAGGTGGAATCATGGATAATGCGCCTGACGTGTCTTGTTTCTAAGTAATGTTTGGGATGGCCTTAAAATTTGGTTGTTTGAGCTCATTACTACCTAAGTGGACTTAAAAAACCTCTTTCTCCTTCACATGCTTTGAGCTAGAAGCCATTTCATCAAACTAGGGTTTAACAAATATTAAACTGCGTAACTCGACTAATGAAGAATAACTCAAAAATTGATGAATGGGTGCTAGATTGTCGCTAAGATTTTTCAAAATGCTTCAAACTAGATTGTGAATTTCCTCTTCACTCTTCTTACTCTTTTCTTGAATTCATAATGACAAAAAATGAGTGAAAATCGACCTTATACCCTTCAAATCTTCACATTTAATGCTTAATGCTTGTACAACTATAGAATTAGCATCAATGAGATTTTTGTTCCACTTGACATCTATAGAGATTTCCCTCACTTGGTAGCCACTACGGACTTGGCTTTAATTGACTTTGACTGATAGCTCGGCACTAAATAACATTTCACTTGGCATCTATAGAAGACTTTCCATACTCAGTAGTAACATGAAAATTTAAAGATTTAGCCTTGAACTTTTCTCATCATCTTACATCTTGGTTCATGCTAATTTATTCTATTCAGTGCTATTTTCCTTTTGGAGCTAATGAATAGATAATACTTTGTGTATCAGTCCCACATACCTCTTTTTACTTAGTTTGATGAGGTGTGACCACTTGACCTATTAGGTGAAGTGATCCCTCCATTTGATGTACTACATCCATATCTCTTTTTCCATGTTTTGTTCATCTCTGCTGTGATGTGTTCACCATCTTCCTTAAACTTTCTTTTGTTGAATTCACAATTAGGTGCCTTTGACCTTGTTGGACAATGCTTGCTGATATGGCCAGTCTTCAAACAACTAAAGCATGTAGTTTGACTCAACCATCTATTGTAGTTACCACTGAAGTGTGTTCTGATGCAATTCTTAAGGATATGTCCATACTCTTGACAATAATGACCGCTTTGTCTTGTAGTGTAATCCTAGTTATAGAAGTGTCAATGACTTCTTTCTCTTGCTGACTTGTTTGGTGACCACATGGATTTGGATCTACATTCAAAAGCTCTATGCCCATATTTATGACGATTAGTAGTAACCTTCAAATCTTGGTGCATGGATGGTTTTGGTTTTTCATTCATGTGCCTGATGACCTTGCTTTTTGCACTTATGACAGTCACTTGTGTTCTTAGGTTTGTCATGCTGATTTTCATTCTTGCTCCTACACACATTAGCAGTATGTCCTTTTTTACCACAATAATGACAAGTGGGTTTGGAGTTCTTACCTTTGTCATTCCTTTCTTTAGTAGCTTTGGATGATTTTACTTCTTCAATGCTTGTATAGCCCAGTCTCGATGTATCATTTTTAGATCTAGGAGATTTCAGTAATTGTTCAAAATACTTGATGGCTTCATTTGGCTTGTTGAAACTTTCAGCAACCTCTCTTTCTCTTCTTAGGTCATTTTGTAGTTGTTCATTCCAAAAATTCAATGCAGTTATCTCAATTTCTTTGACATTCAACTTATGGTGAGTATTCATCATCTGGCTTAGGGTATCCAATTTTATGATGGAGATTCTGGTAAGCTCAGTTGACTTCTCTTCTAGTTTTTTTGCTAGAGTTCTCTTGTATTTTTCAATCATGACCTTGTCTTCTATAGCTCTCTTCTTTTGTTTAGTTACTTCACATAGCATCATGGCTTTGGATTCTTGTTCTAGTTTGAGATTTTTGATCTCCTCAACTTGTACTCTATTCTTTTCCATCAGATTGACAATTGCTGCATCAAATTCATTTGATTCTCCATTTGCAAAGAACTTAGTGGTGTCAATCTCTTTGTATTATGTGTCATTCTATGCAATGGCTATCTCTTTCCTTCTCTTTAAAGATTTCCTTAACTCTTGTCTGGCCTCATCGAGTGAATGCAGAATGAGCTAGATCTCAATAATCTTTCCCAATTTGTAGACTTCTATTTTAGGATCTTTTATCTAGGTTGTAAAGCTTCTCCTTCTAAGAACTTAGCTCTGATACAAATTGTTGGAATTACAAATAGGAAATAGATACTTCTAAGAGGGAGGGGGAGCTGAATCAAAAGTTCAAACTTCAGCAATTAAAACTTTACATTTGATTAGATGCATATATACACTGAAATAAAATATAAAGAAAATGCATCTAAAACATATAACCACACATACACACTTGACACTTGACATGATTACCCAGAAACCCTCCAATGAGAAGGTAAAAATGGGGTGGTGATGACACCTGGAAATCTTTACTCCTATAGCAATAAAGTGTAGCCAATTATGGTTACAATAGGTTGACCATGAAACATGATCCGCCTTGTGAAATGCCTGACCTATTAAAGGCTTACAAGGACTATTAAGTCCCACTTTGTTAGAGGATTTTAACACCCTGTTAGAAATGTGCCTATTTAAAGTACTTTAGAACATTCACTTGGAATGACACCCTGTTAAAGGATTTGATAATGACTTAAATCAACCTTAGTCCAAAGGATTTTACTCTAACTAATATAGTTTTTAGACAATAACAGTAGAGCTTTTGATCTGATACATCTTATAACTTTATCTTGCTAATTTCAGATCATAATGTTGTCCTTCTTGATCATCTCTAATCTGATATAACAATGTTGTGTCCTCAATCCTTTGTTTTGTCAACTAATTCTGCAATTCTTTCACACTACTAAGTCATCTTGAATGCTTTTTGAACAATTTAGTCATTCACCCTTGATATCTTCCTTTTATCACTGCTCTCTTGATCGTATGTAATATTGAGGCATCATCTTCCTCATAAAGACTTTGGTGGCTTAGGGTTAGGTATGAATCTACAACTGAGATTCATCTTGTTTTGTCGCTTAATTCTTCCTATTTTTTGATTGGCTGCATGTGATTGCATAGGGAATTCAAACAGATTTGTCCTTATCTTTAAAACTTTGAGATCTATCCATACATCAGCATGAAAATAGTTTACATAGTTGTTTGTGCTATCACAAACAACTATGTCCAATCTGTATTACTCGACACTTGATGTTACTGATGCTAAGCACATACTATAATTCTATTTCTGGCTCAACACTTGGACTGCTCGACATCAATTGTCTACTCGACATGGTCTATCTTCTCGAAACTTGAGTGACTTAGCACATGAGAGATTTGGCACTCATTGCAACTCAACATGGTCTAGTATTTATATATTATACTCAGCATGCATTACTAGTTCGGCATGAACTTAGTGAATGTATTAAGTGTGTTGACACTCAATTGTCAAAACCAATCTAAGATCAACATTATAACCATCAGATAAAAAATTTCTATAGTAAATAATAGAGAGAAACATGGTATGCACACAAATAGGCAGATTTCAAATAAGAGACCTCACCATTGATTTCAAGTAAAAATTGGTCAAGGTACATACATTATCTTCCAATTGGGAGGAGACACTTATAAATGGACACTAGTGTTACATAAAATTTGCAGCATCATTGGATCAAACACCATAAGCTAAAAAATAAATGAAATGTCATGGTTTCATCATAGCTTCTCTAGTTTTTATATCATTGAGTCGCTAGAAAATGCATGACTTTAAGAAAAGGAGAACAATTTCTAAGACTTTATGTTAGTGGTTGTCTAAATATCCATTGTGTGAAACAATGTTTATTTTGTATCATCATGATGGAATAGAGTCATTGTGCAATACATATGTGTACTTTTGGGGTGAAAAGTTCCTTGGTTGATGTGTTGATTGGTTTGAGGGTAATTTTTTGCAATTTGTCATAGTAATGTTATAACTCAGTGGTTATCACACATATCCCTACTATGGTTGGTCATATAGATGTAATGAGCCGAAAGATAGAATGTGTGGAAGGACATAAAAATTGTAATACCCATTGATTTTTAGACATAAATAGGTGGGTATGGGTTTTGGAAATAAAGTATAGTGAGGCGAATGTATCATACATGATTTAGATAAATCAGTTGAAAAAGTAGAGTAAATAGAAAATTATGATCATGGTAGGTACACAATTCCATTCATAACAAGAGTAAGAAATGGTAGAGGTTTATGTTAAAGGATGGGGCTAAGAGGATGGTGAAAATTTGGCTGATAGAAAGTGGATGTAGGAGTAGAGAATGAAGAAAAGAAAAGAGAAGCATGGGTGAACAGAGCATTGTGGGATTTTATCATACCATGATCCCCATAAATATAAGTGAGGTTCAGGTGAGTAGAGCTAAGGTGATGTAGTTCATGATCAACCTACAGAAGTTGATGGTAAGGTGGAGAACCCTTTATCTTTGTTGCAAATGTTGTCTAATAGTGAAGTACATATCAAAAATCAAGTGGTTTTGGTGGGAGTGACATCATCACAAAGTGAGATATTACAACATGTGGTGGAGGATGTACACCTTTGTGAGATAGAAAGTGAGGAAAAAGACCAAATTACATTAGAGGATGATATTTTGGATGTGGAAGGGAAACCATTTATTAAGCCATTGCCATTGCCATAGAAGCTACGCAAAACAATTCTAGGAGAGACCTCTAATATCCCAAAAGGCATAATTGTGAGGGGGTTAACCCTCCTACTATCTTGGGTTTTCCTTTCTAAGAGAAAAGGAGTGCTCATGTGGTGCTTGCACTTTGCATATTTCAAGGAGTGCGGCTTGAATTTGTACTATAACAGGTGGATGATGTCATGGTTTCTATGGTGATTAAGCTATAGAAATGGTTGGCTATGGAGAAAGAGCGGGTTGGTAATGCAGAGCAAGATGTCACCTTTTTCCAAGGTCTAATTAAAAGGACCTAAAAAGATGGGGGACAAAAAGAGGCAAGTTTACTAGAGCTTGCAATGGAAATAGAGCACGTGCAAGATGATGTTGTGGCAATAGAGCAAGCTTGTGCAAACAATGTCCACAATGAGCTTGTTTTACTAAAGGCCCAAGTTGAGGATTTTAGGGACATGATAGAAAATACCAACATTGTGGTCTTCCATTCGCAAGAACAATTGAATGCAAGTAATGTGTGGGTGAGTCATCTAAAATAGTAGTTTAATGAAGCCAAGTTAGATAGAGAGCACTAGAAAATAATAGTGCATAGTGTTCAATCTATGTGTGACAACATTCAACAAGACTTAACACTAGTCAAGATTGTAAAATTGTAAAGAGATATGGTGGAGCTAAATTATAATAAGTATGTGAAAGTGTATTGAGAGATGGCTTATTGTATGGGTTTAAACCATCAAACAATCCTTGTGACTCAAAGGTATGCATGTTATTTCTCCAATAGGTAGTTCACTCATCAGCTAAATAATATGTTAAGGCATAATAGATTTCTAATACTGATGGATGTCATTTGGGTACAAACTAATAGGACTCAAGGAGCCTTGTCATAGAGATTTGCATTAGGGGGAATGCCCCTTACCAAAAATCCAAATTTTCATCCTTCACAAGGAGGACCCCAATGAGGATTAACTTATTTTTTTGTAAGATTTATTTGTTGTAATCGATTCTCTTTATTAATAAATATAAATGTTTGTGGGTAAAAGTACAAAGTTGTGTCACCTTTGAGGCTGACTTATCAGAACTACCGAATTTGATTATTTATATCTAAAAATAAAATTTTCCAAACATATGATCTAGATAAATTCATTCTAGCTAAGTGATATATGGTCTCACAGATTTCGAATTGGAAATATCTATTAAAGGCATATTTTATACTAGTTTTCTATCCAATTACTGAAGAAATACAATTATTTTAGAAAAGTGGCATTTTAGTAACTCTTACTATTTTTTATAATTTTTTTTAATGACATAAACATCATTTTATAGAGCTCAGAGTCAAGAATATTCTCATATAGAGTTTATAGTGTTTTAATTAGATATAGTATATTGTGAATAACAAATTCTACAAGCACATATTTTATCACTTGAAAAGATGTCAATTTTGAGAAAGAAAAAATATATTAAATCTTATAAAAAAAGCTTAAAAATTATATGGTGTTCTAGAGGAGAGAGTCTTCTTTTAGAATGTTTAATTTTTATCCTCGTTAGAATAAATTTGTTTTGAAAAATGTGGTGGGAGATGAAGGCTATCAATTTCAGGTGAGTTGAAATTTGAATCATTATAAAAGAGAAAATATAGGTCTAAAGCTGATTTTTATTTTTGATTGTTCTAGATATATATGTTATCTATAACATAGCGTGATATCAAATAGAAATAAATTTATTTCCATCTAGTTTTGTGGTGAGAACTAGACCCCTATTTTTCAGTGTTTTTCATCAGCTAAAAATTTATCTATAGAAATTAGGAGAATATATCAATTCTTATTCCAAATAATTATAAAAAATTATAACCTTAAAATTGATCCATTTCTACACATTTCATTAGTTTACTTCATTTCCAAATTCAAAATAATAATACCAATTTTATGTTATTGAAGGAGAACAATTATAGTTTTGGTAGCCTTTTCCTTTATAAAAGGGTGATACAGGTTTGTGCTTTTACCCTTGTTTGTTTAATGAGCATTCTCTTATTGCCCCTATTGTGTAAAATTTGTTTATGTTTATGCCACATTTGGAGTTATGGACTATTGTTTGAGGAACTTTGTTAATAGTAGATGTCTTTATCATGCAGATAAATTGATTTTTAATACAATATCAAAGAAGACAATAATTGTGCATAATTCATTGATGACAATGTTTTGGGATTTTTGAATTGGTGGAGTGTTCAGTAACGTTTCGAGATGTTTGAAGAGTTTTTGAGATTTTTTGGATGTTTTGATGATTTTGAATTATATATATATCATTTTGATGATAAATATGCAAAAATTAAAATATGTGAAACAAGTTTATGTGTTTTTGTTCAACATGGTTTGAAATGAACACAAAATTAGATTGAAAATCAATAAGAAGCTAGATAGTTGATATTTTTCAAATACTAGCAACATCCTATACTATGTATATCTTTATTAGATGATGACTGGCCTTCACTTATGCATTGTAACCCGACATTGCAAGGATTTAAATTTAATGTCAAAAAAGTGGTTTGAAGAGGGATTTGAATGAAAGATGTGTGCAAACGTGTGCATTATTTAGAAGTTGTGGAAGAGATACTTAGATAATAGTCATAACATATGTAATGAGGCATTTCTAGACATAAATGAGGGGTGTGCTTATTTGGAAAATAAGGAAGTGCTAACTCTGAGGTTAGAGGAGAATTGAGTCCACTACCTAACTTGGTTGATTGTGGTTCAATTGTGTGGACTATATCTTGATTGAGAAATTATGTATACTATTGACAGACATTGCAAGAAATTTAGGACCAAAATCAAGATGAATGGTCCTCTCCTTTACTGAGTATTACAAATAATATTTTTCTCTAGGTTTGGGTAGAGAGACATTTTTGGGCTAGAAAAATGGTGTTTTTTGCCTTAAAAGGGTGTGTTTGGGCCTAACAAGGTATTTGAGAGCATAACAAGGTGACTAAGCATTGAAAATGGTGATTTTGGCCTTGAAAAAGGTGATTTGGGCCTCGAAAAAGGTGCTTGAGGGCTTAAAAAGGTACTAGTGCACCGAAAATGGTGTAAATGGGCCAAAAAAGGTTCTTAGGCCTTGGAAAGGGCACTTAAGGGCCCAAATAGGTGCTCGTGGCCCCAGAAAGGTGTGAATGGGCTGAAAAAAGTGATTATTTCTTCAAAAATATGATGTGGCCTAAAAAGGTGCTAGAGGGCTTGAAAAAGGCACTTGAGCCTTGGAAAATGTGCTAGAGGGCTTGATAGTGCAATTGGGCCTTAGAAAAGGTATGGGGAAGGCTTGGATCTTGTGATTGGAAATTAATCTAACCTTGTATAGTGCTACACACATTGTTTGGGTGTATACAAATTATGTTCTATTTGGATCACGATGAAATAGTGTGACGTATCTCTGTGGAAATCCAAGTGATGCCCAATAGAATAGAATTTATATATTTTTTGGATAACACCTCTCAAAATCCATCTTGATTTCCATAAATGAAAGAGAAAGGGGTGATAACAGGCATGGGAACCTCATTTCTGCTATCTATGTTGTCCCAAAGTTTTTGAAGCTCAAAAGTATGTTTAAAGAACAATGACACTACTTCTTAATCTCTAGGTTTGTAGGGATTCTATTGACATCTTTGTTGAGAGATATTAGGGAAATGATTCTTGAAATGTGAAAATTGGATCACAAGGCCTTTTAGGATAGTATTAATATGTTTGTTGAAAGGTGTCAGTATCTCAATGAAATAGTTATTGATATATTCAATATCAGGCCTCACCATTGATTTCATATAAAATTGGTTGAGGTATGCAAACTCGTTCCAAAAGAGTAGTAATTAGAGACAAACACTAGCTTGACATAAACACAATGGATCACCAAATTAAAATATATATTTAAAAAATTTATACAAATGTTTGGAATGTTTTGTTTTATATTTTTGGAAAATGTTGCATTTAAAAAAAAATTTCAATAATATATAAAATCTTAGATTCATTGGTATGGATTGGAATTTAAATTTTGCAAGATGGATATTGGTATCGAACCACTAGGGAACTCAATATATTAGAGCCAACATAAATCAAGACTCCTTCAAAAGGAATATAAAAATTTATTTGGATAGATTTTGGAGAAAAGAAAAGGCCAATCATCCCAAAATTGAATTTATTGGAAGACTAGAAGAATTGGGTATTTCTCTCGCTTTTTATTTTCAAAGGACACATCATTATATCAAAACCAATCTCATTACATAGATAATGGTATACATGCTACTCTCCTACACATATATCAATGACTAAATTGAAATATATTAGTAGGATGGGATTGTAAGTTGTTTGGAAAGGAAAAATAGATTTTTAGGATGGGTTAAATACTTTTGGATGGAAAAAAGGGATTGTTGAGACCATGTGGATACTTTTATATGAAAAAATAAATTTTTCTGACCACAAGCATATTTTTTGATAGAAAAATGGATTTTTGGGACCACGTGGATATTTATGGATTAAAAAATAGATTCTTGCTTGATATTTACGAAAATACTCATAGCTTTCAAAAATATAAGTGCCTTGATATGTTTTACAAGTTGAGATGTGCATTGATTATCTTACAATTCATCCCAGTGGTATCTTAAACCATAATTTGACTTCACATCTTCTCTAAGATACAACCTTTTCTCTCTCTTTCTATCCTTAATATCCTCCATTTCTAATGTTGAGAAACTAGTGCTGATTCCTAATGTAGAATTTAATCCAACAATTACTTCTAAATTGAGTATTTGCACAATCAATTCCAGTCCCAATACACATCTGATAGACCATTCTAGACCAAGTTACAAGTCTCTCAACCCACATAGATCCAAATAATTCAATTAAAAAGGGATACCCCTATTTCTCATTTCTCCCCTATTAATTGAGCTTGCTAGTTTTAAATGAAAAGAAAGAAATAAAGAGGTAGTATAGAAGAAAAGTTTGTCTAAGAGACACAAAATTAACCATTCATCTAGAGCTCTTTTTCCCATTGAAGGACTTGTGTTATTTAGGGTAGCATAAAAGGTGCTAGTGCTATTTATTTTATTTGTGATTCCTTGTAATACCCCATCAGGAGATCCTTGAAACCAATGATAAGAAAATATGAACAAGTTTTTTAATTTTATAGATAAAGCATAGAAACATACAAAAAAAACATAAAAGATATTGTAACAAAAATATATAATTTTGTCGAGGGATCTATGGAATAAGTTGAGATTAAATTTAATCATGATGTATTGCCTTTTTAGTGAGACAATATTCATGTGTCTTTCCTCCCTTCATTTCTTCATTTATTATTTTGTGCAACTATGAATTCATATTTAATTGGGCAAATTAGTTATATAATAGTTCCTCATTCATTTCCTTAACCTCAGAATTTAAAGTCATAAATCCATCTTGTGTCTTAGATCCTAGTTTTCTTGTTCAATCATTTTACATTTTTCTTTTTCATATCAAGTGACCCATCACTTTGTTCCACCTTTTCCATGAGTACTTTCCTTTTTCCTATAGACTAATTCAATTTTTCCTTGATTTTTAAAATAAATTCTCCCACCTTATTAATCTATATCTTTAATTCAAAGACTTGATCCATTTGAAAGTTATGATCTTCAAGTGTCATTTATAATTTTTTTGTATGATATTTTGAATCTTCAATTAGAATTTTTCTAAATGGGTTAGACATATTTTGAGAAACCAACATTAGATACTAATAGTATAAATCAAGGAACACTAAGAGGAGGGGTGAATTAGCGTTTTCTTGTTTTTAACCTTCTTTATTTTATTATGAAATTAAAAACCAACACAAATAAAATTAAACAACTCAAACAATTTAAGCACATATATAAGATAGTGGCACCATGATTTTTTCATGGAAATCATGTTAATGGAATAAACCATGGTGGCAATGAACCAACAAAATAATTTGCTAAAAGTAATACCATATTAAGAGATTTAGTCTATATATGTTATGTACTTGCTATAATTATATAAGATTACAACCTAAAGCTCATTATTCAAATTACAATGAAGAAGGCACATTGCCTTATACAATTAAGAATTTATTATCAAGGAATGAACTGAAGAACAATATCAAGTATGCATGTGTAGTCTGAGTATGATAGCATATAAAAACTCATCCTTACTATATTTCCCTTCTCTTCCAATTGATCCTTCACACAATCATCATTTTTTTTCTTACTAAATTATTATTTTCAATACTTGTACACACTAGATCATCTTCAAAATTCAATCTTATATACCAATCATGTACACACTAGATCATCTTCAAGATTCAATCTTATATACCAATCATCACTAACTTGTTCTTTACCAGTAAACCAAAAATATAGTATAAGGTACATTCTAGATAGACCACAATCATAAACAAACTTTTCAACTAAGATTGATTATCTTTAAATTCACTTCATATATTAGGCTACATCCTTTAGCTAAATCACAAAAATGTCTTTGATCATTGACCTATTAGGATCACCAATTGACCTTATTTCTATTACCACTATTCTTCCCTGTTTACAGATAACCAATACTCAAGAATTCATAATTATTTCACCTATCATCATTAGTTGTTTTACAACTAGCATATGATCAAGTAGATCTCTTGCATGCTTCTCCTAGGATCACAACACCAAACTCATCCATACTAACCTGTATAGAAGAAATATTCGAAGCCTACCACTATTATGTTCTTCCATTGTCATTTCTACCTTTAAACCTTTAGTAAACTTTGGTAAAGCTAAGAGACCTTAAGAACATGTAGTATTTCCATCAGTGACAAATTTTTTTTTTTTTAATGTAGTGTCTCTTGCGTACATAAGCATTAATAAAAAATGGTAAAGAAACAATGCACCTAGAAATTTCAAATATATCCTATAAATTGAAAAATAAAAATTAAAAAAGTAGGGAGAGAGATCGAGACATATTGGATCATTGTAGGTTTGCAAAAATTAAAATATCCTCCATTTCTTGAATATGTACCCTCAAATTAGGATAACTAGCATAGTTTTATGTCAGAGGATGAAAAGATAAGAGTGGATATGAAGATTAAATGGAAAAATGCTAAATTTGAGCATATTTGTCTACAATAAAGGAGTATTTTTATGCTTCTTTCCAATATGAACCTTTTTAATAAAGTTTTACTAGATCATTAAAAAAATTTGCAAATTCATAATAAGAATCATATAAAAAAAATTATTAAAATTCAAAAATATCTCCAAATTTTGAAAATCATCCAAATTAACCAAAATTATTTTGATTGATTTCGTAAGGGGTCATACGACCATCAAAGAATCAAATTATTATAGTCAGGGAAATTTTCAAAAATTGAGAACATCAGATGATGTAAATTCAAAATAATTATTTTGGCATTAAAATTATTCAAAATTGAAATCAAGGATTCACATCAAGGTTCTAACATCATTGTATAATCGAATCAATCAAATTGGTATATTGAGATTAAATCTACATCACAATTAGATAATATCTAAATGATATTCAAATATGTGAAAGTGATACTAGGAAATTACCTAATCTCTTGGATAAGTTTAGTGTCACTACCTACTAAAAAGCTAAAGAATAGTATAGAAACATCTTTTTGTAATCATATAGAATAAATTATACTCTAAAGGATAGGAAGATGGTTAATGAGGAAATTATTCCAATGATGTGTGATAGTATGAGCATGATGTCAATATTTTAAGGAATTGGATAATGCTCTCAAATACTAAGCACGTTTTTATTTGGTAATATTACTCAAGATTTTTTTTTTTTCACAAGGAATTAAAGTTGGAGTATATACCCACTAAGGAATACATTATAGATATATTTACTCAAGCACTAGGAAAGGATAACTTTGAGAATCTCTTAAACCAATTACCAATTATTACTAGGATCTTCTTTAAGTTAGATGCATAAGGAGTGTACAAATTATACTAATTTTCTATTTTTATCTCTTGGATTAATTCAGGTGTTGCTCTCATCGGGGTCATAAAGTTTGTGGTTTCTAATAGAGTAATAAAGTATTTTCTTATTAATTAAATCATATTGCTTTAATTATTAAGTCACTTATTATCTATAGTTTACTTAAGATAAACATTGGGCATATATAATTAACTATTTTATTAATTACTATTAGGCAACCTAGGTTGGTTACCTATTAGTGTTTTGATCTCTTTTTATAAGGATTGATCTCTTTGTAATTGATTCATTTAGTTTTGATAATAGAAATCTCTTTTTTGCTCATGAAGAATGTCTTATCTGTGGATCTAGGAATTCTAGCCTCAATAGCTTTTCCCTTTCTCTTTCTATAACAAGTTTTTGCATGCAAGTGATTCTTGGGAGCTATGGCATTGATCTTTCCACAAATTTAACATAATTTTTTCTACATTTGAGTCTTATTTCATGAGGTGGATGCGCCCACTTTTTAGGCTATTTTTCTGTATTTGACTATATTTGATGTGAAAGAATTTACTTAGTGAGTTTTTCTTACTTTTAGTTGTAGCTCTTGATTTGTAGTTGTATAGGCTTAACGACTATTTTGTGGTCCCTGGCTTTACTAGTTTTAAATATTGTAGCTCATTCTTGTAGATGTAGTAATATATTAGATATCATTTTTATGGAGTTTTCCCCTTCCAATTTATTGTAGAGCCAATGTATTGAATTAATTATTGATAGCAGTATTAGTGATAATCTATTTTCCTCTTAGTCTTTGTCTCATGTTTGAACCTATTTTATTGTTTTGATGTTGACTACAATTTAAGTTTATAAGTGCATTTAAGTTTTTTTCAAGAAATATCTATATGTATTTTGCAAGTTCAGTTTCTTTTTATTACATCACCATAGGTTTTAGATTTTAGTTTTGTGATCTTTCTTTCTCTTTCCCTCAGAAATATTTTAAGACTTTAGGTGAAGTATCTTACAGGAATTTGTCTACAATCTAGAGATTCATTCCAATTTTTGAAAATCCACTACCCAAGAGTGTTTACATGTTTCTCCAGAAGACCAAGTTCTTTAACTTGGAATAGGTTTCACTTTTGAGAGATAATAGGTTTAGTCATCTTATCAAACCTAATCTACATAATAATAAACATTCTTTTCAAAAAAATTATATTTCAATTTCAAAGTTAATCACACAATCTAGTTTTGACTTAGGGAAAACTATTTTCACATTTTTTCCTAGTTTTCTATGTGTAGGTGACAAGTAGTACATGCACGAAAGAGGCTTTAGGAAGGCTCAACTTTGAGCTATAGTTTGATAGTATTTTCATTAGAAGCTGTAGGGTTAAAGTCAACGAGACTTTCCATAGACCTTTTTTTCATGGTCAAACTTGAATTATAGGTTTTTTTTTGCCCGAGGTTCCTAAATCTAGTCTCATAATTATATTATTAATATTTATTTACTTGTATACATATACATTTGTCTTTCTTTTGATTATTTCCCTAGACGTTGATTTTTTGTTTTCCATTTGCATAGTAACCTACCATAACAGTGAATGATCACTGTGTACTATTATTTTGAGAGTCTTTTCAAGCCTTGTTGATCATCTTCCTTTTAATGTATGAGAGAACATATGGGATAGCTTCCTAGTCTATCTATTCATCATAGTGAACATCCTTATCTCATTATTTTATTTCACTGCAAAAATAAGCCAAAGTAATAAAATATGAATTGAAAAATTTCATAAACCATCTAAAAATGTCTACCAAGTTGCACAACCTAAATCATCAACGTATATGACTCTATAAACATATTCTAACAAACCCTAACAACTAACTCCCATTTTTGCAAATATTATGTTGTAGCTTTAGCGAGTGACTTGAAAGTATGATAGTAAAATATTCATAAACCATAATAATTATAACTAGAACTAAAATCCATCATAATATTATAGATAGAAGTGAAAAAAATTCTCCTAGAAGGACTTAAAATAATCTTCCACTATGCTTGTGATGTATTGTTAAGAAAATGGAGTCTATTTAGCCTAGTTACCACATCGTCATCTGTATTTAACTTCCATTCCACTCATTCATGGGTATCATAATGGATGAAGGTCTTATTACGTTTTTTAGAATGGAATAGTCCATTATGCCTCTAGTGCTAGAGTCTTTCTTGATGATAAAATTTTGTCTCCTAATTATTGGTGGTTATTGTACCCTCATGCTTTGGTCTCTATTTTGATTTTGAATGTGATGGATTTTCTTGAGTTTGAATCGAAGATTTTGGGTTGAGTTGATAAGGTCCTTAGGCCTAGGGTTCTTTTTAAAAATACTTTTTCTACTGTGATGAGATATTATTGGTTATGGTCAAGTGTCACCTTAATTTGTAGGGTTATCCTAGTGGATAAGCTAGGTTAGGGTCTACCCTATGATCCTTTTTTTTTTGCCCATCAAATGTACTTTGGAAACTCTAGACTTTAGGTTCTTGAATAGGGACCTTTGCAAATATGGAAATGATTTGGTAAGTATGATGATTAACCTCACTAAGTCTAAGGTGAATATGCTATTTTCTCTAGTGGAATACAATCATGATGGTAGGGTTGTTCATCTTATTCAGTGTGCTTTCCATTTGTGCCATAATGATTATGCTCCTTTATCTAGGGTTCATGTTGACGTGTCTATTAATTCCCATCTTGAAGATATGGATGATTAAAAGTTTTTGGCCTCTTTGGTGTTTTGGAGTTAGCTGGTCTTTAATTCTAGTTAATTCTGTTGTTTAAACTTTTCAATTAAAAAGTTTTCATTTTTTATTGTCTTATAGTTTCTATTTTGATGGTCTTAAATTGGGGATTAGGTTCTTAAATTATTTTGGGTTAGTCATATCCATATATTTATTGCACTTTCCCCTCTTTTTTGAAAGTATCCTAGGATCTCTCCTCTACACATAGGTCAATCTATGGTCTCTTGTCTTCTTATCTTTCACCATATATTAGATATCTAATCCCTCTGGACTCTTTGGCTTTTATACAAATTCTTTTACTTTATTTAAAATTTACTTTATACACACACACACACACACACACACACACACACACACACACATATATATACACAAATATATATATACATACATATACATATATAAACATATATATATATATATATATATATATGTATATATATATATGTATATATATACATATATACATATATATGTATACATATATACATATATATGTATACATATATATGTATATGTATATATATACATATATATATATATATATACATGTATATATATATACATATGTATATATATATATATGTATATATGTATATATGTATGTATATGTGTATATATGTATGTATATGTGTATATATATATATATATATATATATATATATATATAGACTACAATCTTTTGTTAAAAAAATTCTTTAATTTCATATTCTCGCTATCCATACTTGCATATTATAGATACACCTCATACTAACTTGTTAACAACATCATACATCAAAATGATATATGAAATTATGATATAAAAAGTTATATGAAAAAATTAAATATTATTTATTGAATATCACAACTTATTATACACCATAAAATAAAACCTTCCATTTGATATAATATTGAATAAATCACTCATACTTTTGTTCCTAGAGATACTAGTGATCTTGTAGACTTCTTTGTTAGGCCAACATTAATTGACATAAAAGGGTGAAATCAATGTTAACACTAAACTCATATTATAGGTCACAAATACTAAAATCTCTCTCTCTCTCTCTCTCTCTCTCTCTCTCTCTCTCTCTCATCTATTGATTAGAGAAATCTTATCTAGACAATAATTTTCTTGTAGTAAAGAAACTATTGAAGTTGATGGAGGATCAACCCCACAACTCCCAAGAATCATCACCTGCATGCAAAAACTTGTCAGAAAAAGAGAGAAGAAAAAGCTATGGTGGCTTGAATTCATAGATCCATAGATGAGACATTCTTGATGAGAAAAAAAGATATTGCTATTACCAAAACTAAATGAATAAATTACAAAGAGATAAATCCTTATAAAAGGAGAGAAAAACCCTAATAGTAAACTAACCTAGGTTGGATGATAGTAATTAATAAAATAATTAATTAATATATGTCCAAAGTTTAGCTTAAGTAAACTAGAGATAATAAGTGACTTAATAATTAAATCAATATAATTTAATTAATAAAAAAATACTTTATTACTCTAACCCCCCCAAAGATAAACTTAGGAAGTAGCTAAAAAGATAGAAAATACTACTAAAAGTAAATTTGAGTCTCGACAACAAAGCCTAATGAGGTACCCATGCACAACCAAATCTCTAAAAAGAGGAGAAATAGAGAAAACCACATGGGAAAAACCCAACTCCAAAAATAGGTGGAAATAATGCTGAAAAGAAGTAGTGAAGGACTAAAGAAGCCTTCAAACTAGGGAATTTTCTAGAAGATAAGAACACAATATGATCATGAAGAACTTTACTGAAGCATGAACCTGCAAGCGCTGCCAAATTGCTTATTTGAAGAACCTCCACTATGTAGAACATGACCCAGTAGAGAAGACTAAGTCTGAAGAGATGATAAATCGAAGATGGAAGGTATCTTTATGGTCTCCAAAAATAGGAATGAACTAATGTCTATATGGTAAATGATCAATCTCACCGAAATGCATAGGTATTTGGCCACTACAATCACCTAGTACATATGATCAAATATTGAATACATAGCTCACTCCATTGAACCAAGAAAGTACTAGAACCAACATAACCCCCCAATAATGTTGAGAGGTAAGAAATGAATGCTAAAATTGAATGCAATATGTCTTGCAAGAAGAAGAGAGAGGAACATCAAGAGTGTAAAAGAAGTACAAACACCTATAATGATATGTATTATCGATACATCATGAGGATAATGTCATGGAAGGAGCACTCATTTAAAAAATGAATGTAAGGAAACTTAGGTGCAGAAATAGCTTCCTACACTAATCTCTTAAGAGATGTATGGTGCAAATCTTATTAAAATCTTTTTCACTTACAGATTCAATATCATGTAAACAACAATATTTCAGCCAAGCAAGCATAAATAAAATAGATAGAGAAAGAAACACATAACACAAAGATTTTCTGGTGGGGAAAAACCTTTTGGTTGTGTAGAACCTACACAATGTATTATCTTCAACACAACGTTACAATACACTTGCATTGCAAGTTCAATAGCGATAATAGAAGACTCCAGTAGCAACTCACAGTACCAACAATATACTTTCTCACATCCTACTCTTCGCAACCCTAAAAATGCTTATAACATGCGCTTCACTTTAGGCCTACTCCCAAAGGTAAACCATATTAGGGTTTTACCATTCTCCGAGAAAATAGGAACCATAAAAATTGTACTCAAATTTATCAGTTGCGACATGTCTTCACCTATCATTGAATCTTCCTAACATAGCTCTTACATGTCATAGGAATTCGTCATAATTGTTTTATCTATGATCTCCTTATACACAATTCAAGATGTCAACACATCATCATTATTTGCAAGAAATACATTTTACAAAACAAATAATAAGAATAGGAATTATCCAAGGTTGAGACACCTTATTCCTAACAATGAACATTGTGAATATGGCCAACATGATACCCCAAAGGCAGTTTATAATGTAGTCCAAGTACAACAAAACACATAGATGTGCAAAATCCCAAAATTCAATAGAGTGGCACTTTATCTTAGGGCATTTGCAAAAATACTACAAAAGGATGACAACAAATATCAAAAGAGATGTAAGGATGTTACAAGAGATAGTACAACCCATGAAAAATCATTTGAAGCAAAAAAATCAATCTCTAGACTTAAAACAACCAAGATATTCACTAGAATATTAAATAAAAATAAAAATTAATAAGATGTTCCTGGAGCAGAATCTGGAAAATAGAATGTCTCAAGATGTCTCCTAGAGTGAAAAATAGAACCTTTGATTTGTACTACATAAACTATGAACCAGATAGAATCAAAAGTCCAAATAAATTGCATCATTATGATGGGCTTAGAATCATCTAGTAAGTTATGACCAAAAAATACAACTAGGTTAAAAAAGCATCGGAAGGGAAAAATAAAAAATTAAGACCCATGCCAAAATTCCTCAAGAAGTGTACAAAATAGTACCGCATGAAGTGTGGTAGTTTTGTACTAGAAATTGTCTCGAGAAGCATGTAGATTTCATTCAAAAATTACCTCAAGAAGCGTGTTGTTTCTATACAAAATTTCCTCGGGAAGTGTGTAAAAAAAAATGATTTTTACTAGAAAACCTTTATTTTTGTGCCAAAAAATTCCATTTTTTTCACAAAAAAATCATAGCTTTTTGTGCTAAAAAACCTCAACTTTTGTGCCAAAAATCTTGATTCTTATGTCAAAAATCAAAAATATTGTCACCTCAGGAAAGTGCCTAATCTAGGAGAAATTTTGTTGCCTCAAATTCCAACTTTGTCCAAATTAGACAAATTTTATATGAAATTAGGTTTTTTTTGGGCTTTGAGCTCAACAGTGATGTCAGTTTGGGCTCAATGTGGCCCAAAATTAGTGACCCCCCAGATCCAATACAAAAATTCTTTGGAAAAAGTAACCCTTTGAATGGAAAATAATAGATCTGAAAGCCAAGAAAAACTTCTCATAGATAGAATAGAGACATGAATATGTGGAGGTCTAATACCATGTTCAAGTTGTTGAAAGATCAACTCCACAACTCCCAAGATTCATTTGCATGCAAGCACCTATCACAAAAAGAGAGAAGAAAAAGATTTGGAGGTTGGAATTTCTAGATCGATAGATGAGACATCTTGATGAACAAAAAATAGATTTCTATTATCAAAATTGAATGAATAAATTACAAAGAGATCAATCCTTATAAAAGGAGACCAAAACCCTAACTAACCTAGGTTGTATGATAATAATTAATAAAATAATTGATTGTTATATGACCAAGTTTAGCTTAAGTAAATTAGAGATAATAAGTGACTTAATAATTAAATCAATATGATTAAATAAATAAGAAAATACTTTATTGGTGACGAGAATGAAGTCGACGACATGCAATTCAGGGTCTACTGCTAGGGCCTACGTGCCCTAGCTTGACTTGTGTCCATTCTTACTTGCTGTGACGTCTCTAACCACTGTTCTTAGGCCATTGCTTGTTGTTGATTAGGCAATTGGTTGTGTGTTAGTGTTTGAACCTCTCCCAACCATGGGTGATCGCCTATTGATCGCCTTCTATTGTGGCCGTGTTCTTGGTGGGGGTAAGCGGTGGTGTGGGGTTGAGGGGCTTCTACACTACCTTTCCCTTTTTTGTTTACTTATTCTTGGTCTGGGGTGAATGGGAGATCCTAGTGTCGCCCTACCCCTGCCTTCTGGTGGATATTTGGAGATGGGTGAGCTAGCTTCGGTGGTGCATATTGGTAGTAAGGCTCTGAATGGTAAACCCCAATTGGGGGAAGGAGAATCTTCTTCAAATGGGAAGCTTTGTTTATAAAAAATTAATGGATGCTTGCAAAAAGCCGAGGTCCAACCAATTTTGGTTATTCAACCTGAACAGGTTTTGGAGGATGTGGAGCACTGGAGTAATCATGCCCTGATTTGTAAATCTCTAGGACTTCACCTTTCATTGCCTGTGTTGGATTCCTAGGCCCATCGGGTGTGGAACCCAGAAGGAGATATGGAGATTCTGCTAGTAACTAATAATTATTTTATGGTTATCTTCTCAAGCATGTCAGATAGGAATAAGGCTTTTGAAGGTTGCCCTTATTGCTTTAGTCAAGTGGGGCTATTCATCAAGCCTTGGCATACATGTTTTAATTCTGCTAAGGAAATCCCCTCTCAAGTTCTAGTGTGGATTCGCTTGCCAAGGCTTCCTTTGGAATTTTGGAGGGAAGATATTCTTCACTCAATTTCAATACTTCTAGGAAAACCTATGGGATCATCTACACAGACTCAAGATTGTAAGTTAATCTCTTTTGCTCATATTTGTGTAGAAGTTGATTTAAATAACCCATTGCTAGATTCTATGGAGATTTGTATGGGCTTAGTTTCCTAGATTCAACAGTTGGATTACGAGACCCTACCATTTAGATGTAGAATCTGCCATGAGTATGGGCATCTACTTCGTAGATGTCCTAGGTATAAGAACCCCTCCTTGGATACTCTAGGTCCCCCTAAGGAGGACAAGGGAAAGGCCACAGTATCTAATGGACCTGTTGACAATGAGGGGTTTACTTAGGTTAAATCTCGTAACAAGGGAAAAGCTAAGAAGAGAACCTGGATGGATAGGCAAACTAACAACACCTTTAATAGGTTTGATGCTTTGTGAGACATGGTCTAAGAGGAAGGTATCCCTATTGAGCTCTCTTCTAAGGCCAAATGTCAGCATGAGATTCAAGTAGGGGATATGCAAAGAGAGGATCCGACTCTATTTATAGGGGACCTATAGGTTGGGTAGTTGGATATTGATTTGCCCCCTCTTGTTCAGGATATTAGGGTTCGTAGTGGATCACAAGGTTTGAAAGGCCTAGTCTTGGTGGCTCCTAACCCCCTTTTGCCTAAGGGGACCTCCAATTTTTCAAAGAGTAATAAGGCTCCTCTTGTTTTAGGCATACAATAAAAGTCCTTCAAAAAGGGGCCTTTAGATAAACCACCAAAAAGTGGTAGGAAGACTGATAAGGAGAAACTAAAGATAATGGGTGAGAATTTGGTTGAGTCTGGGTTTGTGAAACTCATTGATTCTCATTTCTCCCACCCCCATAAATGATTTTGCTATCATGTAATCTAAGGGGGTTGAACAAAATCCCCAGACAAAAGGCTATTCACAGATTCATTGAGTCTCAGTCTCCTAATTTGGTCTTTATTCAAGAAACTAAACTTTCATTAGATGGATTGGCTAATTGTGCTGTGCATATTTGGCCCTAGGGCTCCTGGAAGGTGGTGGGTGCCTTTAATAGTTCAAGGGGGGTGGCTTGCTTATGGGACCAAAGGAAAGTCTCCCCATTATGGTGGATTTCTACTCAGTCCTCCATTTCTTTGATTGCCACTAGCTTTGAGAATGGAGAAAGGTACATTTTATCCAATATTTATGCTCCTACGGACTTTTCAGGTAAATCCTAGTTATGGGCTCGTATTAAATTCATCTAGTCCCTTGACCCATTTCTCCCATAGATTTTGGCATGATATTTTAATGCAGTTACTAGTCTAGAGGAAAAAAGAGGTGGGCTAGCTAGGTTGGATCTATCTTCAAATTTTCTCAGAGACATGATTAGCTCATTGTTTCTCATTGATGTGAAGCTAACTAATAGTATCTTTACATGGAATAATTAGAGATTTGGTGGTGAGGCTATCTCAGCAAGGCTTGAAAGATTTTTGGTTTCTTGCTATTGGATGGACAACAGGTGGATCACCAACTTTGAAATTCTTGAGTAGAGGGGTTTGGATCACTGGCCCGTTAAGCTTTCCATCACTTCTTATAGAGTCACAAAGAACCCCTCTTTCATATTCTAGTTGATGTGGCTCAGAGACTTGTCTTTACTTGATCTTATGGTAGATTGGTGGTATGAGGGGATGCCCAATCATGGTATGACCGTGTATACTTTCAATAAGAGGCTTCAACATGTGAAATATAGGCTTAAGAGATGGAATAAATAGTGTTTTGGGTATCTACATGTTCAAAAGACTGCTACTCAAACCAAGGTAGATAATATTATCTGCCAAATTTGTGACCATGGGTTGAATTTTGGGCTGAGTGAAGTTGAGTCTTTACCTCTTAAGGATCTAGAAGAATGGGAGCTTCGGGAGGAGATTTTTTGGAAGCAAAAATCTCGTATTGATTGGCTTTAGGAGGGGGATAGGAACACTGCTTTTTTCCACAAATCTGTTAAAGCACAAAGGCATGGGAATTGTCTCTCCTCTCTTGTCTTAACTGATGGAACTCAAATCTTTTCTTGTAAAGATATTTCTAGGGCAGCAATCAATTACTTCTCAGATCTCTTTTCTAGGGAGGATCCTTCTGCTGGGCTTGAGGAGCGACACATCTTGGATTGTATCCCTCACCTAGTCTCTACAAAGATGAATGATGCCCTCTTATGCCCTATCTTGATTCTAGAATTGGAGAAAGTTGTGTTTAATATGAAGAAAGGAAAGGCCCCTAGTCTAGACGGGTTTTTAATTGAGTTTTTCCAAGAATTTTGGGAGATAATAAAGTATGATCTCCTAGATGTGGTCCAGGAATCATATAGGAATAAAAAAATGCTAAAGTCTTTGAACTCTATCTTCTTGGCTCTCATTCCTAAGAAGGAAGGGGCTAATCAGCTGGATCAATTCAGGCCTATAACATTATGTAATGTTGTATACAAGATCATCATCAAATTGATTGCTAAGAGGCTCAAGCCACTCCTTGGTTCTTTGATCTCTACTGAACAAGGTGGCTTTGTTGAGGGAAGACAAATTTTGGATGGGGTTGTGATAGCAATGGAGGTAGTACACTCTATGGCTACTTCTAAGGAGAAAGCTATGTTCATCAAGTTGGACATGGCCAAAGCCTATGATCGGGTGAGTTAGGAGTTCTTACAGAAAATCCTTTTGACTTTTAGGTTTGCTGAGGAGTGGGTTGATTGGGTTCTTAGTTGTGTGACCTCATCCTCCTTCTCAAACCTTATTAATGGAGAAGCTTCAGATTTGTTTGGTACCTCTTGGGGACCTTGGCAAGGAGACCCTCTATCTCCTTACTTGTTCATTATCATGGCAGAGGGTCTTGGCAGATTTCTAAAAGCTCAAGTGCAACAAGGTCTTATCCAAGGTTGGACCTGGAATAATGTCCTTTCTTTGTATTCTCATCTTCAATTTGTGGATGATACTAGATTGATGGGCATGGCTAGAATCAATGAGGCAGTGAATATTAGGAAAGCTTTGGATACCTATTTGAAAACCTTAGGTTAGAGAGTTAATGATGATAAGTCTTCTATTTATTTCTTTAACACTCCTCAGCTTATTCAAAATAGGATTGCTAGAATTCTTAGATTCCAAATTGGCTCCCTTCCTTTGATGTATCTCAGGGTCCCTTTGTTCTTGGGTGCTCAATAGAGGGACTACTGGTAGGAGATTTTGGATAAATTTAGAAGTAAGGTTAGTTATTGGACTTACAAATGGCTATCTTCTACTGGGAGAGTGGTTCTATTAAAGACCATGGTGCAATCTCTACCCATTTACAGGTGCTATGTTTAGGTTCCCCCTTCTAATTTTGTGAGGGACTTTGATGCTTTATCTAGGCAATTCCTTTGGTTTGGTAGTCTTCTATTCTCGAAGCGGAGCTTGGTCAAGTGGGAGAATGTGTGTAGGTTAAAACATGTGGGTGGCTCGGGGCTTTGCTCAATGACTCTTGTTGTCATGGCGTTGGTTGCCAAACTGTACTGGTGATGGTGTAACAATCAATATCAAGATTGGGCCAAGATTATTTCCCATAAGTACTTTCCTGGTGTGGATTTCTCTAAGGTGCCACATCTTCCTTTGGTGGGTAAAGGCTCTTGTATTTGGGACACACTTAAGAAGGGAGCCCAACTTGTTAAGGAGGGTCTCTTCTAGATTTGTAACAGAGGCTCAAATACTTTTTTTTGGCAGGACTCTTGGGATGGTCACCCTCCCATTCCATCTAGTTTTCCCTAGCTTCTACCCCTTGCCAATTCTTTTACCAATGTAGGTTGGCTTAAGGTGGAGCATTTAAATACTGTTAAGTGCTTGGGTCAGGTTGAGGTGACTTGCTGGAAGGATTCTCAGGAGTTGTTGGAGGGTGGCTTTGACGAGGATCGTGCCCTTCTCTCTAAAGTTTTGGAGAATAGGTTTTGCAGTTCTCTCATTGGGAGGGACATCTTGGCTTGGAGTCCTAGCCCAAAAAGTAAATTTATAGTGGCTCAAGGCTATGCTACTCTTGATAGGAACTTACATGGTTTGGCTAAAGTGCACTTGTGGAAGAAGGTTTGGAGCAACTTTTCATGACCAAAATGTAAGTTCTTCTTATGGTTGTTGGCTCAGAAGAAATACCTCACTTGGGAGAATCTTTGTAAACAAGGTTTCTAGGGACCTTCAGTTTTCTTTCTTTGTTTTCACAATGAGGAGTGTGCCTCCCACTTTGTTTTTCTCTGCTCTTACTTGAGAGAGATATGGCATAGATGGTGGGAGGCTTGGTGTCATGGTTGTATTCATGTTACTTCTCTCATTGATTTTTGGGAAAGCTTGGGCTGCCCTCCTGCAAAGACTTCTTTCTTACAGCTTGCCTGGATGGTTGGATCGATCTTCATTCTCTAGAACCTTCGGTTGGAAAGGAATCGTAGAATTTTTTGTGATTCCAAATTAAGAAGCTCCCAACTATGGAAGATGATTCTTAATAGGCTCTAGGAGATGATTTATGCAAAGTGTGATATGTCTGTTAATATAGATCCTAGGAATCAAGTTATTGTGAGGAATCTACACCTAGGAGATAACAATCGGGGATACACTCCTAGAAAAAGGCCTAGCCATGTTAAGCAGTGGGTTTGTTAGGATGGGAGGTGGTCTCCTCTCATGACTGGGTTCTTGAAGATCAATATGGATGGGTCTTCTTGAGGGAATCTTGGTCATGCTGGTATTGGGGCTATTGGTAGAGGAAATGATGGTGGTGTGGTTTTCCTCATCTCCATTTACAAGGGTCAACATTCTAATAATCTAATGGAGGCCCTGGCTATTAAGGTTGCTATTGAGTGTGGTTGTTCTTTAGGATGGTGGAAGATCATTTGTGAGTCTGATTCTCAGATTGTTGTGGATATGTTGAATAACTAGAGGTTGGAAGATGTTAGTTGGCAACTTGCCTCTTTGGCTAGATAAATTCTTAGTCTTTGTAGCTCCTTGGATTTCGTTTCCTTTCGTCATATCCCTCATGAATGGAATAGAGTGGTGGACTGTTTGGCTAAGTGGGCTTCAGAGAATGTGCGTAGATGAGATATTAATGGTAGGGATGAGTTACCTTATGAGTATTGTGAGATCATTGATAAGTTGTTACTGGAGGATAGGAGTATGTAGTGTTGTTTTGGGCCATTGGCTTTGCTCTGTAACTTGGATTTGTTTGAATAAATTTTTAACCCTCTTTTTTTTTTTAAAAAAAAAAGAAAGAAAATACGTTGTTACTCTAACAAGTTCAACCAAGACATAACCATCATAGTGACTCATAAAAAAATGCCCCTATAAATGCTCCAAAAGTCCATTGATACCTACAAAAGGTATGAGAGAAGTCAAATCTGATTTAGGTGGATCTTAAAGAACTATAAAATTCAACCCACTCAGAATACCCCAAAGTTGGCATCAATGCATAGAGCACATTGAAATGTTCCTAGCATAACTTGAAGCATGTGAGGAGTCTATTTGCTCAAAATGTGCCCAGTCAAAGGTTTGGTCAAACAAGCCAAAAAAGGGTTGACCAAAAAGGTAGAAATTTTACTATCTCAAAAGTGGTCAACAATGGGTTTTAAATTGAAGAGCTGATCGAGATCTTTCTAACACATTTTGAATGGATGAAATCTAAGTTCGTATGCAAAAGTTATGGCCAAACAAAGTTTTTCAATCGAAAAGATAATCAAGTGAATATTGATCATGTCAGCATGACCTAGAAAACATGATGATGTCCTAAATGTGGCTAGATTGTTAGATAAAAAAATTACATTATTGTGAGTTGAACTTATAACCTCTACTTTGTCACTTTGCCTCTTAATCAACATTTCAAACCATGACCTTCAAGATTGCAATGGGAAACATGTATTTTGGATCAATCAATATTTGGAAAAAGAGCTATAAATGACAATTTTGGTGGACTAGATAATTTGACCTCCCTTTCCCTAATAGCTTACTCAACCATTGAGCCACCATTGATTTTTTGATTGACTTTGACTTTAGATAATTCAAATGAGTTTATTGGTAGAAAAGAGTAAAAGGAGGGTTTTTATTTTAAACTAAATGCCCTCAAATATATCATAGTGAATCTTAAAATTATAAGTGATTCATAACAAGGAGTTTATAGATCAAATAAGAAAGAGTCTCCCAACCACATTAATTTGAAAGACTTAGCCCCCTTTTTTGGTATATTAAGGAAACATAATGAATTAGGAGTTTATAAATCTACCCCAAATTCATTTGTTCAAAAAATAATTCTTCTAAAAATTTAAAAAACTTATGCCTTGGCTTGTTTATCACATTAATAATAATAACATGTTTTAAGGAAACAACACATAATTCATTATTAATTTTTAAAATATGACATAAAGAATAGATGGAATAATTTTGATTTAATAAATATAAATAAATAAATAAGGCCTTTTATTATTAATAACAAAAATTAACACCACCCTATCCTAACCCTACACTAGAAAAACACTTGACTAAGGTAATCAAACTAATATTCAAGGTTTTTATTATTAACGAATATTTATTGAAAACATTACCACAACAATGTTCCCACCATAATATTACTTTATTTGTAAAAAAGAAATATAAATCCCTTGAAAAAATAAGCTTAAACAAGAGCTTCTAGGTCACTCAATACCCTAATTTGGCTTTTAACCTCACATTTTGATATTTTTCATTTTGCGAAAACTCTTCTACTACCTTTGTGAGGATATAATGGAGAAAAAATTATGGGAAAAGCAGGATCAAACCATAGTTTCAACTTTGAATCTTGACTTCATCTTCTCACATATTTTGAATATGGTGATATTTTACTCATTTCCCTATTTCTTTTTCCTTGGATCTAGAAATTTTATGTGTAGAATAATTTGTAGGAATGAATAAATCTTGAAGGATTTCTCAGCCATTTGGTGGTGTAGGAGAACCTAGTGTTTTGGCACTAAAAACCTCAAATTTGTGTTTTAAGGCCCTTGTATGGGTCAATACATGTAAGAAGGGTATTTGATAGACCATTAGGTGGTTTCCAATAGTTTTGATGTTAGGGAATTATGATTGGGTACATACTAGCAAAATATTTCCAAATGTACCAAAAATTGTCAAAGTTGTCATTTAAGGGTTAAAAATGTAATTTGATGTAATAGGTGGTAAGAAATCATGGTAAATGTTTGGAAGTATTTAGAAAGTCAAATGACACCCTTGTGCATCAAAATGTTGATAGATTTGAAGGATTGTGAAAAAGATGCATGCATCTTGTGAAAGTTACATGGTAACTTTAGAAACTTTATAATTGTTGCTTATGCAACAATATGTAACTTTGTGAATTTTGATAAAAAAAAAATTACCAACACTTGTGATTGGTTTAGTTAGTTCTAGGAGGCATGTATAAGACTTCGTATGAGGGGTTGGAAGACATAAAATTCATTTTCTCAATAAAATCAAGTGATATTGTTTTGTAATTTCTTGCATAGACACCTTGTAACTCATGAAAACTTGTATTATAAAATAAATTCAAGCTGGTAGTTCTTTTTGTTTCGTTTAGGTAAATTTATATTAGTTATTTCATTTTCTATGGTTATTTTTGTTTGTGCAATGTTTGGAGAGTTGTATTAAAATTTATTTCAAAATACCTTGTCATTGCCTAAATGAGGGCTTTATCACAAAATGAGACCTTAACACCACATTCTACCATTAGAATTTTATGGACTTTGGTTATCTTTTAGTAGGGGCAATGCACTTTCCTTTCTAGTTTATAGTTTATGAAAAATTAATAATGGTGGAATTTGCCATCAAACCCTAGGCAAGCTGCCAGTGATTAGAGCTAAGTTGAATCCATACTAGTGTAGATTAAAATATACGAGTTGATTAAAATGAAAAAGGTTATGGTGGAACTCGAATGAAGTCATTAGAAGCCACGAATGTGATTAGACTAGTCTAGTGAATCCATTTTGTCATCTATTTGCAAGAAGATTTAAATCTTTGTCATTAACAAGCCAAACAAGCCTAGTTTAGTCTATAATTTAAATGTACGAAGGGTAAAACCCTGATACATCAATAATATTTTAGAGGTTCCAAAAGGGTAATTAGAGTAGGGATTTTTTTAGAGGGTCCTTGGACTAAGTTATGAGTAAAGTGCTAAAAAATAGGTACAAAGGGCTAATTTGTGCTTTGCCCAATTCAGATTGTTTAGCCTATTCATAAAAATAGTGAACATTAACCCCTAGAACCAAAAGAATTGAGTTGAAATCAGTGTAATTAGGTGTGATGGAGTCAATCCACTCATGATTGTAACATGATGGACTTTTAGAAAGTTCTTAAGTAGTTTCTAACTAATTGATTGGGGAATTCTATAATTGATTTTAGAGGGGAATGTTCCTACCTTGAAAAATAAAGGTAATCTATGTTCCAACTAACACTAGATAACAAGTTTAATCTTCATTCTATAGAAAATTGACACCATTTATTGAACAATTTTTTTTCCAACAATAACACTAAATAAAACTAAACTCAACACATGAAATCAAACTAGACCATGCCACTGAAACAAAATTATTATGAAATTAAATTATTTAATATGATATTTCATAATCAATATAAATATATGTAATATTTTATAATAAATTAGTTATTTTATTTTGAATAATTTTATAAATAAGAGATTCTATTTGAACCTTGATATGCATAACAAGAAAACCCCATTTTACAACTACACTAATGTAATAAAATTTATTTTAAAATTAATTTCAATAATCAATAAGAAAATAATTATGTGGTGTAAAAATCATCTATAATTAATTTCTTGGTTCATCCATGTGGTGCGTCATTTGTTCTTGCTTATCTATATCCTATAACACACACACACGCGCGCGCACGCATGCACACACACACACACACACACACACACACACACACGCACGCACACGCGCGCACGCACACGCACACGCACATGCACACGCACATGCACACGCACATGCACACGCACACACACATGTACATGCGCATGCACGCGCGCACACACACACATGTGGGTCACCCTTAAACATCACACACTAAAGAAAAAATTAAGCTTTAAAAAATTAGTCAATTTTAACTATTTAACACTTTTAACCTAGAAATCAAATCTTACTATGTGATGTTTAGGGCGTCTCATATATGTGTGTGTGTGTGTGTGTGTGTGTGTGTGTGTGTGTGTACACACACACAATGTGAACTCCTATTGCTATTGATTGGACCAAATCATTGGTATAGTCAACTTGGTCAACAATAACTTCAATGAGTTTTGATGCAAATGGGGATGCCCCATAGAATTATAGGGATTTTTTAAGATATTGGTGTTCCTACCCTTTCTTCTATAGGAATTGGTTCTATGTTTGTAATATCTGGGCAAGGTGATGATGCATGCACAGGTGACAAGAGTGGAAGGTGTGAATGGAATGACACAAATAGTTCTCTCTATGACATTTGCACATGAGTTCTATAAGATCCTGATGTGGAACCTAACATGTTAGCAAGGTCTTTCAAAAGCATGCAAAATCATTCAAGATCTCTGTGTGCGATGCCCCTACTCATAGTGCCTACTATTTGAAGGAATGAATCACGAGCAACTAGCTCAGGAACTGAAGTTGTGGGCACTTTGGTCACCATAGAATAGTAGGGGCCGGTTATGGGATTGGGTCACTGGTTCGACCTGGTAATGTAGGGCCTAAGCTGGATGCTTTGGTAAACATAAATAATGGTTTCTATTTACATAATAAAAAAGCTCATAATTGACGAACACTACTTTTGTTGGTTGCTTCTACATGATAATGGTGGGTATTTGGATTGAGAAAAAAATTAGGTTAACTGCTTCATATAGGCCCCGTTTGGTTACAAAAATTGGGTGGGAATAGGAAAATCTAAATTCTCGCATTCGCCAATTTGACATTTTTTTGTAAAATACAAAATTGGAATTAGAATTCATCTATCCTAATTTGACCCCAAAATGAGCATGGTGGATTTCCTAAGAAAAGGTGGAATAAGAATAGCTTATTCTTATTCTAGTTTTTAATAAACCCAATTTGATGGGTTGTCCAGTCCGTGACTTTGTCATTTGATTGTATTTTGTCACTCATGAATTTTTGGACTATTTTCTTCGTTCATATAAGATATAAACTAGGTCAACATTATTTAACTTTTAATATGTGATTTTTTTTAATGACAAAAAAGACTAATATCATATTTGACATCTTTTCTAAACTTGAATAAAATTATCGTCACAAATAAATCTTGTGTTTAGTCTTATAATTAAAACTATGTTGAAATATTTAAATATCATATTAATGATCTCGACTTATTTATTTTATTTTATTTTTATTAATATATTTAATAAAATGAATTTAGGTTTGCTCTTATACTCATTAAAATAATTTGATTTAATTTATAGTTAAACTTATAATATACAATATAATACGCCCTTTGAATTTTGATGAATTTCAAAGGTTGTGGTATATTTTCACTTATAAAGTCAATTTAAAAAATAAAATAAAGGCTAATTAAAATAAATTGGCCCTTAAAAAATTAATAAAAAGGCCAATTTTAATAAATAAAAAATCTTGCTTCTATAAAATATTACCAAACTTTTTTTTTTTAATATTAAAATTATAAAACAAAATTTATTCCAATTCCTATTTTAATTGTTGTAACCAAACATAGAATATGCATCTTTCGACTCCTTTTCTAGGTTAACCAAACAGGTTCAAATGATATTCCAAACTTATTTTAAGAATGCACGAATACTAGAAGAGAGCTTATTCCAACATAGATGAATACTGCATTCAACAATTCTTGTAGCCAAATGGACCCATATAGATTAATCGATTGGGGGTGGAGGAGAGGGGAAGGGGCCTAATAAGGGAAGTATGAATACTACACACATAGGGGAAGATTCTTGAGGCTTTGATAAGCATTCCACACCTCTCTCTCTATATATTATAGAATATATATAAGCTTATAAGCTAGTTAAATTAGTATATAGACAATCTTTACGTCCATTTGTGAGGATTTAATTTGAAATTAAGAATTTTGAAAGGATATAGTTTAGGTCTTATTCATTTTTTCCCATATTCATAATTTTTTTGAAGAATTTTTTTAATATGTAATTTATTTTTTCTAAAAGTCATAAAAAAAATGATGGAAATATGTAGTTTGTACAATCTTCTCTAATAAAATTTATATACAAAAATAATAATTATAATATATTAAAATGTTGAATAAGTTTTTAATAAAATTTAACTTTTTGAAATAGTTGAAAACTATATAAAGATAAAAAAATATTTAAAATATTCTAATTAATTTTGAAAAATAAATTTTGTGTTAATTAATATTATTATTAACTAATATAATATAATTTTTTTATTACATTTATTTAGTTCAACATCTATATATTTTTAGCCGATTAGGTTATTTACTAGGGGAGTTTATGCCAATAAATGTCTCACCAAGTCCTGAAATATATCCATTGAAAAAGACATTTGATAGTTCGATGAAATATTTTTATAGCAAATGGGGCACCAAGCTACTTGCATAGAAATTAGGGTTGTCACTGCTGAGCTAATTGCTGAGGAATATCGAAACCATGTTGCTTGGTGGTAAGTTGTGTTGCTTATGTGGGACATTATTGTGGTTCACTAGGAGCATTGTAACTGCAAGGGATTTATCACAATTGGGGTGAAGGAAAATCTGCAACAATACAATATTCATCGACATTGATTCGAATAGGTTTTAGCTACTGTAACTTGGAACATCATTGAGTTGTACAGTTTGGTCAAACTACTATTTGAATTAATAGTGGTATGTAGCCGGGCATTTGCTAGTCAAACCGTGGTGGCTGAATATGTAAGGATGAAATATTTGCAGATAGTTGTCATAAACTTGATTTCTTGGAGATTTTTTTTTTCCTCATGGGTTGTGAAAAGAGTAAGAATCATTTACTATTTTTCTTCATGATTGTGTGTTGTTAATGTTTTGTTACTTAATTTCAATATAATGGATTTTCAAGAGTGTAGGGCAATATCATTATATGGCTTATTTTTCCTTTCCTTATTACTTTCGAAAGTTCTATGCATCATATTTTTCTAAAGTAAATTTTCTAGGGAATAGTTACCTATTTAGTATTTACCGATTATAGTGAAATACCCTTCAACAATTGTCTCTATAGAATTTTCTTGTTCAAGTATTATTGTTTAAATTCTCTTGTGAAATAGTCTTAGTGTTTTCCCTCTTGTTTCAATGTAATTGGATCTAAATATTTAGAACATATTTACCAATGGATTACCCTCCATATACAAAATCTTTCTTCTTATGATCGTGTAATTTTCATTTTTTTAACCCTGCATTTGCACTCAATTCCAGTGTGTGTATTTTGGTGATCATGCAATTTTGGGCATCTATTTTGTTGTGCTCTATGGTTTTGGAATTATATTTTCTTGGAGAATTTTTGGACTTTCCTTTAGCAATTTGAGATAGCATTGGATTTGCATGCTACAGAAGACCTATTTTATTATAGAGTTAGGTTTAGGATTCATTATCTTTGTTATAATCAATTTTCAGGCTTTGAATTTTGGTATCTAAGAGTTTGTATGTGCAACAAACCCTAATAAATCTTTTAAATCCTACATAGCCAGTGGAAAATTAGTGGTATCTAGATTTTCTAATATTATTTTGAGGTTCTTAGTAATTAGTTTCATGTAACTTGATTTCTAGCTTTGTATGTCATCATCAATATTTGCTTACCTCTATCTCCCAACATTCTTTCCATTATCATCTTGGCTAGACAAAAGTTGTATCTAAAATAGAGGATTATTATCATCTTCTAGCTATAAAGATTGTTAGATCCCGAATTTGATAAAAAGACAAAAAATTAAATTTTGAAACACAAGATGTAGTTGTTTTAGAAAATGCAAGAGGCCTCAAGCAACTATATAACTTGCAGAAGAGTTAATGTAATGGCTTGTAAGAACCATCTCCTAAACAAAGATGCCACATTAGATAGGAAAGAAAAATGCAGAAAGAAAAATGTGAAAGAAAACCAATCACAACAAGAGTTGAAAAGTCAAGATCTCAATTATTCTCCATTAACTAAATAAATAAATACAATTACTTTATGAATGAGTTTAGCATAACACTAAGGTGTTGATTTCTATCACATGAACCTCACATCATATGAAATATGGTGCTAAATTATAATATATGCCCATCTTATACATGAACCATAGTACATTTCCAACTTTTAAGATTGCATTGCTCGATAATCAAGATTACATCAATTGAATTATACCAAACTCATCTTCAAGATGAGGGTACCAAGCCATATGATAGGTTCTGAAATGTGACAGGTATTCTTCAGTGTATTCGATCTCCAAAGCTATCGGACATCATCCATCTTCTATCTAAGAAGGGAGTGTTTCCCAAATGCGTTTACCTTGCCAACCACAAAATGTTTACTCCCCCGAGATTCTTCTTGACATGAAGAATGCCCCAACCTTAGCACGAGAAGCCTAGTTTCCCAGAACAAGATGGATCGAATGGATCCGATGCAGCCATGAAACATACTACATACAACTATGTGCCTAGTAGTCTAGTTGTAGTGCCTACCCCTAGATCGCATTTTTTTGCTGTCATTGTCGAGCTCTTTTGGGGCTAGTCTCATGTTGATGGTTAGTAACATTGTTTT
The DNA here is from genome assembly GCA_028749045.1 of Cupressus sempervirens. Taxonomy (NCBI): domain Eukaryota; kingdom Viridiplantae; phylum Streptophyta; class Pinopsida; order Cupressales; family Cupressaceae; genus Cupressus; species Cupressus sempervirens. The sequence continues at coordinate 219,882,234 of CM053789.1, read as the reverse complement.
GAGACTATCAGATATTGTGCTATGGATTCAGTTTATTATGTGATGAGATTACTTAGACTCTACATTTCATGTATTCATGATGATTATTTTCAGTGTTTGCAGTTATTAATAATGATTAGTAAGATGATTTATTATCATATGTGTTTTCTTATGGATACTTACCCCATACTTGCATGTGTATGGTGTGCATGTTTGCTTTGTGTGTTTTCTTTTGTATGGCGTGTCTGATGTGGTTAAGGAAGGGAGTCGTAGTCACCTACTAGTCAGGATCTACATGATGCACCACTTCTTGCCATTGCCTATTTAGTTTAGTATATTGTGCTTGTATATGCATGGTTTTTATACAAGTTGTAGGTACCGGGTATCGACTTCCCTGAATTTGCCAGGATGAGAGTACCCTATCATATTATCTCAATGATAAGAGAGGGGAGATAAATTCTCAAGTCCAAATCCCGACCCTTTAAGCCATTTGTCCTAATTGGAAAATTAGGACAAGTATCTGAGTCGAGTACCCTTCAAATGCATCAGATGATGTAATTCATGATATTAACCCTTGGTTTGATTTTGTATGTATTTTGGCTATGATAGGTTTTCGTATTTTACCTTGTGAGTCTTGATGTATTTTCTATTAATTAAGCCTAATTAAAAGATTTAATTAATGGTTTAATTTAATGGAAAATTAATATGGTATTTTAATATTTATTTAATTTAATTAATTGAGAAATTAATTGAATAAAATAATTAAATGTGAAGATAAAAGTTTAAAGTTTAAATTTGGAATGTGACAATATTTATTTTAATAATAATATATTTGGAGTTCATTTTTAAATAAATGACTAAATAATAATATTATTAAAGCTAATAAATATTTTAGCAATTAAGTTTTGGAAAATGAAATTTAAAAGTAGAAAATATATTAAAATTATTAAAAGATTCTAGATTTCATGTGCTTATAATATAAATATATTAAGATTGAAAAGTGAAATTATTAAAGTAAGTGCATGAGATTTAATAAATAAATAAATTAAATTGGAAAGAATAAAAGTAAATATTAAATTAATTAATGTGCATTATTTTAATATTTTCTCACATAGGAGTTGTCATGTAGACAACATAGGGGTTTGCACTCTAAGAATGCACTAGTTGTCTACACTTAGGAGTTAGCATTTTATTTGAGCACATGGTGTCTACAACCTTAAGACTCATCTAGAAGGTTGGAGAAGACCCATGCTTGGTTGTCATGCTTATCTTCTAGTTGTTTCTAGAGACACTCTAGATGCATCTTAGAGGCCTTTAAATAGAGGCTCTCCTAGTGTGTTTGGGGCAAGCTAAATGGAAGCTACAAGCTACAAGCTTAATGGAAACTACAAGCTTCAAGCTAAAATGGAAGCTTCAAAGCTTACATGCATTGGAGAAGATTCATATGCTCATATATTTTCTACTTGCTTCTATGCTTCTTCTAGCACTTCTAGTCACTTGGAGGATTCGATTGGCTTGGATCTTGGAGGAATTGCGAATGATGGAGAAGGAAGGGATTTTCTATGGACTTCTGAGGCATGGCGGATTAGCATTAGTGTCCAGGTGCACTCATGATATTCACATATTCTCTTTGCACTTTATTTCTTCTTGTCTTCATCGTGTCTATGATATGTGTCTGAATACTCTTTGTTATTGAATCTACAATTAAATTGGAATCTAGATACGTTTTTGGTTGAGAAGGAAAGAATAGAAAAACCCTAGATCCAATTAAGGAAGAAATTAGATCTAAATCGGGTTTGGGTTCGAATTAGAATCAAATTGAGAAATAGAATTGAAAGTGGTTTCAAATTTAATAGCCAACCCTATTAGAAGAATTATTGGATAAACTTAGAGAACAATTATTTTAAAAGGGAAATTCTTAATTTGAGATATTAGAAAACCCTTTTTTGATTAAATGTTATATATATATGTTCTCTTTTTAATATATTAAATCTGTATACTTGTATATATATAGATATACACACACACATATATATGCCTTATATAAAAATGTTGTAATGATAGCAATCTGTATATATATATATATATATATATATATATATATATATATATATATATATACATATATATATATACATATATATATATATATATACATATATATATATACATATATATATATATACACATATATATCTATATATATATATGTATATATATGTATATATACACACACACACACACACATATATATATATATGTATATGTATATATACATATATATATGTATATACAGATATATATATGTATATATACATATATATGCCTTATATACACACACACACATATATATGCCTTATATAAAAATGTTGTAATGATAGCAATCTGTATATATATATATATATATACATATATATATATATATGTATATATACACATATATATATGTGTATATACATACACATATATATATATATGTGTATATACATACACATATATATATATATATGTATATATACATATATATATATATATATGTATATACACATATATATATATGTATATATACATATATATATACATATACATATCTATATATATGTATATACATATATATATATGTATATACATATATATATATGTATACACACACACACACACACACACACACACACACACACACACACACACACACACACACACACACACACACACACACATATATATATATATACATATACATATATATGTTTATTTAAAGACACTGCCTTCAAAAAAAATGTCACAGCGGAAATCATTTAAAATGAATTATTTTGTTGTGCATTTGGAAGAACATTTTTGTGAACGTTTATTAAAAAAAAAAAATAATAAAAAAAAAAAATTCATATACTTTGGGGTGGGCGGGGTTATTACCCACCGCACCCCACCTGTCTCATTATCTCCGGCAGTGACCTGTGCTAATAGCAGTGGGCTGCGCATGTAATAATGGTGTGTTTACATGCTTGTACTGTGTGTACTGCGTACAACGGTGGGAATTGTTGTAGAGCCGCACAACTTATTAAGCCGGCGGCCACGTATATAGTTATATATGAGCCACAACGATTTGTAATCGCTTGTTTTTGTATTGTATATTATCAATTTAATTAAGTTTAAATGGTATGTAATTTGGTTTGCATATTATTTAATGTTAATTTTATATTATTTAATGTATAATAAATATTATTTAATATATATTAAATACTATTTAATATATATTAAATATTTATAAGAGATGGTGATTTATAAATGTTAATAGATAATTTTAGATTAGTGATGATTTAATTTTTTAATAAATAATTATTATAATGATTTAAACTTTAATAAAATTTAATTAAGTAATATTAAAACGACAAGGGGTCATGGATTGCGAAACTATGTACATCATTAATCAACTTAATTAATATGATGTAATTAATGGGAAAGTTGTTGAGATTAATGTGAAATTGATTTAATAGAGATAAGATGAATTTGTAGAAATTCTAGAGTATTATTTTAAATGATAATGGAGTTGTTAATATAGTTATTTAGTTGATCAAATTTATGCAATGGGTTTAATTGAAATGACTATTGGTAATATGGGTTTCTTAAGGAAACATTAAAGAATGACGAATGTGGTCATTATGGATAAGATTTCCAAAATAACTTGTTACTATTATTATTATTATTATTATTGAACTATTAATATGAATATTAGAGATTTGAGTTATAGTTGACTTTTAACTTACAAATTATAGTTAGTTATTAGTCAACTGATATTAATGGGAATGTTGCCATGGATATGTTATTGTTAAATTAATTAACTGGAGTTAACTAGATTTAATTAATAATTAAGTTATGTAATAAAGTTTTAATTGATATACTAATATCAATTCCTCTAGCAAAGTTGTGAAGTATTTACAGTGAAGTTGATAAGTCTTATTCTAATAACTTGAATAATAACTTTAGATATTTAATGGTTATTAGTGATGATTTAATTATTGCAACGATTGAATTAAGAGGCTTAAATTTTAGTAATATTTAATTAAGTCTTAATTAAGTATTATTAGAATGATAAAAGGTCATGGATGGTGTACCTATGTTAATTGATGGATTTAATTGATCATTTTAATAAAGTTATAATCTTCTTATTCGAAGATTGATAATTGGCTCTCTTATAATTTAACGAATAATGATCCTTGGATTATGTTGAAAAGTTGAAGTAACCTTAAAGAAGAGTTAATCAATTAGAATATGGATCTTAGTTAAATAAAGAAAACAATTTAATTAAAGGTCAAATGATGATTAGTTTAATGAGTAAATATTTATCCTTAAGTTATTCTTAGAATGTAATTCTTAATAATGGAAGGATAATGCTATCGGGGAACAATTGGGTTGACTTGTAGGTCAAATGATAAAACTTAAGACACTTGTAGTATACTTGCAAAAAAAAAACTGGAAACCCCTACACATTATTCAACTATGTGAATTTAGTAAACCAAAACATGTGTTTGCATCGTGTATTCTTTATGCTTCTTGTTTTGGGTTTTTGGGTTGACTAGTGTTGACCAGTCCTAGGTTGTGACCAGAGGCTTGGGGGTTATGAGATGTGTTGGCATGTTGATCTTATTTAGTCTCGATCTTTATAAGCCCAACCATGGCAATGTGATCGTATGCTCTATGTATTGGATGTGATTACTGATTGTTATATTTGAGATTCTTATGTATGAGACACTTAACCATTATTTTTGGTCATCGATCAGTTATCCTTGGATTATTATTTAGTCACCATGATGGGACTGAAATGTTGATTTGTTTCTTGATGATGTCATGTTGTGACATGTTTGACTCAACCATTTTGGAGTCTTCGATCAATATGATTTTGAGATATTCTTGGTTGCTTGTTGAGAACCAATGGATATTGTGATTTATCTTGAGATATATTTTGGTTGTTGAGAACCAATAGATACTTATGATTATCAGTGATTCCTTCAGTTGCCAATAGAGAACTGTTGTGGTCATGATTTTCTATGGATGCTTTTTTAGATGCTCATGGAGATTTGATGATTCTTATCTTAGAGATTTGATGATTCTTCTTATGGATATTTGATGCTTTTATCATGGATATTTGATGATTCTTTTTATGGATTATCTTTTTTATTTTCTTTACAGTTGCTTGTACAGGATTGTGGTGATTTTATGATTCCATGAGCTTAGGGTAGGTTATCTACTTGCAGTGTTAGGAAGTGGCTTGCAATGGGGGCTGGGGCCCTAAGTGGCTGCCAGGGTAACTCATTGTAAGTTTGTTTAATAAGTGATAACATTTACACACTAAATGGGGATTAAATGAACCTAAAAAGATAATTGTTTTGATGTTCTCACCCATGCCTTGAGTGCTTGTACAGACTAGGATGGGAGTAGAGAGAACGCATGGTTGCGACCTTGCATTCCGTAGTATGCCTTGTCAGTATGAGAGGATACTAGTGGCCACATGAGATCAGTATGGACCCGTGGAGTTTAGCTAACTACCAGGGTAACTTGTACGTGATAAATGCAATGACACTTTCCCGCTTGCAGAGTAGGTTTCCTACATGTCATTGTTGTGCCTCTGGGAATTAGATGTCAATTTTATGTGATGGAACCTTTGAGCTAGTATACTTTTAGGATTCCTAGACTTATAGAGATTTATGCTTTGTGGTTTTGATAGCCTATTTGGGACTTGAGATTATCTCCTCAGCATGGTGGGAGTGGACCACTTAGGCTCCATGCAATCGGGTGGTAGTGTTTTTTCATTCTTATCATTTGAGATCCGTCCGAGACACCGTGGCTGGAGCATTCTTGGTTGGTATTTATCTTCATTCTGTTCTTGGAGCATTATGATAGATGATATACCCTATGATGGATGTATTTATTGGTATGTTTCTTATATTGATGATTTGCTTATGTTAGATGATGTTATCTTATGCTTTATTTTGCATGTTAGTAGGATGTTTTTAGGAGTGACATTCCTACTATGATAATACTGATGATCTCTTTGGTACTTTGGAATGTTATGCACGAAGGGATGGCTAGGATCCACGATGGTCTAATGATGCTATTAACGGTTGGGAGGAACCATGCACTTAGTTAGTTATGTTTGTGATATATGGTTGTATTATATGATGGATGCTTATATCCTTATGATGATGAAGTATCATGTATGATATGTGGTTTCATTTACTTTAATTACATGATGGATTAATGTTGGATGTCAAGGTACTTTATTTACATGGATGTTTATTCTTTTAAGCTTTTCATACCCTGTAACATGTACAATGGATGATTGAGCTAAACTAAAATGTAATTATAAAAGGACACTTGTATATTGTTAAAGAACTTTGGATGTATCATTACTAAGGATGTAATGTTAGATGAATAGTTATGATTAGATGTAATTTCAACGTTAAGGGATCCTTAAAGAATGAAATCTGTTATGTATGTTATGTTTACTTTAATTTGAATTGTTGCTAGTGCTTCCGCGAATGTTATGAATGGTTTTACTTTCATGTTTTAAAAAAAAAAAAATTGTTAGGTAAACTTAGTGTAATTCTTTGGATCCCTTGGTGGGGCATTACACTAGTCATGAAAATGTGGCAGGGAAAAGAAAAGAACATTACAGATCTACCCATATACAATGAAAGAAAAACTATAACATATCTATCCACATCTACATTTCTTTTAACTAATCCATATCTACACATATGAAGAATGATAATAAGTATAATGACACACATATTCTAAATGCTAGAGATAACATATTTAAATCTAAATAATAAATGGATTTGCCACACACTAAATTTATCATCATCATTGAAAAGAGAGACAAAATGTAATGAATCCTACATTTCATAATCTAATGAGTTGAGAGAAGAAAAAAAAAAGTGCATCCATCCCACCCTCCATAATTGCCACATTACACCCTTCCATGTGGTAGAGAGCATCATAACACAACATCAAGAAAGATTCACATATCTAACACAAACATACACATCTTGATTCATTTATCACTTAAATTGAGTAGTTTATTCTACAATAGTTGCATTCAAATTTCCAGGTTACATTCCTTGTGGCTATTACAAAGGTTTTAGTATGAACTTGATTTTTTTGTGATTAAAAATACAACCACTTTGTATAAAAGAAAAATAAAATAGTACTTTATAAGTTTAAATGTATTAATCTAGCTACTACATTCTGACTGAAGTTAAGCCTTCATTTTCTATTTATACTTGCTGCAGTAATAACAATTCAATTGTATGACTGCATCTATAATTATAACAACAGCTCCTTCTCTTACAAGTCATCTAATTTCTTTTGTAGCACACCAGTTCTCAAATATAGTTACTTATTGTTTCTATGTTCAGAATGATTCTACTCTGTTCATACAGTAGGTAATCGAAATGTAGCAAAATCTAATAGTGTATGGAATTCATCATATAGCTCAAAACTATTTTAGTTACACAAATATCTTAAGAGATTTGGCATACAATGATAACTAGTGAGGCTGTAGTAAGAATATCAATTAAAGACCATGCAACAATTATAGTGCTACATCGTCACACTGTCACCTAAGTTGCTTAAATATCAATAAAGTGGGTAATTACAATGAAGGTTGGAAATGCCCATGAGGAGCTAGTTACATAGCACAATTTCATTAATACAATAGTTGGAGTGATCTATGACACACAAATTAAAGAATATGGAGAGTTGGAGGAAAAGAATCCAAAGGAAAATCAATCATAAGAGGTTTAAATACGAGCCATTAAATGGAGTACTCTATCATTTTTCTTATTTATTACCCCTAGATCAGGATCAAATAGAATCAAAGTTAATTTCCTCATAGTTTGTTTTCCAGATTTCACATCCCTTATATGTACCTCTCAATTGGCATAATAATAATCCTACATGGAAGCCGGGAAATTTAAAAAATGATTGTTTTCTCCTAAAGATTTTATGGGTTACATCAATAGAAGGGATATGCTATAGAAAAAAAATAGTTCAACTCAATCCAATTAGTCTCATTCTATTTTCAACATAAGAAATTTTAATATTGGTTTGGACTAAGCATTGGTACTAAGGAAGTTCATTGTAACCTAATAGAGAATCAAATGTATTCTTCATATGACTACCGTAGAGATTTACAATAGTGAGATCAAAAATTAAAAAGGAAGATAGTATGTTAACATGTGAGATTATATTTTTAAATGAAAGTAAAATAGTCAAGCATATATTTTGTTAACCCTTGCCATCCATTGTTTATATTTTTATATTTCTCAGGCAAGGATAGAATCAAAATATAACTATATTATTTCACATCAATTCCCATTTTGATTGTAACATTATTAAAATTAAATAAATATGCTCACATTTTCTATAAGTCATTTAAACTTCTACATGGTGTATGGGTTGCTAAGGACTATCCATTTGTCCCCTTCTAGAAGGCTAACCCTTGCCACCTCAACCACACTCTCATATATTGCAACCACTTAGACACTTGCAACAATGAGTCAGTGATTAAGGTAATATACTTAGATATAAGACATTAAATAAACCTATGATTAACATAACATTAAATCATATAAGGAATGTAATGCATCATCTCATAACATATGTTTATCTATGCACAAATTTAATCATTAATCCCATTTGCATAGATGAAATAAAGTTTGAAAAATTTAGGAAATTATCTTAACTATCCCTTAATTATTGTCAAACAAAAAGATTGACCAGTCTAACTTTGACTTGATCATCATATAAGATCCAAATAAGCATATCAAAAAACATGATATGAAATCCCTCTCCTCTAGGAAGAGGTATCATCCTGATGTCAAAACACAACAAAATATGCACACACTCATTGAAAATTGATATTTAACTAAAATAAAACAAGCTATACAAAGAGATGAGGAAATGATTTAAATAAATCCTTTATATCCTTCCAAGTGGCACTATACACACCAAATTGGTCACATTGGACCTTATATTGGATGATGTCCCTGTCTCATACCCTGATGGTACACTTCTCAACGAGTCTAGTGGGCTAAATTGGCATACCCCTAAATTAAAAGAGAAAATATAGGTGTAAAGCTAATTGTTATTTTTTATTATTCTAGCTATACATGTTATCTATATCATAGTCTGAGATGAAAAGAAAATAATTTTATTTCCATATAGTTTTGTGGTGGGTAGTAGACCCCTAATTTTCAACTTTTTTCAACAGCTAAAAAATTATCTATAAAAATTAGGAACATATATCAATTCTTATTCCAAATAATTATTAAAACTTATAATCTTAAACTTCATCCATTTCTACATGTTTCATTAGTTTACTTCATTTTCAAATTCAAAATAATAATGCCAATTTTATGTCAATGAAGGTGAACTGTTATACTTTTGTTAGCCTTTTCCTTTACAAAAGAGTGAGACAGGTTTATGCTTTTACCTACCACTCAAGCATGTGACATATCTCAGGATGATATAGCTTAAGTAGAGAAATGTGGAAGACATTATGAATGTGGCCTAATGTAGGCAGGAGAGCAAGTCGATAAGGAACTGGGTTGATAACTTCTAAAACCTTGAAAGGGCCAACAAATCTTCATGCAAGATTTGAGCTCCTGCTGAACGAGATTGAACTCTTATGTAGTCTAACCCTTAGAAACATTTTATCCCCAGTCTAGAATTGTTGGAAAGTGTGTTTCTTATCAGTGTAACTCTTCTATCGATCTGCTACCTCTTTCAGCTGACTATGAATTAAGACCACCTGCTCTTCCATCTCTTTTAGCATCTCAAGACCCACAACAACTCTATCCTAGCTAATAGGAGTTTGAAACTTTCATCCATAAAGAGCCTCAAATGGAGTCATACCCAAGGAAGAATGATAGGAGTTGTTATAGGAAAACTCTACCAATGGAAGATACTCCTCCTATTTATATTGTTGATCCATGCGATACATGCACAACAATTCTTCGAGCACCTTTTTCACCCTCTTAGTCTTCTTGTTAGTCTTAAGGTGGTAAGTTGTGTTTATGTTCAAGCATGTACCCAAAGTGGAGTTCAATTTTGTCAAAAACCTTGAAGTCATTCCTGAGGTATCCCTGTCAAAAATGGTCTCTGGAATACCATGCAGTTAGAATATTTCTTGGACAAACTCACTTGCCAAAACTAGAGATCCATCCTTCAAAGTGCAAGGATTGAAGTGGGAAACATTTGTTAATTTGTCAACTACAAAAAAGATGACATTGTGCTTGCATCGAGTCATGGGAAAACCCTATACAAAGTCCATGCTGATAACTTTCCATTTATACTACAAAATCTTGCACGGGTATAGAAGATCTACGAAATGGACATGCTCAACCTTGACTCGTTGGCATTCCAAACATTGGGTAACATACTCCATCACATCTTGCTTGAGTCCTGAGAAAATGTATAAAGGTATCAAATCAACAATCATCATGTTTACCCCTGGGTGCCTTGAAAATGGAGTGCAATGCATATCCTCAAAAACAAATTTCCATAACCTTTCATGGTTGGTAAATATATCCTATTCTGGCACTTAAGCACACCATCATCATCAAAAGAGTAATCATCAAATCATAAATCAGAGGCATCAATGTCCAAAACTGACTTTACCCATTCATAATGGGCATCTCCAAGAAGGTACTAAAGAATATACTCTCTCATGCGAGTTAGAGATGTAGTGATTGTAGTAATGTGTCTTCTATGACTAAGTGCATCTACTAACCTATTCTCTTTGCCTTCAATATAATCAATGCCATAATTATATTCATTGAGGAATTCAAGTCATCACTTCTATCTAGCACTAAAATTAGGTTAGGTAAAAATATGTCTCAACCCCATATGATCAGTTTCAAGCTCAAATGGATTTCCCAAAAAGTAATGTCATCACATCTACAAAGCATGTACTATCACAACCAGTTCTAAATCATTTGGAGAATAATTCACTTCATGCAATTTGAGCTTCCTAGACTCATAAGAAAAAATCATACCATCCTACATTAATACACCCCCAAGTCCATCTCCTGAAGCATCTGTGGTGACAAAAAAAGTCCATTATGATCTAGTATAACCAAGATAGAAGCAGTAGTAAGCCTTTTCTTAAGCAACTAAACTACTTTCTCACATGCTTTGGTCCAATAAAATCTTTTACCCTTTCACTAGAGAGATGTGATTGGTGCTTCTATGCTGGAAAATCTCTCAAAAAAATTCCTGTAATACCTAGAAAGACCTATAAAAATCCTACTTCACTTATGTTTTTCATATTTGGCCATTCAAGGATGGATTTTGTCTTCATGGGGTGCATTGCTATGCCATCAGCTAATAAAATATGCCCCGAGTAGTGGATCTCCTTCTGATAAAATAAATACTTGGAGATTTTACTATATAGTTTCCTTTCTCTTAGATACCACAACACAAATTTATCAAGACTATCTTTGGATACATTTTTCATCATGTTCATAAAAGCAATAGGCATGTTTGTTAGGCCAAAAGGTAAGACTACAAACTCATAATGACCATACTGAGTTCTAAATGTTGTCTTAGGTATATCTTCATCTCAAATCCATATTTGATAATATTTAGATCTCAAATCAATTTTAGGGAATATAGTTGCTCCCTTCATCTAATCATATAGTTCATCAATTCTTGGGAGAGGATATTGATTCTTTATGGTCACTTTGTTTAGCATGCGGTAATCAATGCACAACCTTAAGGTACGATCCTTTTCCTTAATGAAGATTACAAGAGCCCCCACAATGATACACTAGGTTGAATGAAACCTCTATCCAAGAGTTTCTATAGCTGAGTGTTTAATTCATACAACTTGGTGGAAGTCATGTGATAAGGAACCTTTGATTGTGGTTCTACTCCTAGCACAAGATGTATGGAGAAATTGAACTCCCTCTTAGGGGTTAGTTCAGGAAAATCATGTGAAAACACTTCTCTAAATTCTTGCAAAATAGGATGATCCTCTAATCGAGGTGAAATCTCTTCCAAATTCTTGACATGGACAACATATAATTGGCAACCCTTACTCTTGGCTTTCTTCAATTGTATTTCTAAAATTTTCCTTAATTTAAAGGTTTGTTTAACACCATTTAGTATCACTAAGTAACCTGTGTTATCAAGGCATTCAATCACCTTATTTTGACAATTTACTAAAGTTTTATGCTCACTTAACCAATTGATGCCTAGGATGACATTGTATGAGCCCCAAGGTGCTACATAGAGCTTGAGCTCTATTCAAAAGCTAGGTAGTTCCAACTCAATGCAAAATAAAAATTTCTCTATCCTATGTTCAACCTTGTTACCATATTCTACATTCAAAGGTTCAACCATAAAACTATCTCTAACATGTATCTTAGCTACTATCTTATGGTCTACAAAGCATTCAGTAGCACCAATATCTATAAGAATAGAAATAGGGTATCCAAAAAGTATACCAATCATCTGTATAGGAGTAGCTTGCTACTCTACTTTCCTATGATTAACTACAACATGAATTTTGTACTGTGGCAGTGGAAAGTCCCTTCTTTCAGATTGTTATGGACACTTAGCAGAAAAGTGGTTACCACCATATACAAAATATCCAGTCCTAGGGCCTCTCCTCTCATCATTCCTATTCTAATCACCTTTGTTGGTTCTATTCCTTCCATTTCCATTTCTATTATTCTTGTTGTTTTTGTTGTTCTAGTTTTCCTTATTCTTGTTCCTATTAGAATTCTCCCATCCCTTATCCTTCATGTTTCTAATTTGTTGTTTCTTTCCATTTCCATTTTGCCTATCATCCTGATAAACCTTGTTATCGCGATATGCCCTGTTATCCTGGAACTTCCTTTTATTGTTTTTGTTGAAAGATTTAGATGAAGAAGCATCCTTCAATATTTTTCTTCTTCTTAAGGGTCTTATGCAGTGCAAAATACATGGTCTTAGGCTCCTTCATTCCGAACTCACAATAAATCTTAGGTATTGAGGAACATACTTCAGCAAATGACAAAACAAATCATGCTCCTGTGTGACATTCAAGTTTCCCTGAACTAAATTATAAAAATTTGATGATTTATTGTTGTAGAATAGGTGAGGTAATCATCATTTGTGAAAAAAAAGCAAAAATTCTTCCTATTTTACATCCCCATGCTAAAATTTCTTTTCAGTTAATACATTTTCCCACCAAGTAGCTACCTCACCCATTAGCTGAGATGTGGCCCAAAATTCTCTTGATTTCCCTATATAGTTTTGTACTATGAAATATTTCTCTATCATGGTAATTCATGACTCAACATCTTCCCCAAAAGCTCTAACATGAAATGTGGGTGAAGTAACTTTCTTGAGATCTTTTCTCAAGTTAGAAACTATTTGTATACAATTATAATTAATGAGAGCAATCTAACAATCAACTTTCACCTTCTACTCTACATCAAATCTCCTAAAAGCCTCAACCAATTGATCATTCTCTTGTTTCTTCCTTAATTCCTCCTTCTACTTATGCAAGGCTTTCTAGCATTAATTTTCATTGTGCTTCCTTGCCTCTTCATTAGTTTGTCTACCTTGAGACTTATGCTCTAGGTTATCCAGCCTTTGGCCTTGTTTTTGTAACAAAGCCCCTATTGGGTCAATAGTGCCAATATCTTATCTAACCTCTCATTAGATTCCTTAGCCTATACACCACTACTAGACCCACCTCTATAGTTAGCTCATGTAGCCATGGTGATATCTCAAACACCTGACACACATAGGCATAAGTTAGCACAAGAGCCCACGGGCCTAGGTTTTAAACACATCTCTAATACCATATGTAAGAGCCATCTTCTAAACAAATATAATACATTACATAGTAACAAAAAATATGGAAAGAAAACCAATCATAACTAGAGTTGAAAAGTCAAGTTCTCAATCATTATCCATTAACTAAATAAATAAGTACAATTAGTTTATCAATGAATTCAACATAACATTAAGGTGTTGATTTCTATCGCATGGAGTTCTCTATCATTTTTCTTATTTGTTACCTGTTGATCAAGATCAAATGATTCAGAGTTGATTTCCTCATTGATTTTTTTCTAGATTTCACATCCCTTATGTGTACCTCTCAATCAACATAATAACAATCCTACATGGAAGAAAGGAAATTTAAAAGATGATTGTTTTCTCCTAATGACATTATGAGTTGCATCAACAGAAGGGATATACTACAAAAAAATAACAGTTCAACTCAATCTAATTAGTCTCGTTCCATTTCAACATAAGATATTTTAATATTGGTCTAGACTAAGCACTAGTACTATGGAAGTATACTGTAACCTAATAGAGAATTAAACATATTCTTCATATGAATACCATAGAGATTTATAATAGTCATGTTATAATACAATAATAATAATCGTACAACCTATGTTCACAATTACATAAAGCTAACACCTCATTCCAAACTTATTATAGTATAACAAATTTTGTAACTTCAATGAACGATTTAAAAGTTTTTCCAAATAAGGCAAAATAACAACCGATGCCTTCTTTTCTAAATCAGAAGGATCAAAGACTATAGTTCACATTCCTATAGCAATAGAGAATTAAATCTTGCATCTATTCTAGGGACACTTACAGTCACAATTTTCCAGTCTTTGAGTAGTTAGAAAGTTCAGAAATTCTATCAGAAAAAGAGTTAATAGGAGCAATATTGTGTTTGTTAGTAACACCAATATGGTATTGTGGCTACTAAAGAATGTTGAACATAAGTTTCAATAGAACACTACACACCACACTCTCACATCAGCTAAGAGTGATATATAACTGAATGAGAGAGAAATGGTATTAAAAGAACACTAAAATAACTTGGTCATGCATTCAAAATCAACTAGATCCTTAATGTTATTCATGTAATTTGTAAAATAACTTAGAAGTTGGTTTTGTTCATAGATGAAACCCTTCTCCCTATAGCTCTTCCAAGAACCCCTCTCCAGCTCTTTGCTCTCGAACCACCAATGCCCCACCTCCAACTATGGCCGTTGATATCTTCAATGCCCTTTTTTTTTTTTTTTTTAATCACATGGCAATAAAATGGCTAACCTAATTTATTCTCGAATCTCACTTGTTATCAGGCTATCTTCCTTTTTTTATTTTCAATATCCCAGTATATATACATATGTATATGTATATATACATATATATGTATATGTAGATATACATATATATGTATAGGTATATATACATATATATGTATAGGTATATATATACATATATGTATATATATATGTATATATATATTTATTTCTACTTTTCTAAAGTAGGATAGAATCAAAATATAACTATATTTTTTCATATCTCTTCCCATTTTGATCATAACATTATTAAATAAAATAAATACGCTAACATTTTATATAAGTCATTTAAACTTCAGGGTGTGTAAGCTACTAAGGATTATCCAGCTATCCCCTTTTGGAAGGCTAACCCCCTCTATCACAAGCACACTCTCATCCCATCAATCCAAGAACCACTTAAATATTTGCAACAAGTAATGAGTCAACAATCAAGGTAATATGCTTAGATATAAGGTATTAAATAAACTTATGATTGACATAAAATAAAATCATATCAGGAATGCAATGCATCATCTTATAACATATATTCATCCATGATTAGGAAATTAGCCTAATTATCCCTTAATTATTGTCAAACAAAAATATTGGCCGGTCTATTTTTGGCTCAATCACCACATAATCATCCAAATAAGCATAATATTGACAAATGGAATGTGACATGTCCCCACTTCTTATAACAAGTTTACCCATAGAAATTATCAGGAATATAGACTATTAAATTTAGTTCTAGGGATTGATATCTAGGAATGACACTATTTCTACTATCCTTAAAGATTTCCTCAATCTGACTTCCTAACGCTCTATGAGGATCCCCTATGTTCTGAGGATGATCCTCACTATTTGGCATTCCTCTCTGAAACTACCTTTCAAGTGAGGCTTCTTAATCTTCTGAAGAACCCCTATATTCCTTAGAATGACCCTTGATTAGTTAGCAATCTCGTTGAAAAGAATATCTTTCATAATTAATCCCTTTAATAAATTGTGATATTTCTTTTGAGAATTATTTATCTTATAATAAATTATTTTGATGTCTTTTAACCAATTAATTACTCTTATAGTATCAAATTTATAATTACCACTCCCCTTATTAGAAATTATTTTCCAAATATTATTAAGATAAAATAAATATATTTTCTAAATTTCTCTATATATATTTGAATATGTTCATATATATAAATAATAATATCAAGAAAGAGGTATATTAAAAACTTGTCTAACAAATAACAAATAAAGAAAACCTTCCTAGTTAATAGAATATACTTACCTTTTTATCACATAACTTCCATTTTTTACTCCTAAAATTTTGGCTATTATTTCTCTTCCCTCCTTATTTGGTGGACCTCCTCTTCTTTTTGTGCATTTCTTTGTTAAATTTATTTCCCATATGCTTTTTGTGAATGCCATTGTTATCTAAATACCATCCCCATGTTGTCTCCAAGAGATGTGACTTTTGAGTGGGTGCCATTAATATGTGCAAAGTTTCCCATTAATCTAAATATTAATTTTTTATAAGTGTCATTTTTAGGTTTATTATTTATTATTATATAGGTATGTGTTTTATTATTTTATATATATATTTTTTGTTATTATGTTTCTTGTTATTTAATAATATGAATTTAAGCATTTAATAAATGTAGATTTAATATTGCTTATCAAATCAATTAATAATTATTAATGTTCATTGATAATATTTTATTAGAATATTGTTTATTTTTCTATTATATAGATTTATCAATCATTTAGTTATTTTTATTAAATGATTATTATTAGAAGGGATATTATAGTTAGTTATTAAGTTTTCTTGTGAGTGGAAGATTGCTAAGTATGTTTCTAAAGAAAACATAAATGTTGAATAGAATTCATAAGGATATTAATAACGAAGAACTATGATGATCAACTATTTAGGTGGATTGTAGTGATACAGATTTAGATGGATTATAGTATGTTATGAAGACAAGTTGTTGACCTAGAAGACAATAAAAAAATTATTTCGATATTTCTTATTCAATCTTGTCCTCTTCTACAATCTATTGTAACATGTTCCTTTTCAAACCTTCTTCGGAACACAAACTTGATGTGTTACAACTCTAAAAATACATATTATACATTGGGCTGAAATGCTTTTAGTATTTTAAAAGGGTCTACAGTGTATGTCTCTCCATTAAAAAGATCTTTCTAGGGTCATGCCTTCTTTTTTTATAATTTCTGAACATACATGACACATTCAATATGTTATGCTTTACACCACTTTGGGTGTGAATTACTATCAATGCTCTCAGAAACAATGGCTGCTCAATACAATGTTTAAATATTATTTTGATGTAAACCTTGAATGCCATTATATCTTGGTCTAAGCCAAGTTTAAAAGAAATCAAAATAATTATATTGTTTATTTGTACACATTAGTTAACCTTGTGTATACTACGTCTCCAATAATAAAAATAGGGAAAGGAATAAAACAATTGTATTTACCTTATTTGGCCAAGCCTTGTAGAAATGCAATGAGATAGAACAATTACATTCTTGTCCATACACAATATAAATATAGTAGGATTATGTAGAATGAATAGTTTTGATCACAAAATATGTTAACACGGCTATCATCCAAGGCAAAATCATATGGAAATGACTGACACTACATTTAATAGCAGTTATAACAGTATAAGTAGTGTAAAATACAGAATGATACACTCTATCCTTGGCATTGTTTTAGAATAACTTGTTGAATTTTATGATTAGTTATCTTTAGCACCAGCCCTTTTAGTAGTTCAAGTACCATCAGACATCATGGCCATTGCAGCAAAATTAGAAGATGAAAAAAAAAACTACCCTTAGTATTATAGGCTTGTATTCTTTCATCAATATGCTATGATCGTTTACCATGCCATGCTGAAGTAGTGACTTCAAGAAAACTAACATAATAGATCATGCTAGAAAGTATATTAATATTTGTGAAGCATCATAAGGCAGTGCAGTACATAAACAAATTTTGTAGGACCACTGTTAGTTTTACAATGACAATATTGTATATTTTTAGATCTCCAATGAAAAAATATATATGATGGTATTCTCATGAAAGACCATGCAGTGTAGTTGATTATGTCAAGGAATATTTTTTCATTGATTTTGCCATTATTTTTTTAAAGTCAAAACCAATAGTTCTCTTGAGGAACAAAACAAGTCAATCATGCAAATACCAACCGTAACTCGAAAAATATCATTTTCAAAAATTTATTATTCAACTCCATTACTAATTTTGTCAATCAAATTAGGCATATATAGTTTGTCACTTTGGAACCCTTTATTCTATGCTTGTTTCTTATAAAATTTAAATAGACTATATTGATCAGACTCATGACAAATGTTCCATACTTCATAGATCCCATATATGCATGAGTAGTGCAAAGTTAAAGTTTAGATCTGATGTAAACATCAATATTAACATAAACACTATTACAAAATTAGGTTAAAAGAGAAAGCTTAGGTAAAAATTTAGTCCTTAAACAAAAATCCATTTGATGAGAAAAATATTTTATGCATGATAAGTTTTCTAAAAAAAAATTAGTCTAAGGGAGCAATACTTACTTGATTTGTAGTGTCTACTCCTAGTTTAATTTTCATTTTATATTGTTTAATTCTTTTAGGCCAACTTTATGGTTATGTTTGATGATTATGGTATTTGATTTCCAGATTGTTTGGATGTTATTTCATACTCAAGTTGATTTATGTGATGAGTTATATGGAACTTGTTTATTCATGTGTACATGATTATTGTTTCGATGATGATGCTTGCATACAATGATTTCAATTATTTTATGATGATAGTAAGATGGATGATTTATGTACAGCTTCTATGGATACTTACCACATACTTGCATACATATAGTGTATATGTATGTTTTATCTAATGATTGACATTTTTGATGTGGCTGAGGGAGGGAGTCATAATCACCTGGTAGTTGAGATCTATACAATGCACCACTCCCCACCATTGCTCGTTTAGTTTAGATTATATGTATATGTACATACTCATATTTTATGCAGATTGTAGGTATCGAACATCGACTTCCCTAAATTGGTAGGATGAGTGTGCCCTATCATAGTATCTCAATGGTAAAAGAAGGGAAATAATTCTTGAGTCCAAATCCTAACCTTAAGGCAATTGTCTTAGAAAGTAGGACAAGTATTTGAGTTTTACCCTTTTGAATTTGTCAAGTGATGTTAATTCATGATTTTGACCCATGAGCTTGATCTAGTACTCGATTCTTTATAATGGGTATTTGCATTTAGTTTTGTGGGTATGTTGTGATTTTTTAGTTATAATTAAATCAAGTTAAAAGATAATTAAATGATTTAATTTAATTAAATTTTATAAAGAAAAATCAATCTTCAATTATATTTAATTAATTAAGAAATTAATTAAATAAAAGTATTAAATTTAAAGATTTAACTAAATCTTTAATTTTGGCATAATTATATTTATTTAATTTAATAATAATATATTGAGGAGTTCCATTGTATAATCAACTCTAAATATTATTATCAGTTAAATTAATAAATACTTTATTTAAGAACATCTTGTGTTTTAATAAAAGAGAAAGAAATAATTAATTTAATAAAGTTAATTTTAATTAAATTGTAAAAAGATTGCACATGAAAATAAAATAAAATAAAATAATTAGGAAAAGGTTTCTTGTGATTGAAAACTGAAACCCTAAAGGGAAAAAACTATTTATTAAGAAATTAGAGCTCATTTCTCCACACAAAGGTTTGGAGGAGCCAAATCTGGGAAGAGGGTTTTTGAAAGGAAGGAAGTTTTCGCACAAGCTTTGAGCATCTTGTTAGCATCAGATCTAGGTAGGCTCTTGTTGAGTTTTGTACAGTAAACTCCTGTTTGAAAACATTCTATCTTTTCAATTCTTGAATGAATTTGTTTTCAAGAATTTTATTCAGGTTGAAACCCTTGTGTTAAAAATTATTGTTTCTTTGTTTCTTGAAAACATTAGAGAATGGATTTAATTTGTTTATAACCCTTGTTTGATTTTATGGATTTGGATGGGGTATGAAAAGGAATATCAGGAATTGAATCTTACAATTTGATAATTTGGTATTCATTTTCCATTTAGATCTTTGTTGGAAAAGTCTTTAAAATATATATTAATAAAACTTACCATAGTAAATAATTTACTTACAGTAAATAATTTAATTAACTCATTGAAAAGTTTGAGTCCACTTCCTAGTGACCAACCATGGCTTACCTTTGATTCTAGTACCCCTGAGAATCAACAATTGCTAGATGACTTAAAGAAGGGAAAGATGATGATGAAAGTTGTGTTCATTTGGATTGATCTAGTTACAAATTAGGTTGTAAAACTCATGTGTAATCTACATGAAATCATTTCTCTGGCAAGAGCTACACTTGATGAATCCCACATTCAGTCAATAGTTTGGAAGGGTGAAGCCGAAAGGTTCTTAGCTATTGTAACTAAATTGGTAGAGGTGAAAGATTATGGGCTTGAAAAGTTTCTAAAGGAAATCCCACTATGGCACATGGGCATGGGGTTGATTTTAGTTTCAAGAAAGAACATAGCCTAGAGGGTATCTAATTACAGTTCTTCTATTTCAAAGATGCATCCATGTGAAAAAGAATTCAAAAAATTGCTTGAAAATGTAAACAAGGACTTCCAGTGCATCACATCATCCTTTTCTACTCTTCTTAAAGAATGAGGTTTCGATGTGGAGATCATGATCAAATAATATGAATAGTGGATGAATTCTATGAAAGACAAAATTGATCTCACATCATTTGATTTCACCAAGGTGGCTAAGAGTGAGATAATGTCAAGAATGTGCACCTTGCAACTTCCTAGTTGCCTAGATACTCTAAATAAGATGAGACTAGATAGGGACATCTGGAAAAATTGACTGCAGAGCATCAAGAGCCCTAATACAACTATGATGTCCAAATTCATGAATGTGTTTAGGATGTGAAATCTAGCACATGTACAAGGTGATGTTGAAGATGAGGAGGAAGAAGAACTACTTGACCAATCAGTAGATGATTAGTTTGATCTTTTAACGCTTTAAAGACATTTGGTTTCTATTTCTAAAAGTTACTTTTTGTCATTGTTTATTCATTTGTATATATATTGATCATTTGATCTCTATTAATATCAATCAAGTTTTTTTACCAACCCTTGAATTGGTTCTCATAACTACTGTTAACACTCCAAGAATCAGGTTTTGATGGAGATTCTTGGATAGCTTTTTATTTAAGTCTGAAACTTAGTAGCATAAAGGGTGGGCAATTTTTTATTATATCCAACTGTGGACTTATTTAGATTATTTTTCCAATTTATCCAAATAGTTTTTGTGATTTCCAATAATATTTCTGAACCAAAATAATTTTTGAATGAATGAAATATATTATGATGTGTTTGAAGATTTAATGCTTTTGAATCATACCTATTTGGTTTATGTTTAAGTGAGAACTGGGTGGTGAGATATTTTTGTATTACTGGATTAATGATATATGTTGTTTCAATAGTTTGACATTACTTTATTCATTATTAGATTCATATGTTAGAAAGGAAATCTGTGTACTTCCTTTTATTGGAGTGTGATTCTAATTTACTTTCAGTTGTTGATTACTTGATTGCCCTCTATCTAAGAATAGACAGGAACCTTATTGCTTTCTGGTTAAAAGCTATCCCATTATTTAAATGTTGCATATTGAATATCAATAAGGGAGTTGAGCCTTTGGGAAATTTAGAGAGGAACTGACAATCATAAGTTCTTCAACTGTTAGGGACTATTTTTGTCTTGGGATTGGGCATAAAGAGCATTCAAAGTTTAACTTTATAAAAGAGAAAAATCTATTTACCAACAGATAGCACATTCCTGACGAGGCTTTGGGATCTTCTTGTATCTTTAGTTGTAGATGCCTCTAGTAACCATTTGTTATGAAATTTCATGTGTTGCAATCTTTAGGTAACACATGTTGCAAGATGTAATGGCTTAAGCCTCACATACTAAGTTTAATTCCTAGATCAAAACTGTTAAATAGTCAAAGTTGATTTTTTTTTTCCAAGTGTAATTCTTCTGATGCAGGAGCATCTTACATGGGAAAATTAAATTATTAGAAAAAAAAAAAAAAAAAAAAAATTCAGGAGGAGAGAGAAAGTGACGAAAAATAGAGGAGAAATAATAAAAAAATAAAAAGGAGAAAAGAAAGAAAAAGAGGAATTTCTATTTTCAAGGTGCATGGGTGGCATAAATAGGAAATAATAAAAATAGTTGTCATTCCA
The DNA here is from genome assembly GCA_028749045.1 of Cupressus sempervirens. Lineage (NCBI taxonomy): Eukaryota > Viridiplantae > Streptophyta > Pinopsida > Cupressales > Cupressaceae > Cupressus > Cupressus sempervirens. The sequence continues at coordinate 219,859,784 of CM053789.1, read as the reverse complement.
TTAATCGAGGTGTATAGGTGGCAATTTAGAAGTTTGTGGAAAGCTCCTTAAATCATGTATTTAATATTTGTTGGGTGCTTAGTTGTATTTGGGTGGGAATTTAATATTTATTTAAAGGTAGTTGTATTTACCTTTTATCCCACATTGCTTGTGTTTGTAATGTCTTGGGTTAGAAGTGCCTATTTAAGCAAGGCTTATTATCATTTGTAATCAAGTTCAAGAAGTTCAAGGAATGGAAGCTCTTCTAAAGGAAGTTGGAGAAATAGAAGCTCTTCAAGACAAGCTCTTCAAGTAGAAGCTCTTTGGATGTAATTTCTTGTAGAAGCTCTTAGCGAGCAATCTCTTATATTGTAAGAATTTGGAGTTTTTCCATTTGGTGAATATTCTAATGAATTTCAAGTATTAATGGAAGTTTTATGAATCATTTTGTCATCTCTCTTGTCTCCATATTATTGCATTTTTGGTTGTGAGTTGGTACGGGTGGTACTCAGTGTGTGATGTTTAAGGGTGACCCTTGAACATACCTTTTGCTCTCTTTGAATTACATTATTTCGTAGATAGAACTAGACCCTACCTAAAACCCGAAATGTCTCACCCAAATATTAGCACAAACCTTCTTTTCTTTATAGAGAATTATAGGCTATGAGATCTTGCATTTGATTTTCTAGGCTATGAGATCTTTCATTTTATTGTCTAGGCTCAAAGATTGTGTATTCTTCTTTGTAATGAAAGAATTCACTACTTGAATGCCTAGAAAACCTTATTATATTAAACATGGCCTAGAATTATAAAATTACTATCTTATATTTATCAATTAATATAAGCAAGATTTAATTAACACAATTTGAATTTAAGTATTTTAATAAATTTCTTGACTTTACTAATTCAACATAAACATTCAAAAACATTATAACAATTTTAATGATTATTTATCTTTATTTGGCCTATTTAATTTAGATTTGAAAGTAAGCTTTTATCATTTCATATAATTTTTTATTTACTTGGACCTTTCTTTGTTTTCAATTGTTTCCCTAAAATATATAACTAATATAATTAAACTAAAAATCCCAAAAATTAAATAGATGCTCTCATACACATGCGAGTGCAAAGTCTCTTTACAATATCTCGTCACTCAAAACCAATGCCTGATGTTTTGCATTCTTATTTCAACCTATTCAATAATACTAAGAAATATCACCAAGAAATATTGGAAGCATGTTGTATAGCCTATTTACAGCTATGGAGACTGATTACTACAAAAATTTAAACTATTTAACAAAAAATTTCCCATGGTTTTAAAGCATTCAAGAAAATTGTAAACCATTTTTATGTCTTAGTTTATATCAACAGAGTTGAGCAAATCTTTATTTATTGTTTTGTGATTTAGAAACAAATTAGTTTTTACAATAGTAAAGAGGATTGAGGAAATATTTTATTATTGTATTGTGATTGGCTTATTATTGTATTGTGATTGGCTAACATTAGTTTTTACAATAGTAAAGAGGATTATTATTCTAAGTCCTTATTTAATAAAAATATTAATGAGTGGTAGAATAGGTCACAATGAGTTATGTTATGGTAGAACTAGTCATTTAACTAGCATACCTTAAAATTTAATTCATTTTTTTTTTCCTAAAAAATAAGCTAAGGGGTATCCAATTTCAAAAGAACTAGTATAAGTTTATTTTTTTTATATACACAATTGGTTAGAAATCTTAAATTTTTAAAACTCTTCCTTGGTTTTATGAGATTGAAAAATCCCAACAAATCAAATTTAGAGAATAATTTACTTCATCACTTCCAAACATGAAATATACAAATTAAAGAAAATTATAACAATAAAAAAAACCATAGCAATAAAATAAACAATGTTAATAAGTGTTTTGAATGCTCTAATTAGTAGCATAATCATAAGAATATTGTAAACCATATTTTGGAAATTGGAACAAATCCACCCCACATTCAGGAGGAACTGGTTGTAAATAAAAAAAACTACTAGTTCACATTGTGTTAAACTATCCATTGCATGCAACTTTCAATATTTTAATTATATTTAGTCTCTGTAACTATTAAGATTCTATTTTATTCTATGACAAGTAAATGAGCGTCAATTTTTTAAAAAAATTAAAAATGTTTACATTGAAGATTGTTGCCACTATAGAAAGCCTCTCAGCTTAATAATGTTATGTATTCATCCTCTATTAAGTATTTCTTTTATTTTCTTTAAACATGTCAAGTAAATATGAAAAACCACATTTACATAACTGTCATGACACAATTACATGTTATCCCAAAATATATTATGTCCAAATGCTTAAACTTGTGAAACCATTTCATGATAATAAGGGCAAAAATGCAGTTTTTTCACAGTGTCAGGCAATAACATATTTTGAAAATAAATTGTCAGTTGGAAAACAAAATTTTCTTTAGAACTATTTCATGCTCAATAAATGTAAATTGATGCAGGAGCATCTTGGGTGTAAGAGAAATCTTGCATCATCCTAAAAAAATTTCATTTCACTTATTTGAATAAGGATTGCCTTAATGTAGAGTTGTCAGCTATGGAGGCTTGCTACTTAATAAGTCAATTATATGAGCTTAAAATGTCCTAATTTTAGAGGTGGATATTCAACTTGGATATATCAACCTACCAGTTGAGGATTATTGCCATATCATGCATATTCATGGATTTATTATGGTATTTTGGTTTATAATTTTGGTACATAAACTTCATGATCACCATTGAAGGCCCTAAGGTTCCTAGACGAGGCCTTAAAAATTGATAGATGGGTTCTTTCACAAATTTGACCTTGTAGATAAAAAGCAAAGGTTTTCAAAAAGTGGTTATAATAGCCAATCGGAGCAGCTATCCGAGAGTTATGGTCTTCCAAATTTGGGCCAAAAAAATGTACAAAATGAATATCAAAGGTGTATTTGGGCAACCTTATATGTATTGTTAGAGTTTCTTGTCACTAAGTATTAAGTTTGAATGTCTAGAAGCTTTCTGGGTGACATAAAATCACCTATCTAAGAAATGCTTGAACATTACTCTAGGTGATAGTTCGTAGCTTTGTCCTATCGATTACTATAATGAAAGAACACATGCAGGTTAGCATATTATAATTTTGAATTCCATAATTCTATATTTGTGCTGATAATAAGAAGCCTATATTTTGTTCTCTCAAATTGTTGTTGTTTTTTTTTTTCTATTACGTGTTTATGATATTAAGGGAATCACCCTTCATCATGTGCTATTAGAGACAAAGTTAATGAGTGTGTGGATAGATCACCAACTATGAGGTAGTTCGCACTAGGACCATGGTTTGGGCTGATCATGTGGACAGATTGCCAATTATGAGGCAATTTGCATTAGGGTTTTAGTAGAAGCACGAAAGTGCCTCCACAAAGAGAGTGTGGTGGAAGAGTTGAAGATGTTACACCTGAGGATTTTAGAACCCTCTAGAGGCAAATGTATGAATTGTAAGAGGAGATGCATAGAGGAATGAATCTTTTTGTAGAAGATGATAAAAGCAAGGGTGAAATAGAAGAAGAAGGAAATGTAGACTAAGCCATAGTAGAGAAAGTTCTTAACACAGAGGTGACAAATCTTTTCAAGGCCATTTCCAGTATTAGAAAAAGACCTAAGTTTGATGATCTCACATTGTTAGGAAATCTCAACTTGGAGGAATTGATCAACTGGATCAATAAATTGGAAGAGTAATTTGAATATAAAGATATTGAAGATCCAAATAGGGTCAAGTTTACAAAGGCCAAACTAAAGGGTCATGCAAAGATCTAGTGGTAGGAGATCAAGTTGGATCAAAATAAAAGATGAAAGGACAAAATCACCAAATGAAATCAGATGGTAGCTAAAATGTATCAATAATTCATTCCCATGGATTATGAGTTTGATCTGTTGAAGAAAATGCAAGGGTTGAAGCAAGTGGGAAAATCTGTTCAAGAGTATACTAAAGAATTCTACCGAGTTCTCATTAGAACTAGCCATGCAGAAGCTAATAAGGAGAAATTGGTTGATTATCTTAATGGGTTAAAACCAAGCATTTAAGAGGAGATGAGTCTTTCTTCAGTGACTATTATTGAGGAGGCATACTAATTTTTCCTTAGAGTTGAGGAGAACCTAAGAAAAATGTTTGATAACAAGAATAGTGGTAAATGTCATACTGGTGGAACATCTGGTGGATGATCTTATGGAGGCCAAAATGATGATGAGAAGAACAAGGAAAAGGCTAGAAGTAGCAATCAGAACAAGAGGGGAAATAATTCTAATCATTTCCATGACTAGAATAATAGAGATCAAAGAGGAAGAGGAAGAGGGAAAGGATTTGGAAGAGGAGGTTTTCATGGAAAATTCTTATATACTGTGGAGAAGAAGGGCATCGAGATTTTGAATGTTCCTAGCACCAAGAAAGGATAATCAAAGAATAGAAGTCTAGGCTAGAGTTGCACATGTTGATAAAGATGCTAGATCATCACATTCTAAAGATGGTGAAAGAGGAGAAGTCCTAGTTAACATAAGAGTCCTATTGAGTTGTGAGAATGAACTTGATCAAAGGAGGAGTTTTTTTGCACTAGGTTTAAATGTGAAGATAAGTGCTATGATGCGATAATTGATGGTGTAAGTATTGACAATTTGGTGTTAGAAATGATGGTCAAAAAGTTGAATATGAAGAGGTAGAAACACCAATGTCCATATTGTATTGCTTGGATGCAAGATGACCAAAAATTCTTGGTCAGCAAGCAATGTTCAGTGAAGTTCAAGATTGGAAGCTACTAGGATGAGGTAGTTTCTGATATCATGCCTATGGACATATGTCATATGTTTTTAGGTAGGTTGTGGCAATTTGAAAAGCATGTTGTACATGATGGGTGAGAAAATAAGCCATTGAAGGAGAAAGAAGAAAAGGTATGTACTGCTGCTAGAATATGTTTCATTGATGGAAATGGGTTTCTCCAAGGTATGAAGCGTGAACACATGTGTTTTTTGTACTTCCAAAAGATGTGTAACACCCCACCAAGGGATCCAAAGAATTAACCCGGAATTTCACTAAGTTTAGTAACACATTTTTTTTTTTTTAATAGTAAACATCACATATAACTTTTGCACAATAATGGAAGCAATAGCATTGTCCATCTGAAAAGTAAACATAACATACATAACATATTACATTCTTTAAAGATCCCTTAACGTCAAATTACATACAAGAATCTATCTAGTACAACATCCACATGAAATAATAATGATAAGTCCAATGTTTAAACATTACATTTCCAAATGCTCAATCATCCTCTGTACATGTCATAGGGTATGACAAGCTCAAAGAATATACATAAGTAGAATAAGGTACATCATCCTATTCCAATCCATGATACATCAAAGTAGAGATAATCACATGATACATCATCATAGAAGACATATACATCCATCATAAAGATTAAACAAAATAAACTAAGTGCACGATTCCTCCCAACCGTTAATAGCATCATTAGACCATCGTGGGCCCTAGCCATCCCTCCGTGCATAACATCCCAAATCATCGAAGAGATCATCGGTATTAACAAAGTAGGAATGTCACTCCTAACATATACAACATCATATGTAGAAAGTAATCTAACATGCAACTATAAGCATCATATAACATGTGCTAATCATCAATGAAAGGATACATATCCACCATCACGAAGGACACACTAGCCACAATGTCTCAATGAATCTCAAAATGATAAGAGTGGAAAATACACTACCACTCGACCGCGTGGTACCTAAGTGGTCCACTCCCACCATGCCAAGGAGATAATCTCAAGTCCCAAACAAGTTGTCAAAATCTCATAGCATAAATCTCTATTGTCCAAGAATCCTAAAAGTATACTAACTCAAAGGTTCCAATCACAAACTGACATCTAATCCCAGAGGCACACAATGACATGTAGGAACCTACTATGCAAGCAGGAAAGTGTCATCACATTTATCATGTACAAGTTACCCTGGTAGTTAGCTAAACTCCATGGGTCCAAACTGATCTCATGCGGCCACTAGTATCCTCTCATATTGACAAGGCATACTATGGAATGCAAGGTCGCAACCATGCATCTCACTACTCCCATCCTAGCCTGTACAAGTGCTCAAGGCATGGGCGAGAACAAAACACTTATCTTTTTAGGTTCATTCAGTTAGTATTAGGTGTGAATGTTATCACTTATTAATCCAACTTACAATGAGTTACCCTGGCAGCCTCTTAGGGCCCCGGCCCCCATTGCAAGCCACTTCCTAACACTACATGCAGATATCCTACTCTAATGCTCATGGACTCATAAATCTCAAAATTACAAAAGATAATCCATAATAAAATCATCAAATATGCATAAAAGCATCAAATCTCCATGAGCAAACATCCATAGAAAATCATGAACACAACAACTCTCTATTGGCAACTGAAGTATCACTGATAATCAAAAGTATCCAATGGTTCTCAATAACCAAAATATATCTCAATCATACTGATCGAAGACTCCAAAAATGGTTGAGTCAAACATTTCACAACATAACATCATCAAGAATAAATCCACATCTCAGTCCCATCATGGTGACTAGAAAATAATCAAGGATAACTGATCGATGACCAAAAATAATGGTTAAGTCAAGTTCTCATAAATAAGAACCTCAACTATAACAATTAGTATTACAACCAATACATAGAGCATTCCATCACATAGCCATGGTTGGGTTTATAAAGATCGAGATTAAAACATCATCATGACATCACAATCACATAACTCCCAAGCCTCTGGTAGACGTCCTATAACTGGTCAACACTAGTCAACCCAAAACCCAAAACAATAGCATAAAGAATACACAATGTAAACACATGTTTTGGTTTTGCTAAGTTTTCAATTTCAAATGCAAAAGTCTCGGTTAATGTTTACCAAACTATATCAAGTGGAGAAATTTCACGTTTTACCTAACCCATGTATTTGTTTGATAGATAAAAAGTTTCTCCATTAGACTCAATTTTCTAATATTTTATTTATATAAACTTTGTTTGAAGATTGACATTTCCTATGAACAAAACTTCGATTATTTATTCTAATAATTAATCTTAATTAAAACTAAGTTTAATTAAATTAATTATTAATATCTCTTCATAATTGACAAGCTTGATAGCAATATTTTAAATCATTAAAAAGAGTGACCCATTAATTGAGAACTTTATAATAATCATTTATAATTAATTATATATACATATATACTTATATATATATATATATATATATATATATATACATAAATATATATATATATATACATAAATATATATATATATATGTTTAATATCATTTAATAATTAATAACATTTCAGCATTTAAAACAAAATCGAAACTCAAATCACATATAATTTGAAAGCCCACATTTGACTCAATGCGATTTAAAATCACGTGGCTATTTAAAGTACCGCACCGCAGGTACACTGTGGTCGTAGGTACCCTGCGATCTCGCAGGCCTGCGGTGGGTGGGGTATATGATACCCGCCCAACATTTATGTATTTAAAAAAAAAAAAAAACATTTTCAATGTAACATTTTCTTTTTATAGCGTTTTCAATGTAACATTTTTTATAATGTTCTCAATCTAACATTTTTTAATAATGTTTTTCCGAAACGAAATTGAAATTACAAATGCATTTTAATGAGTATCACTACGATAACTCGCTCGGCTTCCAATTATATATATATATATATATATATATACACACACACACACACATATATATGTATATATGTATATATATATAGAAATATACACAGAGTTTTATATAGTATAAATTTATATACGAAAATATAGATCTGACCATATATATATATATTTTCACAAAGAATATATATATATATATATATATTTTCACAAAGAATATATATATATATATATATATTTTCACAAAGAATATATATATATATATATATATATATATATATATATATATATATATATATATATATATATATATATATATATAAGTTTCCTACAATTATATAAGTTTCCTACAATTATTTACTCTCTAAATTTTCTCTATAATTCATTTTTTTCCAATGAATTTGGCTACAATTCAACCGTAGCCTCGTATTTTTTTTCTTCAGATCTATGCATGTAATATTCTCAAATAAATTAACTACCCAATAGAGAATGCATACAATAACAATAGGAAATTCCTTAGAAGACATATAGAAGACACGAAGAAGACAGGGAAATGAAATATGCGGAAATAGCATAAATAAAATCACAAGAATCTACCCGGATTCTGATGCTAAATCACTCTTCGTCAGAAATTCTACAGAGCAAGCTCCCTTCTCAGAATTCTTGAATCCTCCAATGCTCCAATTGCACTCCAAACACTCTCTCTAAGCTTCTAGGAATGCCTGAATATAAAGAGCTCTCAGGAAACCTCTAGAATGCTTCTTGAAACAGCTGGAAGGTGTCACCAACTAAGCATGGGTCTTTTCCAACCTTTTTGATGAGTCATAGAGTTGTAGACACCTTGTGCTTAATTGATGCACTAACCCCCGTGTTGTTGACACATGTTAATTCCCATGCAAGCTTATAACTCCAATTTACTTTTTAAATAATTTCTATTTAAATTTTATAACTTTCATTTTAATTTTTATAACTTTTATTATTATTATTTTATTTATTATAATTATTATTAATTTTAATTTACTAATTTTCTTTTATTTAATTCTTTTTCCTCAATTAATTCACATTTAATTAGTTACAATCAAAATATCAAAAATCATGATATTTTATTAATTTTCTCAAATAAATAATTTGTTAATTAAATCTATTTATTAAGACTTAATTAATAGAGAATTCACCATAGACCTCCACGATAAAATATGAAAACCCATCATAAAACAAATCATACAAAATCAATCTAAAGGGTTAAAAATCACGAAATATGTCATCCGATACATTCAGTGGGTATTCAACTCTGATACTTGTCCTAACTCACTAGGACAAATGGTTTTTAGGTTTGGGATTTGGACTTGAGAATTTATCTCCCTTCTGTTATCATTGAGATAGTATAATAGGGTACACTCATCCTGACAATTTAGGAAAGTCGATACCTGGTACTTGCAACCTGCAAAAAAACCATGCATGTACACACAATATATAATGCTAAGCTAAGCAGACAATGGCAGGAAGTGGTGCATCGTGTAGATCCCGACTAAGCAGGTGACTACAACTCCCTTCCTTAACCACACCAGAAACGCCATACAATAAGAAAATACACACACCATACACATGCAAGTATGGGGTAATTAACCATAATAAAACACATGAGATAATAAACCATCTAACTAATCATCATTAATAATTGAAAACAATGTAATGATCATCATACATACATGAAATGTAAAGTCTAAATGATCTCATCATATATCAACTGAATATATATCATAATATCTGGGTAAAAGCACAAACCTGTGTCACCTTTTATAAAGAAACGTGATATCAAAATGTGACAATTCAACATTAGTGATAAAAAAAAATGGTATTTGTGTTTAAAATATGAAGATGATGTAAACTGGTGAAATGTGTAGAATTAGATGAATTTTATGCCTATAATTTTTATAATTTTTTTGAGTAAGAATTTATTCATTTTATTTTATTTTGAAGTCTCTTTTTTAACTGTAAAAAATATAGGGTGTAGTTCCCGTCAAACAAGTATATGCAAATCATCTTTTTTTGTTCTAATTTGAATATATCTTATAGATGACATGTATAGTTAGTGCACAAAAAAAAGAATAATTATTTTTGATGTATATTTTCTTTGTTATAAGTACTCAAGTTCGACCTTATCAGAATCCAACAATTTTTTCCTCCCGTCAAAACTTTCCTATCAAATCTATACCTTCTTGAAAAAAAATTACATATTCATGAAGAGGATTCTCTCCTCTAGAGATAAATATAATTTTTAAATTTTTTTTGATATGATTTACTATTTTTTTTTCCTTTTTTGAGGGAGCATCCTCTGAAATGTTGAAATATCAACATATAATACTTTGAGATTTTAACATATTATAACTAATCAAAACACTCAAAAATTTATATAATGATGATATTGAATATGAGATCTATAAAAGGGTATTTTTAGTTTTTGAAAAAAATCGAGTTTTGATAGAGAAATGAGATTTGACCAAAACAGGTTTTGTTATCACAAACGGTGACACAGATCTATGCTTTTACCCATCTGATAGTGTCAAAGCAACACCACTAAACCATCAACATAAAACTAGTCTACATAGTCTGATAATAATAGAAACAATAAGTCTAGAAAAGATGCGAACGAGGGTAGGCACTACATCCACCCCCCCTTGAATTAGGCTTACTCCTGGAAGCCTAAAAACAAATAGGGATATAACTCCCTCAATCTAGCTGCATCCTCCCAAGTAGCTGAAGAATCATTAGTAGGGTCCCATTGGACCCTTACCTGCTCGATGGTTCGACCCCTGAGGGTCAACTCCCGTTGCTCCAGAATATGAACCGACTCCAAAGCCAGCTGCCCATCCTCTACCTGCAATGCATTCCAATCAAGAACATGCACAATATTAGGAATATACTGCCTAAGCACTGAAACATGGAAAACATCATGAATGCGAGCTAGGTTGGGCGGTAGAGCAAGACGATAAGCAACCAGACCAATCCTCTCCAAAATCTTGAATGGTCCCACAAAATGAGGTGCTAGCTTAGAACCCTTTCCATATCGGATCAGACTCTTTCATGGTTGCACTCTCAAGAAAACCTTATCACCCACAACCAACTGCTTATCTATCCTATGAGCATCGACATACTTCTTCTGTCTATCCTGTGCCGTAGTCAAATGCTCACGAATACGCACTACCTGTTGCTCCATATCACGAAGCATCTCAGGACCCAACAGAATGCGATCCTCGAGGTTGTCCCAACTCAATGGTGTACGACAAGGACGCCCATATAATGCCTGAAAAGGTGCCATGCCAATAGAACTATGATACCCATTGTTGTAAGCAAACTCCACTAGGTAGAGATAGTCCTCCCAATGTGTCTACCTATCCATCACATACATCCGTAACATATCCTCCAAAACCTGGTTCACCCTCTTTGTCTGACCATCAGTCTCTGGATGATATGCCAAACTAAAGTTTAGCTATGCTCCAAGCTCATGCTGCAACGATGTCCAAAATGTAGATGTGAATACAGGATCCCTGTCAGAAATGATCTTTCTAGGAATACCATGTAATCTCACAATGTCACGCATGAAGACATTCGCTACAGAAGCTGCTGTATAGGAAGACCTGATTGGTGAAAAATGTGCCACCTTAGTCAACCGATCAACGGTAACCATGATAGCATCATGACGTCGAACTGTCATAGGTAATCCTACTATAAAATCCATGGAGATGATATCCCATTTCCAAGAAGGAATGAGATTAGGTTGCAATAGTCCTACCGAGTGCTGGTGTTCTGCCTTGACTCTTTGACACTCAAAACACCTAGCCACAAAATCAGCAATATCTCGCTTCATCCTAGACCAAAAGAACAAACGTCTCAAATCAACATGCATCTTCTTGACACCTGGATGTGCTGAGTAAGGTGTATGATGGGCTTCTTCCAGAATCAAGGTGCGAAGCTCATCTAGTAATGGCACAGAGATCCTCCCCAAATGTCTCAAAAGACCATCTGATTCTCGAACGTAACCTGCAAACTTACCTTCCAAGGGTCTTCCTGAATCTATCTCTCTACACACTTCCTGATACCATGAATTCATAGGAAGTGCCTGAAGGATCTGACTCCTCAAATCCACACTAAAAATCATCGATGATACCACATCTCTCTTGCGACTTAAAGCATCTACCACCACATTCTCCTTACCCTGAATGTACTTAACCTCAAAATCATACTCGCATAAAAATTCCATCCATCGTCTCTGGCAAGCATTCAAATTAGGCTGAGTAAAAATGTACTGAAGACTATGATGATCACTATGTAGCTCAAATCTGTGCCCCAACAAGAAATGTCTCCACCTTGTCAAAGCATGAACTACTGCTACTAACTCAAGATCATGTGTAGGGTAATTTAACTCATGATCCTTGAGCTTGCGTGATTCATACACAATCGCCCATCCATTCTGCATCAACACTGCTCCAATTCCTTCAAGAGAAGCATCTGTACACACCATGAAATCACCTTCTGAATCAGGTACAGCTAAAATTGGTGCACTAGTCAAAAGCTCCTTGAGCCTCTGAAATGCTTCCTCACATTTCTCTGTCCACACAAACTTCTTACCTTTCCTTTGAAGAGAAGTTATAGGATGTGCTGTCCTAGAGAAGTTCTTGACAAATCTGTGATAATAACCAGCTAGGCCCATGAAACTATGAATCTCTGAAACATTAGTCGGGGTAGGCCAATCTATTATCGCCTGAATCTTTGTAGGATCCATTGAAATAACATCACCTGAGATAACATGCCCTAAATACTGAATCTTTGATTTGAAAAATTCACACTTAGCGGCATTGGCATAAAGCTGATTGTCTCTCAAACACTGTAAAACCAACCGTAGGTGTTCCTCATGCTCCTTCTGAGTCTTAGAATATGGGTAAAAGCACAAACCTGTGTCACCTTTTATAAAGGAGAAGTGATATCAAAACTTAAAGTCTTCAACTTTAACGAAATAAAAGTGGCATTTGTGCTTAGAATTTGAAGATGATGTAAACTAATGAAATGTGTAAAATTGGTTGAAGTTTATGTCTATAATTTTTTTAAAAAAAATTGAGTGAAAATTGTATTTATTTTTAAATTTTTAAAGTGTATTTTTAAATTTTTTTAAAATACTAAAAATATAGAGTTTTTTTCCCGTCAAACAAATATATGCAAATGTTCATATTTTGGTTGGATTTTGGAATATATTAGAGTTAACATGTATACCTAGCACACCGAAAAGGAAAAATTGAAATTCAGCTAATATTTTGAAGTTATAACTGGTCAAAGTCAAAGTTATCAAAAATAGATAGTTTTTTTCTCCCGTCTAACTTTTTCTATTAAATCTACATATTTTAAAAAAAAAATTACATATTCTTGAAGAAGACTCTCTCCTCTAGTGCACCATAATTTTTTTTTTTTTTTAAACATGATTTACTATTTTTTTCTTATTTTTGAATAGACATCTTCCTGAATCTTAAGATATCCTACTTGTAATATTTTTAAATTATAACATATTATTCATAATCAAAACTTAAAAAAAATTATACAATCATAATCATGACTCTGAGAACTACAAAAGTATATTTTTAGTTTTAAAAAATACTTCAATTTAGTAGGTCAAATTGGCCTTCAAAGTGAGATGTTTACAGAAGTTCTGATTTTTGCTTGTTTGGCTGCCACATAGGCTGCCACATAGACTATTACGGTTGAAACTGTTTTGGCCATAACTATTTCGACCGAAATAGTTCCGGCCGAAATCCCTAGTCGGCTTGAGAAATCGCTAGCAGTTAGTGTGACTTTTTGATATAAAAAAATATTGTTTGATCTTTTTTAAATAATTAAATATATAGGGACAGCGAAAATTGGAAGAAGATTTGCAAAAAACAATTAATTTTGAAGCAATTTTCAACAACTATTTTGCGGATTTAATTAATATTGCAAAGGATCAAATAATTTGAAGGTGCTTTTTTTCTCTTCTAATTATTTTTATTTTTATGTATTATATATTGAACCATTAGCTGATATTTAGTGAAATCTATTTTTTTTTTTTTTTCTATAGGTTGAATTATTCAATGGGTAGTAAAAGAAAAAGATCAAGGAAATATGATAGAAAAAGAGATGACAAAATGAAAGGCCATACAAAACATGCTCAAAACCAACCTACTGAAATTCCTAAACATGATGAGATTCATGAAGAAAATGAAAGTAATGAAGAGGAAGAAATTGGCAATTCTATTGATAGAGACAAATTAGAAAGCATAAAAAATTTGATGAATTTGGATGAAGAACTACTTTTGAACCAAATTCCATCTAAAGATATGATAAATGATAACACTATCAAAAAGCATTGTCAGAACATGTGGGATGAATATTTCAAGGATAAAAGTATATTTGGACAGGTACAATTATTTGTCAAGTTATTTAGGAGAAGAGATATGAGACCTGTCTTAGAGTTGTTGGGTGTTGATAATAGGAAAAGCCATGCTCATAATATTAATAAAACAATAGTTAAAAATTTTCAAAATGCTTATAACAAAATTGACAACACAACTCGAGGAGGTGATTTGAGTAATGCACGTAGAGCATTGATGACTACTATATCTAGTAGAAAATTGACACATAGCAAACAGGTACGTGCAATTTCTGATGTACTACATATATCTAGAAGAATTGTCCAGAGATACATCAAGAGGAGAAATATGCTAGATGATAACATTGAGAATAACTGGGTGAATATTTGTAGAGTTCCTTGAAAAGACAAGATTTCTGAAGAAGTAAAAAGACAAGTTATTGAATTTTGGACCACACATTCTCGTGTTTCTTCCAACAGGCGTGATACTATACAAATTAAAGATCAAGAAACAGGGGCCAAAATTGAACATCCAAAACATTTCATGGATATAACTCAAAGTGAACTTTTTGAAGCATTCAAACAAGAATTTTCAAATGCCAAAATATGTCAGAGAATGTTTGAGAGTTTACGTCCTTCCTTTGTACACATAAATAAGATGCGAGAAACTTGTTGTTGTAGAAATCATGTTGAATTTGGTCTACACTTGCAATCATTTAAAAAGGTTATGGAAATACTTGATCCTAATTTGGTCATCCCTAGTAGTACAACACAATTTGTGAGGTCCATATTATGTGATAAATTAGAAGATTCAAATGAATTCAAAGTGCAATGCATCAAAAATCAGTGTGAAGTTTGTGTAGATTTACACAAATTTTCTCAAATTATGCAAGTTGAGAATATTAATGAATCCACACCAGTTTGATGGATGAGATATGAATATGAGACATACCAAAATAATAGAGGGGATGAATCCAGAAAAATTGTATTGAAGGAGAGTGAATTGCATTATGATGAGGTCATGGCCAAGTTCCGTCCATTGATATATCCACATATCCAACATTGTCATGGTGCACGATGGCAAGCTAAACAGTTTTGTGATTCCAAAAATTGTTTTCCACTTGGTTGTATACTTTCAATTGTAGATTTTTCTGAGAATTATACATTTGCACCTCATACAGAGCTCTAAAGCCAATATTATCATTCTGAACAAGTTGCAATATTTGTGCAAGTGACCTATAGACATGCACAATTTGAGGTGGATCAGATAGAAAGATTGGATGAAAATGAACGCATCATCATCAAAGAGGTTCATTTCTATATTAGTGATGATAAAGTTCATGACAGGAGTTATGTGGCTCATTGTTTTGCAATGTTCTCTGAAGATCTTAGAAATCATGGAATAAATGTTTCAGAGCACTGGATTTGGTCTGATGGATGTGCAGGTTAGTATACACGAAATAGTTACACATTTATTTAACTTTATTTTAACTTGTATTTATTTGGACATGTCTATTTCTATTTAATCTATGTAATTGGATAATTGTAGATACTTATCATGTTTCACGTTCATAGGACAATTCAAATCTGCAAAAGCATTTAATTGGTTAGCAATGCAACATGCTAGAACCAATGTTAAATTTTTGTGGAATTTCTTTGAAAGTGGATATGGAAAAGGGGAGCATGATGGAGTAGGAGCATGTATAAAATGTGCACTTCGACAACATGAACTTGCAGGTAAATATATGCATTTTTTAAATGTACATGTTTAATACTCTAATAGCATATATTTTAAATTTTATATATACATGCATATTTTATGTACATATAGGGAATAGGATAGAGAGCGCAAATCAAATTGTTGAATGGTGCAAAGTTCATTTTGCTACTCGAGATACTGAATACAATAAGCGTTACTTTTGGGAGGTGAAAGGTGAACTAAGTTATATTTATTTTTAATGTCTTTTTCAAATCAAGTTGAGTTTTTAATTAAATATTTATTTTGAAATATGACAATTAGTTTTTGTATTTGTAACAGATATAGATCGATCTAATCCTTACAATTGTCAAACGATTCCTGAAGTTAGAAGTTTACATCAAGTGATGACAACAGGAAACCATAAACCTCCAGTACTTAAAGTAAGAGAGAAAACATGTTTTTGTGGTGACTGCATTAAGGACAATGTAGTGAGTGCATGTGAAAATATTGAGAATGGATATGTTTCACATTGGGATTTGAAGGAGATAGTTAGAAAGCCTCCTTTTGAAGATGTTGACATTGACATTGACATTCATGATCCTGTATATTCAACTGATTATGAGCACATTTCTGATTTTGTTGTGGCATGTTTGTGTGCATATATACATATATATAAATTAATATACATGTATATTTGTTTTAAAATTAATTTATATTTCTCTTTTTATATACATGCAGGAGATATTTTTGCAGTTCAAGCCTTACCAGATAATGTAGAAAATGTGGACTATTATCTTTTAAGATGCACAAAAGTAAAACACAAGTTGCTAGAAGGAACTATAGATGCTGATGAACAGTCATATCCAATTGGATCAGTTGTTATTGAAGGAACATATTATCAACAAACAAGGGTATTTGGTAGTGGTATTGAATTTATTGAATACAAGCTTGGAGAAAAGGTTTTACACTATAGTAACCATGTTATAGCAACCAAATTACAATTTGAAGCAGTACAAAGAAAAGGACGTCGTGGAAATCAAAAGTGGAAATTGCCTATTGAAGAACATGAAAAACTTCTAGAGATAATAAAAAGTAGAGAGGATCCTAACAATACATTGTTTGTGGAGCTCTAGTTTACCTATGTACTTATTGTGGAGCTCTAGTTGAGTTATGCCTATATAGCTCTTATACTTTCATATTTAATATTGATAGGATATTTGTTTTATATAAATTTTTGTACATTGGATCATTTATCTTGCATATGCAAAATTAGACATGTATTGTTATTTTTATTTAAATTCGACATGGATATCTCATTTAAGACCAGGTCTCTTAGGACCTCCCCTTAAGAGAACCTTTTTAGTATTTGTATGTATTTGTATGTACATATAATCTTTCTATGTTCTTATATGATACATTCTTTATGTTTGTATATAATCGTTATGTTAAGATTACATGTATATGTTATATGAACTATGTTACATATAATTACATGTACATTATATTTTATTAATTAAATTTTGTTAATTATAGTTAATTAAGAATGTATGTCATTAAATACAGTTAATTGAGTCATTAAATAGAGTTAATTAAGTCATTAAATAGAGTTAATTATTAAGACATTAAATATAATTAGATTAAATATAGTTAGTTATAGTTAATTAGGTTAAATATAGTTAATTATAGTTAATTAAGGCATGTCATTAAATAGAGTAACTAATTAAGTCATTAAATAGAGTTAATTAGTAAGACATTAAATATAATTAGATTAAATATAGTTAATAGGATTAAATATAGTTAGTTATAGTTAATTAGGTTAAATATAGTTAATTATAGTTAATTAAGGCATGCCATTAAATATAGTTAATACATGATATACATTAAATATAATTAGACTAAATATAGTTAATTATACAGTTAATTAAGACATGTCATTAAATATATGTTATATTGTTATGTACATCGACCATTAAAATTATATAGTTAGTTACACTTAGATTAAGGCATTAAGATGAATAACTATACATATACATGTAAACTTGAATATTGAAAATATGAATAACATATAGAAACATGTGCATAACACATACATAAGTTACATAAAAGATGAAGACATCAAAAGATCAATAAAATAGACGTCTACATTAAAAGATCAATAACATACATGTGCATATATCTGGAGAATATAATGTACCCATATTAAATGTATAGAAATAGATCATGTAGATCAAATGTTTGGAAATAACATATATAAAACATCAAAATCTCCATATAAGCATGTATCTCGAAATAACATATAAAAAATCATTTAGTGTCCATGATATAAACACGTATCTAGAAATAACATATAAAACATCAAAGTGTCCATATAAACCATGTATCTGAAAATAACAGATAGGACATCAAAGTGTCTGGATATAAAATGTATGCATATGGAAATAACATATAAAACATCAAACTGTCCATATAAATATGTATCTAGAAATAACATGTGTATAATAAAATAAAAGGCCACATATGATCTAATCAGCTACATCCCCCCTCCTGATCCTGGGCCTTGTCCCCAAAAGGGTCTATCAGCTGCATCTAAACCCTGTGTCAAATGATAACAAGTGAGCCATTTATTATGTGTACAAACAAATTATATCAAGATCTACATGTGTGTGTGTGTGTGTATATATATATATATATATATATATATATATTGTAACATACCTGGGACTCACGACGTGTAGGATCTGCCAGTGTCTAAAGATTAGCAAAATGTAACATACTATCACTCAAACCCTATAACACATACACAAACACACACATATACATTAATTTAAACATATAGACATATTATTTACTATAATAAAAATAAATCTAAACATATAGAGATATTTACCGTATCATTATGTAATGCTCTTTCAATCTGACTGATATCTGAATCATGTAATGAAAAAATAGTAACAGCATCCAAGTCAATAGTACGGCCCTGATCTGAAAGCATGGAAGTAAATAGACCAGGCTGTATGGTGCCACTGAGATCCTGAGTAGGGGGGGGTGCTGTAGGGTCCTGAGTAGCTGGGGCTGGTGCTGTAGCCTGGGCCTGTGTAGCAGTAGGAGTAGTAGAAGGTGCATGAATGTCCTCCTGCCTCTGTGAATCCTCTAGGACTGCTGTATGTGACAAAATATGTCTAATCTAAGAGCTCATGTCACAAAGTGGAATCCCTGAGAGTGTAGATAATGCTCGATATGCATCTAAAAGATCAGATGCTAAATATGATACCAAACAATGCAATGCATCCACCTCTAAGACTGCAGAAATGTCTATAGGAGAAGGTATGTCTGCAACTCCATAATCATCATCAACAAGTGTGCTAGATGATGCAGCTGTGGGAGCGGTACCTTGAGATCGTAGCATATATCGACTACATCAATCAAAAGAAATCTCGTGTAACTGTGTGGTGACGGTGGTGATGCTAAAAAAAATGTGTCCTAATTGTGTCATCAGGAGCACTCTCACCTGCAGTAGCCATCTGTGGACCTCTCGGCATAACCAAAAGGTTTGGACCTACCATTGCCCATTTTTTAATTGGCACAGGAGTGTTCGCAGGTCTAAATCTATTAGAAAGTCTCCCCTGACCCTGCCCAACATGCCCTGGATAATCTGTATAGTCAACATCATAATGTAAATGAAATTCTGCAAATAATTGTTTGTAGAAATATAGGGGGAACTCATCCTTCTGTGGCCATCTATGATGAGTAGCCAACCAATGAGGATACATCAATGGTGCGATGAGTGGATCAATACACTTCATCGCAGAGTAGCCTCTGACTCTGCGATGATCTGCATAAGATGGAAACATGGTTTTTACCATGCCGGTGGAAACCTCAGAGTCAATCTATGTGTACTTCACAGTGCCAGTGACACTGTGAGATAAAGAAGAATAAAATGTCTCAATGCTCATATCATCAAAAGGGTTGTCTAATTCAACTGTCTGAATCATACGAAATAACTCCTCTCACATTGCTATAAACTTCTCCCTATTAGGGAGGGTGGTAGAAGAGGAAAGCGAGCTATCCAAAACCTGCATAGCATGAGATAATCTCGCCACTGTATCTCTAAATAACTGCTGTCTATCATGGGTGGAGGTCACTCTACGTGCTGTACCAGACTCAGCACTCTGACCCCCACCATGAACACTGGCATCCCTTGAGGATGCAGGAGCATGATCCCCAGAATCGGATGCCATAATGTATATATGAAAATAAATATAAGAATATGAATGTGAAGCTACAATCTCAGTGATAAATATCTAGAGATCTGCACATGCATATATATACAACTATAAACATACAAGTCTATTTAAATTAAAATAATTAAAAGTTAAATTTAATGTGAAACACATGTACATATAAATACACAACATTAAATGTATAAATACACAACATTAAATGTATGGTGCTAAATGAACAATCATGTAACATACATATGTATTTTAAAACAAATTATCTTAGAGACCATATCTAATGTACATTGTAACGTGCTCATGCAAATGTGAAAAATAAATATTCGTACATGTACATGTATATGCAATAAAAATAAAATAAAATTTCTTGATTAAATGATAACTAAGTGCACACATGTACATACATGCAATAAAAAAATATAATTCTTGACTAAAATCTAAATTTTTATGTAAATGCTTTAATGATTATGGGGAGTGTAGATGAGAGTTAGGACATAGGGATAGAAAAATTTGTTACTAGATAAGTAAATGAGTTTAGTTAGCAAATGTTAATTTACAATTTAGAACTCGTGACTTAATTTAGTAGTTTGAATTAGAGTTAAGAATGTTAATAAAGTAAATGGGATATAGTTTTATTAAGGTTGATAGTAAGGTCAGTCTATTATGTGCTAGTTTAAACATATGAATACCTATTACAACCTATAACAGACGTAATGACTTAGTAGGAGTCCCTAGGTCCCCTTAACATATATATGGATAAAAATACCTAGAAATGTATCATGAGGTCCTATTATGACTCCTATGTCCCCTTAAGACACACATGTATGGATAACGTATTGAAAAACACAGTTGACATAAGTGATCAAGTAATGTGTTGTTTGCTAATGTAAGACTCATTATTACCTGACAATACCTATTATGTGCTAGCAAACATATGAATACCTATTACAACCTATAACAGACGTAATGACCTAGTAGGAGTCCCTAGGTCCCCTTAACATATATATGGATAAAAATACCTAAAAATGTATCATGAGGTCGTTATGTGTCATTTGGTAATGTAAGAATCATCATTACCTAATAAGACCTATTATATCCTAATAATACATATTAAAATTTATTAGAACCTATAAAAAATAGTATGACCTATTACGACTCCTATGTCCCCTTAAGACACAGATGTATGGATAACGTATTGAAAAATGTAGTTGACATAAGCGATCAAGTAATGTGTTGTTTGGTAATGTAAGACTCATTATTACTTGACAATAGCTATTATGTGCTAGTAAACATATGAATACCTATTACAACCTATAACAGACGTAATGACCTAGTAGGAGTCCCTAGGTCCCCTTAACATATATATGGATAAAAATACCTAAAAATGTATCATGAGGTCGTTATGTGTCATATGGTAATGTAAGAATCATCATTACCTAATAAGACTTATTATATCCTAATAATACATATTAAGATTTATTAGAACCTATAAAAAATAGTATGACCTATTATGACTCTTATGTCCCCTTAAGACACACATGTATGGATAACGTATTGAAAAATGCAGTTGACATAAGTGATCAAGTAATGTGTTGTTTGGTAATGTAAGACTCATTATTACCTAACAATACCTATTATGTGCTAGTAAACATATGAATACCTATTACAACCTATAACAGATGTAATGACCTAGTAGGAGTCCCTAGGTCCCCTTAACATATATATGGATAAAAATACCTAGAAATGTATCATGAGGTCGTTATGTGTCATTTGGTAATGTAAGAATCATTATTACCTAACAATAACTAGTTGTTAAAATGAACATCATCAATATCTAAGTGTGGTTCATTCGGTTAGTAGAGGGCCTATGTTATGGTTAGAATGTGGTTTGGGTTATGATTGTAGTTAATATAAGGTTATGTTAGAAGGTGTATTTAATGTCAAAATTAATTTCACCATAAGATATTATTGTTTCACTTCTAGATCCATCAAGTTATGTTAGAAACTGAATAATGTTCCCTAAAAGTTTGCTACATTTTTTACTAATATTTTTTTACATGTTTATCTCATAACCTAATATTTTTCTATATTTTAACCTAATGTTTTTCCTAATGTTTTTCTATATTTTAACCTTTTAACCTAATGTTTTTCTACACTTTTAACTAATGTTTTTCTATATTTTACCCTAACGTTTTTCCTAATATTTTTCTACACTTTTAATTAATGTTTTTCTACATTTTTATCTCATGTTTAACTACATTTTTGCTAACAAATTAATTTAAATACCATTCTAAAATAATCTAAAATAATTAAAATAATTTAAACATATTAAAAAATAAATAATTTAAACCATTTCACTCACAAAATACGTAAAAAGCAACTATTTTAAGTACGATTAACATCTATTAATCAAAAAATACATTTAAAAACTATTAAAAAAAAGGGAGGAAAAAACCACCAACCAGTTATGGCCGAAACCCTTAACCCGCTCTCCAAACATTTAGGAATCACAACAGTAACAATGATAGCTGCTAGAGGTTTGCGCCAGGTTTTATTCCGGCTTAGGGTTTCGGTTGGAACCCTTTCGGCCGAACCGATTTTGGCCGAAATAGTATGTGCCACATAGGCACGCGAAACTGCCATGTGTGTATGGCCGGATCTGTTACGGCCGAAACTATTATGGCCGAAAGGGTTTCGGTCGAAATGGTACAAGATATCACAAAAGGTGACACAGGTTTGTGCTTTTACCCATATATCAATATGTCATCAAGAAACACGAGAACAAACCTGTCAAGATATGATAAAAAAAAATCATTCATCAAACTCATAAACAATGATGGAGCATTAGTCAACCCAAAAAGGTACCACTGTGAACTCATAATGCCCATAGTGCATTCAAAAAGCAATCTTGTGAATATCTGCTTCCTTAATACGAAGCTGGTGGTATCCTGACTTAAGGTCAATCTTAGAGAATACTGTAGCTCCCTTGATTTGATCAAATAAGTCATCAATCCTAGGCAAAGGATACTTTTTCTTAATAGTCACCTTGTTCAAATGTTTGTAGTCAATACAAAGGTGCAAAGAACCGTCTTTCTTCTTCACAAAGAGCACTGGAGCTCCCCATGGTGATACGCTAGGTCGAATGCTCCCTTTGGCTAGAAGTTCCTCTAACTGAGGACGTAGCTCACCCAATTCCTGAGTAGTCATATGATAAGGAGCTTTAGAGATAGGCTCTGCTCCAGGAATCAGATCAATACTAAAATCAATGTCCCTCTTTGGAGGCATGCCTGGAATCTCAGTTGGAAAGACATCTGCGTACTCCTATAAAATTGGGTGATCTAAAGTTTTCCTCACAAGATCTTCCTCATCAAGATCATTTACCATAACAACAAATATCTGACATCCCTTACGGAAACTCCACTTCATTTGCATAGCAGAAATCATCCGCAGAGATATAGGCCTCGGTATCCCAACTATCTTCACATCATTCCCTTGGTCATCTTGGCACAAAATAATCTTCTTCCTGCAATCTATACTGGCTCTATGAGATCCAAGCTAGTCCATGCCTAAAACCACATCATAGGAACCAAGGGGTATGACTCGAAGATCCACTGTAGTATCAAAGCTCCCTAAGCTAAGCCCACACTTATGAACTACAGAATCCGTGGAAACCTTAATCCCTGAGGCTAGTTCCACTTGCCAACCATGATCTTGCTTCACCGCATCCAGCTTACACTTAGAAACTATAGATGGTGAAATAAATGAATCTGTAGCTCCTAAATCAAATAATACTGAAAGAGATATACCTCGATTAGAACCTGTGGTCTCAACCACTATTCCCTGATGATCTACTTGATGCTGATCAACTGCTGCAAAAACCCTATGAGCTCTACCTACATCACCAACTGTGGGTTTTGAAGCTGTAGGCCTAGGTCCTGAAAACTGAGGTGCTCGCTGTGGACACTGAGCTGCATAATGTCCAATCTAACCACATGAAAAACATTCTGTATTCCTGCCAGATCCTCTGCCCATAGGTGGTACATTAGATTGCTGGCGACTATTCCTACTTACAAAAGACTGGCTACTCTGAGCTGGCTGATTGGACTGATTCTATTTATTGCGTTGAACATTACGCTTGTTCTTAAAGTTAGAACCTTTGCCACCACCTTGAGCCTAAGAATTTAATCCTTTCTGCTCCTGCATCTGCTGAGACTGCTGCTGATACTGTTTTCCCTTAGAAAAAAAAGGCTTCTTGTTACCACCTGAATTGAAGTTGCCTTTAGATCCTGACACTGCTGGTGCTCCTACAAAACCACCTTGACCAAGGTTGACACTTTTCTCAACAAGGATTGCTTGATGTACCACATGCTTGAGAGTTTTTGGCTCAAATACCTTGACACCCCTAATTATATGGTTATTCAAACCCCTAATAAAGTGTTGTGTCAACTGAGCTAAATTTTCACTGAACCCTAAAAAAGGCATAAGCTCATAAAACTTACGCTCATACTCAGTCACTGACAAAGTGTACTGCTTGAGATTATGAAACTCATCTGCCCTTTGTAGTTTCCATTCCTTTGGTAGGAATCATTCATGGAAACTCTCTAAGAATAGTTCCCATGTGACACTGCTCATATCGATTTCTAGCTTCTTCTCCTCAATCATCCACCAAGTGGCCCCAAAATTCTCTAAATTAGTGATCGCAAATCTTGCCTTAACATTGCTGTCAAAATCCTGCATGGAAAAAATCCTATAAAGGGAAATCAACCACTACTTGGCCACATAACCAGAACCTTGCCCATTGAAAGGCTTGACCTTGGATCTTGAAAGATCCTTCATCTGAGTGGACATAATGGACCTTTGATGATCCTTCCGAGGACTTCTAGATCTGGGTCTATGCTCTTTTTCTGTTTGATGCACTTTAGGCTATTCTTGAATAGGAGGTAAACGTTCTAGAATAGTCTACATCATCTATCTTAGACTAACCTCATCAGACTTAGCTTGGTCTTCTCTACGGCTCTCTTCCTGCTGCCTACTAGAGTGCTCTTCCCTGCTTTCTACACGAGCTGATCCCTCATGGGAAGACTCATGGGCACTGACAGCTCTCCCACGACCATGACCTCTTCCTCAACCTCTACCATGGCCTCTAACAGAAGACCCGGTCCCAGACACTATCCTAGTTTAAAGTTGAAGAAACACACTTTATAGTTCAAAGTTCTAGTTGTTCCAAAATACCCAGAGCTCCCAATGTAGAAACTCGAGCTCTGATACCAAATGTAATGCCCCGCCAAGGGATCCAAAGAATTAACTTGGAATTTCACTAAGTTTAGTAACACATTTTAAAATTTTTTTTAATAGTAAACATCACATATAACTTTTGCACAATAACAGAAGCAATAGCATTGTCCATCTGAAAAGTAAACATAACATACATAACAGATTACATTCTCTAAAGATCCCTTAACGATGAATTACATACAAGAATCCATATAGTACAACATCCACATGAAATAATAATGATAAGTCCAATGTTTAAACATTTCATTTCCAAATGCTCAATCATCCTCTGTACATGTCACAGGGTATGACAAGCTCAAAGAATATACATAAGTAGAATAAGGTACATCATCCTATTCCAATCCATGATACATCAAAGTAGAGATAATCACATGATACATCATCATAGAAGACATATACATCCATCATAAAGATCAAACAAAATAAACTAAGTGCATAGTTCCTTGCAACCGTTAATAGCATCATTAGACCATCGTGGGCCCTAGCCATCCCTCCGTGCGTAACATCCCAAATCATCAAAGAGATCATCGGTATTAACAAAGTAGGAATGCCACTCCTAAAATATAAACATCATATGTAGAAAGTAATCTAACATGCAACTATAAGCATCATCTAACATATGCTAATCATCAATGAAAGGATACATACCCACCATCACGAAGGTGCATCAGCCATGATGTCTCAATGAATCTCAAAATGATAAGAGTGGAAAATAGACTACCACCCAACCGCGTGGTACCTAAGTGGTCCACTCTCACTGTGCCAAGGAGATAATCTCAAGTCCCAAATAAGTTGTCAAAATCTCATAGCATAAATCTCTATAGTCTAGGAATCCTAAAAGTATACTAACTCAAAGGTTCCAATCACAAACTGACATCTAATCCCAGAGGCACACAATGACATGTAGGAACCTACTATGCAAGTGGGAAAGTGTCATCACATTTATCACGGACAAGCTACCCTGGTAGTTAGCTAAACTCCACGGGTCCATACTGATCTCATGTGGCCACTAGTATCCTCTCATAATGACAAGGCATACTATGGAATGCAAGGTCGCAACCATGCATCTCACTACTCCCATCCAAGCCTGTACAAGCACTCAAGGCATGAGCGAGAACAAAACATTTATCTTTTTAGGTTCATTCAGTTAGTATTAGGTGTGAATGTTATCACTTATTAATCCAACTTACAATGAGTTACCCTGACAGCCTTTTAGGGCCCCAGTCCCCATTGCAAGCCACTTCCCAACACTACATGCATATATCCTACCCTAATGCTCATGGACTCATAAATCTCAAAATTAAAAAAGATAATCCATAATAAAATCATCAAATATGCATAAAAGAATCAAATCTCCATGAGCAAACATCCATAGAAAATCATGAACACAACAGCTCTCTATTGGCAACTGAAGTATCATTGATAATCAAAAGTATCCAATGGTTCTCAATAACCAAAATATATCTTAATCATACTGATCGAAGACTCCAAAAATGGTTGAGTCAAACATGTCACAACATGATATCATCAAGAATAAATCCACATCTCAGTCCCATCATGGTGACTAGAAAATAATCAAGGATAACTGATCGATGACCAAAAATAATGGTTAAGTCAAGTGTCTCATAAATAAGAACCTCAACTATAGCAATCAGTATTACAACCAATACATAGAGCATTCCATCACATAACCATGGTTGGGTTTATAAAGATCAAGATTAAAACATCATCATGACATCACAATCACATAACTCCCAAGCCTTTGGTAGACGTCCTATAACTGGTCAACACTAGTCAACCCAAAACCCAAAACAATAGCATAAAGAATACACAATGTAAACACATGTTTTGGTTTTGCTAAGTTTTCAATTTCAAATGCAAAAGTCTCGGTTAATGTTTCTCAAACTATATCAAGTGGAGAAATTTCACGTTTTACCTAACCCATGTATTTGTTTGATAGATAAAAAGTTTCTCCATTAGACTCAATTTTCTAATATTTTATTTATATAAACTTTGTTTGAAGATTGACATTTCATATGAACAAAACTTCAATTATTTATTCTAATAATTAATCTTAATTAAAACTAAGTTTAATTAAATTAATTATTAATATCTCTTCATAATTGACAAGCTTAATAGCAATATTTTAAATCATTAAAAAGAGTGACCCATTAATTGAGAACTTTATAATAATCATTTATAATTAATTATATATACATATATACTTATATATATATACATATATATATATATTTATATATATATACATACATATATATATATATTTAATAGCATTAAATAATTAATAACATTTCAGTATTTAAAACAAAATTGAAACTCAAATCGCATATAATTTTAAAACCCACATATGACTCAAAGCGATTTAAAATCGCGTGGCTATTTAAAGTACCGCATCGCAGGTACATTGCAGATCGCAGGTACATTGCAGTCACAGGTACCCTGCAATCTCGCATGCCTGCGGTGGGTGGGGTATATGATACCCGCCCAACATTTACGTATTTAAAAAAAAAAAATGTTTTCAATGTAACGTTTTCTTTTTATAACGTTTTCAATGTAACATTTTTTATAACGTTCTCAATGTAACATTTTTTAATAACATTTTTCCGAAACGAAATTGAAATCGCAAATGCGTTTTAATGAGTATCACTGTGATAACTCGCTCGGCTTCCAATTAATTATATATATATATATATATGTATATATATATATGCATATGTATGTATATATATATGCATATGTATGTATATATATATGTATATATATATATGTGTGTGTGTATATATATATATATATATATATATATACACAAATATACACAGGGTTTTATACAGTATAAATTTATATACGAAAATATAGATCTGAACTATATATATTTTTTCACAAAGAATATATATATATATATATATAAGTTTCCTACAATTATTTACTCTCTAAAATTTCTCTATAATTCTTTTTTTTCCAATGAATTTGGCTACAATTCAACCCTAGCCCTGTATTTTTTTTTCCAGATCTATGCATGTAATATTCTCAAATAAATTAACTACCCAATAGAGAATGCATACAATAACAATAGAAAATTCCTCAGAAGACATATAGAAGACACGAAGAAGACAGGGAAATGAAAGATGCGAAAATAGCCTAAATAAAATCACAAGAATCTACCCGAATTTTGATGCTAAATCACTCTTCCTCAGAAATCCCGCAGAGCAAGCTCCCTTCTTCAGAACTCTCGAATCCTCCAATGCTCCAATTGCACTCCAAACACTCTCCCTAAGCTTCTAGGAATGCGTGAATATAAAGAGCTCTCAGGAAACCTCTAGAATACTTCTTGAAACAGCTGGAAGGTGTCACCAACTAAGCATGGGTCTTTTCCAACCTTTTTGATGAGTCATAGAGTTATAGACACCTTGTGCTTAATTGATGCACTAACCCCCGTGTTGTTGACACATGTTAATTCCCATGCAAGCTTATAACTCCAATTTACTTTTTAAATAATTTCTATTTAAATTTTATAACTTTCATTTTAATTTTTATAACTTTTATTATTATTATTTTATTTATTACTTTATTATTATTGTATAATTATTATTAATTTTAATTTACTAATTTTCTTTTATTTAATTCTTTTTCCTCAATTAATTCACATTTAATTAGTTACAATCAAAATATCAAAGATCATGATATTTTATTAATTTTCTCAAATAAATAATTTATTAATTAAATCTATTTATTAAGACTTAATTAATAGAAAATTCACCATAGACCTCCAAGATAAAATATGAAAACCCATCATAGAACAAATCATACAAAATCAATCTAAAGGGTTAAAAATCATGAAATATGTCATCCGACACATTCGGTGGGTATTCAACTCTAATACTTGTCCTAACTCACTAGGGCAAATGGTTTTTAGGTTTGGGATTTGGACTTGAGAATTTATCTCCCTTCTCTTATCATTGAGATAGTATAATAGGGTACGCTCATCCTGGCAATTCAGGGAAGTCGATACCTGGTACCTGCAATCTACAGAAAAATCATGCATGTACATACAATATATAATGCTAAGCTAAACAGACAATGGCAGGAAGTGGTGCATCGTGTAGATCCCGACTAAGTAGGTGACTATGACTCCCTTCCTTAACCAAATCAGAAACGCCATACAATAAGAAAACACGCACACCATACACATGCAAGTATGGGGTAAGTAAGCATAATAAAACACATGAGATAATAAACCATCTAACTAATCATCATTAATAACTGAAA
Source organism: Cupressus sempervirens (assembly GCA_028749045.1). Lineage (NCBI taxonomy): Eukaryota > Viridiplantae > Streptophyta > Pinopsida > Cupressales > Cupressaceae > Cupressus > Cupressus sempervirens. The sequence continues at coordinate 219,830,167 of CM053789.1, read as the reverse complement.
ACAATGTAATGATCATCATACATATATGAAATGTAAAGTCTAAATGATCTCATCATATATCAACTGAATCCATATCATAATATCTGATAGTATCAAAACAACACCACTAAACCATCAACATAAAACTAGTCTACATAGTCTGATAATAATAGCAACAATAAGTCTAGAAAAGATGCGAACGAGGGTAGGCACTACAAGATGGCAAAGAAGAAGTAGAGGAACTACTTTTGGAAGCTGTAGATATGTTGGGGGATTTTTTTGATATTGTGTTAGATAATGTACCTGATGGATTACCCCTAGTGGGGAAATTATTCATCAAATGGATTTGATTCTAGGAGCTAGTTTTCTAAACAAGGTAGTACCAGTAGTAAGTAAAGAGTTGAATAGACAAGTTCATGAGTTATTATAGAAGAGGTTGATTTAAGAGAGTCTGAGTCCATTTACTATACCAATATTATTAACACCAAATAAGAATGGACAATCAAGGATGTACATAGATTGTTGCACTATTAACAAGATCACAATCAAGTACTAGATTTCCATTTCCAAGGATGGATGATATTATGGACTATTTGAGTGGAGTTTTGTATTTCAAAAAGAAAGATCTAAAGAGTTGATACCATCAGATTCACATCAGTGAAGGTGATGAGTGGAAGACAACTTTCAAGACAAGGGAAGGACTGTATGAGTGATTAGTCATGCCTTTTGGGCTAACTAATGGACTAAGAACTTTCATGCAGCTCATGAATGAGGTCCTGAAGGAGTTCTAGGGTAAGTTTATCAATGTTTACCTAGATGATATTTTTATCTTTAATAAGACATTAGAGGAGAGTTTTTTGCATATCCATAAGGTGTTTGATAAGTTGAGGGAACAAAAGTTGTTGATAAAATTGAAGAAGTGCAGTTTTGTGAAGGAGTTGGTGTACCTAGGATTTTTCGTATTAGAAGAAGGTCTGAAAATGGACCTAGAGAAAGTGAAGGCTATCCTTGAATGGCCTACTCCAAAGAGTGCTACCGAGTTAAGATATTTTCATGGATTGGATAGTTTTTACAAAATTTCACATAAGAGGTTTTAGTAGTAGTTGTGGACCCTTGAGTGAAACAATTAGAGGGGGTAGGAAATAATTTAAGTGGACTGCTAGAGCACATGGGAGTTTTAATATGTTGAAATGGGAAGTTACATAGCAACATGTTTTAGCACCTCAAAATTTTAAAAATGTGTTTCAAGTATATTGTGATGCTAGTGGTATTGTAATAGGAATTGTTTTGACCCAAGAAGGTAGACCTATTGCTTTATTTTAGAGAGAAATTAAATGATGCAAAAATAAAATATTCTTTTTATGATTAGAAATTTTATGCTATAGTTCAAGCATTAAAGAAGTGGAGAAATTATCTTTTTCCTAAGGATTTTATTTTGCATACTAATCATCGAGGTTTCTAATATTTGAATAGTCAAGAAAAACTAAACAAAAGGCATTTGAAGTGGGTTGAGTTTTTGTAGAGTAATACATTTGTTTTGGAAAAAATGAGTGGGAAGCCTAAGAGAGTTGCAAATGCTCTTAGTAGAAGACAAATTTCACTGATAGGAATGTAGATTAAGGTGGTTGGGTTCAAGGAACTCAATAATTTGTAGCTAGAGGATCTTTATTTTGGTGAAGCATGGAAGGCTTGTATAGAACTTGTTACTCTTGATAGGTCAAAGTGGTTGGATTTCATAATCCAAGATGCATATTGTTTAAAGGAAGTTAGCCATGCATTCCTAGAAGTTCAATGAGAGAGAATCTCATCAAGGAGAAGCATAGTGGAGGATTGGTTGGAAACTATGGTAGAGATAAAACCATTTCTTTGGTTACTAAGAATTATTACTAGCCATAGTTGTAGTAAGATGTGATGATGTTTTTGTAGAGTTGTAGGGTATGTCAGACGACATTTAGATTGAAGTAGAATATAGGGTTGTATCAACCATTACTTGTACTAGAGAAGCTATGGGAGGATGTCAACCTAAATTTTGATCTTGGATTAACAAGGACTCAACAAGGGCATGATTCTATTTCTGTTGTGGCTAACAGGTTTTCAAAGATGAAACATTTCCTTCCTTGCAAGAAGACTAGTGATGTTGTTCATGTGGTAGAGTTGTTTTTTGGAAAAGTGGTGAGACTGCATAGTCTACCAAAGAGTATAGTTTAAGATCAAGATACCAAATTTATTGGGTATTTATGGTGTACATTGTTGAAGAAATTGAAGAGAGATTTAAAGTTCATTTCATCACATCATCCACAAAGTGATGGATAGATAGAAGTTGTGAACCAGAGTTTAGAAAATTTGCTAAGATATTTGGTTTGAGACAAGCCAAAACTATGGGATCTAATTTTACCATAGGAAGAATTTTCATATAATAATTCTCTTAATAGAAGTACTAGTAAATCAATATTTTGGACTGTATATGGGAGTAGTCCCATAAATGCTTCTAAATTACAACAATTGGATATAGGAGAGAGAAGTATTGTTGAAGTAGAAGAATTTGATGAACATTTGAAGAACATACATGTGGAGGTGAGGAAGCACATTATAATGATGAATACATAGTATAAAGCTAAGCTAGATGTGAAAGGTGGTATAAGGAATTTCAGATTGGGGATGAAGTCATGATTCATTTGAGGAAAGAGCATTTTCTAGTGGGTACATATACTAAGATAAAAATGAAGAAGTTTGGACTGTACAAGGTAGTGGAAAGGTACGATTCTAGAAATGAATTTGAAGTGGAGTTGCGTGTTGAATTGAATATTCCACAAATATTTAACATATAAGATTTGACAACATACTATTAAGGATGTGGTGGAGATGAAGTTACAAAAGTGTAGTGGAGTATTTCAACAGCTAGTTCGATTACGAAAGAGATTAAGGAGATAATGGATAGTCATGTTGCAAAAGTACAAGGAACATAACTAATGAAGAATACCTAGTCAAATGGAAAGGGTGGCTAGTAGAAGATTCATCATGTATAACAAGGGAAGAGGTTAACCATCTTGCTTTTCCTCTGAATACAAACAATGGTATGGCTTCATTACTCAGCCTATGAAGTGCTTGAATAGGAGTACAAGTGGTAGTGTATGGTAAGGTAACTAGTGTCTTTATTTCCATTATTTTCTCTAATTTTGTAGTCAAGACTGAATTTGTAGTCCTATCCTTCTCCTTTTTCTTAGCTCTTGTCCACCTTGTGTTTGTGGTCTAGGTGTAGGACTGGCTTCCTAACCTATTTGTATTTGTGTCCTCGCTTTCTAATTGATGGTAATAAAACATTCTATACCTTGGCATTGACATGTGAGGACAATGTGTCATTCCTTTGGTATAATGCAATAGACATTATAGGTTGAACCTCTATAGATTGAGTGGGGGTTAGTAGGCAATGCTTGTGTTTTTTCCCTTGTAGATACCAATTATGCCTTCTTAATCGCATCCACACTCATCAGCATACGATGACTGCATAATTTTTCCTTGGTGGTGGAGTCAGTTAGTATCTTTTGCATATCCTCATCTATTAGGATATTGATGTTTTGAATGGTAGTGTCAGACACATCCTTTACCTTTACTATATCTACTTGTGGCCTGACACTCAACATGTGTACTGCTTGTACACCCTATTCTAGTTGTTACTCTTCCTTAGCTATTTCCTTTGAAGTGTTTTGTCCTCATATAATTCTATTCCAAATTCTTCATTTGTGACTTCAACTACATATTTTGCTTCTTTTTCTTCACCTACTTCTTGAGGTGTCTTCTTAATATCCTTTTGAGTTGTCAACCCATAGATCACCTTCCATATTTGTGTGCCCTACTGAACAACATCTTCAATTTTATTCTACAAAATGTTAAGAGCTCAGTACTTTGGAGAAAATCTTCCCTTGTAATTTTTTATAGCCCTTGTCATCTCAGATTTGTCCAACTCTAGCATCACTCTTGCAAATGTAGTCTCTCTTATATTTCTCTCTATTGTTAGACTATATTTCCATCTTCTCTCAACTTTATCATATAGGTTCTTTGGTAAAGAGTTAGCAATCTCAATTGGAGTCATCACAAATGTTTCCATCATGGCATTTATAGACTCTTCTACCTTATTCATTTCTAACTTTCCAAATTTCTCAAACTCAATATGTGAAAATCCACTTAAAACAATATTATTCTTTATATTTTCACATAAGTTATCTAAATCAGAAGAGGGAGTATGACTTAACACTTTGAATTGGTTGTTGTCATCTGATTCTATCCTTTCCTCATCTAATTTAGCTGGAGCAATTTATTTTCTTCTTTTGGTTTTCTCTTGTTGACTCATCTCTACTATAGTAGCTATTCTTTTCCCTTTAGGTTTCTAAGCTTATGGAGTCCTTTTGGCAGTAGCTCTTGTGCTAGCCCTGGTAAAAGGAACCGTAGCCTTTTATTATGAGAGTTTCACAACCTTTTTAGGTTTGCTTCCTACTAACTTCTTTACTTTTCTCTCCTTTACCTCAATGGAAATAGGTGCTTCATTGGCTTCTTCTACCTTGACATCTTCTTCAATTTATGCTTCTTCTTCTCCCTAGTCTTCACCTTTACCCTGTGTGATAGAAAGTGGTTCTTGCATAGGTACATCATCATCTTCATTAACTTCTTCCTCTTCATGTCCTTTTGCCCCTTCACCAAATTATTCCTTGAGTTTCTTTACAAGATTATTCTTCTTCCTCACCATAGAAGAAGTCTTTAAATCCATTGATATCTTTTATTTTTCTACATCATAGTCCCCCAAAGTAGTAGAATTCTTATCTACTTCTTGTGCTAGCAGAGTAATGATAGCTACAAATGCCTCCTCAACATTAATCTCATCACATAGTGGCTTGAGCCATCTCACCCTTGGAACAACAACTTGTACATAAGTGAAATCGACATCAACTAGAAAATAAATATAATTATAATGCTTCTCTACTAGTGATATTGGAATCCTGTATCTTTGTTTCATTGATTTTTTAAAATCTTCAAAGTAGCTAGTCATCACAGAATCAAAATTTTCTCCAAGTTTCTCTATACATTCAATAATCTATACTATGAATAATCTGTTAGCCTTCCAATTTACTTTTCCAAATGTGGGAAAAGTAGTTTACACGTAGAAAAATATACAAATAAGAATTGAAACAAATTTGCATTGTACACTTTTTGTTTTCCTTATGGCTCCCAAGTTCCTGTTAGTATAAATAATTAATTTCAATTTACACTTTACTTAAGTTTACTTAGGTTAATGCATCATTATATTAGTTTTCATATAGACACCTAGGAGTATGCATTGTCATATGAGTTGTCTTTTTGAAAATACAAGAGTTAGCAACTAACTTAAGCACATGGTGTCTACAACATCTCTATATGAGATACACCTTGTCACACTTATCCTCTCATTAATGCATGTACATTCATGCACAATGGAGGATAATCCACTTTTGGTGGACGTGTGCTTAGTTGTTGAGCTTATCTCTTCACTAACTCGTAGTCATTCTAGATGCCTTTATATATAGGAACTTCTAGTGTGTATTATACATTAGATATTTATTTTCATATTGTTATTATGATCATACATCATTTGGTGCATATTGTGCTAAGTCTTGTGCTTCTTGATCTTGTTGTCATTTTGTCCTAAGGAAAATTATTACATGGTATTAGAGCTGAGGGAGCTTCATTTCATAGCCATTGGAGACCATTTTTGCTTCACCTCTCGGAGGACCACAATTCAAATTTAGGATATCTGCATCTATTGGGAGTGTCTAGAGCTAAAGTGGACTTCACCATTGTGTCTGGAGTGTTGATTCAGTGATTTTTGACTATAAATTTGCCTACCCTAGGCTATAGTCAAAATTGAGGTAAATTTTTTTTTTAAAACCAGAACTTAAAGGGTCAATTTGTAGAATTGGTATGATCTTTTAAATCTGTGTAATCTACTTTTAGATCTACAACTTTTATATTCGTATCTCTGCAAATTTTTTGAATGTGCTGTATTTTTCAATTTTTTTTTGGCCTATTAGGCCTATAGAGAAGTAATTTTATTGTAGGCTAATTGAGTGGTCAAATCTCAGGGCCTACAAAATAATTTGGCATCATCTTCCTCATAACTGGCTTTGGCACACAAACTAGCATATTCCATCACACATGAATGACTTCATTAACTTGTTATCGGTCGACCATTCATCACATCCAGCAAAATAATCTTTGACAACTTTCAAGACAAGTTCCACTATGAGGTACTTTTATTTTAAAGGCCCCAAAACCTATAGTGTGATGAATGTGGCATTAAAATCCCACACCAATGGACCACCAACCCAGAACTATTTCTTCACAACATCGCTCAAACTCTGTAGAGCCTCCTCCTCTAGCCAACATCACTTCCTCACTAGCTGATATCCTCCTCCCACTAGTGACTATGGTCCTAAACTCTACTCCTACCAGTAGCACAAGCTAGCATGTTAGATGCTAACTCACTAAACTACCACATTCATAGAGCGCCCACTATCATAGTGATAGATCAATAGTACAATTTACCATGTTAGATCCATGTCAATGCCAACTTAGTAGGCCACATAATATGACACATCAACAATCATAGTCAGATCTTCATATAGTCCATGTCAGTGACAAGTCAGTTATCCCTACTACCACATGAGCCGTGCGGGTTGTTTCTTCATTGATGTCAACATTTCATGAACATAAATTTCATGACCATTTGATTATCTGTAGTAGGAAAAATTGTACTACTGTGATGGCCATTTGGACATTAATTTTAACATAGAATTTTTTTGAGCAGACCCCTCACCATATGCAGTTTTGATTTGATAGCCCATATCTCAGTCATCCAGACTCGAAATCAGGTGTTTTTTTCATTTTGGTTAGAATTTCTTGAGTTTTTTTAGTGGTTCTATTATTTTCTAGTTTTGGTGCATGAATTTGTTGGAAAATTCATATATTTTCTACTGTACCTATTTAATCCTACATTGCATAACTTCAAATGCTTCTTACAGGTTCATTTGGACACATTTTTAGGTTCTTCTTTTCTTGAAAGTGCATAATGTTTTGTTAATTTCTAGATCTATAATTAGATTATAGGCTTGTGTGGACAAAAATACTACTTTTAGAAATAGATCCCTTTTTGCATTATAATGCTTTGATCAAACTTTAAAATTGTTGTACATATGAGATACATTGCTTAGTACTAGATTTGAACTCTAAGAGGTGGTTGTAAATAGAAAAATTAGAAGTCCACTTAGGCCTAAATTGGCAAGTGGCTATTGTAAATGCACTAAGTATAAAGTTCCAAAATTGTTCATTTAGTGGGGGGGGGGGGGGTTTGATTGAGTGAAAAGGGGGGGGGGGGGTGAGGGGTGGTTCTTTATTTCTTTTTTTTTCATTTTGGGGATGTATACATTATTTGATCTCATGGAGTCATGTCACAAGTGTCAGTTTGGTTTAAAATTGAAGTTAACAAGAAGGAACTATTAGAAATGGAGTACTTTGATGATTGATCATCTAAGAGAGCATAAGGAAGTATTTGCTTTTCTATGTTCCAAAGAACTACCCTCTTACACTAATTTGACACCTATTAGAATAATTTTGTCAACCATTTTTTTAGTATTAGTTATGATTTCTTTGATGTCCTTGGAAAGATTAGTGAACCTTATGACCTTTGGATGGCTCTTTGGAAAGCATATGGAAATCCACAAGTCCCTCCATTTCTAGAGGACATTCTAGCTTTGGTCACTTTAGTTATGGTACCTAAAACTCCAATTGAGATCATACCTCCTGATGCTCTTATTTCTTCTACTAATCAAGTTTCAACCATAGATGCTCCTAATTTAGTGTAGCAGGAAACACATTGTATTCCTATTTCAGCTTCATGGGATGACTTCCTTCTCAACATTGTAGTGTTTTTTGTGGAGTCTTACATTGAAGATGTGGGAGACATTATTGATGACATCCATCTTCTCTTTGTTGAGGAGAATTCTTCTTCACTTGTTGTGAGGGAACACATTGGCTCTCAACTACTTGATCTTTCTTTTAAGATTGACATGGTTGTGGACACTTCTTTTAAATAGTTGGAGGAGGACTCTTTTACTTCAGAGGAGACATATCATTCTTTGGAGATTGTATTCTAGTTTCTTTAGACATCATATCTTTTGAGGATTCTTTTGACTAGTTGGGGAACATTCTCTACTACACCTATGGTGCCACTTCTTCCTATAAGGAGGAACATCATTCAATTTTTCTAGTGTAGCTTCGTCAGTCATCAAGGAGCTTCTTTTATGGGTGTGCATTCATCATTGAGGGGAGGCTACATTACTTCTCTTCCCATATCTTCCTGTAAGGATGATTCCTTGTCTTTGGAGTTTGATTCACTTTCATACATGGACATGTTACCTTGTTTGCCACCTTCTTTTAGGCATCCACCAAATTATCTTGTGGCATCTACATTCATGAAAGACTTGTCAACATATGAGTAGACTTCAGAGGTAGCATCCACAACATCCTACATATGGATCCCTCTCCCCTATTCCTATCCATAGTAGGAAGCATACTTGCACCTATACTTGGTGTATCTTCTTCCTAAAGGGAGAAACATTGTTTGTAGGCATTTAATTCTATTTTGTCTTCAAGCACTCATCATTAGGAGATCTTTCACCAAGGGGGGGATTTCCTCTCTTTGTATTTCCTTCTTATGGAGGGATTCTCTATTGTATTTGCATAATGTATAACACCAGGGGGGTCATATGACTCTTCTCTTCTTTATTGTACATATCTCTCTTTTTGGAGGAGGGTTTTTCCCATGAGGTTTTCACTCTTTCTCCATTTTTAGAGAGATTGCATTGCATTGCATCACATTGTATGTACATCATTGCATTTGTACATGGGTACCTAACATGGCCTAGAAGCCAGGACCCATCATAGTTTTTGTGAGCTTAAGTGCATTCCCCTAAGTTAAACTTAAAAGGGGGGGGGGGGGAGGGGGGTGTTAGTGTAAATAATTAATTACTATTTACACTTTACTTAAGCTTACGTTGGTTAATGAATTGTTATATTAGTTGTCATATAGACACCTAGGAGTATGCATTGTCATATGAGTTGTCTTGTTGACAACATAGGAATTAGCAACTAATTTAAGCACATGGTGTCTACAACATCTCTATACTAGATACACCTTGTCATACTTATCCTCTCATTGATGCATGTGCATTCATTTACAATGGAGGATAATCCACTTCTGGTGGACGTGTTCTTAGTTGTTGAGCTTATCTCTTCACTAACTCCTAGTCATTCTAGATGCCTTTATATATAGGCACTTCTAGTGTGTATTATACATCACATATTCAATTTCATATTGTTTTTATGATCATACATCATTTGGTCCATATTATGCTAAGTCTTTTGCTTCTTGATCTTGGTGTCATTTTTCCCTAAGGAAAATTCTTACATGGCATCAGAGCTATACAAAATTCTTACATGGTATTAGAGCTATACCGAATTTTTATAGTTCTGAGATAACTGCTAGAGTTGTAACTTGGCAAGGTTATGAGAGTGGTCTTTCTTCACTATCTTGTAACCCAAATCCACAGCCATACACGGTACACCAAATTTTGATCTCACTAAAAATTTGCTTCTTAAATTTTGTACACATTTGATTAGAAAATGCCTTAGACAACATATCATTTCCTCCAAATATAATTTCATTAACAAACATTTCAGTAATCAAAGTCATTCTTTCATATCTACATTTAAAATATAGAATACTATTTTCATTTGTTGTAGAAAATATAATCTTAATCAAATTTGAATGTAACCTTTCATATTGTGATCTCATTTCTTGTTTTGAAATCTATACATGTGCAATAATCCTTACTTTAAATGTAATTAGGAGATCAATAATTGTATCTATGGTCATCCCTCTCTTGTTCCATAGTGCCCCTGTATTCTTCTTAATTACCTCTTTTACATCACTCCTCATAGTCTTAGGTCTATCTAGGGTTGGATACCCTATCACTCTATGAATAATTATCGTTGTGATTTTTATAGCACCATCCTCCAACAATACAAAATTATCATGAATTCTACTAAGAACAATCTTGATCTGCTCTATCTTGAATACATTTGGAAAATCTATGGCATAGATTAACCCTTTTGTCTCTATAACCTTTATTTCTTCTTCAATACTCTGTTCTCATACATTTTTCCATATAAATGCTTCCTATCTTACAAGTGTAGCAACACCTTACATCTTATATCATTAACACTTGTGGTGGTATTATTATAAGCAATACCAAGAATAGCTCTTAAAATTTGTGGTTTGATCACATTGCTTATCAACTAAATATTTAAAAAGTTTCCTTACCTTCCTTAACCATAGAAGCAAAAGAGGTAGATGTCATAACATCTAACTAGGGTTTGCAAAAATTCAAACAAAGTAGCTCGACACACAATAAATACCTTAAAAAATATGTTGTCTGGTGTCGAGTAGTAGTTGAAATTAGTTGACAAATTCTTGAATCCTTTTCTCTGATTCACCTTTAGCTCTTCATGCTCTCTTCAATCTCAAGTGATTGAAAATGAGTCATAATTGACCATATATCCCTTAAAACTTCACAATTAATGGTCAATGCTTACATAGCTATAATCTCAACTCTAATTGTAATTTTAAATCACTCAGATTCCACGCAATTCATTCTACACTTGAAAACTACAGTGAGCTCAGCCAACACTATTATCTCCAATAGCTCAGCATCAACTAACTTTTCACTCGACAATTATAATGAAACTTTTCATGCTTGGTCATAATGTGAAAATGTATAAATTTCTTCTAATTTTGAACTAATACTTTGTATCTTACTTCATGCATATATATGACCTATCCTTCCACAATTATGATAAGTAAATTTGTAGTTCTTACCTTTGTTTTTCCTTTTTTCATCACTTTTGGATGATTCTCCTTCTTCAATACTAGTGTAACCTAATTCATTAGTATTACTATTAGATCTAGGAGATCTCATCAATTTCTCAAAATATTTGATGGCTTCACTAGGTCTATTGAAACTTTAATAAAATTCTTTTTCTCTTTTAAGATCATTTCTTAGTTGTTCATTCTCCAACTTTAGTGTTGTGATCTCAATATACTTTCCGTTCAATTCATGATTGGAAATCATCATTTGATTCATTTTTTCCAATTGCATATGAGAAATCCTATTTACCTATGATATCTTCTCTTCTAGTCAGTTGGTCAATATCCTTTTTTCATCTTCTATCATGACTTTGTCTTCTTTAACTTTCTTTTTCTTCTCGATCACCTCACAGAGCAATATTGATTGGACTTCTTGTTCTATCTTAAGAGTTTTGATCTCTTTAGTTAGGGCATCATTCTTTTTCATTAGATCTACAACTCCTACATAAAATTCACTTGTGTTCACATTTGTAAATAATATAGTAGTGTTAATCTCTTGGTATTGTGTGTCATTATCCGCAATGGCTATCTCTTTCCTTCTCTTTAATGAGCACTTCAACTCATCTCTTGCTTCATTTTGCTGATGTAGGGCAAGCTAGATTTCAATATTCTAATTTTTAGCAGTCTTTCCCAACTTGTAGAATTCCATCTTTAAGATCTTTCCTCAATGTTGCAAAGCTTTCCTTTCTAGAGAACCAATGCTTTGATACCAATTGTTGGAAATACAATAGGGAAAGTAAACTCTGAGAGGTGGGTGGTGAATCAGTCCTTCGATACTTTAACCCTTAAAATAATTCACTGCACATCCATCTCATAATTTGCATGTAAACTAAAATAATTAGATAAACATATTAATCCATAGCATGAAAGAAAATAACATTCAACACATGTATGACACAAAGTGTATCATTGAAGGTTACAATGTTTGATAATAAACCATGATCTACCCTGTGAAAGGTCTACCATGTTAAAGTCTTACAAAGACTGTTAGGTCTTAGCTTGTTAAAGGATTTCAACACCTTGCTAAAAGTCTATCTAGTTAAAGGAATTAAACTCACACTAAAGTAAGCACTTGGTTAAGAGATTTACACAAAATTTTTCTAGAACTTGAAACCTGTTAGGGCTACTCTATTAAGAGATTTAACTAATTCACTTGTTAGAATGTCTCATCAATGATCCTTTGGTTAGCACTCTTTTGCAAGATAATAGATCACCTCTTTATTGATGTGCACTTGATCATCTCTAATTATATATATGAATTATGTTGTCCAACCTCTTTCTTCTGTTCTCCTCTAATTGATTTTACAATACTCTACTCTTTCTCAATTCCTTAGAACTCCTTAGTCACCATGGATACTCTATTATGCATGCAAATTCTTCTCTTTTCTCATTTCTCTCATACTATCTTTTAGGGTTTGTCCTCCTTAAGAAGACTTAGGTTACTTAGGGTTAGGTATGAATCAACCATTGTGATTCACCTACTTTTCTACTTAGAACATCCCTTCAACTATTTGGTTGCATGTACTGCATAGGGATCCTCAATATAGATTTGTCCTTATCATCTAGAATAGCAAAGCAATCCTTAAGTTCGCTAAAACATGATTTACATAGTAGTTTGTGCCATTAAAAAAAATATGTCCAAAATTGTTTACTCGACACTTGAAATATTTGATGCTTGACATCCACTCTATCTTCAATGCTATAACTCGGCCTCTGAATGACTCAACATCTAAATGACTTGTCACTTACTATCTTCTTGACACTTGAGTGACTCAATATTTACTAGTTACTCGACATATACTGTATATATCTTGCTCAACATATTCTATTTGACAACTGATGCTTGACGTATATTAGTTGTTCGACATAAACTAAGTAATTGACTTAATTGTACTGTCACTCATATGTCAAAACCAATATGAGATTAACATTTATGAATCACAAAACAATAATAAAATATTTTCTCAACCTCGTAGATATGCTTTAAATATCTCTATTTGTGAGTCACCATAGTCGTAACCAGCTATATAACATGGTTCAAATATTTCTTGGCAATATCTGTAAAGAAACTTTGCACTAGCATTTGTATGAGAGAAACTATTTAATTTTTGGTATTTTTCTTTTAATTATATTAGTTATATATTTTAGGGAAATAACTCAAAAAAAAGGTCTTAGTAAATTAAAAAAAATGAAATGATAAGCTTATTTTTAAATCTAAATTAAATAGAAACTAATACAAAATAGAATGAATAAAGATATATAATCATTATAATTATTATAATGTTTATTTATGCTTATGTTGAATTAGTAAAGTGAGAAAATTTAATAAAAAATATTAAAATTCAAATTGTGTAAATCAAAATTTGTTTATATTAAGTCATAAATATGAGAGAAATTTCACAATTTTGGGCCATGTTTAACATTATAAGGTTTTTCTAGGAAATTAAGGGGATATTTAATCATGAAGAACTAATATATAAGTTAAATTTATTTTGTATAAAAAATAAGAAATTTTAATTGATAATTGAATATAAATAGCAATGATACAATATATATCTAACTTATTTTCTAACTAAAATGAATACACTTCAATTGATAGCATAATCTTGAAATTAAATTCCAATAAATGATTCATATTTAAAATTAACACAAAATGGGACTTCATTGTGAGACTTTATATGATTGAATTGAAAAATTTTGATTGATCATTATTTTAACAAGAATAATTGATGATATTTATTATAAGATTTTAAAAATTTAAATACGATGAAAATTTTCTAATATGAAATCTATTTTTTTAAATGCACCTTACAACTATAAATACCCTATAAAGCTATGTGTGAAATTTTTAAAACTTATAATTACTTTCAAATTAGAAGAATCATCATTAAAAAAACATTTTCTTCACTAGTGTTAAAAGTGGTAATAGAAAAGCTTTATTTTCCAATAAAGAAAAAATAATCTAGGCATTAAATTAATTAATATAATGATCATTTAAATATATTAGTAATTGAAAAATAATTTTGATCACGATTTTGATGTATAAATGCTTGTATTCTTTTTTTCTAATATTAAATCAATTATATAATTGATGCAACTTTGTATGAGGTTAAAGAAGACATGTAAAGATAATTCAAATGAAAAAGGATTCTACGTTTTATTTTTTTTCGAAATATACTTTCCATATATGATTAAATACAATGTATTCCTTTAGTTGATCCTTGAGTGAATTCTTAGACAAATGTTTACTATAATTTATTCTAGGGTATCAAGGAATGATTATCAAGTTGTAATAGTTAATAATATGCTTTATAAATTAGAAGGAAATTCAAGAAAGGATTTATTTGTACATGGGGGTGGGGGGGCTTTGGAACAAGTTGATATTAACTATTGATCATGATGTATTGCCTTTTTAACATCATAATATATCAAGAACTAAAGTCTACACCTCTCAACTGGCAAGAGGGGTGAATCTATTCTACATATATTGGAGTTTTATTTCATTCATGCTAATATTGAACTTGATTTTTTGAATAAAATACAATGGTTGAAGTAAACAGAGAGATCTTTTTAGTAGTTTACAAAATAGTTTTCTTGGTTCCTTATCAAAATGGCCCATATGAAAGCTAATAAAGAGAAAGTTTCACATTACCTTCATTTGTTAAGGCTAAATATTTAGGAGTTGAGCCTAGTTAGAATGACTAGTATTGAAGGGTCATGTCAATTTTCCTTGAGAGTAGAGGAAAAGTTGAACAAGAAGTTTGAAAAGAGGCAAAGTGGAAGAGGTCATGATGGAGGATCTAGCAAATGGTCTTATGGAGGTTGAAATGAAGATTAGAAAAACAAGGATGAGGTCAACAATAGTTAGAAAAAAAGGGAAAACAATTTCAATTGTTTTCATGATAAGAATGATGGATATTAGAGAGGAAGAGGAAGAGGACAAGGGACCAAGAAGAGGACATTTTCATGGAAGATATTTTCATTATGGAAAAGAAGGTCATAGATTTTATGCATGTCCTCAATACCAAGGAAGGATAGAAAGGAGTACTAAAGGTTAGGAAAGAGTTGTACATGTAGATGAGGAGAAGTCCTAGATAATGGAAGAGTCCTTTTAAGTGGTAAGAATAAACCTTTAAAATAAGGAGTTTAGTTTGTACCAAGTGCAAATGTGAGGATAAGTGTTGTGATTTGATTATTGATAATGGAAACACTAAAAATTCTTTATTAGAGGAAATGGTTCCAAAGTTAAAGTTTAAGAGGAAAAGGCACTTGCATTCATACAAGACTTCTTGGGTGCATGATGATCACAAGGTCATGCTCAATGAACAATTTCTAGTAAAGTTCAATATTGGGAGCTACTATGATGAGTTACAATATATTATCATGCCCATGGATGCATGCCATACATTGTTGGGAAGGTTATGAAATTTTGACATGCATGTTGTACATGATGCTTATGTGAATACTTATTCTTTGACAAAGGATGGAGTGAGACATAAGGTAAAGCTATTTGAAGAAATAGAAGAAAATGTATGTAGTAATGCGAAAAAAAGTTTTGTTAATGGAAGAAGTACCTAGAGGGAATAAGAAATTAACATATATGTTTTTCTATAATTCCAAAAGATTGTTAAGATGAAGTAAAAGATGTAGCTATAGAGTTTATAGATTTTTTGGATGAGTTTTAGGATATTTTATCCAATAATATACCTAATGGATTGTCACTAGTAAAGAGGATCATTCATCAGATGGACTTGATTCCAAGAGCCATTTTTTCCAAATAAGGCAACACACAAAATGACACCACAAGAAAGTGAAGAGTTGAACAAATAAGTATAGGAGAACTATTGTAGAAGGGTTTGATTAAAGAGAGTCTAATTTCATCTATTGTACAAGTATTATTAGTACCAAGTAAGAACTGATAATGGAGGATGTAGATAGATCCCAGGGCTATCAACAAGATCACAATCAAGTACAAATTTCTATTATCGTGGATTGATGATATTGTGGACTATTTGGGGAAAGTATTTTATTTCACAAAGATAGATTTGAAGAGTGAATATCATTAGATTCAAATCAGTAAGGGAGATGAATGGAAGAAATCCATCAAGAAAAAGGAAGGGTTGTATGAGTGGTTAGTTGAATACCTTTTGAGCTAACCAATACACTAAGAACTTTCATACAACTCATAAATGAGGTTCTTAAAGGATCTCTGGGTAAGTTTGTCATTTTTAGCTAGATGATATTTTGATCTTTAATAAGACATTAGAGAAACATATAATGAGTATTCGTAGGGTGTTTGAGATGCTGATGGAAGATAAATTATTGATTATTTTGAAGAAGTGCAGTTTTATGAGGAAAGAGTTAATATATCTAGGATTTGTAGTTTTTGTAGATGCTCTAAAAATAGTCCCTTAGAAGGTGAAGGATATTATTGAATGGCCTACTCCAAGGCGTTATACTAAGGTACTATATTTTCATGGATTAGGTAGCTTTTGTATAAATTTTATCATGATCCTTAGTAGTATTTATGGATCCTTGACTAAAAAAATGAGAGGGAATAGGAAGGAGTTTAAGTGGACTACAAGAGGAGATAAGAGTGTTGATTTGTTAAAATAAAAGTTATAGAAAAACCTATTTTAGAAATTACATATTTTAATAACGTGTTTCAAGTAGATTGTGATGCTAGTAGTAATACAATAGGAGTAGTCTTAAGCTAAGAAGGTAGACCTATTGATTATTTCTATGAAAAGTTAAATGGTGCCAATAGAAAATATTATGTTTATCATTAGGAATTTTATGCTATAGTTTAGGTATTGAAGAAGTGGTGACATTATCTTCATCCTAAGGATTTGTTTTTGGTATATTGTTCACTAAGCTTTCCAATATTTGAATAGGAAAGGAAAATTGATTTAGAGGCATTTGAAATCAGTTGAGTTTTTGTAGAATTACACATTTTTTTTGAAACACATAAGCAGGAAGTGCAATAAGGTCATAGATACTCTTAGTAAGAGATAACTTTTGCTAATAGAGATATAGATTCAGGTGGTTAGGCTTAAGGAACTCAAGAGTTTATATCTAGGGAATCTTTATTTTAGAGAATCTTGTATAGAATCTATTATTCTAGACATAAAAAAATGGGTTAGATTTCATCATCAAAGATTGTATGCTATTCACAGTGAGTTAGTTATCCATTCCAAGGAGTTGTATGAGGGACAATCTCTTCAAGGAGAAAAATAGAGACTGATTGTTGGATATTTTTGTCAAGATAAAACTATTTTGGTAGTTAGTGACAATTAGTACTGGAAATAGTTGCAACAATATGTTAGGAATTTTGTACAAACTTCTAGTTTATGTCATATGGAAAAAGGAGAAAAAAAAAAATTCAAAGTTGTAATAACCATTACCTATACCAAATAAGTCATGGGAGGCTATTAATATGGACTTTGTTCTTGGTTTACGACTAACTTTACAAGGGAATGATTCAATTTTTATGACGGTTGACAAATTTTCAAGTCATTTAGCATCATAATTACAAGAAATTCTAGAGTTTTTAGTATCATTTAGTGTCATATATAGAGTATTGTCATGTATTTATCTTGTCAAATCACTCATCCATATAGATATCATATTGCTTTTTTAAATCTTCAAACTATCATCATTGATCTATAGAATAGCTTAATCTGATTCTAGGACTACCACTAAGATGTTGATTTGAGAGAAATTTTAGTAGTTATACATGAGGAAACACGTATTCATGAAACTTTAATGCGAATTTCTATAGAATGATAGTAAATCTAAAGTAGACCAAAGAAAAAATTGTCAAATCGATCAATTCAAGAATGTCCCATGTCTCCCTAACTACAACTACTAATATTTCTCTCACATCAACATCTTAGTTAGAGACATAGAATGAGATTAAGCTATTATACAGATCTATGATGATACTTTGAAGATCTGAAAAATCTACATTAGATCTATATGGATGAGTGATATAACAAGATAAAAACATGAAAATGCTCTAGATATGATACTAAGTGATGCTAACAACTCTATAATTTCCTATAATTATGGTGCTAAATGACTTGATATCTACTTTAGTATGCCTATAGTAATGATGTGTAAAAATTGGGTCCTATTGCTCTCAATTTTACCTCTTACATATAGGATTTTATAAGGGGTTGGGATAAAGATTTGAGTTTTACTTATTTACAAAGAGTAATGGTCAACTAGGAAATATCTCATAAAACCCCAAGAGGAAAAGTGCAATAGACTTGAATTGTGAGGATAAATAGGCTTTTTCATTTCTTTTTAAATCTAAAAGGATGGATTTTCACTTTTGAGAGGAGAATGACTTTATTTGATTTATTTAAATTTGCATATAATTTTAACTTTTGGATTTTTCTTTTTGAATTTATTTTCCCCTTTTGAATTCGTTTCCCCCTTTTGAAATGATTTTAAAATTTGGATTTTAATATGATCAAGAACTTAGGAAATTAATTGATTAACTTAATTACGTAAATCATTTGAATTTGTGAATAATCCAAATATCTTGTTATTTTCCTCATTTCTCTAATATTATTCTTAACCCTTACTAGTTTTTTAAAGTCCCATTTTTGAAGTCTTGCCAATTTTAGGGTGTCTACAAATGCCCCTATTCGAGCTAGTATCTGAGGCATATTAGTTCAAAGAATATCCTAATTTTTTTGATTTTAAATCTAATTCTTTTGATCGAATACCTGATTATTGATGATTTAGTGTCTATTGTTGATGTGTGTATGATGATTTGAACATAATTTATGATGTTTAATGTCCTTGCTTTGAAATTTTTCCTTGGATGTTGTTAGCTTGATTGATTGATTGTGATTGTTTGTCTATATGATGATATGGATATTGATATGATGTAGGATATTGATATGGTGTCCCCTCAAAAATGAAATTGGGATGAGTTAGTTGCAAGATATGGAAATTCCAATTTTATTTCTTAAAATGATGTTGTGTGATGAAAAGGATTGTTTAATGAGAAATATGTTTGACTTCTAATGTAGCTAGTTGGATTGGAGATTTTTACCCCATAGATATGGTATGATAAAAAAGACTATAGTGGTAAAATAATTTAGATGATGTGAATTATACAATTAGATATGTCAGATAGATAAGATGTTCCCTTCTTAGGATATAGAGTTGTGAAAATGTTATGCTCTCTCAAGATATAGAGGTGGGAAAATGAGGTGTCCTTCTCAAGATATAGAGTTGGACAATTTATTAGTTCTTGTTTTAACCATCAACTTGGTAGCTAATTTCGATGACACTTAAATTTATTTAGGATAACTTCCTTTAATTATTTGATTAATGAGATATGAAAATAGGAGGGAGGTTATAGGTAAAATATGTAAGGGTTATACCATTAACCATTTGAGTTCATTCAGCTTGGGATCTCATAAATTGAGAGGGAAAAATGCATGTATGGATGATGAGAAGATGCAATAGTTCAAAGATCATCAATTTCTGTAATATACTTATCCTGTCAAACCTAAGTCTCCCATTGATGAGGATTCTAGTGATGATGAGTGTGGTATTAATAGAGGGATATTTTATGAGTTTAGTGGCACTAGTTATACTAGGTACATGACCAAAAGATGAGGGGTTAGGTTCCTCTAGTGAGTAAGAACAATCATATTAGACAGAGAGAGATGGGTCTACTGTCTCTAGTGAGTATGGTCCATTAAATCATATACAATGAATTGGGATTGGTGCCCTTTTCTATGGGATCCAATGATGATATTGGCTAGATTTGTGTGATTTATCTTGGATGTACCATAGGGATTTTTTTAGGTATTAGTGTTGTAGGATTGTTAGACATATCAATGGAATGATTATGTTTCTTTTGATCAAGGAGATTTATTTGATGTCAGGTGTCCTTAGGCTCATGAATTTATGGTAATCTTCACTCTTTATACTAACACCTTGATAATATTTGAGGATCCTAGTATGAGATGCAAACTTAAGTTATGTTAAATGCAACTAATTATCACTATTCAAAGAGATTCCAATCAATTATCATCATTGAGTGCTTTCAAAAATGATATAGTATAGTCAACATAGGTTCAACAATGGAAATATGAATACTTTATCATTCTAGACATTGCAAAAATATTTTACATGTAAAGTATTATATGTTGGAATTAAAAATGGGAAATATATACTTTTGAGAGAGGGCCGGGGGGGGGGGGGGAGGGGGGTGAATATGAAGTTCAAACTTTACTTTTCATTAGATGCATATATAAACTGAAATAAAATATAAAGCAAATGCATCTACAACATATAATCACACATACACACTTGACACTTTATATGATTACCCAAAAACCCTCCAATGAGAAGGTAAAACTGGGGAGGGGATGACATCCACAAATCTTTACTCCTACAGTAATAAAGTGTAGCCAATTATGGTTACAATAGGTTGTCCATGAAACATGACCTGCCTTGTGAAAGGCCTACCCTATTAAAGGATTACAAGGACTATTAAGTCCCACCTTGGTAAAGGATTTTAACACCTTGTTAGAAGTGTGTCTATTTAAAGGACTTTAGAACATTCACTTGGAATGTCACCCTATTAAAGGATTTGATAATGATTGTTAAATTAACCTTAGTCCAAAGGAATTTACTTTAACTGTTATAGTTGTAGAAAGTAATAGTAGATCTTTTGATTTGATAAAACTTACAACTTTGTCTTACTGCTTTCATATCACAATGTTGTCCTTCTTGATCCTCTCTGATATGATATAACAATGTTGTGTCCTTGATCCTCTATTCTATCAACTGATTCTATAATTCTTTCACACTACTAAGTCACCTTGAGTGCTTTTTGAACAATTCAGTCATTCACCCTTGATATCTTCCTTCTATCACTACTCTCTTGATTGTGTGTAATGGTGGGGCATCATATTCCTTGTAAAGACTTTGGTGGCTTAGGATTAGGTATGAATCTATGGCTGAGATTCATCTTTTTTTGCCACTTAATTCTTCCTATTTTGTGATTGGTTGCATGAGATTGCATAGGGAATTCAAATAGATTCATCCTTATCTTTAAAACTTCAAGATCTATCCATAAGTCAGCATAAAAATGGTGTACATAGTTTTTTGTGCCATCACAAACAACTATTTCTAGTCTGTGTTACTCAATACTTGATGTTATTGATGCTTGGCACATACTATAATTTTGTTTTTGGCTTGGTACCTAAACTACTCGGCATCAACTATCTGCTTGGCACTTGAGTCACTTAGCATGGTCTATCTACTTGGGACTTGAGTGACTCGACACATGAGTGACCCAGCACTCATTGCAACTTGGCATGGCCTAGTATTTACATATTATACTTGACATGCATTACTAGTTTGGCATGAACTTAGTGAAGGTATTAAGTGTGTTGACACTCAATTATCAAAACCAATCTAAGGTCAACAATCTCCCCCTTTGACATGAGTGTTAAAAACACTTAATTGTACATAATTATCCAATCTTCTGGACTATAACATATTCACAACTTAACTTATATACAAAACTTTAGAAGTTTTCAAAATTTTGCAATAGATTATATACCTCAAAATTTTGTAACTCCCCCTGAGTTAATGTGTTTGTTTTACATATCCAAAATCTATTCTCCATTCTGAATAGATTTGTCTCTTGCTGATACTCTTTGACTTCAATGTGTTGATACTCTTTATCTGATATGCCAGGTTTCTATTCTTTTCTTTATTTGTTCTATTTTCTCCCCCTTTGGTTTATCTTCCCCTTTTCTTTATCTCCTTATCTTTCCCTTTCTTAACCTCCTCCTTTTTGATACTTATGTGAAAGGGTTTATACACTGATTGTGTATTTGTCCAAAAAGGCTTTGTGGAATTCCATTATTATTTTTAGAGTAGCATCCTAGTTGTCACATGCAACATCCAATGACTTTATTTGGATAGCTAGCTCTATAGCAAGGTGAATTAGTCCATCTAATGTAGAAAGATTTGGATCTTTCTTGAAAAAAGTTTTTGCAAATCCTAGTTCTTTATGGAGTATCTCCATATGGGGGGTAAGGGAGGCTTGGATATTAGTCAACTTAGTTCTTATATTAGCCTCTTCTACTTTTAACATAGCTAGTTGACTTTGTGATTAAAATAATGAGTGAAAATGTTTCACTCTGAGCTGCGTTCTGAGGTAGTTGCATAAATAAGACTTTTAAATTCCTTTCCAAACTTAGAATTCTGTGGCTTGTTTCTTATGTGAAGAGTGTGGGATCACACAATTTGGTGTTCAATGAGAATATGTTCTCAAGTACTTTCTTCACTTTCTCAATCTTTGTTGTCAATTCAACTTGTGTCAATGCTATGTCACCAGATATCTTCTCATTTACTTTCCTTTGAAATTTTATTTCTGACCATTCCATAAGTTTGGCATTAATGCTTTGGTCTTCATTGTTCACCCATTCCACAATTTTTGTTAACTGTTCCAATAGTGGTTTTATCACTTTAGGTGTTGGCAAGATGAATGCATCTAAGAAGATGTCTTTTATTTCTTGTAGTGCCTGCCTCTATCTATACTCCTTCCTGAGTATTTCCTATTTTTTCTTCTTTTCTAAGGCTTGTTGGATTATGCCTATCTATTCTAATGTTATGGTTGCATAATCATACTTAGGTATCACTATTTCTTCATCTAGAGTTACATCTCCATAGTGAATTACCGTATCAACCTTGGAGGACTTGAGCTAGAGGCTAAGATCTATAGGGGTACAACTTCAATGCTCAACTTATGAAGGACTTTTGTAGGAGTGCAAAATGTTGGTAGAGTTACTAATTCTTGAATGGCCTCTTGTTCCTTCTCCTTTGGTATGTCCTTACTTTCTCCAGATTTGCTTTGGTCAATCATAATGATCTGACTTGCATCTTGTGTTTGTGTGGCAGGTTGATCATTTGTGTTTCTTTGTCTTCTAATGTAGTCTACCTTTGTTCAATTATATAAATTCTAATAGTTGTGTCAACTTTTGTAGATGTGTCTTCTAGAGTTCGTATTAAGGGTTGAACACCAGTAACTGAAGGGATGGTAGAAGGTGGCTCTTGTGTATTCACCTTATCCCTTGTAATGTCAATTACTACCTTCTAAAGTTCATCAATGCTGACCAATACTAGATTTTCACATAATCTAGCTTGTAGTGTGGATTGGTCAAGAATCTTCTTCAGGTCTTTTGCAGTCAAAGGATTGATGTTTTGAGTTGAACTATTAGGAACATCCTTAAAAATGATAGTTTCTACAGTCATGCTTGTGTCATGTGGAGGGCTCATACTTGGCATTTGTGTGTCTTGCACACTCTATTCTTCTTGTTGCTCTTCAGTTGTAGCCATGTCATCAGTTTTCTCTTGTGTCTCCTCCACATTATTATTATCCTTTTCTATTTAGTCCTCCTTGTCCTCATCTTCATCTCCATTATTTCTACCTTCTGGATATTCTTCTCCTTCTTTGATAGTTGTTAATCCATATATCAATTTCCACATTTTAGTGGATTTCTTGACAACATTTTTAATATTATTCTAAGGAATGTTGAATGCCCTGTATTTTGGTGCAAACTGTCCACCATATTTCTTATTTTCTTTGACAATCTGTCCTTTTGTTAGCTTTGGCATTACCTAGGGTAGTGTGGATTCTCTTATTTGTTTCTCCAAGTTTAAATAGTAAGAGCACTTATTTTCAACAATAGTATACAAATCCTTTGGCATGATATTATCTAATTCAAGTGGAGTGTTCTTGAATTTAGACATCATTGCATATATTAATTCTTCAATCAAATTTTGTTCTTCTCTACCAAGATTTCCAAAATCAATATTTTTTAAACCTGTCAAATCTGCATTATTTCTAACACTCTCACAGATATTTTCAAGATCAAATTTTGATGTCTAACTTGCCACTCTAAACTAGCTTGTATCCTCAGAATCTGTCCTCTCATCATCAATCTCTAGCTATGCAATGTATTTTCTTCTTTGTTTCTTTTGCACTGGGCCTTTTTGTTTACTATTCTTTGTCTTGTATTTAACTTTCTCTTTGGCCTTTTGTGTAGTTTCCCTTGCACTTTCCCTAGTTGTTGGTGTTGTTGTCTTTTCTAGGCTGGGCTTAGCAGTCTTCTTTGCCTTTGTTTTTGCCACAGGCTATGCCTTGGCCGTTCTCTTCTTAGGGTCTATTTGTATTGGTGTTTCTTTGGTTTTCTCTTCCTTGACACCTTCTTCAATGTCCTCACCCATGCCTTGGGTCAATGAAAGAGGTTCTTGGGCTTTTTCCTATTCTTCCTCTTCATCCTCTTCATCCTCTTCTTCTTCCTCTTTACCTGCACCTTCTTAAAATTTGGCCTCTAATTTCATCATCAATTTGTCTTTCTTCTTCAGTGTGGAGGTTGTCTTTAACACCATCTCAACCTTGGATTTCATGACATCATAGTTACCAAATATCTTGGCACTCTTATCAACTTCTTTAAGCAAGAAGTGTAGTGATGGCAGCTATGCTTCATCAACATTAATTGCATATCCTAAGGGTCTTAGCCATCTTACCTTAGGTGTTGCAGCCTATATATATGTGTAATCAATATCTACACGAAAACATATGTCATTGTAATATTGTTCAACTAAAGAGATAGGTATCCTCATCCTTTGCTTCTTAGATTTCTTAAAGTCTTCAAAATAGATGGCCAAAACTATTTCAAAGTTCTCACCCATCTTCTCAATATACTCATTGATCTATACAACCACTAATCTATTGGTTTTCCAACCAATTGTACCAAAAGATGGGAATGTGTTATGAACATAGAAAAATATGCAAATTATAATTGATCCAAATTTTCACTGAGCACTCTTTGTCTTCCTAACAGCTCCAAGATTTTTCATTATTTGCTGTAATTGAATCTCTACAAGATCATAAGTGTGATCTTTCTTAAAATTTTTATCACCAATATCTACTACAATGTAGGGAACATTATTTAATCCACTTGACTGCTAAAACTTATGAGAAATTGTTCTAATTTTAAATTCAAGTAGTGCATCTATAATGGTGTCAATTTTCATTCCACATTTGTTCCATTTTGCTCCTGTATTTTTCTCAATAACCTCCTTGGAGTCACTATATAGGGTCTTGGGCTGATCTAGGGTTGGATATCTAGTTACCCTATTAACAATTCTTTTTGAGATTTTGATCAATCAACCTTCCAACCACAAACATCCATCATGAATTTTTCTTAACACTATCTTGATCCATTCTATTTTGAACACCATGGGGAATTCTAGGGCATGGGTCAAACCCTTTCTCATTACAATCTTAAATTCTTCCTTCAAAATGTCATTTTCACACAACCTATCATAGGTTTTCCTTATTTCCATATCACCTATACCTCCTACCCTTTCATTTATATCATTTTCTAACATCTTGGACCATTATAACCTTAGGTGGAATCATGGATAATACGCATGACGTGTCTTGTTTATAAGTAATGTTTGGGATGGCCTTAAAATTTGGTTGTTTAACCTTATTACTGCCTAATTAGACTTCAAAAACCTCTTTCTCCTTCACATTCTTTGAGCTAGAAGCCATTTTCTTAAACTAGGGTTTAACAAATATAAAACTACATAACTCAACTAATGAAGAATAACTTAAAAATTCAATGAACAAGTGCTAGATTGTAGCTAATTTTTTTGAAAATGCTTCAAACTAGATTGTGAATGACCTCTTCACTCTTCTTATTCTTACCTTGAATTCATAATTACAAAAAATGAGTGAAAATTAACCTTATACCCTTCAAAACTTCACATTTAATGCTTAATGCTTGTACAACTGTAGAATCAACATTAATGTGATTTTTGCTCCGCTCGACATCTATAGAGATTTAGCTCACTTGGTAGCTACTACGGACTTGGCTCTAATTGAATTTGACTAACAACTCAACACTAACTAGCATTTCACTTGGCATCTATAGAAGACTTTCCATACTTGGTAGTAAAATGAAAATTTAATGATTTAGCCTTGAACTTTTCTCATCATCTTGCATCTTGATTCATGCTAATTTATTCTGTTCAATGCTATTTTCATTTTGGAACAAATGAAATATATAATGCTTTGAGTATCAGTCCCACATGCCTCTTTTTACTTAGTTTGATAAGGCGTGACCACTTGACCTATTAGGTGAAGTGATCCCTCCATTTCATGTACTACATTCATATATCTTTTCCATTTTTTCTTCATCTCTGCTCTGATGTGTTCACCATCTTCCTTAAATTTTCCTTTGTTAAATTCACAATTAGGTGCCTTTGACCTTGTTGGACAATGCTTGCTGATATGGCCAGTCTTCAAATAGCTAAGGCATGTAGTTTGACTCAACCATCTATTGTAGTTACCAGTGAAGTGTGTTCTAATGCAATTCTTAAGGATATGTCCATACTCTTGAAAATAATGATAGCTCTTCCTTGTGTTGTAATCCTAGTTATAGAAGTGTCAATGACTTCTTTCTCTTGCTGAATTGTTTGATGACTACATGGATTTGGATCTACATTCAAAAGCTCTATGTCCATATTTATGACAATTACCAGTAACCATGAAATCTTGGTGCATGGATGGTTTTGGCTTTTCATTCATGTGCCTAATGACCTTTCTTTTTGCACTTATGATAGTGACCTATGCTCTTAGGTTTTTCATGTTGATTTTCACTCTTGCTCCTACACACCTTAGCAATATGTCCTTTTTTACCACAATAATGACAAGTGGGTTTGGAGTTCCTACCTTTGTCATTCCTTTCTTCAGTAGCTTTGAATGATTCTACATCTTTAGTGCTTGTATAGCCCAATCTTGATGTATCATTGTTGGATCTAGGAGATTTTAGTAATTGTTCAAAATACTTGATGGCTTCATTTGGCTTTTTGAAAATTTCAACAACTTCTCTTTCTCTTCTTAGGTCATTTTGTAGTTGTTCATTCTACAACTTCAATGCAATTATCTTAATTTCTTTGACATTCAACTCATGGTGAGCATTCATCATTTGGCTTAGGGTATCCAATTACATGTTGGAGATTCTAGTAAGCTCAGTTGACTTCTCTTCTAGTCTATTTGCTAGAGTTCTCTTGTATTCTTCAATCATGACCTTGTCTTCTACAACTCTATTCTTCTATTTAGTTACTTCACATAGCATCATGGCTTGGGATTCTTGTTCTAGCTTAAGATTTTTGATCTCCTCATCTTGTACTCCATTCTTTTCTATTAGATTGACAATTGCTATATCAAATTCATTTGAGTCTCCATTTGCAAATAGCTTACTGGTTTCAATCTCTTTGTATTGTGTGTCATTCTCTATAATGGCTATCTCTTTCCTTATCTCCTCTCTGGCCTCATCGAGTGAATGCAGAATGAGCTAGATCTCAATTCCTTGGTTCTCAATAATCTTTCTAAATTTGTAGACTTCTATTTTAGGATCTTTTCTCTAGGTTGTAAAGCTTCTCCTTCTCAAAACTTAGCTCTGATACAAATTGTTGGAATTACAAATAGGAAATAGATACTTCTAAGAGGGGGGGTGTGAATAAGAAGTTAAAAATTTAGCAATTAAAACTTTACCTTTGATTAGATGCATAAATAAATTGAAATAAAATATAAAGCAAATGCATCTAAAACATATAAGCACACTTGACACTTGACATGATTACCCTGAAACCCTCCAATGAGAAGGTAAAAATAGAGTGGTGATGATACCCACAAACCTTTACTCCTACTACAATAAAGTGTAGCCAATTATGGTTACAATAGGTTGATCATGAAACATGATCTACCCTATGAAAGGTCTACCATATTAAAGGCTTACAAGGACTGTTAAGTCCCACCTTGTTAGAGGATTTTAACACCTTGTTAGAAGTGTGCTTATTTAAAGGACTTTAGAACATTCACTTGGAATGACACCCTGTTAAAGGATTTGATAATGACTATTAAATCAACCTTAGTCCAAAGGATTTTACTTTAACTGATATAGTTTTTAGATAGTAATAGTAGAGTTTTTGATCAGATACATCTTACAACTTTATCTTTCTAATTTTAGATCACAATGTTGTCCTTCTTGATCCTTTCTAATCTGATATAACAATGTTGTGTCCTCAATCCTCTATCTCGTCAACTAATTCTACAATTCTTTCACACTACTAAGTCATCTTGAATGCTTTTTGAACAATTCAGTCATTTACCTTTTATATTTTCCTTTTATCACTACTCTCTTGATCGTATGTAATGTTGAGGCACCACCTTCCTCATAAAGACTTTGGTGGCTTAGGGTTAGGTATGAATCTATGGCTGAGATTCATCTTTTTTTGTCGCTTAATTCTTCCTATTTTTTGATTGGCTGCATGTGATTACATAAGGAATTCAAATAGATTTGTCCTTATCTTTAAAACTTTGAGATCTATCCATATGTTGGCATAAAAATAGTTTACATAGTTGTTTGTGCTATCAAAAACAACTATGTCCAATCTGTGTTACTTGACACTTGATGTTACTAATGCTTAAAACATACTATAATTCTATTTTTGGCTCAACACCTGGACTACTTGACATCAACTATCTACTCAACACTTGAGTCACTCGGCAAGGTCTATCTTCTTGGCACTTGAGTGACTCAGCACATGAGTGATTCAACACTCTTTGCAACTCAACATGGTCTAGTATTTACATATTATACTCGGCATGCATTACTAGTTTGGCATGAACTTAGTGAATGTCTTAAGTGTGTTGACACTCAATTGTCAAAACCAATTTGAGATCAACATTATAACCATTAGATTAAAAATTTCTATAGTAAATCATTGAGAGAAACATGGTATGCACACAAACAGGCAGAATTCAAATAAGAGACCTCACCATTGATTTCATGTAAAATTTGGTCAAGGTACACACATTGTCTTCCAATTGGGAGGAGACACTTATAAATGGACAGTAGTGTTACATAAAATTTACAACATCATTGGATCAAACATCATAAGCTAAAAAATAAATGAAATGCCATGGTTTCATCATGGCTTCTCTAGTTTTTATATCAGTGAGTCACTAGAAAATGCATGACTTTAAGAAAAGGAGAATAATTTCTAAGACTTTATGTTAGTGGTTGTCTAAATATCCATTGTGTGAAACAATGTTTATTTTATATCATCATGATGGAATAGAGTCATTGTGCAATACATATGTGTACTTTTGGGGGTGAAAATTTCCTTGGTTGATGTTTTGATTGGTTTGAGGGTAATTTTTTTGCAATTTTTCATGGTAATGTCATAACTTAGTGGTTATCACACATATCCCTATTGTGGTTGGTCATATAGATGTAACAAGTTGAAAGATAGAATATGTGGAATGATGTAAAAAATATAACAAACATTGATTTTTGGGTGTAAATAGGTGGGTATGAGTTTTGGAAACAAAGTACAGTGAGGCGAATGTATCATACATGATTTAGATAAATTAGTTGAAAAAGTAGAGTAAATAGAAAATTATGATCATGGTAGGTACACAAGACCATTCATAACAAGAGTAAGAAATGGTAGAGGTTTATGTTAAAGGATGGGGCAAAGAGGATGGTGAAATTTTGGTTGATAGAAAGTGGATGTAGGAGTAGAGAATGAAGAAAAGAAAATAGAAGCATGGGTGAAAAGAGCATTGTTGGATTTTATCATACTATGATCCCCATAAATATAAGTGAGGTTGAGGTAAGGAGAGCTAAGGTGATGTAGTTCATGATCAACTTATAGAACTTGATGGTAAGGTGGAGAACCCTTACCTTTGTTGCAAATGTTATCTAATAGTGAAGTACATATCAAAAGTCAAGTGGTTTTGGTGGGAGGGACATCATCACAAAGTGAGATATTACACCATGTGGTGGAGGATGTACACCTTTGTGAGATAGAAAGTGAGGCAAAAGACCAAATTACATTAGAGGATGATATTTGGGATGTGGAAGGGAAGCCATTTATTAAGCCATTACCATCGCCATAGAAGCTAAGAAAAACAATTATAGGAGAGACCTCTAATATCCCAAAAGGCACAATTGTGAGGGGGTTAACCCTCCTACTATATTGGGTTTTCCTCTCCAAGAGAAAAGGAGTGGTCATGTGGTGCTTGCACTTTGCATATTTCAAGGATGTGGCTTGAGTTTGTACTATAACTGGTGGATGATGTGATGGTTTCTATGATGATTAAGCTATAGAAATGGTTGCCTATGGAGAAGGAGCAGGTTGGTAATGTAGAGCAAGATGTCACCTTTTTCCAAGGTCTGATTAAAATGACCTGAAAAGATGGGGGACAAAAAGAGGCAAGTTGACTAGAGTTTGCAATGGAAATAGAGTAAGTACAAGATGATGTTGTAGAGGTTGTTGTAGCAATAGAGAAAGCTTGTGCAAATAATGTCCACAATGAGCTTGTTTTACTAAAGGCCCAAGTTGAGGATTTTAGGGACATGATAGAAAAGACCAACATTGTGGTCTTCCATTTGCAAGAACATTTAAATGCATGTAATGTGTGGGTGAGCCATCTAAAATAGTAGTTTAATGAAGCCAAGTTAGATAGACAACACTAGAAAATAACAATGCACACTGTTCAATCTAAGTGTGACAACATTCAACAAGACTTAACATTAGCCAAGATGGTAAAACTATAAAGAGATATGGTGGAGCTAAATTATAATAAGTATGTGAAAGTGTATTGAGAGGTGGCTTATTTTATGGGTTTAAACCATCAAATAGTCCTTGTGATTCAAAGATATGGAGGTTATTTCTCCAATAGGTAGTTCACTCATCAGCTAAATAATATGTAAAGGCAAATATATTTCTAATACTGATGGATGTCATTTGGGTACAAACTAACAGGACTCAAGGAGCCTTGTCATAGAGATTTGCATTAGGGGAAATGTCCTTTACCAAAAATCCAAATTTTCATCCTTCACAAGGAGGACCCCAATGAGGATTAATTTATTTTTTTGTAAGCTTTATTTGTTGTAATCGGGTCTCTTTATTAACAAATATAAATGTTTGTGGGTAAAATTACAAAGTTGTATCACCTTTGAGGCTGACTTATCAGAACGACAGAATTTGATTATTTATATCTAAAAATACAATTTTCAAAACATATGATCTAGATAAATTCATTCTAGCTAAGTGATATATGGTCTCACACTTTTCCAATTGGAAATATCAATTAAAGGCATGTTTTGTACTAGTTTTGCATCCAATTACTAAAGAAATGCAATTATTTTTGAAAAAGTGGCATTTTAATAA
Source organism: Cupressus sempervirens (assembly GCA_028749045.1). NCBI lineage: Eukaryota > Viridiplantae > Streptophyta > Pinopsida > Cupressales > Cupressaceae > Cupressus > Cupressus sempervirens. Next base: position 219,798,870 of record CM053789.1, on the reverse strand, counting down.
CTCTTAATATTTTTTTATAATTTTTTTTAATGACATAAAAACATCATTTTATAGAGCTCAGAGTCAAGAATATTCTCATATAGAGTTTATAATGTTTTAATTAAATATAGTATATTGTGAATAACAAATTCTACAAGCATGTATTTTGGCACTCAGAAAGATGTTAATTTTGAGAAAGAAAAAAATATTAAATCCTATAAAAAACATTTAAAAATTATATGCTGTTCTAGAGGAGAGAGTCCTCTTTTAGAATGCATAATTTTTATCCTGGTCAGAATAAATTTGTTTTGAAAAATGTGGTGGGAGATGAAAACTATCGATTTCAGGTGAGTTGAAATTTGAATCATTATAAAAGAGAAAATATAGGTCTAAAGCTGATTTTTATTTTTGATTGTTCTAGATATATATGTTATCTATAACATAGAGTGATATCAAAGGGAAATAAATTTATTTCCATCTAGTTTTGTGGTGGGAACTAGACCCCTAGTTTTCAGTATTTTTCATCAGCTAAAAAATTATCTATAAAAATTAGGAGAATATATCAATTCTTATTCCAAATAATTATTAAAAATTATAATCTTAAAATTCATCCATTTCTACACATTTCACTAGTTTACTTCATTTCCAAATTCAAAATAATAATACCAATTTTTATGTTATTGAAGGTGAACAATTATACTTTTGTTTGCCTTTTCCTTTACAAAAGGGTGATATAGGTTTGTGCTTTTACCCTTGTTTGTTTAATGAGCATTCCCTTGTTGCCCCTATTGTGTAAAATTTGTTTATGTTTATGCCACATTTGGAGTTATGAACTATTGTTTGAGGAACTTTGTTAATAGTAGATGTCTTTATCATGCACATCAATTGATTTTTAATACAATATCAAAGAAGACAACAATTGTGCATAATTCATTGATAGCAATGTTTTGGGATTTTTTAATTGATGGAGTGTTTAGTAATGTTTTGAGATGTTTGAAGAGTTTTTGAGATTTTTTGGATGTTTTGATGATTTTGAAAATCATTTGGACACACACACACACACACACACACACACACACACACACACACACACACACACACACACACACACACACACACATAATTCATTGATAGCAATGTTTTGGGATTTTTTAATTGATGGAGTGTTTAGTAATGTTTTGAGATGTTTGAAGAGTTTTTGAGATTTTTTGGATGTTTTGATGATTTTGAAAATCATTTGGACACACACACACACACACACACACACACACACACACACACACACACACACACACACACACACACACACACACACACACACACACACACACACACACACACACACACACACACACACACACATCATTCTCATGATAAATATGCAAAAATTAAAATATGTGAAATAAGTTTATGTGTTTTTATTGAACAAGGTTTGAACTAAACACGAAATGAGATTGAAAATCAACAAGAAACTAGATAGTTGATATTTTTCAAATATTGCTAACATCCTATACTATGCATATCTTTATTATATGATGACTGGCCTTCACTTATGCATTGTAACCCGACATTGCAAGGATTTAAATTTAATGTCAAAAAAGGGGTTTGAAGAGGGATTTGAGTGAAACATGTGTGCAAATGTGTGCAATATTTAGAAATTGTGGAAGAGATACTTAGGTAATAGTCATAACATATGTAATGAGACATTTCTAGACATAAATGAGGGGTGTGCTTATTTGGAAAATTAGGAAGTGCTAACTCTAAGGTTAGAGGAGAATTGAGTCCACTACCTAACTTTCTTGATTGTGGTTCGATTGTGTGGATTATCTCTTGATTGAGAAATTATGTATACTATTGATAGAAATTACAAGAAATTTAGGACCAAAATCAAGATGAATGGTCCTCTCCTTTACTAAGTATTACAAATAATATTTTTCTCTAGGTTTGGGTAGAGAGACATTTTTGGGCTAGCAAAATGGTGTTTTTTCCCTTAAAAGGGTGTGTTTGGGCCTAAAAATGTATTTGAGAGCATAAAAAGGTGACTAAGCATTGAAAATGGTGATTTTGGCCTTGAAAAAGGTGATTTGGGCCTCGAAAAAGGGGCTTGAGGGCATAAAAAGGTACTAGTGCACCTAAGATGGCGTAAATGGGCCAAAAAAGGTTCTTAGGCCTCGGAAAGGGCACTTAAGGGCCCAAATAGGTGCTTGTGGGCCTAGAATGGTGTGAATGGGCTAAAAAAAGTGATTGTTTCTTCAAAAATATGATGTGGCTTAAAAAGGTGCTAGAGGGCTTGAAAAAGGCACTTGAGCCTTGGAAAATGTGCTAGAGGGCTTGATAGTGCAATTGGGCCTTAAAAAAGGTCCAGGGAAGGCTTGGATCTTGCAATTGGAAATTAATCCAACCTTGCACAATGCTACACACATTGTTGTGGTGTATAAAAATTATGTTCTATTTGGATCACGATGAAAGAGTGTGATGTATCTCTATGGAAATCCAAGTGATGCCCAATTTTCCAAAGCCTAGAATTATGGTCTAGGAATAAGAGGTGGTTTGGGGATCATGAAGCCTTTTAGAATAGCATTTATATATTTCTTGGATAACACCTCTCAAAATCCATCTTGATTTACATAAATTAAAGAGAAAGGGGTGATAACAGGCATGGGAACCTCATTTCTACTTTTTGTGTTGTCCCAAAGTTTTTCAAGCCCAAAAGTATGTTTAAAGAACAATGACACTCCTTAATCTCTAGGTTTGTAGGGATTCTATTGACATCTTTGTTGAGAGATATTAGGGCAATGATTCTTGAAATGTGAAAATTGGATCACAAGGCCTTTTGGGATAGTATTAATATGTTTGTTGAAAGGTTTTAGAATCTCAATGAAATAGTTATTTATATATTCAATATCAAGTCTCACCATTGATTTCATATAAAATTGGTTGAAGTATGCAAACTCGTTCCAAAAGAGTAGTAATTAGAGACAAACACTAGCTTGACATGAACACAATGAATCACCAGATTAAAATATATATATTTAAATAATTTATACAAATGTTTGGAATGGTTTGTTTTAGCTTTTTGGAATATGTTGCATTTTAAAAAAATTTTTCAATAATATATAAAATCTTAGATTCATTGGTATGCATTGGAATTTAAATTTTGCAAATGGATATTGGTATCGAACCACTAGGGAACTCAATATATTAGAGCCAACATAAATCAAGACTCCTTCAAAAGGAATATAAAAACTTATCTGGATAGATTTTGGAGAAAAAGAAAATGCCAAACATCCCAAAATTGAATTTATTGGAAGACTTGAAGGATTGGGTATTTCTCTCTCTCTCTTTATTTTCAAAGGACTCATCATTATATCAAAACCAATATCATTACATAGATAATGGTATACATGCTACTCTCCTACACATATATCAATGACTAAATTAAAATATATTAGTAGGGTGGGATTGTAAGTTGTTTGGAAAGGAAAAATAGATTTTTAGGATGGGTTAAATACTTTTGGATGGAAAAAAGGGATTGTTGGAACCATGTGGATACTTTTATATGACAAAATGGATTTTTGTGACCACAAGCATACTTTTTGATAGAAAAATAGATTTTTGGGACCACGTGGATATTTATGGATGAAAAAATAGATTCTTGCTTGATATTTGCCAAAATACTCATAGCTTTCAAAAATATAAGAGCCTTGATATGTTTTAAAAGTTGAGATGTGCACTGATTATCTCACAATTCATACTAGTGGTATCTTAAACCATAATTTGACTTCACATCTTCTCTAAGATACAACCTTTTCTCTCTCTTTCTATCCTTAATATCATCCATTTCTAATGTTGAGCAACTAGTACTGATTCCTAATGTAGAATTTAATCCAACAATTATTTCTAAATTGGGTATTTGTACAATCAATTCTAGTTCCAATACACATCTGATAGACCCTTCTAGACCAAGTTACAAGTCTCTCAACCCACATAGATCCAAATAATTCAATTATAAAGGGATACCCCTATTTCTCATTTCTCCCCTATTAATTGAGCTTGGTAGTTTTAAATGAAAAGAAAACAATAAAGAGGTAGTATAGAAGAAAAGCTTGTCTGAGAGACACAAAATCAACCATTCATCTATAAATCTTTTTCCTAGAGGGACTTGTGTTATTTAGTGGAGCATAAAAGGTGCCGATGCTATTTATTTTATTTGGGATTCCTTGTAATACCCCATTAGGAGATCCTTGAAACCAATGATAAGAAAATATGAACATATTTTTTTTTTTTATAGATAAAGCATAGAAACATGATATTTGTAACAAAAAAATATAATATTGTCTAGGGATCTATGGAATAAGTTGAGATTAAATTTCATCATGATCTATTGCCTTTTTAGTGATACAATATTTCTTCATTTCTTCATTTAGTATTTTTTGCAACTATGAATTTATGTGTAATTTGGGAAAATTAATTACATAATAGTTCCTCATTCATTTCCTTAACCTCAAAATTTAAAGTCATAAATCCATCTTATGTTTTAGATCCTAGTTTTCTTGTTCAATCATTTTACGTTTTTCTTTTTCATATCAAGTGACCCATCACTTTGTTTCGCCTTTTCCATGAGTACTTTCCTTTTTCCTGTAGACTAATTCAAATTTTCCTTGATTTTTAAAATAAATTCTCCCACCTTGTTAATTTGTATCTTTAATTCAAAGACTTGATCCATTTGAAAGTCATGATCTTCAAGTGTTATTTATAATTTTTTTGTATGATAATTTGAATCTTCAATTAGAATTTTTCTCAATGGGTTAGACTTATTTTGAGAAACCAAGATTAGATACAAGTAGTATAAATCAAGGAACACTAAGAGGAGGGGTGAATTAGTCTTTTCTAGTTTGTAACATTTTTATTTTATTATGAAATAAAAAACCAACACAAATAAAATTAAACAACTCAAATAGTTTAAGCACATATATAAGATAGTGACACCATGATTTTTTCATGGAAACCATGTTAATGGAATAAACCATGGTGGCAATGAACCAACAAAATAATTTGCTATATGTAATACCATATTAAGAGATTCAATCTATTATATGTTATGTACTTGCTATAATTATATAAGATTACAAACTAAAGCTCATTATTCAAATTACAATGAAGAATGCACATTGCCTTATACACTTAAGAATTTATCATTAAGGAATGAACTAAAGAACAATATCAAGTATGCATGTGTAGTCTGAGTATGATAGCATATAAAAACTCATCCTTACTATATTTCCCTACTCTTCCAATTAATCCTTCACACAATCATCACATTTTCTCTTACTAAATTATTATTTTGAATACTTGTACATGCTAGATCATCTTCAAAATTCAATCTTATATACCAATCATCACTGACTTGTTCTTTACTCATAAACCAAAAATATGATATAAGGTACATTCTAGATAGACCGCAATCATAAACAAACCTTTCAACTAAGATTGATTATCTTTAAATTCACTTCATATATTAGGCTACATCCTTTAGCTAAATCACAAAAATGTCTTTGATCATTGACCTATTAGGATCACCAATTGACCTTATTTTTATTATCACTATTCTTCCCTATTTATAGATAGCAAATACTCAAGAATTCATAATTATTTCACCTATGATCATTAGTTGTTTTACAACTAGCATATGATCAAGTAGATCTCTTGCATGCTTCTCCTAGGATCACAACACCAAACTCATCCATATTAACCCATATAGAAGAAATATTCAAAGCCTACCACTAGTATGTTCTTCCATTGTCATTTCTACCTTTAAACCTTTAGTAAACTTTCGTAAAGCTAAGAGACCTTAAGAACATGTAGTATTTTCATCAGTGACAAAATATTTTTTTTAATGTAGTGTCTCTTGTGCACACAAACATTAATAAAAAATGGAAAAGAAACAATGCACCTATAAATTTCAAATATATCCTATAAATTGAAAAAAACCAAAAAAAAAATGATAGGGAGAGAGATCGAGACATATTGGATCATTGTAGGTCCGCAAAAATTAAAATATTCTCCATTTCTTGAATCTGTACCATCAAATTAGGATAACTAGCATAGTTTTATGTCAGAGGGTGAAAAGATAAGAGTGAATATGAAGACAAAATGGAAAAATGCTAAATTTGAACATATTTGTCTACAATAAAGGAGTATTTTTATACTTCTTTCCAATCTGAACAATTTTCATAAAGTTTTACGAGATCATTAAGAAAATTTGCAAATTCATAATAGGAATTAGATTAAAAAATCATTAAAAGTCAATAAAACTTCAAATTTTTAAAATCATCCAAATTAACAAAAATTATTTTGATTAATTTTCTAAGGGGTCATACGACCATCAAAGAATCAAATTATTATAGTTAGGGAAATTTTTAAAAAGTGAGAACATCAGATGATGTAAATTCAAAATAATTATTTTGGCATTAAAATTATTCAAAATTGAAATCAAGGATTCACATCAAGGTTCTAACATCATTGTATAGTCAAATCAATCAAATTGGTATATTGAGATTAAATCTACATCACAATTAGATAGTAGCTAAATCATATTCAAAATACATGAAAGTGATATTAGGAAATAACCTAATCTCTTGGATAAGTTTAGTGTCACTACCTACTAAAAAGCTAAAGAATATTGTAGCAACATCCTTTTGTAATCATATAGAATGGATTATATTCTAAAGGATAGGAAGATGGTTAATGCAGAAATTATTCGAATGATGTGTGATAGTACGAGCATGATGTCAATATTTTAAGGAATTGTATAATGCTCTCAAATACTAAGGACATTTTTATTTGGTCATATTACTTGAGAATTTTTTTTTCAAAAGGAATTAAAGTTGGAGTATATACCCACTAAGGAATACATTATAGATATATTTACTTAGGCACTAGAAAAGGATAACTTTGAGAATCTCTTAGGCCAATTACCAGTTATTGCTAGGATCTTCTTTAAGTTAGATGCATAAGGAGTGTACAAATTATGCAAATTTTCTATTTTTATCTCTTGGATTAATTTAGGTGTTGCTCTCATCGGTGTCATAAAGTTTGTGGTTTCTAATAGAGCAATAAAGTATTTTCTTATTAATTAAATCATATTGATTTAATTATTAAGTCACTTATTATCTCTAGTTTACTTAAGATAAATGTTGGGCATATATAATTAACTATTTTATTAATTACTATCATGCAACCTAGGTTGGTTACTTGTTAGGGTTTTGATCTCCTTTTATAAAGATTGATCTCTTTGTAACTGATTCATTTAGTTTTGATATTAGAAATCTCTTTTTTGCTCATGAATGATGTCTCATTTGTGGATCTAGGAATTCTAGCCTCCATAGCTTTTTCCTTTCTCTTTCTATAACAAGTTTTTGCATGCAAGTGATTCTTGGGAGCTATGGCATTGATATTTCCACAATTTTAACATAACTTTTTTTGAATGTGAGTTTTATTTCATGAGGTGGATGGGCCCACTTTTTAGGCTATTTTTCTGTATTTGACCATATTTGATGTGAAAGAATTTACTTAGTGAGTTTTTCTCACTTTTAGTTGTAGCTCTTGATTTGTAGTTGTATAGGTTTAAGGACTACTTTGTAGTCCTTGGCTCTTACTAGTTTTAAATATTGTAGCTTATTTTTATAGATGTAGTAATATATTGGAGACCATTTTTATGGAGTTTTTCCCTTCCCATTTATTGTAGAGCCAGTGTATTGAATTAATTATTGATAGCAATATTGTGATAATCTATTTTCCTCTTAGTGTTTGTCTCATGTTTGAACCTATTTTGTGGTTTTGATGTTGACTACAATTTGGATAAAGAAGGGTTATCATAGTTTTGCATAGTATGAGGGTTACCTTTCCTTCTTAAACATCCGATTTCTCAAAGATTTCTATGAAATAATTATGCATGAGCATTAAGTAACGGGTTGAGTGACCTTATAAGTGCATTTAAGTTTTTTCAAGAAATATCTATATGTATTTTGCAACTCCAGTTTCTTTTTGTTACATCACCATAGGTTTTAGATTTTATTTTTGTGATCTTTCTTTCTCTTTCCCTCAGAAATATTTTAAGACTTTAGGTGAAGTATCTTATAGGAATTTGTCTACAATCTAGAGATTCATTCCAATTTTGGAAAATCCACTACCCAAGAGTGTTTACATGTTTCTATAGAAGACCAAGTTCTTTAACTTGGCATAGGTTGCACTTTTGAGAGATAATAGGTTTAGTCATCTTATCAAACCTAATCTACATAATAATAAAAATTCTTTTCAAAAAAATTATATTTCAATTTCAAAGTTAATTACACAGTCTAGTTTTGACTTAGGGAAACCTATTTTCACATTTTTTCCATTTTTCTATGTGTAGGTGACAAGTAGTACATGAACGAAAGAGGCTTTAGGAAGGCTCAACTTTGAGCTATAGTTTGATAGTATTTTCATTAGAAGCTATAGGGTTAAAGTTAACAAGACTTTCCATAGACCTTTTTTTCATTGTCAAAATTGAATTATAGGTTTTTTTTTTCCCTAGGTTCCTAGATCTACTGTCATAATTATATTATTAATATTTATTTACTTGTATACATATAAATTCATCATTCTTTCAATCTAGACTTTGCATTTTCCTTTTTCCATTTGCATAGTAACCTTCCATTACATTGAAGGATCACTGTGTACTATTATTTGAGAGTCTTTTCAAGCCTTGTTGATTATCTTCCTTTTAATGTATGAGAGAACATATGGGATAGCTTCTTAGTCTATCCATTCATCATAGTGAACATCCTTATCTCATTATTTTATTTCACTGCAAAAACAAGCCAAAGTAATAAAATATGAATTGAAAAATTTCATAAACCATCTAAAAATGTCTACCAAGTTGCACAACCTAAATCATCAATTTATATGACTCTATAAACATATCCTAACAAACCCTAACAACTAACTCCCATTTTTGCAAATATTACATTGTAGCTTTAGCAAGTCACTCGAAAGTATGATAGTAAAATATTCATAAACCATAATCTTTATAACTAGAACTAAAACCCATCATAATATTTTAGATAGAAATGAAAAGAATTCTCTGAGAAGGACTTGACATATTCTTCCACTATGCTTGTGATGTATTGCTAAGAAAATGGAGACTATTTAGCCTAGTCACCACATCATTGTTTGTATTCAACTTCCATTCCACTCATTCTTGGATATCATAATGGATGAAGCTCTTATTACATTTTTAAGAATGGAATATGTCCATTATACCTCTAGTGCTAGAGTCTTTCTTGCTGATAAAACTTTGTCTCCTAATTATCAGTGCTTATTGTACCATCATACTTTGGTCTCTATTTTGATTTTGAATGTGATGGATTTTCTTGAATTTGAATCGAATATTTTGGGTTGAGTTGATAAGGTCCTTAGGCATAGGGTTCTCTCTAAAAATGCTTTTTCTATTGTGATGGAATATTACTAGTTATGGTCAAGTGTCACCCTAATTTGTAGGGTTATCCTAGTGGATAAGTTGGGTTAGGGTCTACCCTATGATCCTTCTTTTTTGCCCATCAAATGCACTTTGGAAACTCTAGACTTTAGGTTCTTGAATAGGGATCTTTGCAAATATGGAAATGATTTGGTAAGTATGATGGTTAACCTCACTAAGTCTAAGGTGAATATGTTATTTTCTCTAGTGGAATACAATCATGATGGTAGGGTTGTTCATCTTATTTAGTGTGCTTTCCATTCATGCCACAATGATTATGCTCCTTTATCTAGGGTTCATGTCAACATGTCCAATGATTCCCATCTCTAAGATATGGATGATTAAAAGTCTTTGGACTCTTTGGTGTTTTGGAGTTAGCTGGTCTTTAATTCTGGTTAACTCCATTGTTTAAACTTTTTGATTAATAAGTTTTCATTTTTTATTGTCTTCTAGTTTCTATTTCGATGGTCTTAAATTGGGGATTACGTTCTTAAATTATTTTGGGTTAGTCATTTCCATATGTTTATTGCACTTTCCCCTCTTCTTGGATAGTATGCTAGGCTCTCTCCTCTACATAGTAAGGAAACTCAGGTGTGGAAACAACTTCCTACACTAATCTCTTAAGGGAAGTATGGTGCAAATCCTATTAAAATATTTTACACTTGCAGATTCAATATCATGTAAACTACAATACTTCAACCAACCAAGCATAAAGAAAATAGATAGAGAAAGAAACACATAACACAAAGATTTTCTGGTGGGGAAAAACCTTTCGGTAAAACAACCCCACCCCTTTAGAACTTGCACAATGTATTATCTTCAATGCGAGGTTACAATACACTTGCAATGCAAGTTCAACAGTGACAACAGAAGACTCCAGTAGCAACTCATAATACCAACAATACACCTATTTGCATACTCCTCTTTGCAACCTAAAAATTCTTATAACATGCGCTTCACTTTAGGGCTACTCCCAAAGGTAAACCGTATTAGGGTTTTACATTCTTCGAAAAATTGGAACCCCAAAATTTTTTTTGGGCCAATGCCCCGAACTCCACTATTGGGGTAGAGTGTACAATACTCAAATTTATCAGTTGCCACATGTCTTCACCTATCATTGAATCTTCCTAACATAGCTCTTACGTGTCATAGGAATTTGTCATAATTGTTTTAGTCATGATCTCCTTATACACAATTCAAGATGCCGACACATCAACATTATTTGCAAGAAATAGATATTACAAAAAAAATAATAAGATAGGAATTATCCAAGGTTGAGACACATTATTCCTAACATTATCCCACTTGTTGAACACCTTGTAAGAGCAAAAGGAACATAAGAGGAACTAACCGCTATAGGCCAAAAGGCCCATAGACTCTGAACACCATCTAAACTTCTCAGTGCCCACTGGTTTTGTTAATGCATTTGCAAAATTCTTCATAGTATGTAATTTCTCCAAATTTGCCTTTCCATCTTCCACCATATCTCTCACAAAGTGAAACTGCACATCAATGTGCTTCATTCTGGCATGGAAAGTTAGATTCTTAGCAAGGCAAATAGCGCTCTAACTATCACACCAAATAGTAATCTATTCTGCATCAACACCAAAATTAGAAAACAATCTCTTAAGCCAAATGGCTTCATTACATGCATGAGTAGCAGCCATGTACTCAGCTTGTGTAGTGGACAAAGCAACCACACGTTGTCGCTTGCTCATCCAACTAATGGCACCACCAAACATAGTGAACACATAAGCACTGGTGGATCTCCTGCGGTCAATATCACCTGCCCAATCTGAATCCACAAACCCATGAATACAAATTGAATGTAGAGATCTAGAAGAGTTACCATGATAACATATGGAGTAATATGATTTACCCCTCAAATATCTGAATACTTTCTTAACTGCATCCCAATGTACCTGTTCAGGATTAGCCATACACTAACTCAGGACTCCCACTACTTAGGCAATGTTTGGTCTAGTACAGACCATAGCATACATAAGACTGCCAACTACACTAGCATAAGGTACTCTACTCATTTCCTCCACCTCACTAGGAGATTTTGGACAATCATCTACAGATAACTTTTTTCCCACAGGAATAGGAACACATAGTATTCTACAATCTGCCATGCTGAACCTGTCCAACACAGACTTCACATACTTACTCTGACTCAACCAAAATTTTTTGTTAGACCTGTCTCTACTAATTTCCATACCCAAGATGTACCTAGCTACCCTAAGATCTTTCATCTCAAACCGTGCTGACAACTGAGATTTAAAATCAGAAATCATACCCTTACCCTTCCCAAATAGCAACATATCATCAACATATAATGCAACAGTAAGAAGGTGATCATTTTCAACTCTGAAATAAACACAATGATCTAATTTCAATCTTAAAAATCCAATTGACAACACAAAAGCATCAAACTTAAGGTACCACATCCTAGGAGATTGCTTCAAACCATATAGAGATTTCTTTAATGTACAAACTAAGGATTCTTTACCTTTAACAATGTAGTGCTCAGGTTGTGACATATAAATCTCTTCCTCCAAATCACCATGAAGGAAAGCTATCTTCACATCCATCTGTTCTATCTCTAAATCATATGATGCAGCAAGAGATAAAATAAATCTAATGGATGTCAACTTTGCAAAAGGAGAGAATATTTCACCATAATCTATTCCCTCTACCTATAAATACCCCTTTCAAACCAATCTAGCTTTGTACCTTTCAACACTGCCATCTGCACATAATTTCTTCTTGAACACCCATTTATAGCCTACAAATTTTCTACCTCTAGGCAAAGGTACAAGGTCCCAAGTTTTTTTTTTCTCTAATGTAGCCATCTCATCATCCATAGCCTCAATCCAAGAACCTACATCTTCCATGCCCAAAGCCTCTTTCACAGATCTAGGCTCATCAGTGTTAGTAATCAAAGCAAAAGAACAACTGGAATCTAACATAGAATAACCAAACCTTTTTGGTTTCTTTCTTTCTCTTGTGAATCTCCTCAAGGGCTATGGTTGAGGTTTTTCTTCCTCTTCTTCTGAACTATCAGAGCTACTAGAGCTCTCCTCATCATTAGACCCAACATGGTCTCTTTGTTCAGTCTTCTCAGGGGTAGGAGGCAACTGAACAACATCTTTTTCCTTTTCTTTTTCATCTTGTTGTAGCACAATAGGAGAAGATGTTAGCTCTCTAAAAATAACATTTCTGCTATACAAAACCTTACTAGTCATAGGATCCCAAAGCTTGTATCCTTTCACACCAGCAATGTATCCGATGAAAATACATTTAACAGCTTTGTTTTCCAACTTAGATTTTTTCTCCTTTGGAACATGTGCATAAGCTTTACAACCAAAAACATGAAGATGTCTAACTGAAGGCTTCTTACCAGACCACACCTCCATGGGTGTCTTATCAACAAGGGATGATGTAGGAGATCTGTTAACCAGATAGCAAGCAGTGGCCACAGCTTCGGCCCAAAACCTTTGTTCTAAACCAGCTCCACTAAGCATGCTCCTAGCCTTCTCCATCAATGTCATGTTCATTCTCTCTGCAACTCCATTTTGTTGTGGGGTAAAGGAGTTGTCTTATGCCTCTCGATACCTTGTTCTTTATAGAATTGTTCAAACTCTGCTAAGCAAAACTCACCACATTGTCAGTTCTCAAACACTTAATCTTCTTACTAGTCTAATTCTCTACAAGGGCTTTAAATTCCTCGAATCAACTAAAGACTTGTGTCTTACTTTTAAGGAAATAAATCTATGTCCTTCTACTATAATCATCTATGAAAGATACAAAAAATATAGACTTGGAGATTGAAGAAACTTTTATAGGACAAAATACATCAGAATGAATAAGATCCAAAACATCAAAAGATTTGTGAGAACTAGAGTAAAACTGAACATGATTTTGTTTACCATAGACACAGTGTTCATAGAAGTTGAACTCAAGATTGCAATCATTTAAACCCTCAATGAGATTTTTTATTTTTCAGGGTTCTGAGACCCTTTTCACCAATGTGACCAAATCTCATATGCCACAACATTGCCTTTTCTGCAGGAAGCTTACCTTCCAAAGTGTTTGCATTGCCATCAGAACCAATAACCATAGAATTCTTCACTGCTCATTTAGATGGTGAGGATGAAGAACTATTACATAGAGGAATACATGCATCTAGCTGAAATAAGGTACCTCTCCTAGTACCCCTTGCAAGCACTATCGATCCTCTCATCATCTTGCATCCTTCTTTCGAAAAAACAACTTGCATACCTACATCATTCAACATACTTATAGATAATAGGTTTCGTGCTAGACCAGGAATGTGAATAACTCCATTGATTCCCTTTACTCATCCATCAGGAAATTTGATAGTGACCCTTCCGCGTCCAACTATCTTTAGGTGAGAATCATCACCCAAGTACACCTTTCCACCATCAAACTCTTCATATTTTGAGAACCAATTTCGATGAGAGGTCATGTGGAAAGATACACCTGAGTCAACCAACCACACATCATCAGATGCATGGGTTACCAAAGCTACAATGAATGCATCACCATCTTCTTGAGATCTTTCTGAAGCTGAATCTGAACCTTTCTTCTTCTTCGTCGGCTCTTTGCAATCTTTATGAAAGTGCCCAGGTTTATCATAGTTCCAACATTTTTCCTTGGACTTATTGGAAGTCTTTGACTTCCCATGAGATTTGGATCTACCGTTATTGTCAGACTTATTGTCATTTTTCTTCCCTCTTTCCGTGGATCTCCCACAAATAGCAAGGGCTTCTTTTTTTGAAATAGAAGCCTTTCTCCACATCTCCTCTAATAGTAGTGAAGACACCACATCATCCATTTTGAAAGTGACTAACATGCTTTCAAGATCCATCATAAGATGGTCCCATGAATTCGGTAAAGAACACAAACTGTGTAGCAATGATCCTCCTCCTCTAACCCTACACTAGCTAATGTCAACTGTGTAGCTAGCAGACTAAATTCATTTAAATGATCCATTAAGGATCCACCTTCCTCCATTCATAGAGAGTACAACTCTTTCCTCAGGAACAACTTGTTCACCAAAGATTTGGCCTGATACATAGCCCCAAGTCTTTCCCACAAACTATATGCAATTTTCTCATCTAGAACATTCAGAAGAACTGCATCAGTTAAACAGAGTCTTATGAGACCCTTAGGTTTACAGTCTTTAATATCCCAATCTTCTTGAGCTACAGTTGCTGGTCTTGTAGCACTTGAAGTCACTTCCCATAGGTCAGGATCTTCCAACATGTCTTCCATCTTGAGTTTCCACAACTCAAAATTAGTGCCATTAAATTTCTCCACCTCCATTCTTCCATATGATGAACTTGCCATCTCAATCTGCAAATAAGATTTAGGATGCTCTACACAAGATTCCCACTCAACTTGAGATTAGCTCAAAAAACCCTACCCAACAACTAGGATCAAAAGTTGATCAAGCTCTGATACCACTTGTAAGGAAACTTAGGTGCGAAAACAACTTCCTACATTAATATCTTAAGGAAATTATGATGCAAATCCTATTAAAATATTTTACACCATTAGATTCAATATAATGTAAACTACAATACTTCAGCCAACCAAGCATAAAGAAAATATATAGATAAAGAAACACATAACACAAAGATTTTTCGGTGGGGAAAAACCTTTCGGTAAAACAACCCCACCCCTTCAGAACTTGCACAATGTATTATCTTCAACATAAGGTTACAATACACTTGCAATGCAAGTTCAATGGAAACAACAAAAGACTCCTGTAGCAACTCGCAGTAGCAAAAATACACCTATTTGCAACCCTAAAAATGCTTATAACATGCACTTCACTTTAGGGCTACTCCCAAAGGTAAACCGTATTAGGGTTTTACCATTCTCTGAGAAAATAGGAACCCCAAATTTTTTTTTGGGTCGATGCCTCGAACCCCACTATTGGGGTAGAGTGTATAGTACTCAAATTTATCAGTTGCCACTTGTCTTCACCTGTCATTGAATCTTCCTAACATAGCTCTTACATGTCATAGGAATCCGTCGTAACCATTTTAGTCATGATCTCCTTATACACAATTCAAGATGCCGACACATCAACATTATTTGCAAGAAATACATATTAAAAAACAAATAATAAGAATAGGAATTATCCAAGGTTGAGACACCTTATTCCTAACATACACATAGGTCCATCTATGGTCTCTTGTCTTCTAATCTTTCACCATTGATTAGATATCTGATCCCTATAGACTCTTTGGCTTTTATGCCAATTTTTTACTTTATTCAAAATTTACTTCATATATATATATATATATATATATATATATATATATATATAGACTACAATCTTTTGTTAAAAAAATTCTTTAATTTCATATTCTCGCTATCCATACTTGCATATTATAGATACACCTCATACTAACTTGTTAACAACATCATACATCAAAATGATATATGAAATTATGATGCAAAAAGTTATATGAAAAAATAAAATATTATTTATTGAATATCACAACTTATTATACTACTCTTCCTAGAGATAGTAGTGATCTTGTAGACTTCTTCATTAGGCTAAGATTAATTGACATGAAAGGTTGAAATCAATGTTAACACTAAACTCATATTGCTATCAATCTTCCCAATTGTTATTTATAACAACCTAGTGACTTGTTATTTTCCCTTTTGTGCACATTTGACATCAATAATATAGGTCACAAATACTAAAATCTCTCTCTCTCTCTCTCTCTCTCTCTCTCTCTCTCTCTCTCTCTCTCTCTCTCTCTCTCTCTCTCTCTCTAATCTACTGATTAGAGAAATATTATCTAGAAAATAATTTTCTTGTAGTAAAGAAACTATTGAAGTTGATGGAGGATCAACCCCATAGCTCCCAAGAATCATCACCTGCATGCAAGAACTTGTCACAAAAATAGAGAAGAAAAAGCTATGGTGGCTTGAATTCATAGATCCATAGATGAGACATTCTTGATGAGCAAAAACGATATTGCTATTACCAAAACTAAATGAATAAATTACAAAGAGATAAATCCTTATAAAAGGAGAGAAAAACCCTAATAATTAACTAACCTAGGTTGCATGATAGTAATTAATAAAATAATTAATTATTATATGCCCAAAGTTTAGCTTAAGTAAATTAGAGATAATAAGTGACTTAATAATTAATTCAATATAATTTAATTAATAAGAAAATAATTTATTACTCTAAACACCCCTGCCCCCCCTCCCCCCCTCCCCCCCCCCAAAGTTAAACTTAGGAAGTAGCTGAAAAGATAAAAAATACCATTGAAAGTAAATTTGAATCTTGACAAAAAAGCCTAATGAGGTACCAAAGCACAACTAAATCTCTAAAAAAGAGGAGAAATAGAGAAAACCACATGGGAAAAATCTAACTCCAAAAAGAGATGGAAATAATGTTAAAAAGAACTAGTGAAGGACTAAAGAAGCCTTCAAATTGGGAAATTTCCGAGAAGATAGGAACACAAGATGATCATGAAGAACACTATTGAAGCATGAACTTGCAAGCACTACCAAACTACTTACCTAAAGAAAATCCACCATGTAAAACATGACCAAGTAGAGAAGACTATGTTTGAAGAGATGATCAATTGAAGATGGAAGGTATCTTCATGGTCTCCAAAAATAAGAATGAAATAATGTCTATATGGTAAATGATAAATCTCACCAAAATGTATAGGTATTTGGCCACTACAATCACCTAGTACATAGGATCAAATACTAAATACATAGCTCACTCCATTGAACCAAGAAATTAATAGAAACAAAATAACCTCCTAATAATGTTGAGAGGTAAAAAATGAATGCTGAAATTGAATGCAATATGTCTTGCAGGAAGAAGAGCCAGGAACATCAAGAGTGTAAAAGAAATACAAACACCTCTAATGATACGTATAATTGACACATCATGAGGATAATGTCATGGAAGGAACACTCATTTGAGAAATTAACATGGTGAATATGGCTAACATGATACCCCCAAGGCAATCTATAATGTAGTGCAAGTACAAAAAAACACATAGATGTTCAAAATCCCAAAATTCAATAGAGTGGCACTTTATCTTAGGGCATTTGCAAAAATACTACAAAAGGATGACAACAAATATCAAAAGAGATATAAGGATGTTACAAGAGATAGTACAACCCATGAAAAATCATTTGAAGCAACAAAATCAATCTCTAGACTTAAAACAACCAAGATATTCACTAGAATATTAAATAAAAATAAAAATGAATAAGATGTTCCTGTAGCAGAATCTGGAAAATATAATGTCTCAAGATGTCTCCTAGAGTGAAAAATAGAACCTTTCATTTGTACTACATAAAATAGGAATAATATAGAATTAAAATTCCAAATAAATTGAATCATTATGATGGGCTTGGAATCATCTTTTTGTTGATATCTTGTATGCAAAAAATGGAGTCCAAATGAGTAAGTTATGACCAAAAATTCACAACTATGTTAAAAAAGAATTAGAAGGGATAAATAAAAAATTAGCACCTCTGGACCCATGCCAAAATGCCTCAAGAAGTGTCCCAAATAGTACCTCATGAAGTGTGCTAGTTTTGTACCAGAAATTATCTCAAGTAGCATGTAGATTTCATTCAAAAATTACCTCAAGAAGCGTGTTGTTTCTACACAAAATTTCCTCAGGGTGTGTGTAAAAAAAATTGATTTTTGTGCCAAAAAAATTCATTTTTTTTTCGCAAAAAAATCTTATCTTTTTGTGCTAGAAAACCTTGACTTTTGTGTCAAAAATCTTGATTTCTATATCAAAAATATTTATATTGTCACTTCAGGAAAGTGCCCAATCTAGGAGAAATTTTGTTTCGTCAAATTCCAACTTTGTCCAAATTAGACAAATTTTATATGAAAATAGGGTTTTTGTGGGCTTTGAGCTCAACGGTGATGTCAGTTTGGGCTCAAAGTGGCCGAAAATTAGTGACCACCTAGATCCAATAAAAATCCTTTAAAAAAATTAACCCTTTGAATGGAAAATAATAGATCTGAAAGCCAAGAAAAACCTATCTTAAATAGAATAGAGACATGAAAATGTGGAGGTCTATACCATGTTGAAGTTGTTGAAACATCAACCCCACAACTCCCAAGATTCATTTGCATGCAAACACCTAACACAAAAAGAGAGAAGAAAAAGATTTGGAGGTTGGAATTTCTAGATCCATAGATGAGACATTCTTGATGAACAAAAAAGAGATTTCTATCATCAAAATTGAATGAATAAATTACAAAGAGATCAATCCTTATAAAAGGAGATCAAAACCCTAACTAACCTAGGTTGTATGATAATAATTAATAAAAGAATTGATTATTATATGCCCAAAGTTTAGCTTAAGTAAATTAGAGATAATAAGTGACTTAATAATTAAATTAATATGATTAAATAAATAAGAAAATACTTTATTACTCTAACAAGTTCAACCAAGACATAACCATCATAGTGACTCATAAAAAAATGCCTGTATAAATGCTCCAAAAGTCCATTGATACCTACAAAAGGTATGGGAGAAGTCAAATCTGATTCAGGTGGATCTTTAAGAACTATAAAATTCAACCCAATTAGAATACCCTAATGTTGGCATCAATGCATAGAGCATAGCAAAATGTTCCTAAAATAACTTGAAGTGTGTGAGGAGTTTGTTTGCTTGAAATGTGCTTAGTCAAAGGTTTGGTGAAATAAACCAAAAAAGGGCTGACCAAAAAGGTAGAAATTTACTATCTCAAAAGTTGTCAACAATGGGTTTCAAATTGAAGAGCACATCGAGATCTTTCTAATGTGTTTTGAATGGATGAAATCTAAGTTCATATGAAAAAGTTATGGGCAAACAAATTTTTTCAATCAAAAAGATAATCAAGTGAATATTGATCATGTTAGCATGACCTGGAAAACATGATGATGTCATAAATGTGGCTAGATTGTTAGATAAAAAAATTACATTATTGTGAGTTGAACTTATAACCTCTACTTTGTCACTTTGCCTCTTAATCAACATGTCAAACCATGACCTTCAATATTGCAATGGGAAACATGTATTTTGGATCAATCAATATTTGGAAAAGGAGCTATAAATGACAATGCTAGTGGACTAGATAATCTGACCCCCCTTTCACTAATAGCTCTCTTAGCCATTGAGCCACCATTGATTTTTTTATTGACTTTGACTTTAGATAATTCAAACAAGTTTATTGGTAGAAAAGAGTAAAAGGAGGGTTTTTATTTAAAACTAAATGCCCTCAAATATATCATAGTGAATCTTAAAATTGTAAGTGATTCATAACAAGGAGTTTATAGATCAAATAAGAAAGAGTCTCCCAACCACATTAATTTTGAAAGACTTAGCCCCCTTTTTTGGTATATTAAGGAAACATAATGAATTAGGAGTTTATAAATCTACCCCAAATTCATTTGTTCGAAAAATAATTCTTCTAAAAATTTAAAAAACTTATGCCTTGGCTTGTTTATCACATTAATAATAATAACATGTTTTAAGGAAACAACACATAATTAATTATTAATTTTCAAAATATGACATAAAGAATAGATGAAATAATGTTGATTTAATAAATATAAATAAATAAATAAGGCCTTTTACTATTAATAACAAAAATTAACACCACCCTATCCTAACTCTCCACTAGAAAAACACTTGACTAAGGTGATCAAACTAATATTCAAGGTTTTTTTTATTAACGAATATTTATTAAAAACATTACTGCAAAAATGTTCCCACCATAATATTACTTTATTTGTAAAAAAGAAATATAAATCCCTTGAAAAAATAAGCTTAAACAAGAGCTTCTAGGTCAGTCAATACCCTAATTTGGCTTTTAACTTCACATTTTGATATTTTTCATTTTGTGAAAACTCTTCTACTACCTTTGTGAGGATATAATGGAGAAAAAATTATGGGAAAAGTAGTATCAAACCATAGTTTCATCTTTGAATCTTGACTTCATCTTCTCACATATTTTGAATATGGTGATATTTTACTCATTTCCCTTTTTCTTTTTCCTCGGTTCTAGAAATTTTATGCATATAATAATTTATAGGAATGAATAAATCTTATAGGATTTCTCAACCATTTGGTGGTGTAGGAGAACCTAGTGTTTTGGCACTAAAAACCTCAAATTTGTATTTGAAGGCCCTTGTATGGGTCAATACATGTAAGAAGGGTATTTGATAGACCATTAGGTGGTTTCCAATAGTTTTGATGTTAGGGACTTATGATTGGGTGCATACTAGCAAAATATTTCCAAATGTACCAAAAATTGTCAAAGTTGTCATTTAAGGGTTAAACATGTAATTTGATGTAATAGGTGGTGAGAAATCATGGTAAAAGTTTGGAAGTATTTAGAAAGTCAAATGACGCCCCTTGTGCATCAACATGTTGATAGATTTGAAGGTTTGTGAAAAAGATGCACGCATCTTGTGAAAGTTACATGGTAACTTTAGAAACTTTATAATCGTTGCTTATGCAACAATTTGTAACTTTGTGAATTTCGATAAAAAAATAATTACCAAAACTTACAATTGGTTTAGTTAGTACTAGGAGGCATGTATAAGACTTCATATGAGGGGTTGGAAGACATAAAATTCATTTTGTCAATAAAATCAAGTGATATTGTTTTGTAATTTCTTGCACAGACACCTTGTAACTCGTGAAAACTTGTATTATAAAATAAATTCAAGTTGGTAGTTCTTTTTGTTTCATTTAGGTAAATTTATATTATTTCTTCAATTTTCTATGGTTATTTTTGTTTGTGCAATGTTTGAAGAGTTGTATTAAAATTTATTTCAAAATACCATGTCATTGCCTAAATGAGGGCTTGATCACAAAATGAGACGTTAACATCACATTCTACCATTAGAATTTTATGGACTGTGGTTATCTTTTAGCAGGGGCAATGCACTTTCCTTTCTAGTTGATATGTTCTAAAAAAATAATAATGGTGGAATTTGCCATCAAATCCTAAGCAAGCTACCAATGATCTGAGCTAGGTTGAATCCATAATAGTGTAGATTAAAATATATGTGTTGATTAAAATGCTAAAAAATATGTACAAAGGGTTAATTTAGGATTTTCCCAATTTAGATTGTTTAGCCTATTTGTACAAATAGTGAACTTTAACCTCTAGAACCTAGAAAATTGAGTTGAAATCAGTGTGATTAGGTGTGATGGAGTCAATCCACTGATGATTGTAACATGATTGACTTTTAGAAAGTTATGAAGTAGTTTCTAACTAATTGATTGGGGAATTCTATGCTTGATTTTTAGAGGGGAATGTTCCTACCTTGAAAAATAAAGGTAATGTATGTTCCAACTAACACTATGGTGGGTGGTGGTATGAATTAGTACAAATTTTGCTATGAGTTACTACAAATAAATTTGATAGAAATGAATAAAATAATATTAATCTTCAATCCTAAATAGAATGAAACACTAGATGACAAGTTTCATCTTCATTCTATAGAAAATTGACACCATTCATTGAACAATTTTTTTCCAACAATAACGCTAAATAAAACTGAACTCAACACATGAAATCAAACTAGACCATGCAACTGAAACAAAATTATTATGAAATTAAATTATTTAAGATGACATTTCATAATCAATATAAATATATGTAATATTTTTAAATAAATTAGTTATTTTAGTTTGAATAATTTTATATATAAGAGATTCTATTTCAACCTTGATGGGCATAACAAGAAAACCCCACTTTACCACAACACTAATATAATAAACTTTCTTTTAAAATTAATTTCGATAATCAATAAGAAAATAATTATGTGGTGTGAAAATTATCAATAATTAATTTTTTGGTTCATCCATGTGGTGTGTCATTTGTTCTTTCTTATCTATATCCTATCACACACACACACACACACACACACACACACACACACACACACACACACACACACACACACACACACACACACACACACACACACACACACACACACACACACACACACACACACACACACACACACACACACACACACACACACACACACACACACACGTACGCACACACACGTGGGTCACCCTTAAACATCACACAGTAAGGAAAAAAATAAGCTTTAAAAAATTAGTTAATTTTAACTATGTAACACTTTTAACCTAGAAATCAAATCTTACAATGTGATGTTTCGACCATCTGGTATATGTGTGGATATATACAATGTGAACCCCTATTGCTATTGATGGGACCAAATCACTGGAATAGTTGACTTGGTCAACAATAACTTCAATGAATTTTGATGCAAACGTGGATGCCCCATAGAATTATAGGGATTTTTTTAGATATTGATGTTCCTACCCTTACTTCTGCAAGAACTGGTTCTATGTTTCTAATATTTGGGAAAGGTGATGATCCATGCACAAGTGATAGGAGTGGAAGGTGCGAATGGAATGATGCAAATGGTTCTATCTATGACATTTGCACATGAGTTCTATAAGATCCAAATGTGGAACCTAGCATGTCAATAAGGTCTTTCAAAAGCATGCAAAATCATTCGAGATCTATGTGTATGATGTCCCTATTCATAGTGCCTACTATTTGAAGGAGTAAATCATGAGCAACTAGCTTAGGAATTGTGGTTGTGGGCACTTTGGTCACCATAGAATAGGTGGGGCTGGTGGATATGAAAGCTAGGGCTAAAACTCCTACTTTTCCCAAAGAGATACAGTGGAGGGGCCCATGCAGTTATGATCATAGCATGGATTAGGAACAAAAGGGTCATGGGATTGGGTCACTGGTTGAACCTGGTAATACAGGGCCTAAGCCAGATGCTTCAGTAAACATAAATAAGGGTTTCTATTTACATAATAAAAAAGCTCATAATTGACGAACACTACTTTTGTTGGTTGCTTCTACATGATAATGATGGGTATTTGGATTAACTACTTCATATAGACCCTATTTGGTTACATGAATTGGGTGGGAATAAGAAAATCTTAATTCCTGCATTCGCCTATTTGATAATTTTTTGTAAAATACAAAATTGGAATTAGAATTCATCTATCCTAATTTGACCCCAAAATGTGCATAGCGAAATTCCTAAGAAAAGGTGGAATAAGAATAACTTATTCTTATTCTAGTTTTTAATTAACCCAATTTGATGGGTTGTCCGGTCTGTGACTTTGTCATTTGATTGTATTTTGTCACTCATGTATTTTTGGACTATTTTCTTTGTTCATAATAGGATATAAACTAGGTCAACATTATTTAACTTTTAATATGTGATTTTTTTTAATGACAAAAAAGACTAATATCATATTTGACATCTTTTGTAAACTTGAATAAAATTATCATCATAAATAAATCTTGTGTTTAGTCTTATAATTAAAACTATGTTGAAATATTTAAATATCATATTAATGATCTCGACTTATTTGTTTTATTTTATTTTCGTTAATATATTTAATAAAATTATTTTAGGTTTGATCTTATGCTCGTTAAAATAATTTGATTTAATTTATAATTAAACTTATAATATACAATATAATACTCCCTTTGAATTGTGATGAATTTCAAAGGTTGTGGTATATTTTCACTTATAAAGTCAATTTAAAAAATAAATAAAGGCTAATTAAAATAAATTGGCTTTTAAAAAATTAATAAAAAAAGCCAATTTTTATAAATAAAAAATCTTGTTTCTTTAAAATATTACCAAACTAAATTTTTTTTTTATTAAAATTGTAAAACAAAATTTATTCCAATTCCTATTTCAATTGTTGTAACCAAACATAGAATATGCATCTTTCGACTCCTCTTCTAGGTCAACCAAACATGTTCAAATGATATTCCAAACTTATTTTAAGAATAATACTAGAAGAGAGCTTATTCCAACATATATGAATACCACATTTAACAATTCTTATAGCCAAACAGACCCATATAGATTAATCGACTGGGGGTGGAGGAGAGGGGGAGGGGCCTAATAAGGGAAGTATGAATACTACACACACAGGGGAAGATTCTTGAGGCTTTGACAAGCATTCCACACCTCTCTCTATATATATTATAGAATATATATAAGCTTATAAGATAGTTAAATGAGTATATTTACAATCTTTACATCCATTTCTGAGGATTTAATTTGAAATTAAGAATTTTGAAAGGATATAGTTTAGGTCTTATTTAATTTTTTCCCCTATTGATAAATTTTTTGAAGAATTATTTTAATGTGTAATTTATTTTGTCTAAAAGTCATAAAAAAAAAATGATGGAAATATGTAGTTTGTACAATCTTCTCTAATAAAATTTATATACAAAAATAATAATTATAATACATTAAAATGTTGAATAAGTTTTTAATAAAATTTAACTTTTTGAAATAGTTGAAAACTATATAAAGATAAAAAAATATTTAAAATATTTTAATTAATTTTTAAATAATATAATTTACATTTTTTATTACATTTATTTAGTTCAACATCTATATATTTTTAGCTGATTAGGTTATTTACTAGGGGACTTTATGCCAACAAATGTCTCGCCAAGTCCTATAATATATCTATCAAAAAAGACATTTGATAGTTTGATGGAATACTTTTACAGCAAATGGGACACCAAGCTACTTGCATAGAAATTAGGGTTGTCACTGCTGAGCTGCTTGCTGAGGAATATTGAAATCATGTTGCTTGGTGGTAAGTTGTGTTGCTTATGTGGGACATTATCATGGTTCACTAGGAGAATTGTAACTGCAAGGGATTGATCACAATTGGGGTGAAGGAAAATCTGCAACAATACAATATTCATCGACATTGATTCGAATAGGTTTTAGCTACTGTAACTTGGAACATCATTGAGTTGTATAGTTTGGTCAAACTACTATTTGAATTAATTATGGTATGTAGCCGGGCCTTTGCTAGTCAAACTATGGTGGCTGAATATGAAAGGATGAAATATTTGTAGATAGTTGTCATAAACTTGATTTCTTGGAGTTTTTTTTCCTCAGGGATTGTGAAAAGAGTAAGAATCATTTATTATTTTTCTCCATGATTGTGTTTTGTTAATGTTTTTTTATTTCAATTCAATATAATGGATTTTCGAGAGTGTAGGTCAATGTCATTATATAACTTCTTTTTTCTTTCCTTATTACTTTCGAAAGTTTTGTGCATCGTATTTTTCTCAAGTAAATTTTCCAAGGAATAGTTACCTATTTAGTATTTACTGATTATAGTGAAATACCCTTCAACAATTGTCTCTGTAGGATTTTCCTATTCAAGTATTATTGTTTAAATTCTCTTGTGAAATGATCTTATTGTTTTCCCTCCTATTTCAAGGTAATTGGATCTAAATATTTAGAACATATTTACGAGTGGCTTACCCTCTATATACGAAATGTTTCTTCCTATGATCATGTAATTTTAATTTTTTTAACCTTGCATTTTTACTCAGTTCCACTGTGCCTATTTTGGTGATCATGCAATTTTGGGCATCTATTTTGTTATGCTCTATGGTTTTGGAATTATATTTTCTTGGAGAATTTTTGGACTTTCCTTTAGCAATTTGAGATAGCATTGGATTTGCATGCTACAAAAGACCTATTTTATTATAGAGTTAGGTTTAGGATTCATTATCTTCAATATAATCGATATTCAGGCTTTGAATTTTCGTATCTAAGAGCTTGTGTGTGCAACAAACTGTAATAAATCTTTTAAATCCTACATAGCTAGTGGAAAATTAGTGGTATCTAGATTTTCTAATATTATTTTAAAGTTCTTAGTAATTTAGTTTCGTGTAACTTGATTTCTAGCTTTGTATGTCATCATCAATATTCACTTACCTTTGTCTCCCAAAATTCTTTCCATTACTATCTTGGCTAGATGAAAGTTGTGTCTAAAATAGAGGATTATTATCGTCTTCTAGCTATAAAGATTGTTAGATCTCAAATTTGATAAAAAGACAAAAAATTAAATTTGGAAACACAAGATGTAGTTGTTTTAGAAATTGCAAGAAGCCTCAAGCAACTATATAATTTGCAAAAGAGTCAGTGTAATGTCTTGTAAGAACCATCTCCTAAACAAAGATGCCACATCAGATAGGAAAGAAAAACACAAAAAGAAAAATGTGAAAGAAAACCAATCACAAAAAGAGTTGAAAAGTTAAGATCTCAATCATTCTCCATTAATTAAATGAACAAATACAATTACTTTATCAACGAGTTTAGCATAACACTAAGGTGTTGATCTCTATCACATGAACCTCACATCATATGAAATATGACACTGAATTACAATATATGCCCATCTTATACATGAACCATAGTACATTTTCAATTTTTAAGATTACATTGCTCAATAATCAAGATTACATCAATTGAATTATGCCAAACTCATCTTCAAGATGAAGTTACAAAGCCATATGATAGGTGTTGAAATGTGATAGGTATCGTTTAGTGTATTTGGTCTCCAAAGCTATCGAACATCATCCATCTTCTATCTAAGTTGGGAGTGTTGCCCAAATTCTTTTACCTTGCCAACCAAAAAATGTTTACTCCCTTGGGATTCTTCCTGACATGAAGAATGCCCCAACCTTAGCACGAGAATCCTAGTTTCCTATAACAAGATGGATTGGATTGATCTGGTGTAGCAATGAAACATACTACATAAAACCATGTGCCTAGTAGTCTAATCATGAAAATGTGGCAGGGAAAAGAAAAGAACATTACATATCTACCCATATACAATGAAAGAAAAACTATAACATATGTACCCACATGTATATTTCTTTTAACTAATGCATATCTACACATATACAAGAATGATAACAACAATAGTGACACACATATGCTAAATGATAGAGACAACATATTTAAATCCAAATAATAAATGGCTTTGCCACACAGTAAATTTATCAGCATCAATGAAAAGAGAGATAGAATGTAATGAATCCCACATTTCAGAATCTAACAAGTTGAGAGAAGAAAAAAACAAAATGCATTCATCCCACCCTCCCCAATTACCACATTGCAAACTTCCATGTGGTAGAGAACATCATACACACAACATCAAGAAAGATTCACATATCTAACATAGACATACACATCTTGATTCATTTATCACTTAAATTGAGTAGTTTATTCTACAATAGTTGCATTCAAATTTGCAGGTTACATTCCTTGCGGCTATTACAAAGGTTTTAGTATGAACTTGATTTTTTTTGTGATTAAAAATACAAACACTTTGTATAAAAGGAAAAAAATAGTACTTTATAAGTTTAAATGTATTAATGTAGCTACTACATTCTGATTGAAGTTAAGCCTTCATTTTCTATTTATACTTGCTGCAGTAATAACAATTCAATTGTATGACTACATCTATATTTATAACAACATCTCCTTCTCTTACAAGTCATCTAATTTCTTCAGCAACACACCAATTCTCAACTATAGTTACTTATGGTTTCTACATTTAGAATGATTCTACTCTCTTCATACAATAGGTAATCCAAATGCAACAAAATCTAATAGTGTATGAAATTCATCATATAGCTCAAAACTATTTCAGTTACACAAATATCTTAAGAGATTTGGTATACAATAATAACTAGTGAAGCTATAGTAAGAATATCAATTAAAGACCATGCAACAATTACAATGTTACATCATCACATTGTCACCTAAGTTGCTTAAATACCAATAAAGTGGGTAATAACAATGGAGGTTGGAAATGCCCATGAGGAGCTAACTACATAGAACATTTTCATTAATACAATAGTTGGAGTGATCTATGACACACAAATTAAAGAATATGGAGATTTGGAAGAAAGAATCCAAAGGAAATTCAATCATAAGAGGTTTAAATACGAGCCATTAAATGGAGTACTCTACCATTTTTCTTATTTATTACCCCTAGATCAGGATCAAACAAAATCAGAGTTAATTTCCTCATAGTTTGTTTTCCATATTTCACATCCCTTATATGTACCTCTCAATTAGCATAATAACAATCCTATATAGAAGCCTAGAAATTTAAAAGATGATTTTTTTCTCCTAAAGATATTATGGGTTGCATCAATAGAAGGGATATGCTATGGAAAAAAACAATTCAACTCAATCCAATTAGTCTCATTCTATTTTCAACATAAGAGATTATAATATTGGTATGGACTAAGCATTGGTACTAAGGAAGTTCATTGTAACCTAATAGAGAATCAAATGTATTCTTCATATGACTGCCGTAGAGATTTACAACAGTGAGATCAAAAATAAAAAAGGAAGATAGTATGTTAACATGTGAGATTATATTTTAAAATGAAAGTAAAATAGTCAAGCATATATTTTGTTAACCCTTGCCATTTATTAGAATCTTAAACTTCATCCATTTCTACATGTTTCATTAGTTTACTTCATTTTGAAATTCAAAATAATAATACCAATTTTATGTCAATGAAGGTGAACAATTATACTTTTATTAGCCTTTTCCTTTACAAAAGGGTGACACAAGTTTGTGCTTTTACCTACCACTCAAGCATGTGACATATCTAAAGATGATATAGCTTTATTAGAGAAATTTAGAAGACATTATGAATGTGGCCTAATGTAGACAACAGAGCTAGTCGATAAGCAACTAGGTTGATAACTTCTAAAACCTTGAAAGGGCCAACAAATATTTGCACAAGATTTGAGCTCTTGCTGAATGAGATTGAAATCTTATGCAGTCTAACCCTTAGAAACACCTTATCCCTAGTTTATAATTGTTGGAGAGGTTGTTTCTTATCAGTGTAACTCTTCTATCAATTTTCTACCTCTTTCAACTGACTACAAATTAAGACCACCTACTCTTTTATGTCTTTTAGCATCTCAAGACTTACAACAACTCTATCCTAGCTGATAGGAGTTTGAAAATTTCATCCATAAAGAGCCTCAAATGGAGTCATACCCAAGGAAGAATGATAGGAGTTGATATAGGAAAACTCTACCAATGGAAGATATTCCTCCTATTTGTATTGTTGATCCATGCAGTACATGCACAACAATTCTTTGAGTGTTCACCCTGTCAGTCTTCTTGTCAATCTGAAGGCGGTAAATTGTGTTTATCTTCAATCATGTACCCAAAGTGGAGTTCAAGTTTTTCAAAAACCTTGAAGTTATTCATGAGGTATCCCTATTAGAAATGGTCTTTGGAATACCATGCAGTTAGAATATTTGTTGGACAAACTCCCTTGCCAAAACTAGAGATCCATCCTTCAAAGTGCAAGGATTGAAGTGGGAAACTTTTGTTAATTTGTCGACTATGACAAAGATGACATTGTGCTTGCATTGAGTCATGGGAAAACCCTATACAAAATCCATGCAAATAACTTTCCATTTATACTACAAAATATCGCATGGGTATAGAAGACATACAGAATGGACATGCTCAACCTTGACAAGTTGGCATTCCAAACATTGGGCAGCATACTCCATCACATCTTGCTTGACTCCTGACAAAAAGTACAAAGGTCTCAAATCAACAATCATTATTTTTACCCTTGGGTGCCTTGAAAATGGAGTGCAATGCATATCCTCAAAAACAAATTTCAATAACCTTTCATGGTTGGGAAAATATATCCTATTCTGGTACTTAAGCACACTATCATCATCAAAAGAGTAATCATCAAATCATAAATCAGAGGCATCAATGTCCAAAACTAACTTTACCCATTCATAATGGGCATCTCCAAGAAGGTACTGAAGAATATACTCTCTCATGCTAGTTAGAGATGTAGTGATTATAGTAATGTGTCATCTGCGACTAAGTGCATCTGCTACCTTATTCTCTTTGCCTTTAATATAATCAATGCCAAAATTATATTCACTGAGGAATTCAAGCCACCACCTCTATCTAGCACTAAAATTAGGTTGAGTAAAAATATGTCTCAACCCCATATGATCAATTTCAAGCTCAAATGGACTTCCCAACAATTAATGTCACGACATCTACAAAGCATGTACTATCACAACCAATTCTAAATCATGTGGAGAATAATTCACTTCATCCAATTTGAGCTTCTTGGACTCATAGAAACAATCATACCATCCTACATTAGTACACCCTAAGTCCATCTCTTGAAGCATCTGTGGTGACAAAAAAATTTCTATTAGGATCTAGTATAACCAAGATAGGAGTAGTAGTAAGCCTTTTCTTAGGAAACTGAAATGCTTTCTCACATGCTTCGTTCTACTCAAATATTTTACCCTTTCACTAGAGAGACGTGATTGGTGCTGCTATGCTGGAAAATCCCTCAAAAAAATTATTTTAATACCTAGAAAGACCCATAAAACTCCTAACTTCACTTACATTCTTAAGGTTTGGCCATTCAAGGATGGATCTTATCTTCATGGGGTGCACTACTATGCCATCAACATATAAAATATGCCCAAGTAGTGGATCTCCTTTTGATAAAATAAATACTTGGAGATTTTACTATATAGTTTCCTCTCTCTTAGATGCTTCAACACAATCAAAAAATTCTCATCATGCTCTTCTAAATTCTTGGAGTATATTAATATATCATCTATAAATATCTCCACAAATTTATCAAGACTATCTCTAAATACATTGTTCATCATGTTCATAAAAGCAATAGGAATGTTTGTCTGTCCAAAAGGTAAGACCTCAAATCAATTTTAGGGAATATAGTTGCTCGCTTCATCTGATCAAATAGTTCATCAATTCTTGGTAGAGGATACTAATTCTTTATGGTCACCTTGTGTAGCATGCAGTAATCAATGGACAACCTTAAGGTATGATCCTTTTCCTTAATGAAGATTACAAGAGCACCCCACAATGATACACTATGTTGAATGAAACCTCTATCCAAGAGTTGTTGTAGCTAGGTGTTTAATTCATACATTTTGGTGGAAGTCATGTGATAGGGAAGCTTTGATTGTGTTCTACTCCTAGCCCAAGATGTATGGAGAAATTGAACTCCCTCTTAGGGGGTAGTTCAGGAAAATCATGTGAAAACACTTCTCTAAATTCCTGCAAAATAGGATGATCCTCTAATCGAGGTGGAATCTCTTCCAGATTCTTGACATGGGCAACATATAACTGACAACCCTTCCTCTTGGCTTTCGTCAATTGTATTTCTAAAATTTTTCTTAATTTAAAGGGTTTTTTAACACCATTTAGTATCACTAAGTAACCTATGTTATCAAGGCATTCAATCACCTTATGCAAACAGTTAGTAAAGTTTTATGCTCACTTAACCAATTGATACCTAGGATGACATCGTATGAGCCCATAGGTGCTACATAGAGCTTGACCTCTATTCAAAAGCTGGGAAGTTCCAACTCTCTACAAAATAAAAACTTCTCTACCCTATGTTCAACCTTGTTACCATATTCTACATTCCAAGGTTCAACCATAAAACTAGCTCTAACATGTATCTTAGCTACTATCTTATGGTCTACAAAGCATTCAGTAGCACTAGTATCTATAAAATAGGGTATCCAAAAAGTATACCAATCATCTGTATAGGAGTAGCCTGCTACTCTACTTTCCTATGATCAACTGCAACATGAATTTTGTACTATGGCGATGGAAAGTCCCTTCT
Source organism: Cupressus sempervirens (assembly GCA_028749045.1). Lineage (NCBI taxonomy): Eukaryota > Viridiplantae > Streptophyta > Pinopsida > Cupressales > Cupressaceae > Cupressus > Cupressus sempervirens. The sequence goes on along the minus strand of CM053789.1, from coordinate 219,766,735 downwards.
GTTAGATTATTGTGGACACTTAGTAGAATAATGGTTACCACCATATACAAAATATCCTATCCTAGGCCCTCTCCTCTCATCATTCCTATTCTGATCACCTCTATTGGTTTCATTCCTTCCATTTCCATTTCTATTATTCTTATTGTTTTGGTTCTTATTATTGTTCTAGTTTTCCTTATTCTTGTTCCTATTATAATTCTCTCATCCCTTATCCTTCATGTTTCTAATTTTTTGTTTCTTTCCATTTCCCTTTTGCCTATCATCCTAATAAACCTTGTCATCGTAATATGTCCTGCTATCTTGGAACTATCCTTTTATAGTTTTAGTTGGAAGATTTAGATGAAGAAGCATCCTTCAATATTTTTTCCTTCTTAAGGGTCCTATGTAGTGCAAAATACATGGTCATAAGAACTCACTGTAAATCTCAGGTATTGAGGAACATACTTCACCAAATGACAATACAAATCATAGTCTTATAAAAATCTGATGATTTCTTGTCATAGAATAGCTGAGGTAACCATCATTTGTGAAAAAAATACAAAAATTCTCCCTATGTTACCTCCCCATGCTAAAATTTCTTTTTAGGCAATACATTTTCCCACCAAGTAGCTACTGCACCCATCAGCTAAGATGTGGCCCAAACTACTCTATATTTCCCTGTATAGTGTTGTACTAGGAAATGATTCTCTATTATGGTAATTCATGCCTCAAAATATTCCCCAGAAGCTCTATGATGAAATGTGGGTGAAGTAACTTTCTTGAGATCTTTTCTCAAGTTAGTAACTATTTGTATACAATCAGAATTAATGAGAGCAATCTAATGGTCAACTTTCACCTTCTGCTCTACATCAAATCTCCTAAAAGCCCCAACCAAATAACCATTCTCTCATTTCTTACTTAATTCCTCCTCCTATTTATGTAGGGCTTTCCAACACTGATCTTCATTGCACTTCCTTGCCTCTTCATTAGTTTGTCTACCTCAAGCTTTATGCTCTAGGTTATCCATCCTTTGGCCTTGTTTTTGTAACAAAGCCCCTATTGGGTCAATAGTGCCAATATCTTATCTAAACTCTCATTAGATTCCTTAGCTTGTGCACCACTACTAGACCCACCTCTATTATTAGCTCTTGTAGCCATGGTGATATCTTAAACCCCTGACGCACATAGGCATTAGTTAGCACAATAGCCCAAGGACCTGGGTTTCAAACACATCTCTAATACCATATGTAAGAACCATCTCCTAAACAAATATACTACATCACATAGTAACAAAAAATGTGGAAAGAAAACCAATCATAACCAGAGTTGAAAAGTCAAGATCTCAATCATTATCCATTAACTAAATAAATAAGTACAATTAGTTTATCAATGAATTCAACATAACACTAAGGTGTTGATTTCTATCGCATGAACCTCATATCATATGAAATATGGTGCTAAATTATAATGAATTCCCATCTTATACATGAATGATAGTACATTTCTAACTTATAAGATTATGTTACTCGATAATCAAGATTACATCGATTGAATGACACTAAACTCATCTTCAAGATGAGGGTACAAGGCCATGTGATAGGTGCTGATACATTGCAGGTATCCTTTAGTGTATGTAGTCTCCAAAGCCATTGGATGTCATCCATCTACTATCTGAGATGTGAGTGTGGCCCATGCATTTTTACCTCACCAATTACAAAATGTTTATTCCCCTAGGATTCTTCCTAATATGAAAATTGCCCCAACCCTGGCATGAGAAGCCTAGCTTCCTAGAACAATATGGATCGGATGGATCTGGTGCATATGTGAAATATACTACATACAACACTATGCATAGTAGCCTAATAAAAAAAATGTGGTAGGGAAAAGAAAATAACACTACATATCTACTCATATGCATTGAAAGAAAAATTGTAACATATCTACCCACATGTACATTTCTTTTAACTAATGCACATCTACACATATGTAAGAATGACAACAAGCATAGTCACACACATATGCTAAATATCAAAGAAAATATATTTAAATGCAAAATAAATGGCTTGGCCAAGCAATAAATTTCTAAAGATCACTGAAAGAAGAGACAACACATAACAAATCCTACATTTTAGAATCTGAAGGGTCGAAAGAAGCAAAAACAAAATGCATCCATTTCACCCTCCCCATTTGCCACATTACACCCCTCCATGAGGCAGTGAGCATCATACACACAAAATCAAGAAAGATTAACCAAATCATAAATCTAACTCAAACATACTCATCTTGATTCATTTATCACCTAAATTTAGGGGTTTATTCTATAGTAGATGCATTGAAATATGTAGGTTACATTACTTGTGGCTATTACAAAGGTTTCAGTATGAACTTGATTTTGTTTTGATTTCAAATATAGCTAGCTTTCATAAAAGGAAAAAAAGATAGTACTTCATAAGTTTAAATGTATTAATCTAGCTACTAGTTTCTGACTAAAGGTAAGCCTTCATTTTCTATTTATAATTGCAGCAGTAATAACAATTCAATAGTGTGACTGCATCTATATTGATAACAACATCTCCTTCTCTTACAAGTCATCTAATTTCTTTTGTAGCACACCAATTCTAAACTATAGTTACTTATGGTTTCTAAATTTAGAATGATTCTACTCTCTTCATAAAGTAGGTAATCCAAATGTAGAAAAATATAATAGTGTATGGAATTCATCATGCAGTTCAATAATATTTCAGTTAGGAAAATGTCTTAAGAGATTTGGAATACAATGATAACTATGAGGCTATAGTAAGAATACCAATTAAAGACCAAGAAAAAATTATAGTGTTACATATTCTTTGTCACATTATTGCTTAAGTTGCTTCAACATCAATAAAGTTTATAATAACAATAAAGGTTGGAAATTCCCATTAGGAACTAGTTATATAGAAGATTTCCATTCATACAATAGTCAAAGTAATCAATTTAAAATATGACATACAAATTATAGAACATGGAGAACTAGAAGAAAGGAATCTAGAGGAAAATCAATCATAAGAGGTTTAAATAGCAACGATCTCTATCATTTTTCTTATTTGTTACCCCTTGATCAGGATCAAATGATTCAGAGTTGATTTCCTCATTATTTGTTTTCCAGATTTCACATCCCTTATGTGTACCTCTCAATTAGCTTAATAACAATCCTACATGTAAGCAAGGAAATTTAAAAGATTTTTGTTTTCTCCTAAAGAAATTATGGGTTTCATCAACAGAAAGGATATACTATGGAAAAATAATAGTTCAACTCAATCTAATTAGTCTCGTTCCATTTCAACATAAGATATTTTAATACTGGTCTAGACTAAGCACTGGTACTATGGAAGTTTACTGTAACCTAATAGAGAATTAAACATATTCTTCATATGACTACCGTAGAGATTTACAATAGTCATGTTATAATACAGTAGTAATAATCGTACAACCTATGTTCATAGTTACATAAAGCTAACACCTCAATTGAAACTTATTATAGTATAACAAATTTTGTAACTTCAACAAATGGTTTAAAAGTTCTGCCAAATAAGGAAAAATAACAACTGACACCCTCTTTTCTAAATCAGAAGGATCAAAGACTATAGCTAACATTCCTATGATAATAGAGAATTAAATCTTGCGTCTATTCTAGGGACACTTATAGTCATGATTTTCCAGTCTTTGAGTAGCAAGAAAGTTCAAAAATTCTATCAGAAAAAGATGTAATAGGAGCAATATTGTGTTTGTCAGAAACACCAATATGGTAATATAATTGTGGCTACTAAAGAATGTTGAACATAAGTTTCAATAGAACACTACACACCACACTCTCACATCAGCTAAGAGTGATGTATAAATGAATGAGAGAGAAATGGTATTAAAAGAACATTAAAATAACTTGGTCACACATTCAAAATCAACCAGATCCTTAATGCTATTCATGTAATTTGTAAAATAACTTAGAAGCTGGCGTTGTTCATAGATGAAACCTTTCTCCCTATAGCTCTTCAAAGAACCCCTCTCCAGCTCTCTGCTCTCTAGCCACTAATGCCCCACCTCTAGCTATGGCCACTAATATCTTCAATGCCCTTTATGGTATTAAAAGAATGCTGAAATAACTTGGTCACACATTCAAAATCAACTAGATCCTTAATGTTATTCATGTAATTTGTAAAATAACTTAGAAGCTGGTGCTATTCATAGATGAAACCCTTCTCCCTATAGCTCTTCCAAGAATCCCTCTCCAACTCTCTACTCTCTAGCCACCAATGCCCCACCTCTAGCTATGGCTGCTGATATCTTCAATGCCCTTTTCTTTTGTTTTTATCACATGGAAATAAAATAACTAACCTAATTTATTTTTGGATCTCACTTGTTATCAGGCTATCTTCCTTTTTTTATTTTTGATATCCTAGTATATATATATGTATGTGTTAGGATAAACCATGGAAAAAAATAAAAACTACATGCAAATATAACCAATAACAGTAAATAATAGAACACACAGAAATGAAAACAAGGCACCAAGATTTAACGTGGTTCACCCAATCCCTAGGTTACGTCCACCAAACAACAAGTCTGATCTTATTACAATCCAGTGATTACAACCTGATTACAATCCGTAATCCCTTACAGCTCAATACTGCTACAAGAACCAATTTCGCATCACAACATAATGAAAAATACCCAACCCTAAGCCCTTTTATACAAGCATTAAATTGTTTTAGGGTTATAACATGTCAGCCATATGTCGGCTACCATGTTGGCCACGACCCAAAATTTTTTTTTCGGGGCGATGCCCCGAATCCCATTATTTATGAAGTATGTACAATACTTTCCTGATCAATCACCACAATCTAACAATCTCCCACTTGGGGACTGATCAGGTTCCACACTAAACAACAATCTCCCACTTGGAGACTGATCCTGTAGCAATACAACTACCACATGGGGCTCTCACTAGATCAAACCACCCCGAACTCTATTGTACTTTTATTCATGTTCAGTTTAAAAGGCTAACCAAAGCTGAAGAGGAGTTTAGCTTCTCCCTTGTTACAACCTTTGTCAACATATAGGCTGGATTGTCATTGGTATGTATTTTCTCTAGCTTTAACTGTCCATCCTCCAAAATTGACCGAATGAAATGGTACCACAACTATATGTGTTTGGTCTTAGAATGCAGAGCTGAATTCTTAGCAAGATGAATGGCACTCTGACTATCTGTAAACAAATAATTATCCTTCTGAGGATGTCCCAATTTTTCCAAGAAGAACTGAACCCATATCATCTCCTTGGCTGCCTCTGTAGTAGCAACATACTCTACCTCTGTAGTGGATAAAGCATTAATCTTCTGTAACCTAGAAACCTAGCTCATGGCTGCCCCACCAACAGTAAAGAAATAACCTGTAGTACTCCACCTGGTATCAATATCTCCTGCCAAATCTGAGTCAACATAGCCCTATAAATTAGTAGTAGAGCCCCCAAAGTGTAAACACTTATTGGATGTCCCTCTCAAATATCTGAGAATCCACTTGACAACATTCCAATGCTCAAATCCTAGATGACTCATATACCTGCTAACGACTCCCACTGCATTTGCAATATCTGGCCTAGTGCAATAGCATACATCAAACTTCCTACAGCTGAAGCATAGGGTACCTTGGAAATCTTATCCTCCTCTTCCTGTGTCTTGGGACACATCTCCTTAATTAGTTTCAAATGACCAGGTAAAGGTGTGCTAATAGATTTAGCATTCTCCATACAAAAATGTTGCAACACCTTCTCAACATAATCAGCCTGAGATAGCGTCAAGGTTCTGTTCTTCCTATCTCTACAAATCTTCATACCAAGGATTTGTTTTGCTGCCCCCAAATCCTTCATAGCAAATGCATGTGCTAACTGGCATTTTAGCCCCTTAATACGATCCATGTTAGACCCAGCTATAAGCATATCATCAACATATAAACATAAAATAATGTAGCTATCATCATCCAACCTCTTAAAATAAACACAATAATATGAATGACACCTGTTATATCCATGCTCATGCATAAAACTGTCAATTTTCAGATACCATTGCCGAGTTGCTTGCTTCAAGCCATATAAACTTTTCTTCAATTTGCACACTAAGTTCTCCATACTTTTGACCTCAAAACCCTGTGGCTGAGCCATATATATTTCTTCATCCAAATCACCATGAAGAAAGGCTATTTTAACATCCATCTACTCTAAATGCAAATCTTTAGTAGCCACAAGACCTAAAATAGTACGAATAGAAGTCATTTTAACAACAGGAGAAAATATCTCACCAAAATTAATTCCCTTTTTCTATGAAAATCCTTTTACAACTAACTTGGCCTTAAATATTTTCTTACCTCCTTCCTCTTCTTTCAACCTGTAAACCCACTTATTCTATAAAGCCTTTTTACCCACAGGCAACTTGCACAAATCCCATGTCTTATTTTTCAGCAAAGAGTCCATTTCATCTTTCATTGTAGATTCCCACTGAATCTTAGTATCCACCTACACAACTTCATCATAACTTTTAGGTTCACCAGCATCAGTAAGTAAAATAGAATACAAAGAGGGAGAAAACCTTTGTGGAGGTCTAATTTTCCTTGTTGACCATCTAACATTTACTGGTGTGTGTGATATTTTTTGTTGTAGTTGTTGCACATCATGAGGAATGGCTGGAACATCAGCTTTTGGAGTATCATCCAACACTACATAATCATCTTCTTTCTTCTCATGTTGCTGCAATAGATCTTTGTACAAAACTTTCTCATTGAATATGACATCCCAACTTCTAACAATTTTAAAATTTTCAAAATTCCAAAGCCTATAACCAAATTCATTAATGCCATATCCAACAAAGACACATTTCTTTGATTTAGCTTCTAGCTTGGTTCTATTTTCAGAGTCTATATTAGCAAAAGCTTCACAACCGAAGGTCTTGAGAAAAGAATAACTCACCTTCTTACCAGTTCATGCTTCCTCTGGAATACCACAGCCCAAAGGAGTAGAGGGACCTCTATTAATCAAATATATTGTAGTATTGATAGCCTCTACCCACATGTGTAAGGGCAACCTAGCATGCAACCTCATGCTCCTTGCGTGCTCCATTATAGTCCTATTCATGTGTTCAGCCACTCCATTTTCCTGTGGAGTCCTTGGAATAGTTTTCTGTCTACGAATACCATTAGTGGAGCAATAATCTTCAAATTCATGACTGCAATACTCACCACCATTATCAGATCTGAGACATTTTAATTTCTTACCAGTCTCATTTTCAACCAAGCATTTCCATTTCTTAAAAGTTTGAAATACATCAGATTTTTGTCTAAGGAAATAAAACCATAATTTTCTAGTTGCATCATCAATAAATGTAACATAATAATGAGATCCACCAAGGGAAGATACCTGAGCCGGTCCCCATACATCTGTATGCACAAGCTCAAATTTTTCCTTTTTGTTTTCCTTCCCTGTCTTTACAAAACTAACTCTCTTTTGTTTTCCATACACACAACTTTCACAGAAATCCATATTCACACATTTCAGACTTGGTAAAACTTTCTTTGAATGAAGTACTTTCATACCTTTCTCACTCATGTGCCCAAGTCTATTGTGCCACAACGCTGTATCAGAATCTACAACATTTATTTGTTCTCCCTGCTCAACTGTAGCAATTGTTCCCAAACATTCATTTTTCTTTGAAACAATCAAAGTAGAAGGAACAATATGACCTGTACAAAGATATATGGTGCCTACTTTCACACCTTTTGCTACTACAAGGGAACCTTTTGAAACCTTCCAATTTTTATCATTAAAAGTAACTACACAACCCTCATCACCGAGTTGCCCTGCTGAAATTAAATTCTTACTTAGTTTTGGAACATGTCTTACCTCATGTAGTAGCCAATGATTCCCATTTTGCAACTTAATCTTAATTTTTCCCTTTCCAACAATCTGACAGGGTTCATTATCCCCCAAATAAACAAGCCCAAAATCCCCTTAGACATAATCAATGAAATAACCTCTATGAGGTGTAGCATGAAATGAAGCACCAGAATCTAAAACCCATGAATCATCAACACTCTCTAAAGATAGAAGCAAAGCATCCTCTTCGGATTTGTTACTTACCACATTTTCCTCCTTGTCTCCATCTGATTTATCTCCTTCATTTTTCTTTCGATTCCAGCAATCTTTCTTTTTGTACCCTGGTTTCCCATAGTACCAGCAATCATTTGGTCCTCTCAATTGAGACCTTTTCCCCTTTGACTTTCCTCTTGATTTCCCACGATTTCCAGAGTTATTTCCTCTTTCAATCGTTCTACCCTTGCTTTGTGCATTTAAAGCACTTCTTGATGTAGATCCACTTGATGATTTCCTATGAGTTTCCTCACTTAAAATAACACCGATCACATCATCATATTTTAGGGTACTAGATCTAGGAACAGAATTACTCACAGCCATTACCAAGCCATTCCAACTTTCAGGTAAAGAACACAAAATCAAGAGAGCCCTAATTTCTTCATCAAAATTGATACCCACAGAAGATAATTGACTAGTAATAGTATTAAACTAATTTAAATGATCTACAACAGATCCACCTTCTGCCATTTTCATATTAAATAAATGCTTCATGAGAAATACCTTGTTTGAAGTAGAGGGATTTTCATACAGTGTCACTAGGGTTTTCATCAAATCTTCTATCATCTTTGCTTTTGTAATATTAAATGCCACCGATGGTGCCAAGCATAACCAAATGCTTTCGAGTGCCTTTCTGTCTAAGAGATCCCATTCAACCTTTGACATAGTTCCCTGATTCTTGGCTTTGCCTTCCAACAACTTCCATAAATCCTTCTGATATAGATAGTCTTCCATTTGCATCTTCCATAATTGGAAGTTCTACCCATTAAACTTGTCAACCCTCAGCTTACCCTCATCTGCCATTGCTCCCACTCAACCGTGAGACTCCCACTTAACCATGAGACTTTCCTGTAGAGGATAATTGAAAGACAACCTCGCTCTGATACCACTTGTTAGGATAAACCACAGACAGAAATAAAAACTACATGCAAATATAACCAATAACAAAAAATAATAGAACACACAGAAATGAACACAAGGCACCAAGATTTAACATGGTTCACCCAATCCCTGGGCTACGTCCACCAAACAACAAGTATGATCTTATTACAATCTAGTGATTACAACCTGATTACAATCTGTAATCCCTTACAGCGCAATACCACCGCAAGAACCAATTTTGCATCACAACATAATGAAAAATACCCAACCCTAAGCCCTTTTATACAAGTATTAAACTGCTTTAGGGTTATAACATGTCAGCCATATGTCGGCCATAATATGTCGGCTACCATGTCGGCCACGACCCAAAATTTTTTTTTCAGGGCGATGCCTCGAACCCCACTATTTATGAAGTATGTATAGTAATTTCCTGATCAGTCACCACAATCTAACAATCTCCCACTTGGGGACTGATCAGACTCCACACTAAACAACAATATGTATGTATTATATTTTTTACAAAAAGTAAAACACTCAAGCATTCATTTTGTTAACCCTTTCCATTTATTATTATTTTTTCTATTTTTCTAAGGTAGGATAGAATCAAAATATAACTATATTAATTCATATCTCTTCCCATTTTGATTATAACATTATTAAATTAAATAAACACGCTAACATTTTATATAAGTCATTTAAACTTCAGGGTGTGTGGGCTACTGAGGATAATCCAGCTATCCCCTTTTGGAAGGCTAACCTCCTCTAGCTCAACCACACTCTCGTCCCATCGATCCTGTAGCCACTTAAACACTCGCAACAAGCAATGAGTCAGTGATCAAGATAATATGCTTAGATATAAGACATTAAATAAACTTATGATTGACATAAAATAAAATCATATCAAGAATGCAATGCATCATCTTATAACATATATTCATCCATGCTTAGAAAATTAGCCTAATTATCCCTTAATTGTTGTCAAACAAAAATATTGGCTGGTCTATTTTTGACTCAATCACCCAAATAAGAATAATATTGACAAATGGAACGTGACTTGTCCCCACTTCTTAGAACAAGTTTACCCATAGAAATTATTAGCAATATAGACTATTAAATTCAGTTCTTGGGATTGATATCTAGGAATGACACTATTTCTAGTATCCTTAAAGATTTCCTCAATTTGACTTCCTAATGATTTATGAGGATCCCCTGTGTTGTGAGGATGGTCCTCACTATTTTCCATTCCTCTTTGAAACTACCTTTCAAGTGAGGCCTCATAATCTTCTGAACAACCCCTATATTCCTTAGAACGACCCTCAATTAGTTAGCAATCTCATTGAAAAGAGTATCTTTCATAATTAATCCCTTTAATACATTGTGATATTTCTTTTGAGAATCATTTATCTTATAAGAAATTATTTTGATACCTTTTAACCAATTAATTACTCTTATAGTATCAAATTTTTAATTACCACTCCCCTTGTTAAAAATTATTTTCCAAATATTATTAAGATAAAATAAATATATTTTTTAAATTTCTATATGTATGAATATGTTCATATATAAAAATAATAATATCAAGAAAGAGGTATATTAAAAACTTACTTAACAAATAAAAAATAAAGAAAACCTTCCTAATTAATAGAATATACTTACCTTTTTATCATATAACTTCCATTTTTTACTCCTATAATTTTGGCTATTATTTCTCTTCCCTCCTTATTGGGTGGACCTCCTCTTCTTATTTATGCATTTCTTTGTTAAATTTATTTCCCATATGCTTTTTGTGCATGCCATAATGTTATCTAAATACCATTGCCATGTTGTCTCCAAGAGATGTGACTTTTGAGTGGGTGTCATTAATATGTGCAAAGTTTCTCATTAATCTAAATATTATTTTTTTAAAAGTGTCATTTTTAGGTTTATTATTTATTATTATATAGGTTTGTGTTTATAAATAAATAAATAAATAAATAAATAAATAAATAAATATATATAATTATGTTTCTTGTTATTTAATAATACGAATTTAAGCAATTAATAAATGTAGATTTAATATTGCTTATCAAATCAATTAATAATTATTAATGTTCATTGATAATATTTTACTAGAATATTGTTTATTTTTCTATTATATAGATTTATCAATCAATTAGTTATTTTTATTAAATGATTATTATTAGGAGGGATATTATAGTCAGCTATTAAGTTTTCTTGTGGGTGGAAGATTACTAAGTATGTCTCTAAAAAAAACATAAATGTTGAATATAATTCATAAGGATACTAATAGCTAAGAACTATGATGATCAACTATTTAGGTGGATTGTAGTGATACAGATTTAGATGGATTACAATATCTTATGGAGACAAGCTGTTGACCTAGAAGACAATAAAAATATTATTTTAATATTTCTTATTCAATCGTGTCCTCTTCTACAATCTATTGTAACGTGTTCCTTTTCAAACCTTCTTTGAAACACAAACTTGATGTGTTACAACTCTGAAAATAGATATTATACATTGGGATGAAACACTTTTAGTATTTTAAAAGGGTCTACGGTGTATGTCTCTACACTAAAAAGATCTTTTTGGGGTCAAGTCTTCTTTCTTTTATAATTTCTAAACACACATGACACATTCAATATGTTATCCTTTACACCACTTTGGGTGTGAATTACTATTGATGCTCTCAGAAACAATGGCTACTCAATACAATGTTTAAATATTATTCTGATGTAAACCTTGAATGTCATTATATCTTGCTCCAAGCCAAGTTTAAAAGAAATCAAAATAATTATATTATTTATTTGTACACATCAGTTAGCCTTGTGTATACTACGTCTCCAATAATAAAAATAGGGAAAGAAATAAAACAATTGTATTTACCTTATTTGGCCGAGCCTTGTAGAAATGGAATGCGATAGGACAATTGCATTCTTGTCCATACACAATATAAATATAATAGGATTATGTAGAAAAGAAGGTTCTGATCACAAAATATGCTAACACAGTTATTATCCAAGGCAACATCATATGGAAATGATTGACACTACATTGAATAGCAGTTATAACAGTATAAGTAGTGTAAAATATAGAATGATACACTCTGTCCTAGGCATTGTTTTAGAATAACTTGTTGAATTTTATGATTAGTTATCTTTAGCACTAGCCCTTTCAGTAGTCCAAGTACTATCAGACATCATGGATATTGCAGCAAAATTAGAAGATGAAAAAAAAAACTAGTCTTAGTATTATAGGCTTGTATTCTTTCATCAATATGCTATGATCATTTACCATGTCATGCTAAAGTAGCGACTTCAACAAAACTAACATAATAGATCATGCTAGAAAGTATATTAATATTTGTGAAGCATCATAAGGCAGTGTAGTACATAAAAAATTTTTGCAAGACCATTGTTAGTTTTACAATGATAATATTGTATATGTTTAGATCTCTAATGAAAAAATATGTATGATGGTATTCTAATGAAAGACCATGTAGTGCAGTTGATTATGTCAGGGAATATTTTTTCATTGATTTTGCCATTATTTTTCTAAAGTCAAAACCAATAGTTCTCTTGAGGAACAAAACAAGTCAGTCATGCAAATACCAACTGTAACTAGAAAAATATCATTTTCAAAAATTTATTATTCAACTCCATTACTAATTTTGTCAATCAAATTAGGCATATATAGTTTGTCACTTTGGAACCCATTATTCTATGCTCATTTCTTATAAAATTTAAATAGACTATCTTGATCATACTCATGACAAATGTTCCATACTTCATAAATCCCATATATACAAGAGTAGTGAAAAGTTTAAGTTTAAATCTGATGTAAACATCAATATTTACATAATGCTATTAGAAAATTAGGTTAAAAGAGAAAGCTTAGGTAAAAATTTAGTCCTTAAAAAAAAATCCATTTGATGAGAAAAATAATTTATGCATGATAAGTTTTCTAAAAAAAATTCAATCTAGGGAGCAATACTTACTAGATTTATAGTGTCTACTTTGAGTTTAATTTTCATATTATATTGTCTAATTCTTTTAGGCCAACTTTATGGTTATGTTTGATGATTATGGTATTTGATTTCCAGATTGTTTGGATGTTATTTCATGCTCAAGTTGATTTATTTGATGAGTTATTTGGAACTTGTTTATTCATGTGTACATGATTATTGTTACGATGATGATGCTTGTATACAATGATTTCAGTTATTTTATGCTAATAGTAAGATGGATGATTTACATGTAGGTTCTATGGATACTTACCACATACTTGCATACATATGGTGTATATGTATGTTTTATCTGATGATTGATGTTTCTGATGTGGCTAAGGGAGGGAGTCATAATCACTCGGTAGTTTAGATCTATACAATGCACCACTCCCCACCATTGCTTGTTTAGTTTAGATTATATGTATATGTGCATACTCATATTTTATGCAGATTGTAGGTATCGGACATCGACTTCCCTAAATTGTTAGGATGAGCATGTCCTATCATAGTATCTCAATGGTAAAAGAAGGGAAATAATTCTTGAGTCCAAATCCTAAGCTTAAGTCAATTGTCTTAGAAAGTAGGACAAGTGTCTGAGTTTTACCCTTTCAAATTTTTCAAGTGACATGAATTCATGATTTTGACCTGTGAGCTTGATCTAGTACTCTATTCCTTATAATGGGCATTTGTATTTAGTTTTGTGGGTATGTTGTGATTTTTTAGTTATAATTAAATCAAATTAAAAGATAATTAAATGATTTAATTTAATGAAATTTTATAAAGAAAAATCAATCTTCAATTATATTTAATTAGTTAAGAAATTAATTAAATAAAAGTATTAAATTTAAAGATTTAACTAAGGTTTTAATTTTGGCATAATTATATTAATTTAATTTAATAATAATATATTTAGGAGTTCCATTTTATAATCAACCCTAAATATTATTATCAGTTAAATTAATAAATACTTTATTTAAGAACATCTTGTGTTTTAATAAGAGAGAAAGAAATAATTTCATTTAATAAAGTTTATTTTAATTAAATTGTAAAAAAGACTGCACATGAAAACTTAAATAAAATAAAATAAGTAAGAAAAAGGTTTCTTGTGATTGCAAAACTAAAACCCTAAATGGAAAAAACTATTTATTAAGAAATTAGAGCTCATTTCTCCACACAAAGGTTTGGAGGAGCCAAATTCTAGGAAGAGGGTTTTCGAAAGGAAGGAAGTTTTCACGCAAGCTTTGAGCATCCTATTAGCATCAGATCTAGGTAGTCTCTTATTGAGTTTTGTACAGTAAGCTCCTCTTTGAAAACATTCTGTCTTCTCCATTCTTGAATGAATTTGTTTTCAAGAATTTTATTTAGGTTGAAACCCTTGTGTTAAAAATTATTGTTTCTTCATTTCTTGAAAACATTAGAGAATTGATTTAATTTTTTTAAAACCCTTGTTTGATTTTATGGATTTGGATGGGGTATGAAAAGGAATATAAGGAATTGAATCTTACAATTTGATAATTTGGTATTCATTTTCCATTTAGATCTTTGTTGGAAAAGTCTTTAAAATATATATTAATAAAAATTACCATATTAAATAATTTACTATACTTTGAAATCGAGAAATTTTATTTTTGTTAATGGAAAGGGTGTTGTTTGCATATTATTATTTTAAATAAATGTGTGTGTGTGTGTGTGTGTGTATAATCATTTGTTTAAAGAGAGAGATCGGGGAAATGAAATCCCCATCCCCCCATTATGGTGTTGCTTTGCAGCCCAACTATAAAGACAACCAAGGCTGCCAACAATAGCCAAAGCTGTTGTGGCAGTCGAGGTTACTTAAGCAGTCAGAGCTACTGGCTACTGTGAGGCTGACAAACCCTAAACATAAATAAAAAGGTTTCATTTTTTTTTAAAATTTATATTTTATTATTATAAATTAAATTATAATATATCATTTTTTATTAAATTAATTAAATTAAAAGATATTAGTATTATTAAATAGTTAATTTTATTATTATTAATAAATTAATATTGTTTATTAATACTTAATAGTTATTATCTTAATAATTAATAATAATTATTTAATTTTAATAATATTTATTCAAAACATTTTTAGTTAATGAACTAAAAGATCTAGAAAATGAATTTTAGTTTTAAATCAACCAAGTATAATTGAATTGTTTATTTTAAATCTAATGTTGACATAATTAAATGATCATTAATCTGTAAAGGGAAAATTTATAAACTTTTGTAAATGAACATTTAGGGATATATTTTTAATGAAGTACAAAAACATGAACCCTATTATTTAATCAAAATCTTATGTTTCAAAACCAAACAAAATATGAAACTACACTTTCTATGTTGTATACTTTACATTGTGTTGGGTTTGGGGTTGACTTAGTGTGTTGACCAGTTTTGTACGTTTACCAAAGGCTTGGGAGATTTTGTTATGCGATGATGTTATGTATATTTTGGTCATGATCTTTTATACCTGACTATGGTGATGTATTCATGTATTTCTATTATGAGTTTTGATCAGAAGTTTGTTAGTGCTTTCTAGTTGCTTGAGTAGAACTGAGATGAATGATGTGATTTTCTTGGTGTAACTTGATGATAAGGATGGATATGGTAGAATATAAGAGAGATATAAAAGTTTTGAGTATGTGTGATTACATTCGTTGTGCATGTTAGGTGGAGAAGTACATTTTGAAGAAATATGTTGGGTTTGTAATGAATTAGAGTGACAATACATGTTACCAACATAATGCATACCTTGATCTTTTGGTGCTTGATATTGTTCATCCATTATAAGGAGTGGTTGGTCACTTCCACCCTTATCATGGTACGGTTCACAAATAACTTGTTCCTCATCCACCATAGACTTTTGGTTGTTTGAGAATATGCATTGGTCATCTTTCCTGTAGCAATTAGAACAAGTAGTGGTTAAATTTTCATCCTCAAAATCAAATTTCTCTAAGAATTCATCAATTATTTTCTCATGTTCAAATATAGAATTCTTACATACCTCTGATAAGGGAAGATCAAGATCAATAAAGATGCATTCATTAGGTAGAGAGGGTATTAAAATATAACCTTTGATCGATGTGTTTTCGCCACCAAGCTCTTTTGTTTTTAAATTTGAAGGCAGAAGCTTGGGGGTAGAAACCACCAGTATGGTCAAGGGGCAATGCTCCTTGCAGGGTTCAAAGCAATTTTCAATCAATGTTTATATACTTGAACAACATTGAAAAGACATCATTTTAAATATTTTTCTTCAAAATTTTGTTGTCTTCATCAATAACTCAACAACTCATGATAATGTAAAATTTAATTTAATTCTAAATCAACTAATGAATCTAATTACTCTAAAGCAATGCATCTATATGATTTACACAATGCAAATTAAGATTGGTTACTTAAGCAAGGCTAGCAATTGCAAAAGCGTTCATTCTAATGCAATGTTCCTAACTCAAATCAGCAAACTAACATGCCTTTGACACATTTCCCTAGCAATGACGCCAAAATGATAGGCCAACACTGGGGTAAATAATAACAAAAGAATTAACAATTTATGATAAAATTTGGCCAGTCTATACATGTCAATCTGAGGATGTAAGCTTGAGAAAGGTGTCCGTGCAATATGCTATCAAGGGATGATAGTTGTGATTTGAGTGATTATGGATGCAGGTAAAACAAACAAAGATGAACTTATGGAAAACTAAAATAAGAATGTGATAGGAACTATCACTTCTTGCGATAGGAGCTTGACTGAAACCTACTAAAATGATTTGGACAATAAAAACATCAGAAACAAAATTTTTTTTCTACTAGCAATAGCCATATAATTATTTATATTCACAAAAACTATGATAAAACATTAGTAATTCAAATTATAAGGAAATAATAATCATATTATACCAATGCAAATCTTATTACAAACTGCTACAAGAACAACAAGCATATTATATTTTGGGAAGATTTGTTGATGGTTTGGTTCTTAAAGGAGACATTGTGGGCCTTAATCCTTCTTCTTCGGCTTTAGTCTACTCCCATCAACAATTTGTTGACAATTCTATTGTTATGGGAGAAGCTTCAGTGAAGAATGTTAGGAATTTAAAGAAGGCTTTGGTGGATTATGGTTTTGCTACTGGTCAACTTATTAAATTGAATAAGAGTATGATTTACTTCATGAATGCTAATATGGAAAGGCAAATGAAGATCAAAAATATTATTGGATCTGAGATTGGTTCCTTACCTAGCTCTTATTTGGGTTTACTTATGGGTTTATCTCCTCCTAACAATTTCTAGAACTCTTTGATTGAAAAAATTCACTCCAAACTTGAGGGCTGGAAGGGATCTTTACTCAGCCAGGCAGGTAAGGTTGTTGTTCTCAAATCTATTTTGGTAAGGTTGTTGTTATCTCCTCCTACTATGTGCTTTGAGTCTTTTTAAAGTTCCTAGAAAATATGCCCTCACTATTGAAAAGATCTAGAAAAATTTCTTATGGATGGGCATAGAGAATAAAAAAAGACTCCCTCTCATTGCTTGGGAAAATGTTTGTATGCCTTATAAGAAGGGAGGTCTTGGGCTATGAAGGGTTTCTTCCATGAATGATTTTTTAATGGCAAAAAAGTTATGATGATGGCATAAAGAGAATGGGGAATGGAAGAATATCTGGAATGATAAATACAACTTTGAGAACCTTGACCTTTACCATTTCCTTAATAGTAATGTGGAACAAGGGGGGTCAATGATTTGGAAAAATTCTTAGATGCTTAAAAATATTATCAGAAAAGGGATAAAATGGAAGGTTGGCAATGGAAGAAGAGTTCTTTTTTGGGAAGATGTTTGGATTTTGGACCACCCCCTGTGCAATGACCCAAGATGGAATAGGCATATGGAGTTGTGTAAGACCCAGTTTGGTTCTCTTGTGGCAGACTATTGGATAAAAAATGAATGGGTGGATCTATTTAGATTAGATCCCAATTTGGTAGAACTAAGAAAGAGCCTAAATGCTTTTTTCTTAAACCAAAAGGAGGATGAGCTCATATGGGGAAATGAACCTAATGGTGGTTTTTTTGTTGCCTCTTCCTATGCTGATTCTTTTCATAACCAAAATGAACTATGTTGGAAAAAGGTGTGGATGAAGGGTATGACAACCAAGGTCAACATTTTCTTTTAGATCCTATTGCAAAATAAAGTTCTTACTCTGGATAACCTTAAAAAGTGTGGGATTATTATTAATAGATGTGTACTTTGCAAGAATGATGGGGAATCAGTTGATCATATTACCTTACACTACCCTTTTTTTGTGAAAATTTGGGATTATATATTTAACTTATTGAAGGTTGAATGGGTTTTCCCTTCCAATATTCAGTTGTTCTTTATTAGTTGGAAGGCTCCTTCAAAGAATTCTTTGATTGGTAAATTACAAGATTTTATTCTGTTGTATGTTGGATGGGGTATCTGGAAGGAGCATAATGACATAATCTTCAGAGATGTTGAATCCATCTCGGTGTAGGTTTTCCATAAAATAAAGACTCTTTTGATTAAGAACATAAAAAATATAGCACCAGAACAAAAATCTTGTAATGATTGGGATACTAATGTTCTCCTCAATTTGAATTTAAAGAGTGAGACTATGGGTGATCAGAGACTCAATCCTAGGGAACACGCTAGATGGGATTGCCCTCTTGACAACTGGTACAAGATTAACTTTGATGGAGCTTTGAAAGGTAACCCTAGAAAAGCAGGGTGTGATATTGTGATTAGGAATTTTAACAAGGAGAATGTGGGAAGCTTGGCTATTCCAATTGGTTTTCAAACTAATCACATTGTTGAAGGCTTAGCTGCTCTCCATGGTCTTCTATATGCAAAAAATTTGAACTTGAATAAGATCTAGTTAGAAGGGGATTCACTCAATATTATTAATTGTCTTAGTAAAAAAACTACACCTTCATGGACAATTAGTAATATAATTTATGAGTCTATTCAAATTATAAATTCTTTCGAAATATGTGTTATTTACCATAACTTCAGAGAGGTCAATGGGAGGACTGACTAGGCAGTGAATGTGGCATGTAGAAATGATCAAACTATCATTTGGGATACTCATGACCCCTTACCATTGGAGGCTCGACTTCTTTTCCACAATGATAAATGGAGGTCATCGCAAAAGGCTTTTGAATTATGACTATGTCAGTATGGGGGTATGATGTAGAGTTATGTGACTGTGGGTTTTGTGTTTTAATTCCCAATGATTTATGTAAAACCTTGCATAGATTATGGGTCTATATTGCTATTGTTCTCACTATCATTTGTGAGGCCTTCTTTATATGGGAGTTGTAGATGAAGAATTCTATGATTTTACTACTTTGAAAATGGGTGGAAAGAGGAAATGAGTTGAACTAGGGAGTTGCATTGAGTGGATGAAGAAGGAAGAGGTGTGGGAAATTTTGAGAAGGGGTAATTTCAATAGGTTTATGAAGAGGCTGAATGGCAACAATCTTTCCATCACGCAAAAATTTCTCAAAACTTGGAAAGAGGGCTCAATCATGGTGGGCAACCAATGCATGGAGATAAAAGAGGAGGTGATTACTAATGCTACAGGCTTGGAGCTTGAGGGTATCAATTTCGACAGGGAGCAAAAATTGTCTGACAGAGTCATGAAAGAGTTTGTTGACCTAGAGCTTGAGAAAAGTCGTCTGGTTAAAATTGGTAAGTCTTACATCAACTCGATTTCTATGTCTCGTCCATGGCATTTTGTCCTATTTGTTATCATGGAGTATTTAACTTTGGAAGAGAGATTTACCAAATGTTATGGCTACCACTTCATGCTAGCCAACCACTTTAGGCACAATGTTAAAATTAATTTCCCTTACTATCTGAAGCAGTCACTTACTATCTCTGTTCAAGCTTTACAAAAAGTCCCAAATGGAAAACATGTCTAACATGAGGGTCTCATGGTGCTCATTTTGAATTTTTTAAAGGCCAAAAGAATTGTGAGGAGTAGGGGTTGTATTAAGGATGCATATTATGAAATGAAAGCGAGTGCCTAGGAGAAGGGTTATGACTCTGAAACCTTGGATGAGGCAGAAGTGGGTGAGGTTAATGTCATTAAGAGATCTAGGAATAGGTCTAAGAAGAAAAGAAGAGTTGCGGGTTACTCTGATTATGAGGAGAGTGATTTTGTGGAGGATTTGGCAAGGGATTATAAGAAGAAATATGAGATTAAAGGAAAGAGGGTTAAGGAAAGCCCGAGGATGATGGTTTCTTCCCCTTCAGATGATGATGAGACCCTAGCTCAATGAGTGGAGAAGAAACAATACTCGTCTAGATGCCTTGAAAAGGATTTAGGAGATAAAGGGGAGTCAGGAGATGAGGACTCCCAAAAATAGGGGATACATGCAGATTGTGAGGATAGGTATGTAGGTACCTCTAGGTTTGTAAAAGGGATGGTAACTCAGGAGCTATACTAAAAGAAATTGGGGTCATGACAAGCCAAATGTAGATACTTGGTAGAGACATGCAAGACCTCAGGAAGGAAGTCATGCATGCTAGTAAAATTACATGTGGTGAGCACACCCTCGACCAACATATTGATAGGCTTATAGAGGAGGTTGGGAGCATTAAGGATGTTAAAAATCTTATGCAGAAGATTTCACAATTGGAGGCCAAGAACAAGGCTATTGACAGAGACTTCAATGCGAACCAGGGTAAGGTCACTATGATGGAAGCCAAGATGTGTAACATTGAGAAGCTGATAAAACAAATGGCTGATAATGTGTCTACTTTGCTAAAGAAATTGGATATGGACAAAGGCCAAGATTCTCCTGAGGTGGTTGATAGCCAAGGTCCTAGAAAACACACTAGGGACCATTCTAAGAAGATTGATGACACAGGCAAGAAGGACGAGGTGAAGACTATGGAAGAAAACATGCAATTTCTAGCTGATTAGGCCCTGGACCTGATTAAGGCCATGTAGCTAGTTCTTTACTATCTTTTGTGTTGTCTTTTTGCTGTCTTAGTGTTGTCTCTTTACTATTTTTTTCAGTAGTTATGTTTGTGACCTCTTTTGTATTATTTTTGGAGGTCTATTTCATTTGTGCTTCTAAATGCTCTATCTATTTCTAGATTGTCCTTTTGTAAAAAGGTTTTGGATCCTTAAAACCTGCTGTTACTTAATCAAAACAAGCATATTATATCAATGCAAATCTTATTACAAACTACTACAAGAACAACAAGCATATTATATCAATCAAATAAGATTACCAGCTGGTATAGAAACAATAATCATATCAATTACTAATTCAAACTAAGCTTTATATTAATGAAATACAAACATACCACACTAAAATAAAACCCAAAAAATACACTTGACATTCCAAGAAATGGACCCCCTCGTTAGTCCGTCAGGTGGTGAGATAGAAAATGTTTCTTCCTTAAGAAATTTTGATCATGCCAGGTCTATATTATTGTTCAGAATATTTTTCATATACAAATGCTCTTCTTGAGCTGATATATAAAGCTTCATTATAATAAAAAATCCAACTAATGGGGCATAAATTAGCATAGTTGGGTTCTAACTAATGACTAATAAGCCCATAGAATTATAGACCATACATCATAAGATAAATTTGTTTGTTGTTATAACAGTATTTAGATATGAGGAAAATCTTAGCCCACGGGTTTCTCCTTTGGTGGATAAAAAAAAGTTTGTTATTGAGTGGACGACAAATCATGCCCATGCCATAATATTCAACATTTTGTAGCAACAATATTGTCTTTAGCCAAAACAATTTGTAACAATATGGAAAAATAGTTTGGAGTTTAGTGGTCTTGATTTTCATGTGAGACTATACTATCTCATCTCCTGGACAAAAATAACCTTTTATGCTTGGTTGGATTCTTTGCTGCCCACATAAGAATTTAGTTGTGCTAGAGGAGTTCTATGCTAAGCTGGTAATATGGTCATAACAACAAAAATAGATAGAACAAACTTTGAAAATTGAAATCCAAACCCGTAATAATAAACTAGAAAAATTATGTTTTGAAAATGGCCTCTAACTTTTCCATCATTCACTTTTTGAAGATTCTACTACATGAGATTGTAATTGGGCATGTTCTGGACAATACCCATGTCTCGAATTTTTTAGATTCATCCATATTTGTTCATGAAAGGAAATGCAAAACTGCCTGTCCTTATTCTTAGTTGCTAATCATTCTAGTTAGGTTCCTTCTCAACATACTCCTTGTTAAATATTCTTGGAAGGAATAATGCTTTAAAATGTTGAGGAAATAATGAATTCCAATAAGATTCTTACATAGAAGGTGATAGAAAGAATCATAACATATTATCAACTTGTTAGGTAAATACAATTTCATCTATTTATTCACATATTCTATCCAATAACTATATTAAATATTACTCATAAATATTAGATCATATGCAACATAGAAGGAGAAAATGGAATAGAAAATTGAAATTGAAACGAATATGAAAGTTTATACGAAGGTTAAAATATGACATAATCTGGGACATAATTTGCTCTCATCATAACCTTTGAGTTTTGATTAATTATCTTTTGATGCTTTCCAATTGCTCATAGAGGACTAAGGTGATTATTGTGATTTAATTATGGGTGCTTTCTAGTTTCTAGTATAGGATGGAGGTGATATTGTGATTTATCTTTAGGTGCATTCTAGTTGCTTGTAAAAGACTAAGGTGAAAATTGTGATTTTTGAGTTACTCTTTTCATGACCTTAGGGTAGGTAATCTATGTGTATGTTGGGAAGTGACTTTTAATGGAGATTGAAGCCCTAAAGAGGCTGCCTAGGTAACCCATTATAGGTTGTTTAAATAAGTTATAAAATTTCACTAAATGAGTTTAAAATGAATTAATAGAAGTTAGTGTTTGTTCCTCACTCATGCCTCAAGTGCTAGTACAAGCTAGGATGGGAGTAGAGATGATGCTTGGTTGTGACCTTGCTTTATTAGTATACCTTATCTATATGAAAGGATATTGATTCCAAATAGAGACACTATGGAGCTAGAGTCTAGAGAGGCTATGAGGTTAACCTTAGAGTTGGCTAATGTGATGACACTTGCCCACTTACATAGTAGATTTCCTACATGTTTTCTGTTGCTTCTAGGTTTAGATGTCATTTGTGTCTTGGTACCTTTGAGATAGATTGCTATCAGGTTGTTCTTGATCTAAATGTTGGTTTGACTTTTGGGCTTGATATCCATATGGAACTTCAGACTATATCCTCAACACAGTAGGAGTGGGCAATTTAGGTTCCATGAGGTCGGTTGGTAGTGCATTTTTCTTATACCATTGAGATCTGACAGTTGCATGCCATTGTTAGATGTCCTTGTGTAGTGATTTATTTTATTCTAATCTTTTATTTTCTGATGGATGGTTATACTTGGCTATATTGTATTTTATTAATAGAGATCTTATGTGATGACGTATTTTATTCATGATGTATATTCTTTGAGATTTTCATACCCTGTGACTTGTACAACAGATGATTATGCAATCTATATATTGCCAAGTGACATCTTATATAATTGTATATTATTTAAGTGGATTTGTACTTGTAGCAATTTTATGATTTGGAATTGTTATGTATCATATTTAATATTATTAAAACTTGTGAGTGTGATTCAATGTCATGAAAGACTTAAGAGATGTAATCTATTTTATGGATTTTTTTAATGTATGTGAATTATTACCTCGACTATATTATATCTGTTGTTTTTTAATTATTACCTTTAAAATTAAATGTTTTTCAAACTTATTAAAACTTTACATTAATTTCTTTTGGTTTCCTAGTTGAGCGTTAGATGATTTCTATAGTGAACTCTTAAATTTATCTAACTACAACTTAGTGATGATTTTCATGCGTAGATTTATACCAACTATATTGAGCTAAAGGGTAATAGGAAGTAATGTATAAGGGATGAAAAATGAAGTTATTACTATGCATAGAGAGCCATACCATTTGTATTTCTAAAATGGTGACCACTAACCATAATAGGGATACCATAGTTGTCAGTTGTTATGGATGTACTGTTGCTGCCATCATTTAGGACTAAATTGAATCAACAGAGGATAGTAGTCATGATCTAGTTAAAACCAAAGTAACCCTAAAACATAATTAAAATTTGATCAGTTAATAATGTTTCTTGACCATTTCCTATATCAATAAATCCAATAATAATTTCTTCCTCTACACCTGCTGGTTCACTGTATTGACCACAAAACATTTTGATGATGAAGAGATCACTAATTTGATTTTTTTGCACTATTTTTTATTCATTGTTGAATACTATAAATCTCCTCAATATGATGCTCTATCTTGATCATATCTGATATTTAAGTGCATATTCTTCTATTTTACTATATTTCTTTATGGCTATTACCACAAGGATATGAAACATCATTCAACTATTTCTTCTTGATGGGGCTCATTTTCTTAGCATATCACCATTTCTCACCCTTGGACATAACAATGAAGTCTTGCACATGCCTTGCATGTATTGCCTCATATATGCTAATCACTATTATCCTCTTTTTTGTTGTCATGGATACTACCTTTAGTATGATCTCATTACTTATTTATTGTCAATAACTTCCTACACATAATAGTTACCTTTACCTTTTACTTTACATTATTTTGACTTTCTCTTACACTATTTTTTTAACATTCCTTAAAAAAATGCCCTTCACTACTCCAATTCCCAAAGAAAGTTCTTTTATTTTACCAGAACTTGATGTTGATCAAGTCAAGCATTTAATTGTATCTTACAGTCCTTGCATTATGACTGACTCACCACTGTCAGTTTAGTTGTAATGTGTATTTTAGTAACTTGTGGTAATAATTTTATTTGTTGTGAATCCCCTTTTTTGTGATACCATTTGTAGGATGCATATTATCATGAATTAGATCTAAAGAAATTACTTGTTATTTAATGTTAGAATTTTGTTAGTTTTAGTATATTTGTTTAATAAAAAATCTACCATCTTCCTTGGTTTTGAATGTTTTTGAATTAAAAGCAGAAAAAACTAGGGGGTTGACCCATTGCAAACAAATTGGTCAACTATCAGTGGAATACCATCATCAAAAACTAGCCCCTAATGCTTTTTAAAACAAAAAATAGAAGTCTAAACCATAATTAAAAAATTATATATAGGCTTCAAACAAAATGCCTATTAACAAACTTAAGTCACTAAACAAAAACAAAGGTGTGACAACCTTCTAATGGAAAAATTCGGTAAACTAGTGGATTAGCAACATGAAAATAGATAGGGGGAAGGGGGTGGGTGGGGGGGCTTAAGATTTCTTAGCCTCTTTCCTCCCCAGGAGGACATTCACCTAGTTTTCTATGAGGAAGTCAAAAAACATCTTAGAGTCCTCCTTAGACAAGTCCCCATCAACATCCGCTTGGTTATCAGTCACATTTTCTCCACCAACACCTAGATTCTCTCCCACACCTTATTACCAACCTTTTGTGACTCGCCCAGATGGCCTTCCATATCTGCCTAAGTAGCATCCTACACAACCAAGGGGTTAGTAGCATTTATGGAAATTCCCTTAATAGGGGAGGAGATCATAGTGGGGGAAGGCATCCTATCCACCATATTGGGGAATTAATCTTTTGTTAGGTCCACACACCCTTGCTTAACTGTCACCAAGACATGTGATACCTCTTTATTCACCTTTCTATCTCCTAAATCTGACTTGGAGCAGTAAAAAATCTCCTTGTCCACCTTCTCCATACCTCCCACCTCAAAATTCATAGTTTTTTCCTTCATTCTTCTTTTGGGGTAGCTCAAATCATTAGAATCTGACTCCTCCTCCTGTGAGGCTCCCTCCATCAACTTCCTCTTAGCAATAGATTTAGCCAACCTCCACAAATTCCTCCTACTCCCTTTCCTCTCTTGCTTTGACTCCATCAATACCTTCTCCTTACCTTTATCATGTCTCCCTTTTTTCCCCCAGGAGAGGGATTCACTAGGGACCCACTTAGTGAGGGTTGTGGGGTAGGGGTTCTAGGAACTGTGATCCTAAGGGGAAACATTTGGGGCTAGGGGTTTGGGTGAATAGGGATGTCAATTTCCACAACCCTAGGGGGGAACAAGGTAAGGTGAATTGATACAACCTAAAAATTAGACCCTAGTGTTAAACAATAAAATTAACCCCCTTTCTCATTTCTTTCACATCTATGACAATATCCTCCAATTCATGCAACAACAATAAAGGAAGCAAAATAAAATCATGGTGATGGAAATGATTAAGGAGAGGAAAGTGATAGTAGTGGTAGACTCCATACCTTCCTTCTATCAATCTTTTGCCTCTTTTAGCTAACTATGGATTAAGATCACCTACTCTTCTATCTCTTTTAGCATCTCAAGAGCCACAACAACCCTTTCCTCAAACCTATCATAGTTGATAGGAGTTTGACACTTCCATCCATAAAGAGCCTCAAATGGAGTCATTCCCAAAGAAGAATGATAGGATTTTTTATAGGAAAAATCCACCAATGTAAGATACTCCTCCTATTTGTATTGTTGATCCATGTAGTACATGTGCAATAATTCTTCGAGCACCTTGTTCACCCTCTTAGTCTTCTTTTTATTCTCAAGGTGGTAAGTTGTGTTTATGTTCAGGTGTGTACCCAAAGTGAAGTTCAAGGTTGTCCAAAACCTTGAAGTCATTCCTGAGGTATCCCTATCATAAATGGTCTCTAGAGTACCATGCAGTCAGAATATGTCTTGGAAAAAATTCCTTTCCAAAATTGGAGATTCCATCCTTCAGAGTGCAAGGAACGAAGTGGGAAATTTCAGTTAATTTATTGACTATGCTACCCTGTTCTCTTTTCCTTTAATATATCCAATGCCAAAATTATATTCACTAAGAAATTCAATCCACCACCTCTATCTAGCATTCAAATTAAGTTTAGTAAAAACATGTCTCAACCCAATATGATCAGTTTTAAGCTCAAATGGATTTTCCAATAAGTAATGTTGCCACATCTACAAAGCATGTACTATCACAGCCAATTCTAAATCATGAATAGCATAATTCACTTCATGCAATTTGAGCTTCCTAGAATTGTAGAAAACAACCATACCATCCTGCATTAATACACCCTCAAGTCCATCTCCAAAAGTGTCCATTAGGATATGGTATAACCAAGATTGGAGCAATAGTAAGCCTTTTCTTAGGAAACTAAAATGCATTCTCACATACTTTAGTCCACTCAAATCTTTTACCCTTTTACTAAAGAGATGTGATCAGTGTTGCTATGTTGGAAAATCCTGCAAAAAATTTCTTGTAATACCTTGCATTACCCATAAAACTCTTAACTTCACTTATGTTCTATAGATTTGGCCATTCAAGGATGGCTTTTATCTTTGTGGGGTGCACTGAGCTATGTCATAAGTTGATAAAATATGCCCCAAGTAGTGGATCTCCTTTTGATAAAATGAACACTTGGAGAGTTTACTATAATGTTTCCTCTCTCTTAGATTCCACAACACAATGTACAAATTCTATTCACGCTCTTCTAAATTCTTGGAGTATATTAATATATAGTCCATAAATATCTCCATGAATTTATCAAGACTATCTCTGAATACGTTGTTCATCAGGTTCATAAACATAGTACACATGTTTGTTAGTCCAAAACATAAGATTGCAAAATTATAATGCCCATATTGAGTTCTAAATGTTGTCTTAGTTATGTATTCATCTTGAATCCAAATTTGGTGATATATAGATCTCAAATCAATTTTAGAGAATGGGTAAAAGCACAAAGTTGTGTCACCTTTTAGGTTGACTTATCAGAATGACTAAATTTGAGTATTTCTATCTAAAAATACATTTTTTTTTAAACATACGTTCTAGATAAATTCATTCTATCTAAGTTATATATGATCTCACACTTTTCCAATTGGAAATGTCAATTAAATGCATATTTTATACTAGTTTATATCGAATTACTAAAGAATTAAAATTATTTTAGAAAAGTGACATTTCAATAACTCTTACTACTTTTTATGATATTTTTTTTAATAATATGTAAACAATATTTTATAGAGCTCAAAGTCGAGAATATTATCGTATATATTTTATAGTGTTTTAATTAGATATAATATATTGTAATTAAAATATTCTACAATTACATATTTTAACACTCGAAAAGATGTTAGTTTTTAGTTTTGAGAAAGAAAAAAATATTAGAGCATATCAAGAAAATGTAAGAATTATATGACATTCTAGAGGAGAGTCTCCTCTTCTAGAATATATATTTTTTCTCCTCATTAGAATAGTTTTGTTTTGGAAAATGTGCTGGGAGATGAAAATTATTGATTTCAGGTGAGTTGAGATTTCAATCCTTATAAAAGAGAAAATATAGGTCTAAAACTAAATTTTATTTTGGATTGTTCTAGATATATATGTTATCTATAGAATAGTTTGAGACCAAAGGAAAAGGAGTTTATTTCTATATAGTTTTGTGGTGGGAACTAGACCCTAATTTTAGTGTTTTTCAGCACCTAAAAAGTTATTTATAAAACTTAATCAAATATATAAATTCTTATTCCAAATAATTACTAAAAATTATAATCCTAAACTTCATCCATTTCTACACATTTCATTTGTTTACTTTATTTTCAAATTTAAAATAACAATACCAATTTTATGTCATTGAAGTTGAACAATTATACTTTTGTTAGCCTTTTCCTTTACAAAGGGTGACATAGGTTTGTTACCGAATATAGTTGCTCCCTTCATCTAATCAAATAGTTCATGAATTATTGGGAGAGGATATTAATTCTTTATGGTCAACTTTTTTATCATGCAGTAATCAATGCATAACCTTAAGGTGTCATCCTTCTTCTTAATGAAGATTACAAGAGCTCCCCACAATGATACACTAGGTTAAATGAAACCTTTAGCCAAGAGTTGTTGTACCTAAGTCTTTAATTCATACATTTTGGTGGAAGTCATGTGGTAAGGAACCTTTGATTGTAGTTTTGCTCCTGGCACAAGATGCATGGAGAAATTGAACTCCCTCTTTGGGGGTAGTTTGGGAAAATCATGTTAAAACACTTCTCTAAATTCCTGCAAAATAGGATGATCCTCTAATTGAGGTGGAATCTCTTCTAGATTCTTGACATGGGCAACATATAATTTTCAAACCTTCCTCTTGGCTTTCTTCAATTGTATTTCTAAAATTTGTCTTAATTTAAAAGTTTGTTTACACCATTTAGTATCACTAAGTAACCTATGTCATCGAGGCATTCAATCACCTTATCTTGATAGTTTACTAAAGCTTTATGCTCACTTAATCAATTGATGCCTATGATGAAACTGTATGAGCCCAGAGGTGCTACATAGATCTTGGCATCTATTTGAAAGCTAGGGAGTTCCAACTCACTGAAAAATAATCATTTCTCTACCCTATGTTCAGCCCTGTTACCATATTTTACATTCCAAGGTTCATCCATAAAACCAGCTCTAACAAGTATCTAAGCTATTAGCTTATGGTCTACAAAGCATTCGGTAGCACTAGTATCTATAAGAATAGAAATAGGGTATCCAAAAAGTATACTAATCATCTGTATAGGAGTAGCCTAATACTTTGCTTGCCTATGATCAACTGCAACATGAATGTCGTACTGTGCCAATGGAAAGTCCCTTTTGTCATACCACTGTGGACACTTAGTAGAGAAGTGATTACCACCACATACAAAACATCCTGTCCTAGGGCCTCTCCTATCATCATTCCTATTTTGATCACCTCCATTGGTTCCATTCCTTCCATTTCCATTTCTATTATTCCTATTGTTTTGGTTCTTGTTGTTGTTCTAGTTTTCCTTGTTCTTGTTCCTATAAGAACTCTCCTATCCCTTATCCTTCATGTTTCTAATTTATTGTTTCTTTCCATTTCCTTTTTACCTATCATCTTGATAAACCTTGTTATCTTGATATGCCCTATTATCCTAGAAATTCCTTTTATAGTTTTGGTTGGAAGATTTTGATGAAGTATCGTTTAGTCTTCATTCCTTCTTAAGTGCCTTATGTAGTACAAAATACATGGTCTTAGGCTCCTTAATTTCAAACTCCCTGTAAATCTTAGGTCACAAACTAATCATAAATTTCTAGTTTTTGAATAACTCATGATGCTCCAGTACTAAGGAACATACTTCACCAAATGACAAAAAAAATCATGTTAATGTTTGACATTCAAGCTCCCCTTAACTAACTTATAAAAATAAGATGACTTCTTGTCATAGAATAGCTGAAGTAACCATCATTTTTGGAAAAACTATAGAAATTATTCACCTGTTACCTCCCCATGCTGAAATTTATTTTCAACCAGTACATTTTCCCACCAAGTAGCTACCTCACCCATTAGCTGAGATGTGACCCAAACTACTCTAGATTTAACTATATAGTTTCATACTAGGAAATACTTCTCTATGGTGGTAATTCATGCCTCAACATCTTCCATAGAAGCTCTACCATGAAATATGGGTGAAGTAACTTTCTTGAGATATCTTCTGAGATTAGCAGTTATTTGTATCCTATCAATATTAATGAGAGCAATCTGACAGTCAGCTTTCACATTATTCTCTACCTCAAATCTCCTAAAATCCTCAGTCAACTGATCATCCTCCTATTTCTTTCTTAGTTCCTCCTCTTGTTTATGCAGGGCTTTCTAGTGCTGATCTTCACCATGCTTCCTTGTCTCTTCATAAGTTTGTCTACCTCGAGCCTTATGCTCTAGGTTATCCATCATTTGGTCTTTCTTTTGTATCAAAGTCCCCTATTGGGTCAATAGTTCTAACATCTTATCTAAACTCTCATTAGGTTCCTCATCCCAAGCACCACTGCTTGACCCACCTCTACAATTAGCTCTTGTGGCGATGGTGATATCTCAAACACCTGACATGCATAGGCATAAGTTAGCATAGTAGTGCAATGGCCTAGATTTTAAAAATTTCTCTAATACGATATGTAAGAACCATCTCCTAAACTAATCTACTACATTGCATAGTAATGAAAAATGTGGAAATAAAACCAATCATAACTAGAGTTGAAAATTCAAGATGTCAAATGTTATCCATTAACTAAATAAATAAGTACAATTAGTTTATCAATGAATTTAGCATAACACTAAGGTGTTGATTTCTATTGCATAAACTTTGCATCATATGAAATATGGTACTAAATTACAATAAATGCCCATCTTATACATGAATGATAGTAAATTTCTAACTTTTAAGATTACATTACCCAATAATCAAGTTTACATCAATTGAATGATACCAAACTCATCTTCAAGATGAGGGTACAATGCCATATAATAGGTGTTGAAACATGATAAGTATCCTTTAGTGTATCTAATCTTGAAAGTCATAAGATGTTATCCATCTACTATCTGAGATGTGAGTGTGGCCCATGCATTTTTACCTCACCAACCACAAAATGTTTACTCCCTTGGGATTCTTCCTGACATGAAAAATGCCCCAACTCTAACACGAAAAGCCTAACTTCCTGGAACAAGATGGATTGGATGGATCTGGTGCACATGTGAAATATACTACATACAACCCTGTGCATAGTAGCCTAATCACAAAAATATGGTAGGGAAAAGAAAATAACACTACATATCTATCCATATGCAATGAAAGAAAAATATTAACATATCTACCCACATGTATAGTTCTTTTAACTAATGCACATCTACAGATATGTGAGAATGATAACAAGCATAGTCACACACATGTTAAATGTCAGAGAAAGCATATTTAAATGTAGAGAATAAATGGCTTCGCCAAGCAATAAATTTGTCAACATCATTGAAAAAGAGAGACAAAACATAATAAATCCTAAATTTTATAATATGACAGGTTGAGAGAAGCAAAAACAAAATGCATCCATCCTACCCTCCCCAATTTCTACATTACACCCTTCCATGAGGTACCAAACATTATACACACAATAGCAAGAAATATTAATCAAATCACAAACCTAACTCAAACATACTCATCTTGATTCATTTATCACCTAAATTTAGTGGTTTATTCTATAGTAGTTTCATTGAAATATGTAGGTTACATTCCTTACAACTATTAAAAAGGTTTTAATATGAACTTGATTTTGTTGTGATTACAAATACAACTAGCTTTCATAAAAGGAAAAAAAAAAAGTATTTCATAACTTTAAATATATTAATATAGCTAATAGTTTCCCACTAAAGGTAAGCCATCATTTTCTATTAATAATAATTCAATTGTAGAACTACATCTATTTTTTTTTTTTGATGAATAGACCTCTTCCATTAAAAATTTAAAGATACATATTCACAAAAAAGGGGATGAGGATACAAGATCACCCCACGAGTTCAAACGGCCCAAGGCTAGAGATCAACTATGCATCAAAAAAATCATATACAAGCATAAATTAAAAAAAACTTTAGGCTACAAGAGTAGTATTAGCCGAATGAGGATCTTTGTCATTAGAACCCCAAAATCCTTGGGATTGTTGATTGGACCAGGGGCAGACCAATTTTGAACTGTAGTTACTTATGGTTTCTATGTTCAAAATGATTCTACTCTCTTCATATAGTAGGTAATCCAAATGAAAAATATAATAGTGTATGGAATTCATCATGCAATTCAAAAATATTTCAGTTGGGAAAATGTCTTGAGATTTGGTATACAACAATAACTAGTGAGGCTACAGTGAGAATACCAATTAAAGACCAAGTAAAACTTACAATTTTACATCTTCTTTTTCACATTATCGCCTAAGTTGATTGAATATCAATAAAGTGGGTAATAACAATAAAGGTTGGAAAGTGAGGAAATAGTTATATAGAAGATTTCCATCAATACAATAGTCAAAGTAATCAATTTAAAGTATGACATACACATTACAAAATATGGAGCATTGGAAGAAAATAATCTAGAGGAAAATCAATCATAATGTATAAAAAATCTATCATTTTTCTTATTTATTACCCCTTGATCAGGATCAAATGGATTCAGAGTTAATTTCTTCATTATTTTTTTTCTAGATTTCACATCCCTTATGTGTACCTTTCAATCAACATAATAACAATCCTACATGGAAGCAAGGAAATATACAAAATGATTCTTTTCTCCTGAAGACATTGTGAATTTCATCAACAAAAGGGATATACTACAGAAAAACAACAGCTCAGCTCAATCTAATTAGTCTCATTCCATTTTCAACATAAGACATTTTAATACTGGTCTAGACTAAGCATGGTACTAAAGTTCACTATAACCTAATAGAGAATTAAACATATTCTTCATATGACTACCATAGAGATTTACAATAGTCATGTTATAATATAGTAGTAATAATTGTATGACCTATGTTCGCAATTACATAAAGCTAACACCTCAATCCAAACTTATTATAGTATAACAAATTTTGTAACTTTAAGGAATGGTTTAAAAGTTCTGCCAAATAATGCAAAATAACAATCGACGCCCTCTTTTCTAAATCAAATGGATCAAAGACTATAGTTGAAATTCCTATAATAATAGAGAATTAAATCTTACATCTATTCTAGGGACACTTACGGTCATGATTTTCCAGTCTTTGAGTAGCTGGAAAGTTCAGAAATTCTATCAAAAAAATGTAATAGGAGCAATATTGTGTTTGTCAAGAACACCAATATGGTAATATAATTGTGGCTACTAAAGAATGTTGAATAGAAGTTTCAATATAACACTACACACCACACTCTCACACTGGCTAAGAGCGATGTACAATTGAATGAGAGAGAAATGGTATTAAAAGAAAACTAAAATAACTTGGTCACGCATTCAAAATCAACCAGATCCTTAATGTTATTCATGTAATTTTTAAAATAAACAACCAAATCCTTAATGTTATTCATGTAATTTTTAAAATAACTTAGAAGCTGGTGTTGTTCATAGATGAAACCCTTCTCCCTATAGCTCTTCTAAGAACCCCTCTCTAGCTCTCTACTCTTCAGCCATCAATGCCCCACCTCCAGCTATGGCCACTGATATCTTCAATGCCCTTTTCTTTTGTTTTTATCACATGGAAATAAAATAACTAACCTAATTTATTCTTGGATCTCACTTGTTATTAGGCTATCTTGCTTTTTTAATTTTTGATATCTGAGTATATATATTACATTTTTTACAGAAAGTAAAACACTCAAGCATTCATTTTGTTAACCCTTTACATTTTTTTTTTTCTAAGGCTAGGATAGAATCAAAATATAAGTATATTAATTCATATCTCTTCCCATTTTGATCATAACATTATTAAATTAAATAAACGCACTAACATTTTATATAAGTTATTTAAACTTCTATGGGTATGCGAGCTACTAAGGATTATGTATTTTTCTTGTCCCCTCATCCCATTGATCCTATAGCCATTTAGACATTTTTAATAAGCAATGAGTCATTGATCAATATAATATGCTCAAATATAAGGCATTAAATAAACTTATGATTGGCATAACATGAAATCATATAAGGAATGCAATGCATCATCTTATAACATATATTCATCTATGCATCAATTTAATCGTTAATCTCATTTGCATAAATGAAATAAAGTTCAAAACTTAAGAAATTAGCCTAATTATCCCTTAATTATTGTCAAACAAAAATATTGACTGGTCTATTTTTGACTCAATCATCACATAATCATCCAAATAAGTATATCGACAAATGAGATGTGACATGTCCCCACTTCTTAGAATAAGATTACCCATAGAAATTATTCACAATATAGACTATTAAATTTAGTTCTAGGAATTGATATGGGTAAGTGCACCAAGTTGTGGTGCCAAAAGGGGGGTATAAGTGGACACCTTTTTCCTAAAATCAGCAATTTTTGGACTTCAACAAGAATTTGAAGATAGTTACACTCAAAATTTTAAGATATGACAAAAATAAAAGCCATAGTCCTCTGAATCTAGTTTCTAAACTACTAATTTTTTTCCAAAATGGTTTAGTTTTAGGTCCTCAAAAAAGGGGGCCACAAAAAGTGGTACTGTTTATTCTAGAAATATAGAACATAGTACAAAGTGTGCCCCCCCTAAAATTTTAACTTTTTTTTTGAAAATCTTTAATCGCTCCAATCAAATGTTACCTAACACCATGTAGTTTATCCCAAATTTTTTGGGTAATTTTAGAATGTGTATTTTTTTTTAATGAATTTTTTAATCAGACACATCCCAAAAACGTGAAATATCTGTGTGCTCCCCCTAGAAATGATTGAAAACTAATCTAAAATCAAAACTTCTTTTTTTCAAAGTGTGTAGAATGGAGTCTAGTTTCTAAAAAACTAAGTTGTTGCAAAATTTGATGAATGAGCTAAAATCTACAGCCCAATTAGTACATGTTGGTTTTTGACAAAAAATGGACATACATTCAAAAGAAATTATAGATGAAATGCTTGAAATAGTTCAAATAAAAAATAAATTATATGGTTGTGTAGCTAACACAGATACCTACAATGTCATGTAACCTGATTTTATCGATGCTCAACCACGAGGAAATTGGAAGGAGAGCACACAAGAAAAATCAATCATTTTTTGTATGTTTGCAGAAAAACACGTCTCAGACCAGTTTATAGACTCCAAAGCTTTGGGTTGGATCCCCAAGGCAAAGACAAACATTAGGCTTGGTAGAATGTAAAGCTTTAAATAGTGTGTGCGACCTATAGTGCGTGTGCACTATAGCACGCACACACTATTTAAAGCCTTTTAAATTTACTTTGAAATAGCACGTATGCGCTTTGTAAATTTTTTTTTGAAAAGTGTGCATGCACTTTAATGCATACACACTATAGTGCGTATGCGCTATGGCTTGGCACACCCAATCCATAGTGCGTGCACACTATAGTGCGTACAAACTATAGCACGTGTATGCTTTGTAAAACTAGAATGAGAAAAAGGGGTGTCATATTTTTGGCACCGCAACTTGGTGCACTTACCCATATCTAGGATTGACACTATTTCTACTACGATTTCCTCAATTTGACTTCTTAACCCTCTATGAGGATCCCCTATGTTCTGAGGATGATCCTCACTATTTGGCATTCCTTTTTGAAACTACCTTTCAAGTGAGGCTTCATAATCCCCTATGAAGAACCCCTATATTCCTTGGAACACCCTTGATTAGTTAGCAATCTCATTGAAAAGAGTATCTTTAAGGTCTAAATCTATCAAATCCCCTACAATTTATATTATAATCAACAATTAATCCTTAATAATAATAATCCAATATAAATATCTTTATTTCTATTATCTTAGTTTAATAATACAATGATTGTAGAAGAACCGTGGAATTTTTTGTGACTCCAAATTAGGTAGTTTTCAATTGTGGAAGATGATTCTTAGTAGGCTTTACGACACTATTTTTACAAAGTGTGATATGTGTGAATGTATTGATCCTAGTGATCATGCTATTGTGAGGAATTTAAACCTAGGTGATAATGGATGGAGATGCAGTCTGGGAAATAGAACTCGCCATGTCAAGCCAGGTTTGTCGAGATGGAAAGTGGACTCCTCCCTCAGCTGGGATCTTGAAGATTAATACAGATGGTTCTTCTTGGGGGAACCCTAGACATGCTAGTATTGGGGGTATAGGTAGAGGTAATGATGGTGATACAATTTTTCTCTTCTTTATTTACAAAGGTCAACACTCTAATAATCTTATGGAGGCCCTTTCTATTAAGATTATTGTTGAGGGAGGATGCTCTTTAGGCTAGAAGAGGATCATCCATGAGTCTAATTCTTAGATTGTTGTGGATATGTTGAATAACCAGAGTTTGGAGGATGCTAGTTGGCAATTAGCCTCTTTAGTCAGAGAAATTCTAAGTCTTTGTAGTTCCTTGGAATCTATCTCCTTTCGTCATATCCCTAGAGAATGGAATAGAGTGGTTGATTATTTGGTGAAGTGAGCTTTAGAGAATGTGGATGGTTGGGATATTAGTGGTACGAGATGAGTTACCTTTTGAGTATTGGGGGATCATTGAGTAGCTATTCTTGGAAGATAGGAATATGTCATGTTGTTGTGAGCTATTGGCCTTTACTCTATACTTTAGATTTGATTGAATAATTTTTGACCCCTTTAAAATAATAATATTAATGATACAATATAATCATTATTGATTATTAGAAATCATAATTAATCCCTTTAATACATTGTAATATTTCTTTTGAGAATTATATATCTCATAAGAAATTATTTTGATATCTTTTAACTAATTAATTATTCATATTATCAAATTTTTAATTACCACTCCCTTTATTATAAATCATTTTCCAAATATTATTAAGATAAAATGAATATATTTTCTAAATTTCTATATATGAATATGTTCATATATATATAAATAATAATTATCAAGAAAGAGATATATTAAAAACTTATCTTTTTAGAGATAACTTCCATTTTTTACTCCTATAATTTTGGCTATTATTTCTCTTCCCTCTTGATTTGGTGGACCTCCTCTTATTTATGCATTTTTTTGTTACATTTATTTCCCATATTCTTTTTGTGCATGCCATAATGTTATCTAAATACCATCCCTATGCTATTTCCAAGAGATGTGACTTTTGAGTGGGTGACATCAATATGCATCCAAATATTAATTTTTTATAAGTGTCATTTTCAGATTTATTGTTTATTATTATACGTTTGTGTTTTATTATTTTATATATAAATTTTTTGTTATTATGTTTGTTGTTATTTAATAATATGAAATTTAAGCAATTAATAAATGTAGATTTAATATTGCTTATCAAATCAATTAATAATTATCAATGTTCATTGATAATATTTTATTAGTAGTATAGTTTAATATTAATATTGTTTATTATTTTTATTAAATGATTATTATTAAAAGGGATACTAGAGTCAGCTATTAAGTAACCTTGTGAATGGAAGATTGCTAGGTATGTCTCTAAAGAAAACATAAATGTTAATAGAATTCAT
The DNA here is from genome assembly GCA_028749045.1 of Cupressus sempervirens. Lineage (NCBI taxonomy): Eukaryota > Viridiplantae > Streptophyta > Pinopsida > Cupressales > Cupressaceae > Cupressus > Cupressus sempervirens. The sequence continues at coordinate 219,728,659 of CM053789.1, read as the reverse complement.
AAGAATACTAATAGATAAGAACTATGATGATCAACTATTTAGGTGGATTGTAGTGATATAGATTATATGTTATAAGTATGTTATGAAGACTAAGTTGTTAAACTTGAAGAAAATAAAAATATTATTTTGATATTTCTTATTCAATATTGTCCTCTTCTACAATCTATTGTAACATGTTCCATTTTCAACCTTCTTCTGAACACAAACTTGATGTATCTGAAACTAGATATTATACATTGGGTTGAAACGCTTTTAGTATTTTAAAAGGGTCTACGGTGTATGTCTCTCCACTAAAAAGATCTTTCTGGGGTTAGGTCTTCTTTCTTTTATAATTTCTAAACATACATGACACATTCAATATTTTATCCTTTACACCACTTTGGGTGTGAATTACTATCGATGCTCTTAGAAACAATGGCTACTCAATACAATGTTTAAATATTATTCTGATGTAAACCTTGAATGTCATTATATCTTTCTCCAAGCCTTGTTTAAAAGAAATCAAAATAATTATATTGTTTATTTGTACACATTAGTTAGCCTTGTGTATACCATGTCTCCGATAATAAAAATAGGGAAAGGAATAAAACAATTGTATTTACCTTATTTGGCTGAGCCTTGTAGAAATGGAATGTGATAGGACAATTGCATTCTTGTCCATACACAATATAAATATAGTAGGATTATGTAGAATAGAAGGTTCTGATCACAAAATATGCTAACATAGTTATTATCCAAGGCAACATCATATGGAAATGATTGACACTACATTTAATAGTAGTTATAATAATATTATTATTGTAAAATATAGAATGATACACTCTGTCCTAAGCATTATTTCAGAATAACTTGTTGAGTTTTATGATTAGTTATCTTTAGCACCAGCCATTTTAGTAGTCCAAGTACCATCAGACATTATGGCTATTGCAGCAAAATTAGAAGATGAAAATAAAAAACTAGCCTTAGTACTACAGGCTTGTATTCTTTCATCAATATATGCTATGATCGTTTACCATGTCATGCTAAAGTAGCGACTTCAACACAACTAACATAATAGATCATGCTAGAAAGTATATTAATATTTTTCAAGCATCATAAGGCAGTGTAGTACATAATTTTTTTTTGCAGGACCACTATTAGTTTTACGATGACAATATTGTATATTTTTGGATCCCTAATGAAAAAATATGTATGATGGTATTCTCATGAAAGATCATGCAGTGCAGTTGATTATGTCAGGGAATATTTTTTCGTTGAATTTGCCTTTATTTTTTTAAAGTCAAAACCAGTAGTTCTCTTGAGGAACAAAACAAGTCAGTCATGCAAATACCAATCGTAACTAGAAAATATCATTTAAAAAAATTTATCATTCAAATCCATTTCTAATTTTGTCAATCAAATTAGGCATATATAGTTTGTCACTTTGGAACCCTTTGTTCTATGCTTGTTTCTTATAAAATTTAAATAGACTATCTTAAGACTTCTGAAAAATGTTCCATACTTCATACATCCCATATATGCAAGAGTAGTGCTGAGTTAAAGTTTAGATCTAATGTAAATATCAATATTAACATAAACACTATTACAAAATTAGGTTAAAAGAGAAAGCTTAGGTAAAAATTTAGTACTTAAAAAAAAATCCATTTGATGAGAAAAATAATTTATGTGTGATAAGTTTTCTAAAAAAAATTCAGTCTAAGGGAGCAATACTTACTGGATTTGTAGTGTCTACTCCTAGCTTACTTTTCATATTATATTGTCTAATTCTTTTAGGCCAACTATATGGTTATGTTTGATGATTATGGTATTTGATTTCCAGATTGATTGTTTGGATGTTATTTTATATCAAGTTGATTTATGTGATGAGTTATTTGGTACTTGCTTATTCATGTATACATGATTATTCTTTCAATGATGATGCTTGTATAAAATGATTTTAGTTATTTTATGATGATAGTATGATGGATGATTTATATTCAACTTATATGGATACTTACCACATGCTTGCATGCATATGGTCTATATGTATATTTTATCTTATGATTGATATTTTTGATGTGGCCGAGGGAGGGAGTCATAGTCACCTAATAGTCGAGATCTATACAATACAGCACTCCCCACCATTGCTTATTTAGTTTAGATTATATGTATATGTGCGTACTCATATTTTATGCAGATTGTAGGTATCAGGCATTGACTTCCCTAAATTGCTAGGATGAGTGTGCCCTAGCACAGTATCTCAATGGTAAAAGAGGGGAAATAATTCTTGAGTCCAAATACCAACTTTAAGCCAATTGTCTTAGAAAGTAGGACAAGTGTCTGAGTTTTACCCTTTTGAATTTGTCAAGTGATACGAATTCATGATTTTGACCCTTGAGCTTGGTCTAGTACTCTATTCTTTATAATGGCTATTTGTATTTAATTTTGTGGGTATGTTGTGATTTTTTAGTTATAATTAAATCAAATTAAAAGATAATTAAATGATTTAATTTAGCAAAATTTTATTAAAAAATAATTTTTTTAAAATTATACTTAATTAATTAAGAAGTTAGTTAAATAAAAGTATTAAATTTAAAGACTTAACTAAAGTTTTAATTTTAGCATAATTATGTTTATTTAATTTAATAATAATATATTTAGGAGTTTCATTTTATAATCAACT